>OZ024897.1:22099450-22699450 GCA_964017195.1 Siderastrea radians
ATCTCTGATGCAGCGTTTATTCCGAACATCAGACGTTTGTACCTCCTCAGACCTACATGAGTGCTAAATGTCGTGATGTGGCGACTCTCTGGTTCTAGCTCAAGTTGATGGTATCCGGAGGAGAGGTCTAGCTTGCTGAAGACGGTCGCACCGTTTAGATCGGCGACTAGGTCATCTATGGTCGGCATCAGGTGCTTCTCACGCTTTACCGCCTTGTTAGCTTCTCGCATGTCTACGCATAATCTGACTTCTCCAGAGCTCTTTGGGACCACTACGATGGGGCTTACCCATGGGGTTGGGCCTGTCACCTTTTCGATGATGTCTAAGCTCTCTAGTCTCTCCAGCTCCTTTTCCACGTCTTGCCGTACATGAAAGGGGATTCGGCGGTGTGGTTGTTGTTTGGGCTGCACATCCGGGTCTATGTGAAGCTTGACTACCTTTCCTTTCACTTTGCCGATGCCGCCAAACAGATTTTCAAATTCGCCGCTCGCCAGGTACTGGGGACTAGTTTTGTCTTCTCCGACTTGGTTGACAATCTTTAGGAGTTCTAGCCTTTGCGCGGTGTCATATCCTAGGAGATTTCCTGAACTGCCTTTAACAACGTGCAGAGTGGCTGGCGTGCTGTTGGATTTTGCAGTTATCTTGGCGTGAATGGTTCCTAGCAGGGGTAGGGGTGTGGGTGATCCATAAGAGAAAATTCGCCGTTTGGATTGTTCTAGAGGTTTTACTTTGCCTTTGTAGATTCTTTGGTAGGTGACTTCGTCGATAAGATTAACTGAAGCTCCGGAATCCAGCATCAGTTCTACGTATTCTCCGTCGATCTCCAATCTGCACATGGGTTGTTTCTTCTCTCCTATTGCGTATACGTAGTCTTCCTCATCTGTGTCTTCTTTTTCCGTCACGCGTTTCACCGAACCGGGTGGAACTGTTCTACAAACTTTAGCAAAATGATTGAACTTGCCACAGGAGGTGCACTTCTTGTTTTTAGCAGGGCAGGAGTCTCTGTGGGGGTAAGCGCCACCGCAATTTCTGCATTTTGATGACTCTTCAGTCTTGCGTGACTCCTTGCGTGACTCGCTGCGTGATTCGCTGTGTTCCTCTCGTCGGCGACCTTTGCCTTTCTTTGGACGCCTGTCGCTCTTCTATTTGTGATTTACAGTGTTCACCGTCGTTTTGTCACTCTCCACTTCTTTAGCTTGCATATCACTGAGCTCCAGGGCTCTGCCAGCTTTTAAAAGTGCAGTTAAATCAAGGTCTTCACGTAGTGCTTTCCGCCTCAGTGCTTTTGACTTGCAGCTTAGAATAATTTGCTCCTTGATTTCTTTATCGGAATTTGCAAATTCGCAGGTCTTCGCAAGAGTTCGAAGTCTTGTATGGAAACTGTCCAAACTCTCGCCCTCGTTTTGCTGAGCTTTCCTGAAATTGTAGACCTCGTAAGTCGTGTTGACTTGGGGATTGAAGTGAGCGGTAAGTTTTTCGACGGCCGTTTTGTAATCTTTGTCTTCGCCGGTGCCTTCAAGCGTGTCGAAGATCTCGTCGACTTCGGGACCGCTGTAATGTAGCAGAAGAGCACGTTTTTGTTTTGCCTCTTCGATACCCATTCCTACAATTAGATTCTCGAATCTGGCTAGCCATTTCTTCCACCTTGGACCCACATTGCCGTCTAGGTGTACTTGGAAAGCCGGGAAAGTCGGAAGCGAAACTGCCATTTTGTCAAATCTTTGTCAGGATTATCTTGTCCGCGCTTTGGGATTTGAGTTGTGTTGTCCGCACTTCGGGACTTGAATTGCTTTGTCCGCGCTTTGGGACTTGAATTCTCTCACTGGATACGCTCCGTGGATCCTCGTCGCCAGGTGTGGGTGTTGTACCGCTTAAATAAAACCACCGCAAGTTAAACACAAGTCTGATTTATTGACTCCATGCTCGCGACGACTACAAGGGAAGCGGGAGTTCCTTTCGACCGCGTGCTCGTATGATTGACAGATGTCACAACACTACAAGAGCCACACACCGCAGACCACCCCCTAAAACATCTGGAGCTTTCCGCTGTAACAGAAGTAGGTGCAAAACATGTCCTTTCATTACAGAGGGAACCACGTTTTACACCTTCTCAACTAACGAACAAAGGCAAATTCTACATCACATCTCTTGCTCATCTTCGAATCTCATATATATGATACAGTGCTCCAGATGCAAGGTACAATACATTGGAGAAAGTAAAAGTCAACTCAGCGACAGATTTGGGGAACACAGACGCGCAATCGAAAAAGCCATCACCCATCGTCACATTGATCAACCCACCGCCGTTTCAGATCACTTTACTCTTCCTGGCCACTCCATTAACGACATAGAACTCATTCCCCTAGAACTCATTCACTCGAACAGGGACAGCATTCGTAAAGCCGGAGAAGCATTTTTCTTCGGATTTCAAAGGGAAAGACTCTTGAACCCCACGGAATAAACAGACGAGATGAAACTATTTCTATTTTTAAAAAAGCTGTTAGTCACGTTTCCGCTTTGCCAACCAATCATATTTAATCTTTTCATTTTAATCATTTGAAACCGTTTCATTCGATTTTTACTTAGCTTTTACAGCCCCTGATGAAGGTGAGTTTTGTCTCACCGTAAATATTGGGCAATAAAATTAACCTTCTTAGCTGTCCGATCAGCCTTGCAATTGGTTTTTTGTTTTATTCAACATTGCTGATCGTGATCTACACCAAGATCCGGCTTCACCTCGCTACTGTTTGTCCAAGTAGTCCCAGCATCGAGTTACCTGATTTAGGTTATATTAGGGACGAACAAAAAGCCAACGAAGCGGCATGTTTTGATTACAGAGAAAAAATGTTCTTACCGGTATGTGCTGAGTCTGTTCTTGGGTGGTTAGGGCCTCGCTGATGGCCACCGAAACGGCTGTGGAGAGTCGCCTTGCCAGATCTTCTCTATCCGTCATATTTCCTATACTTTTCCCGCCAAATCTACGCGGCTTTTTTGTTTTGAGATACCACTGACTAAGGCCGAGCCCGCAAATAATGGTTTACGGTTTGCGATTTATAAATCACGCAATTGCATTTATATATCGCACATACCGTGTACGATGAGTATCATCACTTAATTTTTCTTTCGTTTCGATAAATCTTGAAAAACTCGATAAATCTTGAAAAGGTCGGTAAATTTTGAAAACCCGTTAAGTCTTGAAAAAGTCGATAAATCTTGAAAAACGCGAAAAAACTTGAAAAAGTCGATAAATCTTGAAAAACGCGAAAAAAAACTTGAAAAACGCGAAAAAAACTTGAAAAACGTGAAAAAACTTGAAAAACGCGAAAAAAAGTTGAAAAACGCGAAAAATCTTGAAAAACTAGAAAATCTTGAAAAACGTGAAAAAAACTTGAAAAACGTGAAAAAAGTTGAAAAACACGAAAAATCTTGAAAAGCGTAAAAAAAACTTGATAAACGCGAAAAATCTCGAAAAAAACAAAAAATCTTGAAAACCGTACAAAAAAACTTGAAAACGAGAAAAATCTTGACTGAACAGTTATAAAATGGGGTCGGGAGTCCTGCGCGACTCCTACTTCACGCTTTCGTACGCTTCGCCTTTTACATATCTCGGTCTTTCGACCAATTTTGCTTCTTGTATTTTTGTAGTGGGTTTAGTTGGGAGGATTTTTAAATGGTTACTGAATTGAGCCATTTCAACTTAAACGTCGCATTTTTAAACTTTTTTCTCGAGGTCATATCGATCTTTTTCTGATAACTGTATGATGGCGCCTCAGTTAATTTTGTTAAGCGACTGAATTTAAATTTTAATGCGACTTAATGTGGTTTCTATGCCGCTTTCGGCATATTAGGTACGTTAAATCTGGCTCCTTTACCCCTTGATAGAGTTTTTCAGCCTCTCGTGTTTGTATTTGTGACAATAAAGGATCTGAAATATTATAGGCAACGTGATGAGTTTCCCTGCTGATGTTTGTACCCGGGGGGTACTCGACCTATATTTGGGTATAGATGAGCCACTGAGGGTTTGAAACCCTGACCCTGCTTAGGACAAAAAAATCCTAAAATACATACCCTGATTTAGGACAACAACCTCAACTTTATTACCCTGTTTAGGTCATGCAATACCCTGTTTATAATTAGGACAGACTCGCGCGAAATCATATACCCTGTTTAGGACAGAGAGGCCAAAAACCATACCCTGTCCAGTGGCACATCCCCGTATAGGCCATATAAGGGGGTACCCCCCCGGGTGTTTGTAACGCCAGCTCCAGCTTATTTGTATAATTCTGTTGCAGGATGTTGTGTTTCGCATCACAGAGTATGGTCTATAGACCCTTTTCGTCATGAAACTGAAGTTGTAGCTTCTTTCTAGCTATGCAACATGCAATAGATGGCTGAACTCTGCTTCAGTGAAATATTTGTGAGTAAGCTCCTCTTGAAACTGAGAGTTTTGTGTCTGGGAGCTCCTAGACACGAAACTCTGATGACGAAAAGGGTCTATATCTCACACTCTGTGATGCAAAACAGAACATCCTGCAACAGAATTATACAAATAAGCCGGGCCTGGCGATACAAACATCAGCAGGGAAATTAACTCATCACGTTGCAGATAATATTACAGACCCTTTATTGCCGAGAGGCTGAAAAATACTCGATCAAGTTCCTAAACGAGCCAGATTCAACGTACCTAATATGCCGAAAGCGGCACAGAAACCACATTTAGTCGCTCAACAAATGATCAGAGGTCAAATTTAATTGAGAATAACAAACAGTGCGCTTGGGCCACAAGAATCCACCGGTTATCTGAAAATTGATCAGATGTGACCTCGAGATTAAAGTCTTAAAAAATGCGACGCCTAAGTTGCAACGGCTCAATTCAGTCACCATATAAAAATCCTCCAAACTAAGCCCACTACAAAAACACAAGAAGCAAAATTGGTCAAAAGACCGAGATAAGGCGCGGCGAACAAAGGCGTGAGGTAGGAGTCGCGTAGGCCTTCCAACCCCATTTTATAACTTTGCCTGTTATCAACAATAACCTCTTGTTCGAGGTCAGAAAGCTTTTTCACGTTTTTCAAGATTTTTTGAGGTTTTTCAAGATTTTTCGCGTTTTTCAAGTTTTATCGCGTTTTCAAGATTTTTCGCGTTTTTCAAGTTTTTTTCCACGTTTTTCAAGATTTCTGTCGTTTTTAAAAAAGATTTTTCGCGTTTTCAAGTTTTTTCACGTTTTTCAAGATTTTTCACGTTTTCAAGATTTATCGACGTTTTCAAGATTCATCGAGTTTTTCAAAATTCATCGACATTTTCAAGAATTATCGAAACAAAAGAAAAATTAAAGTGATGATACTGATCGTACACCGTACGCACATTTGTGATTTATAATTCGCACACTTGCGATTTATAAATCACTCACTTGCTATTTACAAAGCAAACTTTTGCGATTTATAAGTCGCACATTTGCACAGAAAATGTAAAATGCAATTTCTAAATCGCAAAGTTACGTTGCTTGCGATTTATAAATCGCAAAGTTATGTTGCTGCGATTTATAAATCGCGAAGTCATGTTCCTTGAGATTTATAAATCGCAAAGTCAAGTTGCTTGCGATTTATAAATCGTGTAGTCACGCAAAGGTCGTACAACTGGTAATTTATAAATAACCAAGCGACTTTATTTGCAATATACTAAATAACACAAAATATACCAAATTATTGTGTAAATGATATTTTTACACTTGGCGCCCCATACCCTCTTCTTCTAAAGGCGTTGAGAGAAATGCTATTAAAACGTCAAGAATTGAACTGAATGTCACGTAACAGTTTGAAGTAATCCACACGGCTTGTTATCGTGTTTCCTCGGTACTAAAACTCTTTTAGACTCACAGTATGCAGCATTCTCGGCATTTAGTGATTGCTCCAGAACCAGCGCGGGTTAGCTCAATAAACATGATACCACCGTCAAATTTATACTCCTTCGAGTGGTACTCTCAACAAAAGCTTTAAAAGTCGGTGAAGTATGATCGTCCGGATGAGTGTAATCCTGAGAAGGACTGTTGTGATGACATTGACTGACGCTTCGACAACCTGAACGGAAGTCTGGCTTCAAACCATTTACAGTGAAGGGAGTGAAAAGCTTTCAAAATAAGCACTTATTTTTATTTTCTTCACAGTTACCCCAAGCTTAACGAATGTTTATCTGACCTTCGTAGTGTAAGCATCAGCGTCAAGTTGTAATTTGATGCTGGAATGTTGGTGGCTGGATGTCCTTTTTTCCCCCAACCCTCTCGTCGTGTCGTGCCATACTCATCTTTCCTCTCTCCCCCTAACCCCTACACTGAACATTTAAATTGCGACCCCCCTGGCACACCCATTTAAACCTTTGTTTTAATATTCCTGTCCGACTGCTGGAGAAAAAGAAAAACGACCAATTTATACAGGATTAGTCTCACTCTGAAGTAAAATATTCAAAAATACCAGCGAGAAGATGAACTATTCACAGCTCTTAATTTCTGTTGTTTCATTTTAAAAAGTGAGCACTTTCTTACTGGTATTTGTGAACATTCTACTCCAGAGTGAGACCAACCCTGTATAAATGCGACTTTTGTCTTTTTATCCAGTGGTGAACTCGAAACCAGAAGAACCAGAAGAGCTTGCTTAAGATCTCCTAACCTCACATCTAATTCTTTGTATGTTTTAAAAGTAAAGGATGTAAAGTGTGGATTTAAGACAAATAAAGGTTAACCACTTGGAAAAAAAAAACCGACTATCGTGCTGTGATCTTCCTGACTGGGAGATTTACTTGAGGCCTTGCTGGGAAACATGACTTCATGCATGTTTCTTCTGGAAGCTGTGGAACAGATTTAATCTTTCGAGCAACTGGAAGTAATGTTAACTTAACAGCCAAATACTTTCCTTGGTGAATTCTGACAAATTGTCTCGTTGGGTGCTACTGTGACGGTATTGTAGAGACTCCCCGGGTGGGGGGGGGGGGGGTTAGGAAGGACAACAGCGAAACTGAACCCACTGGAATCGCGCTGAAACGACCAAATACACCACAAGAACAGTAACCTGTTGTATTTTTCTTCGTTATTTTCCACTCCTAATTCCCTTTTTTACGTTCGTTAAATCCTCATAGAAGCCCTTATAATTAACTCTAGTACGTACCTAGTATTATCATCGCGGGGCTCATCGCGGCGCACAAATTACAACGTGACACTGGCGCTCACATTACAAAGGATAGATTAACACTGCGCTTGAGACACCTGTGGTTTCTTGTTTCCTGTTTCTTATATCGACTTTCATCAGATGACATCGCCCACTTTTTGTCAGGCCGTCCTTAAGAAAGCAAATTGGCATCATGGCGTGTCTTCTGAAACACGAATGCTTGGGTTTGTTGCTACTGCAGATTTTGCTGCTGTCTTTTGAACGAAAAGTCCAAGCTGAAGCAGGTAAGAACGACAATTTTGTTACTTGGTCTCCAGCTACTGAGAAATGTACGATATCGCGGTCGAGGTCACGTAAACGTCCAACTGCAAACGTCTAGGTTGGTTCAATAGACGTATCAGGGGATACGGACTCGGGACACGACTCCGCTGCGGTGCAAATGAACTCTTTATGACCAGGATCGACGTCTTTAAAACCAATGAATGTGAAAAAAAATAAAAGAGAATATATGGAGTTTCCAGGTGGAGTTTCCATTCTACTGATTCTAGAGATCTAGTTAATCGCAGACATCACTTCAATTTCAAAATTCCAATTCGATCGGACACAGTGGACGAAGAGCCTCCTTGTGGATGTGCCACTGCTAATTTTCATTTACTTTTTTATTTTATTTTATTTTATTTTATTTTATTTGATGGACATTCAGCCGAATACGTAAACACTTTCTTTGAAAAGGCGATTAACCGAGAAGGATCGTACTGTTTGATTCCTTGAAGACGCCCCCTTTACTCGTCATATAAATTTTTACCCCATTTACTCCCAGTTAAAATGGCTGCAATATGTTAGTCCATGGACAAAATCCTGAAGGGTGACCATTCAAATGAAAGCTACTGAGCAATACGTTCCTGTGATGCATGTTATCTTATGATAGAGAAGTTGAGATACATACACGAACTGATCGTATAAATAGTACGCGTCTTATTATCTTCCGTATAAATGGCCCTATAGTTCAAAATGTTGAGTCTGTGGATGACATTCTAGAGTGCAACATTCAGATGGTGCTGTTTGTTTTACAATATTCATTAAATTTTCGTTAAATTAATTCGGTAATTTTGTCTAGTTACAATCTTGTCCGCTTTTCAGGAAAGGATTTAGGCTATTTCTCTTTCAATCAACAGTTCCTGATCCCCCAGAGGCACTAACAGTAAATCCAATCAATAACACCACAGCGTTGATCCGGTGGAAAGCACCCAAGAAGCCGCCACAGGGGCCTCTACAAGGCTACCAGGTGGACGTGTTGCAGGAGACGTTCAAAGAAATGTTTCTACCTTCTAGTTCAGTTACTGTCGGTCCGAATGTCACCGAACTGGAAATTACAGGACTCAGGCCATCAACCAATCATCTCGCCCGAGTGGCGGCGTATAATGAGGCCGGCATGAGATATGGTTCTCAAGTGTTCTTCACCACTGCAAAAAAAGGTAAGCTTGGTTTATTCAAATCATTTTCATCAAACCTGACCGACAAGTTAAAAAGGTAGGCCACCGACGAGGCCCGCGTTTCGATCTGGATGTCGATAGCCTCCTGCGTTTCCTTTTGGGGACGAAATATGTGACAAGCATAAATTAAGTCTGAGAAGGAGGCAAGCTCGAAACTTATTGTCTGCCTCATGTTCTTCGACAAACCACCTGAATAATTATTGTTTCTCGCCGATAAATAAACAACGAGACGCCACGCCGGGTTGGTTACAATCGCATCATACCAAATGATGTTTTCCTGACTGTTTTTTTTGTAAATTATAGATACAGGTTAGAATGTTATTAGCAATTTTCTTATATTATTGTATATATATAAAATATATATATATGATTTGTATTTAATTCCTTACTTTTTCTTTCCTAAGTTTGTGTCTTTCAACATGTATGCTAAAGTATTTTTATAATTATTACAAGCGCGAGAGGAGTAATTGTTTTACTAAATTCTCAACCTCCGTTATCGGTGCTAAATTTTTTTCCCCACATATTCAGGCAGAACTTTTGCTCAGCAGCGAAAACGTCGGTTTGATCATTGCGGCATTTGACATTTATATGACATCTACTTTCCTGTAAAAATTTCAATAACTGAGATTGAGGATTTAATAAAAATGAATACCAGCAAAATGCCGGGGGGAGTTACTTTTTCAGTGGATTAGCGTCCCAGGCAGGGGGAATAGTGATTTATTATTTATTTAACTTATAAAATTGCTTAACACCGTTTTACATCCCAGGCAAACCCGAGGTACAGTTGTACGTGCTGTCTACTGCAAGCAACCAAGTGTTGGTGAAGTGGAGCGTGTTATCCCGGGGGAACAGCCCTCTCCAGAGATATCTTATCCGCTACAGCTTGGGTGACGGCTCTCCGTGGATTAAGCAGGTCAACATTTCATCAGCAGTGTCTCTTTACTTAATGAGAGATTTGAAATCTTCCACAAAGTATCATGTCGAGTTACTGGCCACAAACAAATTTTTCACCAGCGAGCCATCTGTGGTTGAGGTCACGACCCAAAAGAGCGGTAGGTAGCTGCTACACTTTGTACACAAGCACGTTCGATCCCTTCAAAACAAACAAACAAAACAAAACAAAAATATTTTTCAATCACGGGTCATCTTTGTTACATGCCTCCAAAACTTATCTTTTTAGTGAAGAAGGGATCACTGAATTGGAAGTTTCCCTTGCTGTTCAATGCTACGTTAGTTTGATGTGGGTATTTCTATTTCCCATGCCCCACCTCGATCATGATGAAATATTAAGACAAAACTTGTAACACTTCTCTCATATCTAAAAGATAAGTCAAAAACAGCACAATATCCCACGTGCTGTAGATACGAAGAAAGACATATAAATAATGATGACGACCATCGCAGTGCAGTTGAAAAGGAAGATCCTGAAAAATTTTAGCCTTGAACAGGATTAAACATGACCCACGACCCTGCGGTTCTCGTGCAGCGCTCTAACCAATTGAGCTATCAAGCCAACTGGGAGTTGGTTATTTGTGAATTCGTTCCCTTAGATGGTAATTATTTCATTTATTCACATTCGTTTATTTTCCATTTACGTGTTTATTTTTATTTCATTCGCAGTTCATAAAATGATTATTTCATACATTCCCTTACATGTTATAAATACTTTCGCCTTTTTAGAGGGCGTCCGGTTGCTCGAAGACTCTAAGCTTTCGTCTATCTTCGCGTTTTTATCTCCGCCACAATTTTGCAACCCTTCTTTAGATTGCACTTTTTGGTGTGTTTCGCGGCCCTTTGAAATACTAAATAACAATTTTTCAACCCTTTTCGTATACTGCAAGCAGAAAAAGGGACTCCCTATGGCCCACTATAGCTAGGGAGTAATTCCCTTCTCTACGGGCTATTCAGTCGATTTTCATAGACGCACACTAAGTGTTCCTAATAAACCCACGAGATTGCCAAGTGAATTCACAAATTAACTATGGTGTATGTCGTCATTGATTTTTCAGCCAAATCAATTTTTTTAGAATGTGGCCAATATTTCTGTTTTGCAAACCATCCAATAAAAGCTATATAAACTAGACAGGCAAAAAACATTTTTCGATCCAATCGTTTTATGTTCAGCTGTTTCAACCTTGTTTGATGTTTTCGGTGCTGGTTACGAGGGTTAATGAACTAAACAAACGGAAGGCAGTAACTATTTTAAATAAAACACGACAAAAGACACTAAAGGAAAAGTTTTTGCCTTATTCCATACATGTGTTTTGTCTGCTAATGTACCCTTTTCCTCGTTTGTTTACAAAAGGCGCATCTGGCTAAAAAATTGACTCCTTGTTTATTTTCTTAGAGAAACCTTTTTTTATGGAATAATTTGATTGGTGTATCCAAAACATCTTTACCCAATACATTTATAGATAATTGCGCTTGAAGTAGCCTATTATCCAACCGACTTTTGTTCTCAGTATAAAAGTGGCGGGTGATGAGTATTTTTACGGCTTGCAATATTTCAAAGGTGAAATTGAACTACATGATATGAGTCAGTTTTTTCACGGTTAACATGGGATCCTTGGCTGGGACAGAGAGAACAGGATTACTGTTGTTTTATATGGCGCTAGCAACTGGCTTCCTTGTGAGAGCGCACGCTCAGAATTTAAACGGTAATGCCTGTTGAAATATAATTAAGAAGCTAAATACAGTACGACATCAAAAATCTCCGGTCCGGCAATCAAAGGTCTGTTTTATACCCTGATCTGTTTGTGTTCGTTGCATTTAGCATCAGGTTAATATTCGTTTACTATACGACAAAAAAAGCTATGTCAGTGTTCTTTTTCACGTTGAAAACGCCAAGATGACGACTTGAGTTTTCAAGTGTCTCCTTCGTGATCCGAATGGATGGTTCATTCGTTTTCCTTTTGCTAGAAACTGTTTTTTAAATCGTTATTTTTCAGTTTAATGCACCACATTGGCCATATCCATTGAAGCGGAATCATTCAACGCCTATGAAAGCTATAACATTTTATTTTCTTTAACTTCACAGGAACAGAGGACAAGCTTCCTCAGTTACCCTTTCCTCTTCCCGCGCGTCCCTCGGGATTTGTTTACAATGCGGGTAAACCCAGTGCTCCTGTTCATCTGTCTGCATTCCTGGACCTCACATGCGCAGACTCCAAGGCTGTGTGGCCGACAATCAAGAAACTGGCAAAATCATATGGACCTGAGAAGCTCCAACTAACCGTACACTTCTTCGCTCTCGCGTATTTCAACAACGCATTTATATCTCTTAAGGTAAGTGCGTCATCCACCTGTTTTCATTTAAAGCGTTCTTTTGTCTTTGTTTGGACCGTGAAAACGATAACTTCTGAACGCACATATATATCTGCAAATGCCACTGATACCTGTTTTGAATGCAAACGTTCTCGTGCGTACGCGTAAGTTTTAGCGCGATTCTGACCCTCTCCCGTAAGCTTTGGAAATGCTCCTGGGAAGTTTGACCGGACTTAGATCAGAAAATCGAAGGGCCAGTGGACAAACTTCTGCATCGTGTCGCCTGTCGTTCCCTTGAACAAGAAACTTTACTCCGCATCCTCTCTCACCGTCCTATTGTGTAAATGGGGGGGGGGGGAGTGGCGACTTACCATGTACAAGTATCCCATCCAGGGTGGGGGGGGGGGAGTAATAAACTTTACTCCACATCCTCTCTCACCGTCCTATTGTATAAATGAGTACCAGCGAACCTTTAGGGAAAGTACCAAAATATTGGGAGGGGAGGGGGGAGTGGCGACTTACCATGTACAAGTATCCCATCCAGGGTGGGGGGGGGGGAGTAATAAACTTTACTCCACATCCTCTCTCACCGTCCTATTGTATAAATGAGTACCAGCGAACCTTTAGGGAAAGTACCAAAATATTGGGAGGGGAGGGGGGAGTGGCGACTTACCATGTACAAGTATCCCATCCAGGGTGGGGGGGGAGTAATAAACTTTACTCCACATCCTCACTCACCGTCCTATTGTATAAATGAGTACCAGCGAACCTTTAGGGAAAGTACCAAAATATTGGGGGGGGAGTGGCGACTTACCATGTACAAGCATCCCATCCAGGGTGGGGGGGGGAGTAACAATTCCAGTCGTTCCATGCTTCATACACCGCTTCTAAGCACTGAGTCATTTAATCCTCCGCCCTCCAGTAAAATTTATTATTTTTTGACACAGAGTCTGTACGTGGTAGCCAAGTATAACTCGTCGATGGTGTTTCCATGGGTGGACACAGTCTTTGAAAATCGTGACTACCTCAACAACGTGAACACCTTGCGTTTGAACCAAAATGACATTGCAGAGTGAGTGAGACATCCGGTAGAGTTCATTTAAAAGTACAGTGACAAGTAAGAATAAAATGTTACAACTAGTAGTAATCGAAGATTAACAGAGTGCGTTCGACTGGTTGCATTCTATCAAACAGCCAACGCTTCTGGTTCCTTAGTTGTCACCAAGGAGAAGAGAGCCTTTGACTCCTTTGCATTCCCCTAAATGAAAGCATGGGTCTTTGGCATGGGGAATTGTTGCTGTGAAACGATTTGACCATGGTGAACAAATTTTCTGCTGACAACAAAGGTCCTTGAATATGTGTTAGCAATGTCTTTCCTTCAGTGGAACAGCAAGCTCCTAAGCCAGCTAAATTACTTGGTTAGACAGCACAAAAGCCCCAAAACATGTCCTAACAAAGGGCCTGGAACTAATTTTCCAGAAACCTTTGATGACTTATCTATTTGCAAAAGAAAATTCACATGACAAATTTTCTATGACAAATGACACTGACATGCCAGTTTAATTAGCAAAGACATGTGCAAGATAAAAAAATGTGACAAAATTTCTCATCTACAAGAGCAAATACAGTTTGCAATAGTATTTGCTAGTATGCCTGGGGCTTTGCCGCTTTGGGCGCTACAACTTTACAGGTAGGCGTCTCAATTAGTCAATCGATACAAAATTACTGGAATCAATTCAACTATAAACCCTTCGGTGGTTTGTGCACGACTTTACATAAACGAATTTGCCAGTGACATGTTTTAAAAATGACCATCAGGGTAAAGCACTACACAACAAGAAAAGCCCCAGGGGCATTAGACCCCGCCGTTGTTCTCCCCCCGGGGTGTAAAATATGTTACGGTCACTCAAGGTAAAAGCCCTTGCCTGTGTAGCGAAAGACACGACGAGTATTTGTTTGGCCGAGCGAAAACCGGAGGTCTGGGGCAAGTGACCACCAAAAAAAAAAAACCACGGAAAAAAATGGGTATTACTAGACCCCGTCCTGACGGCGGGGTAACAATGATGAATTAGTATCAAGGAGCATTCTGATGCCTCAGTATTTGACATTTCTCGTGCCAAAAATAAGTCCGCAAATAACACAGCTAAGCTGTTGCGTGTCTCGGCAAGTGTCCACTTTTATCCTGCATTTAAAATGATATTTAGCCTTCCTGTCTGTCTTTATCGTCGTGACTTACAACAACGTGACCAGATTCTGGCTCTGAAAGTCAGCAGAAATCACTCTCAAAATTCTCTCAATTCAGCAACAAGGAATAATTACGAATTAGCGATGTTTTCTCGAGCGCTGTTCCTACCCCGCCGCTTGTGTTCGTAAGAGCGCTTCAAACTGTGCCTTGTCAACCAACTTAAAAAATTTCCCAGAAAAGTTAGTTTCTGGTTCCGAAAAGTCTTGTGAAGGCCTTTGTGTAGCCTCCCACGCAGTCGTTTTTACGACTGCGTGGGAGGCTAGCCTTTGTGGTCCTTGGCAGAAATCATTCTCAAACTGTCCTCTTCAAATTCAGCAACACGAGTCCATACGAATAATCGATCTTTTCTCGACCGCTAATACATCCTGGGTGCGCCGTTTGTGTTTATAAGTGAACTGCAAACTGTGCCTTGTAGGCAAACTCAAGAACTTTTCTTAAAAACGCGACGAAAATAAACAAAATATCTCAACTACAATCGATGTTCGCCTGCACCAGTGTGCTGAAACGCTAAATTGACCGTTTGGGGCCTGGGCGTCATGAAAGCGAGGCCAAAGTCCATACCAGTTTCCGGCCGAGCGTAGGCCCCTGCAAAAATCTTTGGGGGGGGGGGCTAAATTGGCTTCAACGACGACCCATTACAGAGAAAATCTCCATTTTTTTCTAGCTGTATGACACAGGACACCCAACACAAGATTAGGAATGCGTTCTCCTTCGTCGAACGCAATCAGTTACCTGTTATTGCATTACTTTGATCAAAATGTTCCAACAGAAAAACTGTAGGTACATTCGTTATATCGGGATGTTTTTTTACGCCAGCCCTCTGCGACATTGTATTACTTTTTTTTTATCGCGACTATAATTAAAGATGGCGTCACGCCAGTATCGTAAAGCGGTGGGTCGTTTCACAACTGCTGCTTTAAATTTCCATGACAACAATATGACAATTAAAGTAAACTCAACCGGCACGTACAGGTGCCTGCACTGAAGGTCTTATCTCATCGCGGCCTTCGGGTGAATTATTTTGAGCCCTTGCTTATGTCCTAGTCATGAAGATCACTTCTAACCTGCTCCAAGTCCATAGCTCTTTCACTCCTGAGTGGCAAACCGTGGCAGCCTGGTACTGACGCGTGAGTTTGTACCCCAGCTATAAAATCGTCAAGTGTGAACATTCAAATGAAAGCAACAGAGCAGTACTTTCTTATTGTGCTGCTACGTTTATATTGCTGTACATGTTGGTTCTAACTTTTGAGTCTGTGGATAAAATCAAAGGGCATGACTGTTCAAAGGCACCCATTGAATTGTACCTTCCTCCGATGCTGTTTATTGCGCCGTATAAAGCGGCTCTATCTTTTCTTTCCTGGCTGAAATGTGAATCAAACGCTTCAGCATCTTGCCAGCAATCTATTCGAACCAATGCCTCAATGAGTCTGATCTGTAGTGTGATGCCCCATAAACCTTCTGATTTTTGTTAGGATTTTTACTTTTAATGTTTACGTAGAAAAGAGATGAGGTGGGGAGGGAACAGTGAGAAAATTCCAAATTGGCCACCACTTTTCAAATATCCTCCCATTTCCTAACATTCAACACGTCAACGTGGAGACTAAATTACGGATCAATTCCTTGCCTCGACGCACGTAAATCGATATTTCCCATAAAGGCAATGAAAATGCTGTGTCATCAGAGGTCAACTGTTCTGTGTAATATATCTATGGCTCAGATAACAAACCGCTCTATTTAATGTCAAGGGATCGAATTTGGTGTTATCAACTTGGATGTTGCGGGATAGAATTTACTCTTATCGGATTTGAGGTCACAGGATAGAATTTGGTGTTACCAAATGTGATGTCACAGGATAGAATTTAGTGTTGCCGAATGTGATGTCACAGGATGGAATTTACTCTTATCCGATTTAAGGTCACAGGATAGAATTTGGTGTTACCGAATGTGATGTCACAGGATAGAATTTATCGAACTGGAAATTTAGAGTCACAGAATAGAATTTGGTGCATAATTGATAAATTAATGGACCAGAATTCGGTTGCACAACCGAAAAATTAGAAAGTCAATTTTGGCGGGGATCACACGCCATACAGCTGTAAGAGGCCATCGTCTTTGTTTCAGGTGTTCACATCAATCTAAAAACATTTGCAATTAAGCTCACGCTCCATCGCATTTCTTAGAAAACATTTCTCGCTAGGACAGTACAAATATCATCAAAGTACAGCAATTCGCAAGATACCGTTACAAGTCAGGTATTTCAGTTCAGTTGCCCATAACCGCCTGCCAGAATTATCGCCCACAACATACAACATCAAATATATATACTTCACCAGCAACTTCACTGAAAAAACATGAGCTGGCTTGTCCCTATAAATAAGCATATCAACCTCTTTGGTCATATCTATGTCACGGTGCAACAATTCTTAGAAATCCAGGATATGCTATTCTTCTTAGAAATCTGACATGACATCCAAACTTGTCAAATGACGATTTCTGATTGGTTCATTTTATCACATGATATGAAAATCACGACAAAGATCACTAAGCTTCATTATTCACGACTGGTGAGTTGTTTAAGGTGTGTTTAAATCTTTGTCGTTGATCATGGATATTCAAACCTTGTTGCACAATCTTCATGAGGAGGTATGTTGTTCTGTGTGCATGACCAAGTTCACAGATCCAAAGCAGTTGCCTTGCTTGCACAGCTTTTGTCTACAATGCCTGAGCGGAATTCAACGAACGAGCGGTTTTCGGGATAAAATAGAATGCCCTGAGTGCAGAAAAACGGTCACGATCCCTGGAAACGGAAATCTTCACGCTTTGCCTACAAATTTTAAAATTAACAGTTTGCTTGATGTGTTGGCCATCAAAGAGTGCGATACAAGCGGTGTCAAATGTGGAAACTGCGAGAAAAAAAGCGACAAGAGTAGCTACTGCTTCCAGTGTTGTTCGTTCTGGTGTGATGAATGTATCAGTTTCCATAATGGCATCAAAGCAAACAAAGAACACTACGCGCTGGCGCTGAGAGACTTTCAAGATCGAGACTTTGAGAACATGTTAAAGCGGCCTGCATTCTGTGGAAAGCAAGGTCATGAGAAGAAAGAATTGGAGTTCTTTTGCAAGATTTGTGAAGTTCCCATTTGCAACGCTTGTGCTTTGACAGATCACGAAGGTCACGCGAAGATGATTTTAGATGAAGCTGCAAACGAGCGCAAACTGAAACTGCAGTCGGCAGTTGAATATCAAAAACAAATGGCACGAAACAAGATGAGCAAAATCGCCAAAGTTGACGAAAACTGTGTTAAAGTTCAACACCAAGCCGCTGAAGTGAAAAGAAACGTGCAAGAGTTTGCCGACAGTATTATTGCAGTCATTGAAGCGAAGAAGATGGAAATCTTTGATGACGTGGAAAGCAAAGTGAAAGAATCTCTCGATTGTCTGGGAATGCAAAGGCAGGAGATTGAACAACAAGTGAAAATGCACGAAACGGCAATCAAGAAAAGCGAAACACTCCTGAAACGAACCACAAACGCTCAAATCATGCAGTCGAATGAATTTGTAGACAAAATAGGTGATCAAGGAGACATAACTGACTCCACCGGTGGAAGTTTTTCCGAGTTTGATTTCGTTTTAATAAAAAATCAACATTTACTTGATCATGTAATTGCTGAACAAATCGCTGAACTTTTTATCCGTAAGACCAGACCCCAACTATCCAGTGTTGAAGGAAAAGGGATCAGTGAAACGACTGTTGGACTTCAAGCACAGATTGTTGTGACAACAAGGAGCGCCCAAAGTGAACAATGTTACGAAGAGCGAGACTGTATAACTTTGGAAATCAGAAATCGTCAAGGCCATGACTGTGCGACAAAAGTGCAAGTCCAAGATAACAAAAATGGCACCTACAAGATCAGCTACTTCGCCAAAGAAACTGGAACATGCCAGGCATCAGTGAAGGTGAATGGAGAACATGTTCGTGGCAGTCCATTTGAGGTTCAAGTCAAAGCCAGACAGTTCAGACCCGTGTTATCTTTTGGACTGCAAGGTTCGTCTGCTGGAATGTTTTACCTCCCTTGGGGAGTGGCAGTAAATGAACGAAACGAAATCGCAGTGACTGAGGCTGGTAACAATAGGGTCCAGGTATTAAGCAGTAATGGAACCCACTTAAGATCTTTTGGTAGAATAGGTAATAATCAGGGACAGTTTAACTTCCCTGCTGGTATAGCTTTTCATAATGATAACATTATAGTGGTGGAGAATGGTAACCACCGAGTCCAACTGTTCAGTGACCAGGGTAAATACCTTGGTCAGTTTGGAGGAGAAGGAAGTCTTGATCACCAGCTTAAGAATCCTGCTGGTTTATCAATCGATAGTGATGGTAACATTATTGTTGCTGATTCAGGAAACAAATTAATTAAGATCTTTTCACAGTCAGGTCAGTTTTTGCATAAAATAGGCACAGGTGGCTCTTTCACCAGACCCTTTCACTGTATCCAACATGACAACTATCTTATAGTGTCAGACAGTGGTGATCATTGTGTTAAGGTTTTTGACTGGGAGGGAAATTTTCTGTATAAATTTGAAAAGAAGGGGGGTGGGGATGGGGAGTTCAATAACCCTTGTTGCTTGTCAGTGGACAAGGTAGGACACCTGCTTGTCTGTGATTCATGGAATCACAGAATCCAGGTGTTCGAGCTGAGTGGAAAGTTTGTTACAAAGTTTGGAACAAATGGCAACGAAATAGGAAAGTTCAATATCCCAGTCTCCACAGCAGTCCTTAATGATGGTAGAATAGTTGTACTGGACTTCCACAATTGTAGTATTCAGTTTTTTGAATAGATACAGTGAAGCATAAACTCACTGTGTTGTTACACAAATCGTTACAGCTATCGATAGCTTTTCCGTTTTAATTTGAATTCACCCAGAAAAAATAAGTTTTTGCCAATTTTACCGCTGAGCTGAAATTATTATTCTTCTCGTCATATTTAAGATCATTTTGCGGTTCAGAAAACTGACTGCTTTTACTCGGTTGGTATTAAAGGTATCTTTGGATTGTCAGTTATATTTACTCTTGAAAATATGTTAATTTTGAGGCGATTGCGTTGTTAAAGACACGTGCCTCCTTTTGTTACTGCGCATACGTTCTACGCATCTCGGGATATTCGGGTTTCTTTAAGGAATTTTTTCCATTCATACAACAATATTTTTGCGCGGCTTATGACTGTGTTGAAAGAGCAGATCTTAGCAAGGGCTATCAGAATCCAAAATTTGGAAAGAAATTGCCATACATACTTTGTACTTTAACGCTTTTTTAGAATTATTTAACAATGTTTTCCTAATTTTCCTTGATCATTTTCCAAGCAACAATAGTCAGGGGTAATACATTGTACGTTATTTCGCATTTGTTGTGGGTAGCCGAATATGCCGTTTGAATTTTAGTAGTAATAATGTGTCACATTAGATGATCTTATGAGAATTATATTATTGTAACTTTTTCTAACTTTGTTTCATGTTTGTTTAATGTTTGAATGTTTTGAATTAAAATAAAAATAAACCCAAGGAGACGGACGTCTGATTTGTTTTAATTGATTGTCCAAACTATTTGGCCTCCGTATTAACTCTGACCCTCAGCTTTGAAGACAAAGTGGGAAAAACCTTGCTAAAGACCATGGGGGACAGGGGTTTAAACTTCCCCATCCTGTACCCTTTAACCCCGGGCCCCACCCCATTTGTGTAGGCTTCCACCTCAGCGTGCTTTTTCAATTTCGAAATCATTGCGAAATTTCGCGTATGGTGCGTCATTTTTTCATATTTCTCCCATTTCCCGCCCCTTTCTTTTCACGCCTCCCTTGCACCTTCCGTCCCCTTTTCTCTTGGGTTCCGTCCCTCTGTCCCCCTCCATATGAAAGAGGAAACTGTTTAGTGTGGAGTTTCTCCAGTGTTCTTGTCGTAGGAATACAATACCATACCGGGGAGCAAAGCACACTGAACGACCGCTGGACCCTCAGATCAAACGTGCAGAGTGCAAACGAGTAGATTACCGCGATTAGGAGTTATATCCTACGGGCATCGGTCTGTTTTGGAATTCCTAGTCCTCTTTTGTCCATTTTTGAGACATTGCTACTCATTACTATAAGAGTTAGAGGTATTCAGAGTAGAATTAGAAAGGAGTAGTCAATAAATTTGACCTCTCGCCATTAGATCCTGTTTTACTCTCACGCAACTCATCTCACATGGCCACACAACGGAAAACAGTGAACAGTGAGTCCGTGGTGAAGCAAAATTTAACAAACGCAAAATTAGTTTCGACACTCACTTGACAACCGTTCTATCGCGAACTAATCAACCAGGGCATTTAACCAGAGGCTTAGATCATCAGCTAACAATCCACTATTGATTTGACCCTAAAAATGCAGGTGACTTCCACGCAGGTTGTCGAAAAACAGTCTTTTTCAGGACTACTGCACGCTGTTACCCAGACGATCACGCTAGACAGGCTAATAATCATTGCCAATCAGAGTAAACGAAGAGTCCCCTACCAGTCTGCAAAATGATTCTCTCAAACAAATTCGGTTAAGTGAGAAATCAGTTTTAAAAATGGATTATTTATTCAGAGACATTAAGTCTGCATACTCAAAGTAAAATGTGTTTAGGAGGATAGGAAGACCTGCAATTGAAAGGCTATGCTTGACAAGCAAAACGGAACTTCCGAAGGGAAAAACGAGTGGAATCGCTCTAAGACATTGATCGATTTTCACAGATCTCCTACTTTAATACGGTACTCATTTCTTTTCGCGTTTTGCCGCATATTCATTCTCTACAAACAAAAAGCCCAAAAAGATTTTGTTTCACTCAATCCGTCTCTGAGTCACTGAGCATTTTAAAAATGTTGCTTGTGTTGGACGTCAAGTATAAATCATGTACACCTTCATGAGATGGATATCTCGAAACTGCATTTCACAAAGTCTAAAATGGTTCTACCGGAAGAAGCCGAAGTTCTTTTAAACGCTGCCTCTATAATAGAACTCGTGACTGTCCTTTCATTGTGTTCCTTGGCTTCACAGTACTGTGTTAATTTTCCCCAGATTTATTGAGGAGATGGCGGACAAGGCTTCCATTCCTTCCAGTGTGATGAGAGTCGGACTAAATGACAGGAAGCTAGAGTGGTAGGCACGACTTGCCTGGAAATATGCCACCTCAAGTAAGGTGTTACTCCGATAAAAGTCGAGAGCACTTCCTTTTGTCGCTCATAAGTAGTGAATCAGTACCAGTGCGCAGTGAGCCAAATGCCGCGCTCTGATTGGTTAGCTCCAATATCGCTAACCTTCACTACTCTCAGAAATGCGCGTTACAAAACTTACCAGCTAGACGTTACTAAACACCCTTCCAGTCACGGCAGCAATTTTAATAAACTCCGATCTCTTATTACCCAGAGTCCTCAGTCTTCTTGGTCAGCGGGTGGTCGCCAGGAGAGACTCTGGGGTAACGGAGGGGTAACAGAAAAAAAATTGATGTTTTGATTGGCTGTTCACTGTAACAAAACTAAGAATCGTTAACTGCAGGATTCCTGCGGTAACAATTCCATTTCCCCAGAGTCTCTCCTGGCGACCACCCACAGACCAAGAAGCCTGAGGACTCTGGGTACGAGATTGAGTGAACACCATCATAGAAGTTCCATCGGACAAAATAGATAAGCGCCTAAGCTTACCTCTGACAAAGATGCGAGTCTAGAGATTTGTTGCCAAGAAGTGACCAGGAAGCTTTAGGTGTCATTATGGTGCAAACAAGTTGCTTGAAGAAATCAAGCAAACCATCTTATTTCCCTCAGGCCAAATTGAAGGACATTGAAAAGTCACTATGGACCTTTTAGGTTTTAGTCCTCGCTGAGCCTCGGAGATGTACCGAGAAGTTAAGGCGAAAGAAATGTCCGTACCGCCAGTAGCAGTTGTTAGACTGCAACGAGATGTTGTGTCTTTTTGGAACTGTTTTCCCAAAACCAGTGTTAGTGTTGGATTGTAAGTTCGTCAGTGCCAAAAAAGGACCCCACTTAGGTGATGGAATAATGCTAATTTTCGGTTTGTAGGTTGGAATCGTACTCCAGCGTTTAAGGACGGTCCCTCCTAATACAGAGGTATTTTTGCACAGTTTACGACTACGCAAGGGTTATTGGAATCCAAAAAGGAAAATTGTGGTTAAACTCGTACCTTTCAAAGTTAATTAAGCAACCATTATTCTAAAAAAACTTTGAATGGCCCAGAATGTATTGCATTATCTTTGCAAATTTAAGCTTGATCTCTGAAAATTGCGTGGTCATCCCCATTTTTCTTTTTGGGTTCCAGCAGCCCTTTCTAAGGTCTGCTTTTCCCACTTGAACCGCGCAAAAATACCTCTGTATTAGTAGATACCGTCCTTTTCTCGGACCATCCTGAGATGCGCAGTACCTAACTGTTTTAAATATTATTATAATTACTATTTTACAGAGGGAGTTTCAAGCACGCCGACCTTCTTTTTAAATGGAATGTTTCTTGCTGGTGATTTGTCAACAAAGTGGACCGAGGCACAATGGAAAGGAATCATCAACAAACTACTATAAACAAGTAAGAAACATTTCTGTTGCACTCAGCTGTACCCTTGGAATTCAACAGAGAAAGCTTTCTTGACCTGAAACATTAAGGGGCGAGTTTTATATCAAGTGATTGCACGTCATCTTTTCAAATTTGTCTGAGATGGAACTTCTTTTAAACCACGATACAAGACAAGCCTGTTCAAAGACCCTCTACTTATTCACCAGATTGTCGGTGGAGAGAAATCGAACGCAAAAGGGCCGGGTGGAGCGGAGGAAAGAGGAATGAGAAAATCTACAAAATAAAACGGTTTTAACAATCTAGTACAGAGAGATTTTTAGATGTTTAATAGAAGTTGCGGTACCATAGATCAGCTGCATTGTGTGTGCCTCCAACACAGACGTCCTTAGGACTCGTCACGCAGTCCATTCTTCCTTCACGTTATTTGTCACGCAATCCATTCCTCCTTCACGTTATTCATCACGCGATCCGTTCATTCCCCACGTTCGGGGAGAGCGCGTAACGAGCCCACAGAATGTCTGCGTTGAAAACTACGTGCCAGAGAGACAGTGAACTTGTCCAGAACTTGGACAGATAACTGCAACTTTATAGTTATTCTGCCGCATGATCATCAGTGTTTCACTTGGATCACTGATGAATTTTAATAATTTCTCTTTCAGGGTACACAAACTAGGGCAAGAACTGGATGAAACAGACAATTCAACCTGTAGAACCTTCGAGTGAAGTGAATTAAATTACTATTATTTGACAAAACGCGGATGTTGCTTATTATTATTATTATTATTATTATTATTATTATTATTATTATAAAATAAACACTACTTTTTTTCATGTGCTACAGTTTAACGGTGGGAGTGAGCAGTCCCGTTCCCAGGATCTAAGAGGCCGCGACAGATGATGTCCTACTATGGTGCTGTGAAGTATTGCAACTGTCGCGCCAAACTTCATTCAAGGATCATAAAATAAATACATTCTAAGGACGGTGCCTCTTAATACAGAGGTATTTTTCCACAGTTTATAAATATATGACGGCTAATGGAATCCAAAAACAAAATTTGGGGTAACTACGTACTTTTAAAATATAAACAATGTAAGGCATTTTCATTCCAAACTTAAGCTCAGTTCGAATCAACAAGTTCTTTGAAGTTGATTTTGCAATAAAAGTTAACGCGAGTAATGAACGACGTTTCGACCGTTCAACGGTCATTTTCAAGTTTTGCGCGGAGCGAGTCGCTCTGTTTGTTGAGCTTTGGCTTCAGAAGTCTAATAAAAAGCATCTCAAAAATTAAACAGAGCGACTCGCTCCGCGCAAAATTATTTATTTAGTTATTTTTAGGTATTTTAATGTTCTTATTCCCGTCGCCTTATACGCTTTTAATTATATCTTTACAGCTATGCATGCCATTTGCACAAAGTTATTTTTTAGCCACTTTTAGCCTTTTATTCTTATTGTCTATTGTTTGTATGTACATATTTTTAGTGCTTTTACTATATTTACACATGTAATTTTATTCTAACACCGAACATGAAAATACCGTTGAACGGTCGAAACGTCGTTCATTACTCGCGTTAACTTTTATTGCAAAATTAAGCTCAGTTATCTCTGAAAACAACCCTTGATAAGATCTGCTTTTCATCTCGGACCATCCCGAGATGCGCAGAACGTATGCGCAGTACCAAAGGGAGGCATCGTCCTTAATTAAACGTTGATTTACTTGCAATCTCTTTTATTTGTGAAACTCTGAAAAGTATTTTGTTTTCGATTGCATTAAATTCGAAGTTAAAATCAAGTCGTGCTTTAGACGAGCCAGCTTGGCACGGCAATAGAACGACGTTTCAGTGAAACAGCGGGCTGGGCGTCCCTATTGCGAAAGTGACATTAAAGATATTGACACAAGAATAGACTGATGATACTACAGAAAAGGGAATTATATAGTCTTATTTCTCATCTGAAAGCAATATTAAAAGGTAACGACTTGGAATAGACAAGAAAATGCTATTCTGTCTATGCGAATCCGTATCGACGCAGCTGTTGTGTTATATTTTCTGTTAATGCTCATTTAGCCCTTCAAGCCCCAATATACACCCAACTGAAAAAAGGTCGGGTAAAAAAGCATAAATCATTGACGATGCGACCCAATGGTGCTCTGGGAAGCATGAAAACTTGCCTCTATTCTTGAACACGTGCACATTAATAATAACACAGCATGCCTTAATTTACTCTTTAAATTATATTGGAAAGAAAATATTTTGAATATCAAGAAACGAAATCCAGGACAAGAACGTCATGCTAGCCCACATATAAGGCACTAATAACATTACAATCCTATATGAATATACACCCGTTTGAAAAAACGTTGTCGGGTGAAAAGTACAAACGATGGACAATGCAACACAATGGAACTTTGGGAAGATGGCCTTTATATCTCACGTTATGTTTTATCAAATAGCGATATTGTTCCATTGTGTCGCAGTGTCCATCGTTTATACTTTTCACCCGACGTTTTTTCAAACGGGTGTATCAACATGCATGTTCTCCTTACTGTTCTCCACATATTTCGTATGGTACTAGTTGGGTGAATTTGATTTAACACCAAGGCATTTTATCTTTGGTAATCATTTCCTTTATTCTCATGGCCTTTATATCTCACGTTATGTTTTATCAAATAGCGATATTGTGAGGAGAAATTAGATGCTGACACTAGTGGGGGTGCGTTGTCACACTCCGTGTCTCATAAATGCTTCCTCTCTAAAAAGCGCCCTCCCTTGGGCCACGTAAGGTGTTAAAATTAGCGCCTCGGGCATTAAATCAAGATGGGGGATTCAACGTCATCCCAGCCAGTGTGTTTTTTTCTCTCGCGTATTTAGTACCCATTGCGGGCCTGCAAAAATTTGCGTGACAGAATAAAAAGACACGCCTGGTTGATTTTGTTCTCAAGATGGCGACAGTTGAGTTTGTAATTTGCTGGTTGGGAATTTCACTCTCTCAGACCTGCCAACTCTCACCACAGGACACCCAAGCATAATATTTGAATATTATTAAAAATGGCGTTTCAAAATATAAGACTTTGTATGGGATTTCAAAGCGAACATTTTGAGCAATACAAAACAGCAAACTAACTGAATAAAGTTCATGAAACATTACATGGTGTTGTTTGCTATCCTTACAACGCATTTTGAGCAATTTTAGGTCCATTTACTGTACTGTGTTAGTACGTGTATAATACATTGACAATGTCAATGTATTATACACGTACTAACACAGTTAAGTAAATGGACCTAAAATTGCTCAAAATGCTTTGCAAGGATAGCAAACAACACCATGTAATATTTCATGAACTTTATTCAGTTAGTTCGTTGTTATGTATTGCTCAAAATGTTCGCTTCGAAATCCCATACAAAGTCTTATATTTTGAAACGCCATTTTTAATGATATTCAAATATTATGCTTGGGCTTCCTATGCTCTCACGGTTTCACCGTGAGACTCACGGTCGCAGGATTTGGCCTCCAAATCTCACGGTGAATCAGAAAAACTTGAAATTGCCAAACAATTTAGGTGGTATGAAGCAATATTGAAAAATCCGTGTTAAAAATGGCCAATTTTTCGGGAATTTTATCACATCTAATGTTTGAGGGAAACCTGGGTACAATTCCAACCTCATTACCGTGAAACATAGGTGTACTTGGGTCTCTGAAAGCTAGAGCTGTGAACAGTTAACTCAAACTGGCGCCTCGCGTCGACAGCGAAACAGAAACTGACTCTTCAAAAAATGCAGCAAAAGAATGTAATAGGTAGCACAAATAAGGTAAAGAATACTTGAAACAAGAAATCTACCATTTTTATTTTCAGTTAACACATATTTTGGAAATCTCCAGGTTTGAGGTCCTAATCTCCAGGTTTTTCTGGGCTTTTTTTCAAAGTCTCCAGATTTGCATGTTTTGGAGGTTGGCAGGTCTGCTCTCTTCTTTGCTTGGTTTGTTATTCACAGTATTTTCCATTTACTTATTCTACCTTCACCGGAAGTACAGCCATCTTCCTGGTCCAAAGAGGGAAAGCTTTTTCTTTGGAAACTTCCCTCTCATCCAGTGGGAACAAGAACGGGGAAGAGTTCTGGCTGAGATTTTTCAATAACTTCACAGTATTCATGGCCCAGTGGTATTGATATGGGCACTACATAATCCGGTTATTTCCGTATCTGATCCAGGCATCGCAAGAAAATTAGTGGTCACTCTTAATTTGCCAAAGAATCCCCGCATTTATGGGCATCTTAGTTACCCGTTTGGTCAAAGATTAGTTGGAAGTGGTTTAGTAGCTCAGCAGGTCTACCATGATGTTTGGCAAAAGCGAAGGTCGCTACTAAACCCAGCATTTCACCGCCGCTACTTAATGAACTTGATGACCGCTGGCCAAGATGGATGAATTGGCTGATGGCAAAACTGTTGTAAATATGGCAGAGGACTTTGCTAGAGTTACACTTGATGTAATAGGAAAGGTAAGGCAAACCTTAAAATACTCAGCCAGGAGTGCCGCATCGTGGTGGGAGGTGCGAATGAGATAAAGGTATACAAAAAAATTAGTTACTTGAGGCTAAGGTTATGCATTACTCAATTTCAGTAGTGCCAATTGCCTGCCCTTGCACCCCTTATGTGTAAATTTTTCTCTTGAAGTTGATGATGAACTATTCTGGGTCTCAACTCTCAAGCCATTGAATACTGATTTCTGAGAGTTTTCCTTATAGTTAATTGTCCATTCTTGATGAGTTGCGGGGTTATTGGTTCTGTTACTTGATGCCCCCTAGTGATCTCTTTGTTAATTAAGTGAGTAAGTGAGTGACTGACTGACTGACTGACTGACTGACTGACTGACTGACTGTCCTGATGACTGACTGGCTGACTGAATGACTGTCATACTGATGACTGACTGACTGTCTGAATGACTGACTGACTGAATGAATGACTAGCACACTTAACTTGGTAAGGTCTGAATGCAATCAGCTAGCAGCAACTTCAAGGGGATATGCCATCTGCTTACCAAAATTATTTCAAGGGACCTATGTTCTTTAGCTGTTTTCATTAGTTTTTTTCTCTTTTTCACATAGAATGTAGTTTCCATACCAGTTAACTGACTTCAATATGATTTCTTGCCGTTTCTTATCGGCTAACAAAGTCAAGCTTTTGTGCCTGGAATTGTATATACCTGGTTCAATCTCTACCTTGTGTAGCTTCCTGGTACATTCTTCATGTTGTTGGTTTAGTTTAGCATTTATCATCAAATAATATTGAAGGTTTCATTTCATTCCCCAGCCAGTTTGTATTAATCACATACCCTACCATTTCCTAGCCTTTTAATTACATTTTGCTTATGGATGGTGCCTCCTAAATATAGAGATGTATTTTTGCGAAGGTTACGGCTATGGGGAAAAAGTAGGTCTTAGCAAAGGTTATTGGAATCCAAAAAGAAAAATGTGGGTAACCAAGCGTTTTTCAGAGATAATTAAGCAACCATAATTCTAAAAAAGCGTTAAAATTAAATACAAAGAATATTTGACAATTTCTTTCCAAATTTAAGCTCAATTATCTCTGAAAAATGCGCGGTTACCCCCAATTTTCTTTTTGGATTGTGTGTTTCCAGAAAATATCCATGTCTCCCCCACAGATGGTTTTTCACTTTGTACCCCTCTGCCCCTCCAGAAATTCCAGTTTAGCTTCATACTTCCCTTAAAAAATTTTGGCCTTTGGGACCCCCCACCCCCATGGAATTTACAGTGACCATCCATGGGGAGGGTATGGATATTTTCTGGAACCACACATTCTGTTAGCCCTTGCTAAGATCTGCTTTTTCTACGTGGTAGTGAACTGTGCAAAAATGTTGCTGTATTAGTGGGCAAATTCCTTAAGATACCCGAATGTCCCGAGATGCGCAGAACGTATGCTCAGTAACAAAATGAGGCACTGTCCTTAATCAATGTTGTTTTGTAAATTGACAGGTCAGGAGACCACCTCAAACCAGCTTTCTTTCACTCTTTATGAGATACTCAAGCACCCTGATGTTGAAAACAGGTACGGTTAATAATAACAATAATAATAATAATAATAATAATAACAATTACACAATTTCTAACTATTAACATAATCTAATGAAAAACCTTATGTACATTTAACATTAAAAGCGGTATAAAGTTAAAAAAGTTCTCAACTTACAAGTTACTTTGTTTAAAAATTTAAGAATATGTTTTAAAATACTTGTTCAAGAATAGGCACTCTGTAATGAAAAGCTTAAGAGGTATAACAATACTGTAAAAGTTATGTATATATATAAAAAAAATAGAAAAGGAAACATTTATTTGATCGCTGCTAGTCCTCTTTCAAGTGCAAAGTCATTGTTCTGTAAGTTCGTGGAGATTCTTCTTGTTCCCCACGATCCTCTAAGGAATAAAAGGGCTGTTCTCAAGATTGTGAAGGAAACCTTTGTCCGGATCCACGATATGGTTGTGGCATACTCTTCCCCTTTCTTGTCAGCAAGGAGTTCTGCGAGTCTGCTATGGTATCTTCTGGTATGGTATAATAATAATAATAATAATAATAATAATAATAATAATAATAATAATAATAATAATAATAATAATAATAATAATAATAATAATAGTGGTTTGTCCAGATTTGCATATAAGTTGGGGGACAGGAGTAAAAACGGTGGGGAGGGGGATTTACTTGAATGCCACACACCGACCTGTGCTTGAGTGATGGATTTAGCTACTGTAAGTCAGAATACAGCTGAGCCTCTGCATTGTATGTAATGAAATTTCTAGCCTGTGAACAAGCACTCTTGTGACTCTTGCAGATAGGAAGTGACTCTACCCCCCCCCCCAACCTCCTATCCCCAAAACAGCTTTCCAGGCTGTGAAATTTCAACACCAATTTATTGTGTTTACCTTGTTATGTAGAATTGTCCAAGAGATTGAAGCTGTGCTTGGGTCCCGCCAATTTGTGGAATACAAAGACCTCAGAAACTTTCAATTCCTGGGACAGAGCCTCAAGGAAGGACTTCGACTTCACCCACCAATAGCCGGAACTGCGAGAATCACCACCAAAGGTGAAAACATTGGAGGATATTTCATCCCAGCTGGGACCTCAGTCTCTATTGACTGTCATGACTCTCAGAGGCATGGCATGTCAGCCAGAGAAATTCAATCCAGAGAGGTTCTCACCTGAAGTCAAGAGTCCAATCCAGCAGTCTGTGTTCTTTCCATTTGCTCTTGGTCCCAGGAACTGTATTGGACAAACATTTGCTCAGTTCGAGGCTCGAATTATCATGGCAAGGTTTCTGCAGGAGTTTGAGCTGACTCTGTTGCCAGGTCAGAATGAAATCAAGCATGAGGCGAGGCTGACGATAAGGCCTAAGGGTGGTGTCTTGTGCACCATTAAGAGAAGAGGTGAAAACCAGAAAAAGAGAATTTAACGACATTGGCATTTAATTAATAAATGCAGTCAAGTCTGCATTTCACAGGTCAATTAAATCGAGCAAAACGGTTTCCTAATAGAGCACGAAAAAACAAACAAACTCAACCAAGGCAACCAACATCGGTTGTTTCAAACAGAACACAACTTAACGTCCAGATCGTTATGTACTCAACTGGCAACCCAAGTGATTCACTATGCATATAAACCATGGAAACACGTAGCCTTTTGAAGCAACCTTCCATTGGTACGGCTTAGCTTATCGGCGCAAAGCACCATACCAAGGACATTAAAAGGACAGCACAACATTTCTTGTAAATCACGAACCAAGGTACGGAGGCGAGCGATTTACAGACGTTACCTCCAACATCTTAAGGGATTCATTGCGCTTATAAACCACAAATATAATGCGTATATATTGTTTGCAATAAACGAGAGCTGAACGCCCGTTTTTAAGGTCATTTTATAGGTCTTTATAATCTCATTATAAAAACGCCATTCTGTCCAATCAGAGGGCGCGATATATAGCCAAAATTGTGCGCACTGATTGGTTGAAAACCAGCATGTTTGACATGTGCGTCGACTGTTTTTGCGGCGCTCACACGCCTCACCAACGCATCTATTCTAAGACAAATTGCCAGATACTGACGACAGAAACGCGCAACATACTAAGCAGTTAGCTAGTTTTATTAATATTTTTCAAAATTCATAATCTTTGTTTTTTCCTTTCTGGCTACAAAAAGAAACTGTTTGAGGTCTTGAAAACTCATTGGAACAAGCATTTTGTTTCCTCCGATTGATTGCTTTTCGCACATGGTTACGATCGAGCCAAAAAGAGTGCATGAGTTAATTGTGTTTTAGGGCAGGACATTAATAATTAAACTTAAGTTATTTCAAAAAGTACCAAAAAGCTTTCAAAAACGTTCCAAAAGACGCAATTAACTTACTTTTGTGTGGGTGGAGAACACTTAAAGGGTAAAACGGTGCTAGTTAAAAGTTAATACATTGTCATAAATTGTCGTTGATGCGGTCTGGTTAGCTCAGACAAAACCTTTGAAGCTGAAGGGGGCAAACCACGTTAGATTGTTTGTTTTTGTTAGTTATGATGATTTTTGAGGCTTGTGAGTGTAGGCACGCTATGACCCACTGTGCAATGGACGCATTCCAACAGGTATTAACTAGGTGACTGTATTGTGCTGCTATGGGACACCTGCTTCTTTCAACACCTGTTTAGTCCGCTCGTCTGCTCAGTTGCTTACAGCTCTTTTTCTTCAGCAATTCAAGTCAATAATAGGCAGAAATATGTACGGTTTGTAACATTTGGCTCTTCCTGGCAAACTTAAACGACTACCAAACAGTTCTCTTAGTTCACAGCTGTTTTCATCCATCCCGACATTGCAATTGTCATCTTTTCCCATAAATGATCAATTTTCCTGAGAGAAGAGGATGAGTAAGTTTTTGAACCTCGTATTTTAAAATATCGCGTTTGTTCCGTGAGAAGGGAACAACACCTTGCGTATTCGTCGCAAAAATAAAAAAGTCATAAGAGATACTGGAACAGAGAAAGTTGGTAAGTGTGCAACTCGAGTATTTTCATCTTTCTTTGTCAAAGATGTGGGAAGGACGAGAACCTTTACTCGACCTTGAAAATGGCCATTGCTTCTATTTTATCTATGTCAGCGCCTTAAAAGGTTTCGTTTTCCATTCCACCCTTTCTTAGAATATTGATCGACGATTACTTCCTTGGTTTGATTCTGTATCTCAGCCCGAAGTAAATGAATTCCGTTAAGTAATGGCAGAATCGCCGTGAGATAGATTTTTACCTGCTCTTTCCTATGACAACTGTGGGGAACTAGACCAATTTAATAATGTTCCAGCTGGCGAACTAATTTGTTTGCCGTGCATGATTAGGGAGAACCCATTCCTGTCTGGATTTTGTTATAAAAAGAATTCTGGTCTTCCGTTCATTTTATACTTTGAATTCCGCTTTCGCACGTGCGAGAAAAGTTGAATTTTCCATGAACTAGAAGGGAATTGAGGGAATTCTAGACGACGGTGTGTTATTCACGACTTCTTCTTTGCTGTTCTTGAATAGCACAAAAAACAAACGATTCAAAGTGACCTATTCTTCTTCATTTTCATTAAATTTTCCAAAGCTTGAGAGAGACATGAGAGTTATTGTCTGGCGCACATGTCTATGCGTAATAGAGTAGCTTCGTCAACGGGACGTAGGCATTCAATGAAAACGATGCGAGTTCCCAGCGAGTTTTTCCTTATTAAACCTCAAAAGAAAAAAATAAAACCGGACACACTCAGCTTTTCAAGTTCGTTGATGTTTTGTACTTTACACTAAGTCGAGGGTCAACTTCTAGTTCGAAAAACGTTGATTGAGAAACAACATTCACACACACCTTAAGAATCGTGGTTTCTTTAGGCCGTCCTACATTTTGCTCGAAATGCAGTATATTTTGTGCTGTGTCTCTTACTGCGATGTCTATCTCACTTAAAATGGTTTATGAATATAGATTGTGCCTTTCGTGGAAAGGCTACTTAGCACTCTTTTTGTCAAAAGCTAGGCATACAAGTAAGTAAGCGAATATGTTCCATTTTTACATCGTGTTTTATCTTCTCCAAGGATTTTTATAGTTATTTTGGTCGAAAACCTTTTCGGTCGGTTTGGTTGATCCTCGTCTTCAGTAGGCACAGAAGTCGGTTAAACATATCGTTGGGTCATGATCAACCGTTTTAACCGAAAACGATTAGGAAAATGTTCCATTAAGACATCAACCACATCACCGAAAACCGGTTGAGGTTAAAACGATTGGTCCCTACAAACAACGGAAATGACGACACAAAAACTTTGAAAGTCTCACACGAGCCGGCACGAGAGAACCAAAAATCAAATGTCCATAACTAAAAACGACGAACTGCGTCAACTATTGGAGACCGACTTGTTTTCCATCGTTTAAGGGCGGTGCCTCCTAATACAGATGTATTTTGGAAAAGGTTATGACTATGCGGAAAAAGTAGATCTTAGCAAGGGTTATTGGAATCCAAAAAGAAAAATGTGGGTAACCACGCATTTTTGAGAGATAGTTAAGCAGCCATAATTCGAAAAAGGCGTTAAAATACAAAGAATGTATGGCGATTTCTTTCCAAATTTAAGCTCAATTATCTCTGAAAAATGCACGGTTACCCCCAGTTTTCTTTTTGGATTCTGATAGCCCTTGCCAAGATCTGCTTTTTCCACATAGTCATAAACCGCACAAAAATATTGTTGTATTGGTGGGCAAATTCCTTAAGAAACCGGAATATCCCAAGATGCGCAGAACTTATGCGCAGTAACAAAAGGAGGCACCGTCCTCAAGGCTTGTCCCTTTGTTGTCTCGACCACAGCAATAGAACAAGAACGCAAGCGAACACTCGTTTTCTGGAGGGAATGAACAACCACCGGCTCACAAATCGAGTCACCATAAAGGCACAAGTATGTCGTCTTTTAATAAATTGCAGTGTGACCGAATAAAACTATTATGACCTCGTCTATGAAATTTTTGGCTGCTTTGTTTGATTCAAGAAAAACTGTTGCCTCATACAAGTAACCTACGAAGCCTGTTTATATCTTAACTCCTTTGAAGAATTCCACAATTCCTCCTAAGTGACGGGTTTACGAAACAACCAGCTGTGAAAGGGTCGTTTTGACATCCTCCATAGTGACTGGAATTCTCCTGGTGAATCCTGCTGATTAGAAAACAGCAGAATTCTAATAGCAGGTTGGCGTTATCTAGGAAGATCATGCTATGTTTCAAGGCGCATTAAACCTTCAGATCGGACTATGAGAAGGGGATTGCGTGAGAACAGCCGTTCATTTCCTGGCCACAGGCTTTGGATTGTGATCTGTCCCAGCGATATCATTCCTTGAGCCTCATTCTCTACTGGTCAGCAACAGGGAAGAACAAGGGGTCTAGGAGACAGACAGGGGCAGTCGGTCTAGGAACATAGCTACAGCAGTTTGAAATTCAGAAGTCGTTCTCACACTCAATCTGGTACCTGTAGTCTGATCCAAAGATCACTATTCTCGTGCTACCCACACGGCTATTTTTATGGTTTGTATGTAATTTTAAAAAATAAAAAAATAATAAAAATAAAAACTTGCTATTTTAAGATTCTTAAGTAACTTGAATTCTGTAATGCAGGGGTCCTCTGGATACCAGCCTCGTTTCTGAATGGGCCACCTTACCAAAATAAAGTTACATTTGCATTTATTTATTTATATTTTAACGAGCCTGTTATTAAAACAATAAATCTTGTGGAACGGGCAACTTCTAAAGACACTGACAGAACAATGTCACTTGACTGGCGAATCTTCTCATAATATGCTGCCAACGATAACGACAAACAAGTTCTTTGGCTGCAACGCCAAAAGTTCATGGTTTTTAACCTGATCCCTGTAAGATGAACATTTAAATCAGACCATTCAAAAGTAAACGAACTTCTTAGCTACTTCTTGTTCACGAAGGTAAAGTGATGAATTCTCATTGCACCATAATGGGCCATAATGAACTTCGGACAAGGCGAACGCGCTCAAGTTGTTCAAAGAACAAGTCCTTAAGGCCCTTCCAGTGCATAAACTAGCACATTTCATCCGCTGAACAGGAGGCTTCATGGATTAAGTTAGCTGATCTTTGGACTAAAGGGACAATGGATTTTTTGATGGCGTAGAATCACTGACAATAATCGAGTTAAACGGGGGAAAACTATTCTGTCTCGTGACTCAGCTATATTAGACGTTTTTGTTTTTGAAATTTGATGCCTCTAAGATGAACATAAATACAAGGTAAACAGTTAGGCAATCATTGTCATTTAGAGTAAATTTACTTAACCCGTGAAATGGACTGAGTCACCTTTTTATTCCCTAAATCTTTGGTTTTCATTTTGTCTCTTTGGGACTAATAGACACTAATACAGCCTCACTAGTACACTTTGCGTCAACTTTGTCAACAATTTATCGAGTATTTGCTCCAACAGACATGATGGGCGTCCAAAGTTAATTAGGCCTTAACCACCTCGGAGGTTCGCATTTAATTTTGATAAAAACCTAGACTTTTCAAGTCTTTGGCGTAATGTCTCCTCAAACTTTCGAAACAGGGAATTTTTTTTTTCCAGAGGGATAAAAAAGATGGTTTAGAGTGAAATAACGTCACTAGCATTTTTTGGGAAGCCAACAGCATTCGGAATTTCGGGGAATAAGATTTCGTTACCTGAGATCTTTTGCGACTGAAATTTTCACCTAAAGAATCCGAACGTATTAACCCGTGTTAGCTTACGCAAACATCCTTTTAAAAGGCCCTGAATTAAGCTGAGAAAACAGAAAACGGAATTAAAAGTGTTTTGCTTAAATTTTTTCGTTGAGTGTTACTCAAACCAGGGTTAAGATTAACCAGGATTAGCTTCAACTAAATTACATTTTGACAGCTTACAAAAGTGGATTTCAGTGAATTACTTTTGCTTATAGTTTCACTTTGACCACTTTCAAACCTGAACAAAAAATAAGCTGGGAAAACGCTTTTGAGCAGGGGAAACAAGGACTTAACCTAACATTTAAAATCTTGGAGTAGCGTTACTATGGTTCGCCACAGGTAACTAAAGCGTAATATGAGAGTTAGTATGGAGCTGAAATTCGATCCAAAATAATCGGCGATTTTCCGCCGAAAATACATTAAAATCAAAATAAAGTTTGAAAAACCTTACCTGTTGTGTGTTTGCTGTGTTTTTATCGCTTTTCCAAGCTTCTGGAGGCCCTTTTTGGGCGATTTTCTGCTTAACGGTCGATGCGACGGCATGTCACGTACTAAAGAGACCTAAAGAGATCCGTCGCATCGACCGTTTAGTAGAAAATCGCCCAAAACGGCCTCCAGAAGCTCGGAAAAGCGATAAAAACATAGCAAACACACAACAGGTAAGGTTTTTCAAACTTTATTTTGATTTTAATGTATGTTCGGCGGAAAATCGCCGATTATTTTCGATCGAATTTCAGCTCCATACAAACTCTCTTTCGATGCCACAGAAAAAGCTAATTGCTATGCATCTTTCCGTCCTATTTATATTACCATTAACGATGAATTTGCTGAGCTGAATTTAAGTTTTCTTTCCCGAGTACCAGGAAAATGTGACCACAAATGCAGGCTATTTGAAGAATGCGTTTAGCCCTGCAATCTGTTGACCAAAGTCCGTTTGGGCATAGTTCTTCGTCGAAAACGATGTTTGGACGTTTCAGAAGAGGTAAGAAGAAAACTAGAAGTGAGAAGTTGGGACAACACAGCAACTACAATCCCGGCCACAAACCTTGAAACAGTTTATGCAAGTGAGCTCCCCCTTCCCCTTTTCAATGTTGTTTCTGACACCAAAATGTTTTACTTTCGTCAACATTGAATGGGGGAGCGGGGTGTTTCAAGGAATTGTGGCCGCGGTTGTCTCGAGTGGCGGGAATTTTTTGCGCATGTCTAGTGGGCGTAAAATCAGACTTAGAAAATTTGCGAGTGAATTGCAAGGTGATAGTGTGTGACAGGGTTGAGTTCATGGCTCGATAATTGTAGTTTATACATCATCGTGTCTTTATAAATTGCCAGTTATACTCGTTAGAAACATGCAATAATAAAGGAGTTAAGATAACTTTTGACAAAATTTTCCTAATGGTCGTCTCTAAACGAGATCACTCCAAAGTTCAACGATTATCATAAGCCCCACAAGACTCATTAGCACCTGAATTACAGAGCCTACACATCAATACAACGTGAATGTCGTAATAAAGTAAAAAAGAAAGAAAGTGTCTTAATAGAGCCCAAAATAGATTTTTTTCTCTTGAGTTTTCAAAATATGGAGATGACAAAAACAATCAAAACAACGGGAACAATATATATTGATCAGTATTTTGCAATACCTTGAGTTCGGTGTCATTCTTTTTTCGTAAGGTTTTGACGACGTAGGCACATACTGTGTATTAAACTGGAGCGTTAAAATGCAAAGTTCCAAGAGCCATTTTCCTAAAGACATTGTATTTTGTGCAGATACCCTATTTTTTGCACTAGTAAGCATGAGTTGATATTTATTAAGGGTGAGTGTATTGACGAGAAGGAAACCGAGATGATGAGAGTTCGTTGCCGCATTTCTAGTTTCTTTTCGCAGATTCCTGAAAAGGAGCAAAGCCCTGAACGTTCCTCGGTGTCCAAGATGTTTTGCGAAATTCATTCTAAATGACAATGAAAAGTAGTTAGTAGCAGAGATATATCGCGTTACTGTTTAAACCAATTGCGCAATTATATCTGTTAATGATTCAACAGACGATAAACCACCACCGATCAACGCACGGTAAACCACTGTTTTTTCTTTTATTTTGGAGTACTCTGGCCTGTTATGACAATAAAAAGTAAGCGTAAATGTAGCTCAAAATCCCTTCTAACTATTTGCCAGTCACTTTAGAAATGAGATAGTGTATTTTAACCTTTTTACAACGGTAAACCATTGTGTGATTAAATTGAGAGTCTCACTGTGATCTCCCTTTACAGTGACAACGGTTTACCGTTGACACGTTACCCTTTGACAGAGGTAACATCAACATATGTACATTTTAGTAGAAGTTTTTTGGAGAGTAAAAAATCTTTTTTATATATGTTTTTAAATTGCTCTTTAAAAGTAGCTTCTGTGAGGTCTCTTTGTAGACATGTAGTCTTAAATTTGCTAACATATTTTAAGACCGATACTGGTTGAGGTTATCAGTTAACGCATCGTTTCACTGACAATAAGGAAGCCCTTTTTACGGGCCTGAAGATGCCCAACACCTTCGCTATTAATAAAGCGACGAATAGTGCGAAGGAAGACATCCGTTTCTGAAATGTTCATCTCTTTCATAATGCGCCTAGCAGTAAAATTGGCCCTGTACGGTCCTGATAATAAGTCCCAGCTGTCGGCCTCGTCTCAAAGACGTATTCTCGTCTTCGGAGCAATGAAAAGAACGACGCTGAACATCCCTTAGAACTTTCATTATGGTTGCAGGTGATCGATGTGTTTTCCTCGCGATTTCTCGAAGAGATAATTTCCGTTAAGAAGACGAAATAGGTATTAAAGCTCTTTCTTCTGATGTGGTTTCCCTCGAATAACCCATTTTTGTTAGTTTCGTGTTCTCCGTAAAACTCTGTTTCTTAACCGATATGTACAACAGAGTGTTTATTTTTATATTATTTCCACCAACATAACGTATTGCGTATTTTGGAAACATTACTGGACATGAAAAATCAACTGAAACAATTTTTGCCTCAAAGAAACACCCTATGCACATCACTATCCTTTCGTGACCTTTCTACCCATCTCAACGCTAGTCTTCAGTTGTTGTAATGTCAAAACATCTGATAACATTATCCAGACACCCTGTTGTGCATCACACATGTCTCGAGTGGCGGGAATTTTTTGCGCATGTCTAGTGGGCGTAAAATCAGACTTAGAAAATTTGCGAGTGAATTGCAAGGTGATAGTGTGTGACAGGGTTGAGTTCATGGCTCGATAATTGTAGTTTATACATCATCGTGTCTTTATAAATTGCCAGTTATACTCGTTAGAAACATGCAATAATAAAGGAGTTAAGATAACTTTTGACAAAATTTTCCTAATGGTCGTCTCTAAACGAGATCACTCCAAAGTTCAACGATTATCATAAGCCCCACAAGACTCATTAGCACCTGAATTACAGAGCCTACACATCAATACAACGTGAATGTCGTAATAAAGTAAAAAAGAAAGAAAGTGTCTTAATAGAGCCCAAAATAGATTTTTTTCTCTTGAGTTTTCAAAATATGGAGATGACAAAAACAATCAAAACAACGGGAACAATATATATTGATCAGTATTTTGCAATACCTTGAGTTCGGTGTCATTCTTTTTTCGTAAGGTTTTGACGACGTAGGCACATACTGTGTATTAAACTGGAGCGTTAAAATGCAAAGTTCCAAGAGCCATTTTCCTAAAGACATTGTATTTTGTGCAGATACCCTATTTTTTGCACTAGTAAGCATGAGTTGATATTTATTAAGGGTGAGTGTATTGACGAGAAGGAAACCGAGATGATGAGAGTTCGTTGCCGCATTTCTAGTTTCTTTTCGCAGATTCCTGAAAAGGAGCAAAGCCCTGAACGTTCCTCGGTGTCCAAGATGTTTTGCGAAATTCATTCTAAATGACAATGAAAAGTAGTTAGTAGCAGAGATATATCGCGTTACTGTTTAAACCAATTGCGCAATTATATCTGTTAATGATTCAACAGACGATAAACCACCACCGATCAACGCACGGTAAACCACTGTTTTTTCTTTTATTTTGGAGTACTCTGGCCTGTTATGACAATAAAAAGTAAGCGTAAATGTAGCTCAAAATCCCTTCTAACTATTTGCCAGTCACTTTAGAAATGAGATAGTGTATTTTAACCTTTTTACAACGGTAAACCATTGTGTGATTAAATTGAGAGTCTCACTGTGATCTCCCTTTACAGTGACAACGGTTTACCGTTGACACGTTACCCTTTGACAGAGGTAACATCAACATATGTACATTTTAGTAGAAGTTTTTTGGAGAGTAAAAAATCTTTTTTATATATGTTTTTAAATTGCTCTTTAAAAGTAGCTTCTGTGAGGTCTCTTTGTAGACATGTAGTCTTAAATTTGCTAACATATTTTAAGACCGATACTGGTTGAGGTTATCAGTTAACGCATCGTTTCACTGACAATAAGGAAGCCCTTTTTACGGGCCTGAAGATGCCCAACACCTTCGCTATTAATAAAGCGACGAATAGTGCGAAGGAAGACATCCGTTTCTGAAATGTTCATCTCTTTCATAATGCGCCTAGCAGTAAAATTGGCCCTGTACGGTCCTGATAATAAGTCCCAGCTGTCGGCCTCGTCTCAAAGACGTATTCTCGTCTTCGGAGCAATGAAAAGAACGACGCTGAACATCCCTTAGAACTTTCATTATGGTTGCAGGTGATCGATGTGTTTTCCTCGCGATTTCTCGAAGAGATAATTTCCGTTAAGAAGACGAAATAGGTATTAAAGCTCTTTCTTCTGATGTGGTTTCCCTCGAATAACCCATTTTTGTTAGTTTCGTGTTCTCCGTAAAACTCTGTTTCTTAACCGATATGTACAACAGAGTGTTTATTTTTATATTATTTCCACCAACATAACGTATTGCGTATTTTGGAAACATTACTGGACATGAAAAATCAACTGAAACAATTTTTGCCTCAAAGAAACACCCTATGCACATCACTATCCTTTCGTGACCTTTCTACCCATCTCAACGCTAGTCTTCAGTTGTTGTAATGTCAAAACATCTGATAACATTATCCAGACACCCTGTTGTGCATCACACAATCCCGGCCACAAACCTTGAAACAGTTTATGCAAGTGAGCTCCCCCTTCCCCTTTTCAATGTTGTTTCTGACACCAAAATGTTTTACTTTCGTCAACATTGAATGGGGGAGCGGGGTGTTTCAAGGAATTGTGGCCGCGGTTGTCTCGAGTGGCGGGAATTTTTTGCGCATGTCTAGTGGGCGTAAAATCAGACTTAGAAAATTTGCGAGTGAATTGCAAGGTGATAGTGTGTGACAGGGTTGAGTTCATGGCTCGATAATTGTAGTTTATACATCATCGTGTCTTTATAAATTGCCAGTTATACTCGTTAGAAACATGCAATAATAAAGGAGTTAAGATAACTTTTGACAAAATTTTCCTAATGGTCGTCTCTAAACGAGATCACTCCAAAGTTCAACGATTATCATAAGCCCCACAAGACTCATTAGCACCTGAATTACAGAGCCTACACATCAATACAACGTGAATGTCGTAATAAAGTAAAAAAGAAAGAAAGTGTCTTAATAGAGCCCAAAATAGATTTTTTTCTCTTGAGTTTTCAAAATATGGAGATGACAAAAACAATCAAAACAACGGGAACAATATATATTGATCAGTATTTTGCAATACCTTGAGTTCGGTGTCATTCTTTTTTCGTAAGGTTTTGACGACGTAGGCACATACTGTGTATTAAACTGGAGCGTTAAAATGCAAAGTTCCAAGAGCCATTTTCCTAAAGACATTGTATTTTGTGCAGATACCCTATTTTTTGCACTAGTAAGCTGTTTCTTAACCGATATGTACAACAGAGTGTTTATTTTTATATTATTTCCACCAACATAACGTATTGCGTATTTTGGAAACATTACTGGACATGAAAAATCAACTGAAACAATTTTTGCCTCAAAGAAACACCCTATGCACATCACTATCCTTTCGTGACCTTTCTACCCATCTCAACGCTAGTCTTCAGTTGTTGTAATGTCAAAACATCTGATAACATTATCCAGACACCCTGTTGTGCATCACACAATCCCGGCCACAAACCTTGAAACAGTTTATGCAAGTGAGCTCCCCCTTCCCCTTTTCAATGTTGTTTCTGACACCAAAATGTTTTACTTTCGTCAACATTGAATGGGGGAGCGGGGTGTTTCAAGGAATTGTGGCCGCGGTTGTCTCGAGTGGCGGGAATTTTTTGCGCATGTCTAGTGGGCGTAAAATCAGACTTAGAAAATTTGCGAGTGAATTGCAAGGTGATAGTGTGTGACAGGGTTGAGTTCATGGCTCGATAATTGTAGTTTATACATCATCGTGTCTTTATAAATTGCCAGTTATACTCGTTAGAAACATGCAATAATAAAGGAGTTAAGATAACTTTTGACAAAATTTTCCTAATGGTCGTCTCTAAACGAGATCACTCCAAAGTTCAACGATTATCATAAGCCCCACAAGACTCATTAGCACCTGAATTACAGAGCCTACACATCAATACAACGTGAATGTCGTAATAAAGTAAAAAAGAAAGAAAGTGTCTTAATAGAGCCCAAAATAGATTTTTTTCTCTTGAGTTTTCAAAATATGGAGATGACAAAAACAATCAAAACAACGGGAACAATATATATTGATCAGTATTTTGCAATACCTTGAGTTCGGTGTCATTCTTTTTTCGTAAGGTTTTGACGACGTAGGCACATACTGTGTATTAAACTGGAGCGTTAAAATGCAAAGTTCCAAGAGCCATTTTCCTAAAGACATTGTATTTTGTGCAGATACCCTATTTTTTGCACTAGTAAGCATGAGTTGATATTTATTAAGGGTGAGTGTATTGACGAGAAGGAAACCGAGATGATGAGAGTTCGTTGCCGCATTTCTAGTTTCTTTTCGCAGATTCCTGAAAAGGAGCAAAGCCCTGAACGTTCCTCGGTGTCCAAGATGTTTTGCGAAATTCATTCTAAATGACAATGAAAAGTAGTTAGTAGCAGAGATATATCGCGTTACTGTTTAAACCAATTGCGCAATTATATCTGTTAATGATTCAACAGACGATAAACCACCACCGATCAACGCACGGTAAACCACTGTTTTTTCTTTTATTTTGGAGTACTCTGGCCTGTTATGACAATAAAAAGTAAGCGTAAATGTAGCTCAAAATCCCTTCTAACTATTTGCCAGTCACTTTAGAAATGAGATAGTGTATTTTAACCTTTTTACAACGGTAAACCATTGTGTGATTAAATTGAGAGTCTCACTGTGATCTCCCTTTACAGTGACAACGGTTTACCGTTGACACGTTACCCTTTGACAGAGGTAACATCAACATATGTACATTTTAGTAGAAGTTTTTTGGAGAGTAAAAAATCTTTTTTATATATGTTTTTAAATTGCTCTTTAAAAGTAGCTTCTGTGAGGTCTCTTTGTAGACATGTAGTCTTAAATTTGCTAACATATTTTAAGACCGATACTGGTTGAGGTTATCAGTTAACGCATCGTTTCACTGACAATAAGGAAGCCCTTTTTACGGGCCTGAAGATGCCCAACACCTTCGCTATTAATAAAGCGACGAATAGTGCGAAGGAAGACATCCGTTTCTGAAATGTTCATCTCTTTCATAATGCGCCTAGCAGTAAAATTGGCCCTGTACGGTCCTGATAATAAGTCCCAGCTGTCGGCCTCGTCTCAAAGACGTATTCTCGTCTTCGGAGCAATGAAAAGAACGACGCTGAACATCCCTTAGAACTTTCATTATGGTTGCAGGTGATCGATGTGTTTTCCTCGCGATTTCTCGAAGAGATAATTTCCGTTAAGAAGACGAAATAGGTATTAAAGCTCTTTCTTCTGATGTGGTTTCCCTCGAATAACCCATTTTTGTTAGTTTCGTGTTCTCCGTAAAACTCTGTTTCTTAACCGATATGTACAACAGAGTGTTTATTTTTATATTATTTCCACCAACATAACGTATTGCGTATTTTGGAAACATTACTGGACATGAAAAATCAACTGAAACAATTTTTGCCTCAAAGAAACACCCTATGCACATCACTATCCTTTCGTGACCTTTCTACCCATCTCAACGCTAGTCTTCAGTTGTTGTAATGTCAAAACATCTGATAACATTATCCAGACACCCTGTTGTGCATCACACAATCCCGGCCACAAACCTTGAAACAGTTTATGCAAGTGAGCTCCCCCTTCCCCTTTTCAATGTTGTTTCTGACACCAAAATGTTTTACTTTCGTCAACATTGAATGGGGGAGCGGGGTGTTTCAAGGAATTGTGGCCGCGGTTGTCTCGAGTGGCGGGAATTTTTTGCGCATGTCTAGTGGGCGTAAAATCAGACTTAGAAAATTTGCGAGTGAATTGCAAGGTGATAGTGTGTGACAGGGTTGAGTTCATGGCTCGATAATTGTAGTTTATACATCATCGTGTCTTTATAAATTGCCAGTTATACTCGTTAGAAACATGCAATAATAAAGGAGTTAAGATAACTTTTGACAAAATTTTCCTAATGGTCGTCTCTAAACGAGATCACTCCAAAGTTCAACGATTATCATAAGCCCCACAAGACTCATTAGCACCTGAATTACAGAGCCTACACATCAATACAACGTGAATGTCGTAATAAAGTAAAAAAGAAAGAAAGTGTCTTAATAGAGCCCAAAATAGATTTTTTTCTCTTGAGTTTTCAAAATATGGAGATGACAAAAACAATCAAAACAACGGGAACAATATATATTGATCAGTATTTTGCAATACCTTGAGTTCGGTGTCATTCTTTTTTCGTAAGGTTTTGACGACGTAGGCACATACTGTGTATTAAACTGGAGCGTTAAAATGCAAAGTTCCAAGAGCCATTTTCCTAAAGACATTGTATTTTGTGCAGATACCCTATTTTTTGCACTAGTAAGCATGAGTTGATATTTATTAAGGGTGAGTGTATTGACGAGAAGGAAACCGAGATGATGAGAGTTCGTTGCCGCATTTCTAGTTTCTTTTCGCAGATTCCTGAAAAGGAGCAAAGCCCTGAACGTTCCTCGGTGTCCAAGATGTTTTGCGAAATTCATTCTAAATGACAATGAAAAGTAGTTAGTAGCAGAGATATATCGCGTTACTGTTTAAACCAATTGCGCAATTATATCTGTTAATGATTCAACAGACGATAAACCACCACCGATCAACGCACGGTAAACCACTGTTTTTTCTTTTATTTTGGAGTACTCTGGCCTGTTATGACAATAAAAAGTAAGCGTAAATGTAGCTCAAAATCCCTTCTAACTATTTGCCAGTCACTTTAGAAATGAGATAGTGTATTTTAACCTTTTTACAACGGTAAACCATTGTGTGATTAAATTGAGAGTCTCACTGTGATCTCCCTTTACAGTGACAACGGTTTACCGTTGACACGTTACCCTTTGACAGAGGTAACATCAACATATGTACATTTTAGTAGAAGTTTTTTGGAGAGTAAAAAATCTTTTTTATATATGTTTTTAAATTGCTCTTTAAAAGTAGCTTCTGTGAGGTCTCTTTGTAGACATGTAGTCTTAAATTTGCTAACATATTTTAAGACCGATACTGGTTGAGGTTATCAGTTAACGCATCGTTTCACTGACAATAAGGAAGCCCTTTTTACGGGCCTGAAGATGCCCAACACCTTCGCTATTAATAAAGCGACGAATAGTGCGAAGGAAGACATCCGTTTCTGAAATGTTCATCTCTTTCATAATGCGCCTAGCAGTAAAATTGGCCCTGTACGGTCCTGATAATAAGTCCCAGCTGTCGGCCTCGTCTCAAAGACGTATTCTCGTCTTCGGAGCAATGAAAAGAACGACGCTGAACATCCCTTAGAACTTTCATTATGGTTGCAGGTGATCGATGTGTTTTCCTCGCGATTTCTCGAAGAGATAATTTCCGTTAAGAAGACGAAATAGGTATTAAAGCTCTTTCTTCTGATGTGGTTTCCCTCGAATAACCCATTTTTGTTAGTTTCGTGTTCTCCGTAAAACTCTGTTTCTTAACCGATATGTACAACAGAGTGTTTATTTTTATATTATTTCCACCAACATAACGTATTGCGTATTTTGGAAACATTACTGGACATGAAAAATCAACTGAAACAATTTTTGCCTCAAAGAAACACCCTATGCACATCACTATCCTTTCGTGACCTTTCTACCCATCTCAACGCTAGTCTTCAGTTGTTGTAATGTCAAAACATCTGATAACATTATCCAGACACCCTGTTGTGCATCACACAATCCCGGCCACAAACCTTGAAACAGTTTATGCAAGTGAGCTCCCCCTTCCCCTTTTCAATGTTGTTTCTGACACCAAAATGTTTTACTTTCGTCAACATTGAATGGGGGAGCGGGGTGTTTCAAGGAATTGTGGCCGCGGTTGTCTCGAGTGGCGGGAATTTTTTGCGCATGTCTAGTGGGCGTAAAATCAGACTTAGAAAATTTGCGAGTGAATTGCAAGGTGATAGTGTGTGACAGGGTTGAGTTCATGGCTCGATAATTGTAGTTTATACATCATCGTGTCTTTATAAATTGCCAGTTATACTCGTTAGAAACATGCAATAATAAAGGAGTTAAGATAACTTTTGACAAAATTTTCCTAATGGTCGTCTCTAAACGAGATCACTCCAAAGTTCAACGATTATCATAAGCCCCACAAGACTCATTAGCACCTGAATTACAGAGCCTACACATCAATACAACGTGAATGTCGTAATAAAGTAAAAAAGAAAGAAAGTGTCTTAATAGAGCCCAAAATAGATTTTTTTCTCTTGAGTTTTCAAAATATGGAGATGACAAAAACAATCAAAACAACGGGAACAATATATATTGATCAGTATTTTGCAATACCTTGAGTTCGGTGTCATTCTTTTTTCGTAAGGTTTTGACGACGTAGGCACATACTGTGTATTAAACTGGAGCGTTAAAATGCAAAGTTCCAAGAGCCATTTTCCTAAAGACATTGTATTTTGTGCAGATACCCTATTTTTTGCACTAGTAAGCATGAGTTGATATTTATTAAGGGTGAGTGTATTGACGAGAAGGAAACCGAGATGATGAGAGTTCGTTGCCGCATTTCTAGTTTCTTTTCGCAGATTCCTGAAAAGGAGCAAAGCCCTGAACGTTCCTCGGTGTCCAAGATGTTTTGCGAAATTCATTCTAAATGACAATGAAAAGTAGTTAGTAGCAGAGATATATCGCGTTACTGTTTAAACCAATTGCGCAATTATATCTGTTAATGATTCAACAGACGATAAACCACCACCGATCAACGCACGGTAAACCACTGTTTTTTCTTTTATTTTGGAGTACTCTGGCCTGTTATGACAATAAAAAGTAAGCGTAAATGTAGCTCAAAATCCCTTCTAACTATTTGCCAGTCACTTTAGAAATGAGATAGTGTATTTTAACCTTTTTACAACGGTAAACCATTGTGTGATTAAATTGAGAGTCTCACTGTGATCTCCCTTTACAGTGACAACGGTTTACCGTTGACACGTTACCCTTTGACAGAGGTAACATCAACATATGTACATTTTAGTAGAAGTTTTTTGGAGAGTAAAAAATCTTTTTTATATATGTTTTTAAATTGCTCTTTAAAAGTAGCTTCTGTGAGGTCTCTTTGTAGACATGTAGTCTTAAATTTGCTAACATATTTTAAGACCGATACTGGTTGAGGTTATCAGTTAACGCATCGTTTCACTGACAATAAGGAAGCCCTTTTTACGGGCCTGAAGATGCCCAACACCTTCGCTATTAATAAAGCGACGAATAGTGCGAAGGAAGACATCCGTTTCTGAAATGTTCATCTCTTTCATAATGCGCCTAGCAGTAAAATTGGCCCTGTACGGTCCTGATAATAAGTCCCAGCTGTCGGCCTCGTCTCAAAGACGTATTCTCGTCTTCGGAGCAATGAAAAGAACGACGCTGAACATCCCTTAGAACTTTCATTATGGTTGCAGGTGATCGATGTGTTTTCCTCGCGATTTCTCGAAGAGATAATTTCCGTTAAGAAGACGAAATAGGTATTAAAGCTCTTTCTTCTGATGTGGTTTCCCTCGAATAACCCATTTTTGTTAGTTTCGTGTTCTCCGTAAAACTCTGTTTCTTAACCGATATGTACAACAGAGTGTTTATTTTTATATTATTTCCACCAACATAACGTATTGCGTATTTTGGAAACATTACTGGACATGAAAAATCAACTGAAACAATTTTTGCCTCAAAGAAACACCCTATGCACATCACTATCCTTTCGTGACCTTTCTACCCATCTCAACGCTAGTCTTCAGTTGTTGTAATGTCAAAACATCTGATAACATTATCCAGACACCCTGTTGTGCATCACACAATCCCGGCCACAAACCTTGAAACAGTTTATGCAAGTGAGCTCCCCCTTCCCCTTTTCAATGTTGTTTCTGACACCAAAATGTTTTACTTTCGTCAACATTGAATGGGGGAGCGGGGTGTTTCAAGGAATTGTGGCCGCGGTTGTCTCGAGTGGCGGGAATTTTTTGCGCATGTCTAGTGGGCGTAAAATCAGACTTAGAAAATTTGCGAGTGAATTGCAAGGTGATAGTGTGTGACAGGGTTGAGTTCATGGCTCGATAATTGTAGTTTATACATCATCGTGTCTTTATAAATTGCCAGTTATACTCGTTAGAAACATGCAATAATAAAGGAGTTAAGATAACTTTTGACAAAATTTTCCTAATGGTCGTCTCTAAACGAGATCACTCCAAAGTTCAACGATTATCATAAGCCCCACAAGACTCATTAGCACCTGAATTACAGAGCCTACACATCAATACAACGTGAATGTCGTAATAAAGTAAAAAAGAAAGAAAGTGTCTTAATAGAGCCCAAAATAGATTTTTTTCTCTTGAGTTTTCAAAATATGGAGATGACAAAAACAATCAAAACAACGGGAACAATATATATTGATCAGTATTTTGCAATACCTTGAGTTCGGTGTCATTCTTTTTTCGTAAGGTTTTGACGACGTAGGCACATACTGTGTATTAAACTGGAGCGTTAAAATGCAAAGTTCCAAGAGCCATTTTCCTAAAGACATTGTATTTTGTGCAGATACCCTATTTTTTGCACTAGTAAGCATGAGTTGATATTTATTAAGGGTGAGTGTATTGACGAGAAGGAAACCGAGATGATGAGAGTTCGTTGCCGCATTTCTAGTTTCTTTTCGCAGATTCCTGAAAAGGAGCAAAGCCCTGAACGTTCCTCGGTGTCCAAGATGTTTTGCGAAATTCATTCTAAATGACAATGAAAAGTAGTTAGTAGCAGAGATATATCGCGTTACTGTTTAAACCAATTGCGCAATTATATCTGTTAATGATTCAACAGACGATAAACCACCACCGATCAACGCACGGTAAACCACTGTTTTTTCTTTTATTTTGGAGTACTCTGGCCTGTTATGACAATAAAAAGTAAGCGTAAATGTAGCTCAAAATCCCTTCTAACTATTTGCCAGTCACTTTAGAAATGAGATAGTGTATTTTAACCTTTTTACAACGGTAAACCATTGTGTGATTAAATTGAGAGTCTCACTGTGATCTCCCTTTACAGTGACAACGGTTTACCGTTGACACGTTACCCTTTGACAGAGGTAACATCAACATATGTACATTTTAGTAGAAGTTTTTTGGAGAGTAAAAAATCTTTTTTATATATGTTTTTAAATTGCTCTTTAAAAGTAGCTTCTGTGAGGTCTCTTTGTAGACATGTAGTCTTAAATTTGCTAACATATTTTAAGACCGATACTGGTTGAGGTTATCAGTTAACGCATCGTTTCACTGACAATAAGGAAGCCCTTTTTACGGGCCTGAAGATGCCCAACACCTTCGCTATTAATAAAGCGACGAATAGTGCGAAGGAAGACATCCGTTTCTGAAATGTTCATCTCTTTCATAATGCGCCTAGCAGTAAAATTGGCCCTGTACGGTCCTGATAATAAGTCCCAGCTGTCGGCCTCGTCTCAAAGACGTATTCTCGTCTTCGGAGCAATGAAAAGAACGACGCTGAACATCCCTTAGAACTTTCATTATGGTTGCAGGTGATCGATGTGTTTTCCTCGCGATTTCTCGAAGAGATAATTTCCGTTAAGAAGACGAAATAGGTATTAAAGCTCTTTCTTCTGATGTGGTTTCCCTCGAATAACCCATTTTTGTTAGTTTCGTGTTCTCCGTAAAACTCTGTTTCTTAACCGATATGTACAACAGAGTGTTTATTTTTATATTATTTCCACCAACATAACGTATTGCGTATTTTGGAAACATTACTGGACATGAAAAATCAACTGAAACAATTTTTGCCTCAAAGAAACACCCTATGCACATCACTATCCTTTCGTGACCTTTCTACCCATCTCAACGCTAGTCTTCAGTTGTTGTAATGTCAAAACATCTGATAACATTATCCAGACACCCTGTTGTGCATCACACAATCCCGGCCACAAACCTTGAAACAGTTTATGCAAGTGAGCTCCCCCTTCCCCTTTTCAATGTTGTTTCTGACACCAAAATGTTTTACTTTCGTCAACATTGAATGGGGGAGCGGGGTGTTTCAAGGAATTGTGGCCGCGGTTGTCTCGAGTGGCGGGAATTTTTTGCGCATGTCTAGTGGGCGTAAAATCAGACTTAGAAAATTTGCGAGTGAATTGCAAGGTGATAGTGTGTGACAGGGTTGAGTTCATGGCTCGATAATTGTAGTTTATACATCATCGTGTCTTTATAAATTGCCAGTTATACTCGTTAGAAACATGCAATAATAAAGGAGTTAAGATAACTTTTGACAAAATTTTCCTAATGGTCGTCTCTAAACGAGATCACTCCAAAGTTCAACGATTATCATAAGCCCCACAAGACTCATTAGCACCTGAATTACAGAGCCTACACATCAATACAACGTGAATGTCGTAATAAAGTAAAAAAGAAAGAAAGTGTCTTAATAGAGCCCAAAATAGATTTTTTTCTCTTGAGTTTTCAAAATATGGAGATGACAAAAACAATCAAAACAACGGGAACAATATATATTGATCAGTATTTTGCAATACCTTGAGTTCGGTGTCATTCTTTTTTCGTAAGGTTTTGACGACGTAGGCACATACTGTGTATTAAACTGGAGCGTTAAAATGCAAAGTTCCAAGAGCCATTTTCCTAAAGACATTGTATTTTGTGCAGATACCCTATTTTTTGCACTAGTAAGCATGAGTTGATATTTATTAAGGGTGAGTGTATTGACGAGAAGGAAACCGAGATGATGAGAGTTCGTTGCCGCATTTCTAGTTTCTTTTCGCAGATTCCTGAAAAGGAGCAAAGCCCTGAACGTTCCTCGGTGTCCAAGATGTTTTGCGAAATTCATTCTAAATGACAATGAAAAGTAGTTAGTAGCAGAGATATATCGCGTTACTGTTTAAACCAATTGCGCAATTATATCTGTTAATGATTCAACAGACGATAAACCACCACCGATCAACGCACGGTAAACCACTGTTTTTTCTTTTATTTTGGAGTACTCTGGCCTGTTATGACAATAAAAAGTAAGCGTAAATGTAGCTCAAAATCCCTTCTAACTATTTGCCAGTCACTTTAGAAATGAGATAGTGTATTTTAACCTTTTTACAACGGTAAACCATTGTGTGATTAAATTGAGAGTCTCACTGTGATCTCCCTTTACAGTGACAACGGTTTACCGTTGACACGTTACCCTTTGACAGAGGTAACATCAACATATGTACATTTTAGTAGAAGTTTTTTGGAGAGTAAAAAATCTTTTTTATATATGTTTTTAAATTGCTCTTTAAAAGTAGCTTCTGTGAGGTCTCTTTGTAGACATGTAGTCTTAAATTTGCTAACATATTTTAAGACCGATACTGGTTGAGGTTATCAGTTAACGCATCGTTTCACTGACAATAAGGAAGCCCTTTTTACGGGCCTGAAGATGCCCAACACCTTCGCTATTAATAAAGCGACGAATAGTGCGAAGGAAGACATCCGTTTCTGAAATGTTCATCTCTTTCATAATGCGCCTAGCAGTAAAATTGGCCCTGTACGGTCCTGATAATAAGTCCCAGCTGTCGGCCTCGTCTCAAAGACGTATTCTCGTCTTCGGAGCAATGAAAAGAACGACGCTGAACATCCCTTAGAACTTTCATTATGGTTGCAGGTGATCGATGTGTTTTCCTCGCGATTTCTCGAAGAGATAATTTCCGTTAAGAAGACGAAATAGGTATTAAAGCTCTTTCTTCTGATGTGGTTTCCCTCGAATAACCCATTTTTGTTAGTTTCGTGTTCTCCGTAAAACTCTGTTTCTTAACCGATATGTACAACAGAGTGTTTATTTTTATATTATTTCCACCAACATAACGTATTGCGTATTTTGGAAACATTACTGGACATGAAAAATCAACTGAAACAATTTTTGCCTCAAAGAAACACCCTATGCACATCACTATCCTTTCGTGACCTTTCTACCCATCTCAACGCTAGTCTTCAGTTGTTGTAATGTCAAAACATCTGATAACATTATCCAGACACCCTGTTGTGCATCACACAATCCCGGCCACAAACCTTGAAACAGTTTATGCAAGTGAGCTCCCCCTTCCCCTTTTCAATGTTGTTTCTGACACCAAAATGTTTTACTTTCGTCAACATTGAATGGGGGAGCGGGGTGTTTCAAGGAATTGTGGCCGCGGTTGTCTCGAGTGGCGGGAATTTTTTGCGCATGTCTAGTGGGCGTAAAATCAGACTTAGAAAATTTGCGAGTGAATTGCAAGGTGATAGTGTGTGACAGGGTTGAGTTCATGGCTCGATAATTGTAGTTTATACATCATCGTGTCTTTATAAATTGCCAGTTATACTCGTTAGAAACATGCAATAATAAAGGAGTTAAGATAACTTTTGACAAAATTTTCCTAATGGTCGTCTCTAAACGAGATCACTCCAAAGTTCAACGATTATCATAAGCCCCACAAGACTCATTAGCACCTGAATTACAGAGCCTACACATCAATACAACGTGAATGTCGTAATAAAGTAAAAAAGAAAGAAAGTGTCTTAATAGAGCCCAAAATAGATTTTTTTCTCTTGAGTTTTCAAAATATGGAGATGACAAAAACAATCAAAACAACGGGAACAATATATATTGATCAGTATTTTGCAATACCTTGAGTTCGGTGTCATTCTTTTTTCGTAAGGTTTTGACGACGTAGGCACATACTGTGTATTAAACTGGAGCGTTAAAATGCAAAGTTCCAAGAGCCATTTTCCTAAAGACATTGTATTTTGTGCAGATACCCTATTTTTTGCACTAGTAAGCATGAGTTGATATTTATTAAGGGTGAGTGTATTGACGAGAAGGAAACCGAGATGATGAGAGTTCGTTGCCGCATTTCTAGTTTCTTTTCGCAGATTCCTGAAAAGGAGCAAAGCCCTGAACGTTCCTCGGTGTCCAAGATGTTTTGCGAAATTCATTCTAAATGACAATGAAAAGTAGTTAGTAGCAGAGATATATCGCGTTACTGTTTAAACCAATTGCGCAATTATATCTGTTAATGATTCAACAGACGATAAACCACCACCGATCAACGCACGGTAAACCACTGTTTTTTCTTTTATTTTGGAGTACTCTGGCCTGTTATGACAATAAAAAGTAAGCGTAAATGTAGCTCAAAATCCCTTCTAACTATTTGCCAGTCACTTTAGAAATGAGATAGTGTATTTTAACCTTTTTACAACGGTAAACCATTGTGTGATTAAATTGAGAGTCTCACTGTGATCTCCCTTTACAGTGACAACGGTTTACCGTTGACACGTTACCCTTTGACAGAGGTAACATCAACATATGTACATTTTAGTAGAAGTTTTTTGGAGAGTAAAAAATCTTTTTTATATATGTTTTTAAATTGCTCTTTAAAAGTAGCTTCTGTGAGGTCTCTTTGTAGACATGTAGTCTTAAATTTGCTAACATATTTTAAGACCGATACTGGTTGAGGTTATCAGTTAACGCATCGTTTCACTGACAATAAGGAAGCCCTTTTTACGGGCCTGAAGATGCCCAACACCTTCGCTATTAATAAAGCGACGAATAGTGCGAAGGAAGACATCCGTTTCTGAAATGTTCATCTCTTTCATAATGCGCCTAGCAGTAAAATTGGCCCTGTACGGTCCTGATAATAAGTCCCAGCTGTCGGCCTCGTCTCAAAGACGTATTCTCGTCTTCGGAGCAATGAAAAGAACGACGCTGAACATCCCTTAGAACTTTCATTATGGTTGCAGGTGATCGATGTGTTTTCCTCGCGATTTCTCGAAGAGATAATTTCCGTTAAGAAGACGAAATAGGTATTAAAGCTCTTTCTTCTGATGTGGTTTCCCTCGAATAACCCATTTTTGTTAGTTTCGTGTTCTCCGTAAAACTCTGTTTCTTAACCGATATGTACAACAGAGTGTTTATTTTTATATTATTTCCACCAACATAACGTATTGCGTATTTTGGAAACATTACTGGACATGAAAAATCAACTGAAACAATTTTTGCCTCAAAGAAACACCCTATGCACATCACTATCCTTTCGTGACCTTTCTACCCATCTCAACGCTAGTCTTCAGTTGTTGTAATGTCAAAACATCTGATAACATTATCCAGACACCCTGTTGTGCATCACACAATCCCGGCCACAAACCTTGAAACAGTTTATGCAAGTGAGCTCCCCCTTCCCCTTTTCAATGTTGTTTCTGACACCAAAATGTTTTACTTTCGTCAACATTGAATGGGGGAGCGGGGTGTTTCAAGGAATTGTGGCCGCGGTTGTCTCGAGTGGCGGGAATTTTTTGCGCATGTCTAGTGGGCGTAAAATCAGACTTAGAAAATTTGCGAGTGAATTGCAAGGTGATAGTGTGTGACAGGGTTGAGTTCATGGCTCGATAATTGTAGTTTATACATCATCGTGTCTTTATAAATTGCCAGTTATACTCGTTAGAAACATGCAATAATAAAGGAGTTAAGATAACTTTTGACAAAATTTTCCTAATGGTCGTCTCTAAACGAGATCACTCCAAAGTTCAACGATTATCATAAGCCCCACAAGACTCATTAGCACCTGAATTACAGAGCCTACACATCAATACAACGTGAATGTCGTAATAAAGTAAAAAAGAAAGAAAGTGTCTTAATAGAGCCCAAAATAGATTTTTTTCTCTTGAGTTTTCAAAATATGGAGATGACAAAAACAATCAAAACAACGGGAACAATATATATTGATCAGTATTTTGCAATACCTTGAGTTCGGTGTCATTCTTTTTTCGTAAGGTTTTGACGACGTAGGCACATACTGTGTATTAAACTGGAGCGTTAAAATGCAAAGTTCCAAGAGCCATTTTCCTAAAGACATTGTATTTTGTGCAGATACCCTATTTTTTGCACTAGTAAGCATGAGTTGATATTTATTAAGGGTGAGTGTATTGACGAGAAGGAAACCGAGATGATGAGAGTTCGTTGCCGCATTTCTAGTTTCTTTTCGCAGATTCCTGAAAAGGAGCAAAGCCCTGAACGTTCCTCGGTGTCCAAGATGTTTTGCGAAATTCATTCTAAATGACAATGAAAAGTAGTTAGTAGCAGAGATATATCGCGTTACTGTTTAAACCAATTGCGCAATTATATCTGTTAATGATTCAACAGACGATAAACCACCACCGATCAACGCACGGTAAACCACTGTTTTTTCTTTTATTTTGGAGTACTCTGGCCTGTTATGACAATAAAAAGTAAGCGTAAATGTAGCTCAAAATCCCTTCTAACTATTTGCCAGTCACTTTAGAAATGAGATAGTGTATTTTAACCTTTTTACAACGGTAAACCATTGTGTGATTAAATTGAGAGTCTCACTGTGATCTCCCTTTACAGTGACAACGGTTTACCGTTGACACGTTACCCTTTGACAGAGGTAACATCAACATATGTACATTTTAGTAGAAGTTTTTTGGAGAGTAAAAAATCTTTTTTATATATGTTTTTAAATTGCTCTTTAAAAGTAGCTTCTGTGAGGTCTCTTTGTAGACATGTAGTCTTAAATTTGCTAACATATTTTAAGACCGATACTGGTTGAGGTTATCAGTTAACGCATCGTTTCACTGACAATAAGGAAGCCCTTTTTACGGGCCTGAAGATGCCCAACACCTTCGCTATTAATAAAGCGACGAATAGTGCGAAGGAAGACATCCGTTTCTGAAATGTTCATCTCTTTCATAATGCGCCTAGCAGTAAAATTGGCCCTGTACGGTCCTGATAATAAGTCCCAGCTGTCGGCCTCGTCTCAAAGACGTATTCTCGTCTTCGGAGCAATGAAAAGAACGACGCTGAACATCCCTTAGAACTTTCATTATGGTTGCAGGTGATCGATGTGTTTTCCTCGCGATTTCTCGAAGAGATAATTTCCGTTAAGAAGACGAAATAGGTATTAAAGCTCTTTCTTCTGATGTGGTTTCCCTCGAATAACCCATTTTTGTTAGTTTCGTGTTCTCCGTAAAACTCTGTTTCTTAACCGATATGTACAACAGAGTGTTTATTTTTATATTATTTCCACCAACATAACGTATTGCGTATTTTGGAAACATTACTGGACATGAAAAATCAACTGAAACAATTTTTGCCTCAAAGAAACACCCTATGCACATCACTATCCTTTCGTGACCTTTCTACCCATCTCAACGCTAGTCTTCAGTTGTTGTAATGTCAAAACATCTGATAACATTATCCAGACACCCTGTTGTGCATCACACAATCCCGGCCACAAACCTTGAAACAGTTTATGCAAGTGAGCTCCCCCTTCCCCTTTTCAATGTTGTTTCTGACACCAAAATGTTTTACTTTCGTCAACATTGAATGGGGGAGCGGGGTGTTTCAAGGAATTGTGGCCGCGGTTGTCTCGAGTGGCGGGAATTTTTTGCGCATGTCTAGTGGGCGTAAAATCAGACTTAGAAAATTTGCGAGTGAATTGCAAGGTGATAGTGTGTGACAGGGTTGAGTTCATGGCTCGATAATTGTAGTTTATACATCATCGTGTCTTTATAAATTGCCAGTTATACTCGTTAGAAACATGCAATAATAAAGGAGTTAAGATAACTTTTGACAAAATTTTCCTAATGGTCGTCTCTAAACGAGATCACTCCAAAGTTCAACGATTATCATAAGCCCCACAAGACTCATTAGCACCTGAATTACAGAGCCTACACATCAATACAACGTGAATGTCGTAATAAAGTAAAAAAGAAAGAAAGTGTCTTAATAGAGCCCAAAATAGATTTTTTTCTCTTGAGTTTTCAAAATATGGAGATGACAAAAACAATCAAAACAACGGGAACAATATATATTGATCAGTATTTTGCAATACCTTGAGTTCGGTGTCATTCTTTTTTCGTAAGGTTTTGACGACGTAGGCACATACTGTGTATTAAACTGGAGCGTTAAAATGCAAAGTTCCAAGAGCCATTTTCCTAAAGACATTGTATTTTGTGCAGATACCCTATTTTTTGCACTAGTAAGCATGAGTTGATATTTATTAAGGGTGAGTGTATTGACGAGAAGGAAACCGAGATGATGAGAGTTCGTTGCCGCATTTCTAGTTTCTTTTCGCAGATTCCTGAAAAGGAGCAAAGCCCTGAACGTTCCTCGGTGTCCAAGATGTTTTGCGAAATTCATTCTAAATGACAATGAAAAGTAGTTAGTAGCAGAGATATATCGCGTTACTGTTTAAACCAATTGCGCAATTATATCTGTTAATGATTCAACAGACGATAAACCACCACCGATCAACGCACGGTAAACCACTGTTTTTTCTTTTATTTTGGAGTACTCTGGCCTGTTATGACAATAAAAAGTAAGCGTAAATGTAGCTCAAAATCCCTTCTAACTATTTGCCAGTCACTTTAGAAATGAGATAGTGTATTTTAACCTTTTTACAACGGTAAACCATTGTGTGATTAAATTGAGAGTCTCACTGTGATCTCCCTTTACAGTGACAACGGTTTACCGTTGACACGTTACCCTTTGACAGAGGTAACATCAACATATGTACATTTTAGTAGAAGTTTTTTGGAGAGTAAAAAATCTTTTTTATATATGTTTTTAAATTGCTCTTTAAAAGTAGCTTCTGTGAGGTCTCTTTGTAGACATGTAGTCTTAAATTTGCTAACATATTTTAAGACCGATACTGGTTGAGGTTATCAGTTAACGCATCGTTTCACTGACAATAAGGAAGCCCTTTTTACGGGCCTGAAGATGCCCAACACCTTCGCTATTAATAAAGCGACGAATAGTGCGAAGGAAGACATCCGTTTCTGAAATGTTCATCTCTTTCATAATGCGCCTAGCAGTAAAATTGGCCCTGTACGGTCCTGATAATAAGTCCCAGCTGTCGGCCTCGTCTCAAAGACGTATTCTCGTCTTCGGAGCAATGAAAAGAACGACGCTGAACATCCCTTAGAACTTTCATTATGGTTGCAGGTGATCGATGTGTTTTCCTCGCGATTTCTCGAAGAGATAATTTCCGTTAAGAAGACGAAATAGGTATTAAAGCTCTTTCTTCTGATGTGGTTTCCCTCGAATAACCCATTTTTGTTAGTTTCGTGTTCTCCGTAAAACTCTGTTTCTTAACCGATATGTACAACAGAGTGTTTATTTTTATATTATTTCCACCAACATAACGTATTGCGTATTTTGGAAACATTACTGGACATGAAAAATCAACTGAAACAATTTTTGCCTCAAAGAAACACCCTATGCACATCACTATCCTTTCGTGACCTTTCTACCCATCTCAACGCTAGTCTTCAGTTGTTGTAATGTCAAAACATCTGATAACATTATCCAGACACCCTGTTGTGCATCACACAATCCCGGCCACAAACCTTGAAACAGTTTATGCAAGTGAGCTCCCCCTTCCCCTTTTCAATGTTGTTTCTGACACCAAAATGTTTTACTTTCGTCAACATTGAATGGGGGAGCGGGGTGTTTCAAGGAATTGTGGCCGCGGTTGTCTCGAGTGGCGGGAATTTTTTGCGCATGTCTAGTGGGCGTAAAATCAGACTTAGAAAATTTGCGAGTGAATTGCAAGGTGATAGTGTGTGACAGGGTTGAGTTCATGGCTCGATAATTGTAGTTTATACATCATCGTGTCTTTATAAATTGCCAGTTATACTCGTTAGAAACATGCAATAATAAAGGAGTTAAGATAACTTTTGACAAAATTTTCCTAATGGTCGTCTCTAAACGAGATCACTCCAAAGTTCAACGATTATCATAAGCCCCACAAGACTCATTAGCACCTGAATTACAGAGCCTACACATCAATACAACGTGAATGTCGTAATAAAGTAAAAAAGAAAGAAAGTGTCTTAATAGAGCCCAAAATAGATTTTTTTCTCTTGAGTTTTCAAAATATGGAGATGACAAAAACAATCAAAACAACGGGAACAATATATATTGATCAGTATTTTGCAATACCTTGAGTTCGGTGTCATTCTTTTTTCGTAAGGTTTTGACGACGTAGGCACATACTGTGTATTAAACTGGAGCGTTAAAATGCAAAGTTCCAAGAGCCATTTTCCTAAAGACATTGTATTTTGTGCAGATACCCTATTTTTTGCACTAGTAAGCATGAGTTGATATTTATTAAGGGTGAGTGTATTGACGAGAAGGAAACCGAGATGATGAGAGTTCGTTGCCGCATTTCTAGTTTCTTTTCGCAGATTCCTGAAAAGGAGCAAAGCCCTGAACGTTCCTCGGTGTCCAAGATGTTTTGCGAAATTCATTCTAAATGACAATGAAAAGTAGTTAGTAGCAGAGATATATCGCGTTACTGTTTAAACCAATTGCGCAATTATATCTGTTAATGATTCAACAGACGATAAACCACCACCGATCAACGCACGGTAAACCACTGTTTTTTCTTTTATTTTGGAGTACTCTGGCCTGTTATGACAATAAAAAGTAAGCGTAAATGTAGCTCAAAATCCCTTCTAACTATTTGCCAGTCACTTTAGAAATGAGATAGTGTATTTTAACCTTTTTACAACGGTAAACCATTGTGTGATTAAATTGAGAGTCTCACTGTGATCTCCCTTTACAGTGACAACGGTTTACCGTTGACACGTTACCCTTTGACAGAGGTAACATCAACATATGTACATTTTAGTAGAAGTTTTTTGGAGAGTAAAAAATCTTTTTTATATATGTTTTTAAATTGCTCTTTAAAAGTAGCTTCTGTGAGGTCTCTTTGTAGACATGTAGTCTTAAATTTGCTAACATATTTTAAGACCGATACTGGTTGAGGTTATCAGTTAACGCATCGTTTCACTGACAATAAGGAAGCCCTTTTTACGGGCCTGAAGATGCCCAACACCTTCGCTATTAATAAAGCGACGAATAGTGCGAAGGAAGACATCCGTTTCTGAAATGTTCATCTCTTTCATAATGCGCCTAGCAGTAAAATTGGCCCTGTACGGTCCTGATAATAAGTCCCAGCTGTCGGCCTCGTCTCAAAGACGTATTCTCGTCTTCGGAGCAATGAAAAGAACGACGCTGAACATCCCTTAGAACTTTCATTATGGTTGCAGGTGATCGATGTGTTTTCCTCGCGATTTCTCGAAGAGATAATTTCCGTTAAGAAGACGAAATAGGTATTAAAGCTCTTTCTTCTGATGTGGTTTCCCTCGAATAACCCATTTTTGTTAGTTTCGTGTTCTCCGTAAAACTCTGTTTCTTAACCGATATGTACAACAGAGTGTTTATTTTTATATTATTTCCACCAACATAACGTATTGCGTATTTTGGAAACATTACTGGACATGAAAAATCAACTGAAACAATTTTTGCCTCAAAGAAACACCCTATGCACATCACTATCCTTTCGTGACCTTTCTACCCATCTCAACGCTAGTCTTCAGTTGTTGTAATGTCAAAACATCTGATAACATTATCCAGACACCCTGTTGTGCATCACACAATCCCGGCCACAAACCTTGAAACAGTTTATGCAAGTGAGCTCCCCCTTCCCCTTTTCAATGTTGTTTCTGACACCAAAATGTTTTACTTTCGTCAACATTGAATGGGGGAGCGGGGTGTTTCAAGGAATTGTGGCCGCGGTTGTCTCGAGTGGCGGGAATTTTTTGCGCATGTCTAGTGGGCGTAAAATCAGACTTAGAAAATTTGCGAGTGAATTGCAAGGTGATAGTGTGTGACAGGGTTGAGTTCATGGCTCGATAATTGTAGTTTATACATCATCGTGTCTTTATAAATTGCCAGTTATACTCGTTAGAAACATGCAATAATAAAGGAGTTAAGATAACTTTTGACAAAATTTTCCTAATGGTCGTCTCTAAACGAGATCACTCCAAAGTTCAACGATTATCATAAGCCCCACAAGACTCATTAGCACCTGAATTACAGAGCCTACACATCAATACAACGTGAATGTCGTAATAAAGTAAAAAAGAAAGAAAGTGTCTTAATAGAGCCCAAAATAGATTTTTTTCTCTTGAGTTTTCAAAATATGGAGATGACAAAAACAATCAAAACAACGGGAACAATATATATTGATCAGTATTTTGCAATACCTTGAGTTCGGTGTCATTCTTTTTTCGTAAGGTTTTGACGACGTAGGCACATACTGTGTATTAAACTGGAGCGTTAAAATGCAAAGTTCCAAGAGCCATTTTCCTAAAGACATTGTATTTTGTGCAGATACCCTATTTTTTGCACTAGTAAGCATGAGTTGATATTTATTAAGGGTGAGTGTATTGACGAGAAGGAAACCGAGATGATGAGAGTTCGTTGCCGCATTTCTAGTTTCTTTTCGCAGATTCCTGAAAAGGAGCAAAGCCCTGAACGTTCCTCGGTGTCCAAGATGTTTTGCGAAATTCATTCTAAATGACAATGAAAAGTAGTTAGTAGCAGAGATATATCGCGTTACTGTTTAAACCAATTGCGCAATTATATCTGTTAATGATTCAACAGACGATAAACCACCACCGATCAACGCACGGTAAACCACTGTTTTTTCTTTTATTTTGGAGTACTCTGGCCTGTTATGACAATAAAAAGTAAGCGTAAATGTAGCTCAAAATCCCTTCTAACTATTTGCCAGTCACTTTAGAAATGAGATAGTGTATTTTAACCTTTTTACAACGGTAAACCATTGTGTGATTAAATTGAGAGTCTCACTGTGATCTCCCTTTACAGTGACAACGGTTTACCGTTGACACGTTACCCTTTGACAGAGGTAACATCAACATATGTACATTTTAGTAGAAGTTTTTTGGAGAGTAAAAAATCTTTTTTATATATGTTTTTAAATTGCTCTTTAAAAGTAGCTTCTGTGAGGTCTCTTTGTAGACATGTAGTCTTAAATTTGCTAACATATTTTAAGACCGATACTGGTTGAGGTTATCAGTTAACGCATCGTTTCACTGACAATAAGGAAGCCCTTTTTACGGGCCTGAAGATGCCCAACACCTTCGCTATTAATAAAGCGACGAATAGTGCGAAGGAAGACATCCGTTTCTGAAATGTTCATCTCTTTCATAATGCGCCTAGCAGTAAAATTGGCCCTGTACGGTCCTGATAATAAGTCCCAGCTGTCGGCCTCGTCTCAAAGACGTATTCTCGTCTTCGGAGCAATGAAAAGAACGACGCTGAACATCCCTTAGAACTTTCATTATGGTTGCAGGTGATCGATGTGTTTTCCTCGCGATTTCTCGAAGAGATAATTTCCGTTAAGAAGACGAAATAGGTATTAAAGCTCTTTCTTCTGATGTGGTTTCCCTCGAATAACCCATTTTTGTTAGTTTCGTGTTCTCCGTAAAACTCTGTTTCTTAACCGATATGTACAACAGAGTGTTTATTTTTATATTATTTCCACCAACATAACGTATTGCGTATTTTGGAAACATTACTGGACATGAAAAATCAACTGAAACAATTTTTGCCTCAAAGAAACACCCTATGCACATCACTATCCTTTCGTGACCTTTCTACCCATCTCAACGCTAGTCTTCAGTTGTTGTAATGTCAAAACATCTGATAACATTATCCAGACACCCTGTTGTGCATCACACAATCCCGGCCACAAACCTTGAAACAGTTTATGCAAGTGAGCTCCCCCTTCCCCTTTTCAATGTTGTTTCTGACACCAAAATGTTTTACTTTCGTCAACATTGAATGGGGGAGCGGGGTGTTTCAAGGAATTGTGGCCGCGGTTGTCTCGAGTGGCGGGAATTTTTTGCGCATGTCTAGTGGGCGTAAAATCAGACTTAGAAAATTTGCGAGTGAATTGCAAGGTGATAGTGTGTGACAGGGTTGAGTTCATGGCTCGATAATTGTAGTTTATACATCATCGTGTCTTTATAAATTGCCAGTTATACTCGTTAGAAACATGCAATAATAAAGGAGTTAAGATAACTTTTGACAAAATTTTCCTAATGGTCGTCTCTAAACGAGATCACTCCAAAGTTCAACGATTATCATAAGCCCCACAAGACTCATTAGCACCTGAATTACAGAGCCTACACATCAATACAACGTGAATGTCGTAATAAAGTAAAAAAGAAAGAAAGTGTCTTAATAGAGCCCAAAATAGATTTTTTTCTCTTGAGTTTTCAAAATATGGAGATGACAAAAACAATCAAAACAACGGGAACAATATATATTGATCAGAATTTTGCAATACCTTGAGTTCGGTGTCATTCTTTTTTCGTAAGGTTTTGACGACGTAGGCACATACTGTGTATTAAACTGGAGCGTTAAAATGCAAAGTTCCAAGAGCCATTTTCCTAAAGACATTGTATTTTGTGCAGATACCCTATTTTTTGCACTAGTAAGCATGAGTTGATATTTATTAAGGGTGAGTGTATTGACGAGAAGGAAACCGAGATGATGAGAGTTCGTTGCCGCATTTCTAGTTTCTTTTCGCAGATTCCTGAAAAGGAGCAAAGCCCTGAACGTTCCTCGGTGTCCAAGATGTTTTGCGAAATTCATTCTAAATGACAATGAAAAGTAGTTAGTAGCAGAGATATATCGCGTTACTGTTTAAACCAATTGCGCAATTATATCTGTTAATGATTCAACAGACGATAAACCACCACCGATCAACGCACGGTAAACCACTGTTTTTTCTTTTATTTTGGAGTACTCTGGCCTGTTATGACAATAAAAAGTAAGCGTAAATGTAGCTCAAAATCCCTTCTAACTATTTGCCAGTCACTTTAGAAATGAGATAGTGTATTTTAACCTTTTTACAACGGTAAACCATTGTGTGATTAAATTGAGAGTCTCACTGTGATCTCCCTTTACAGTGACAACGGTTTACCGTTGACACGTTACCCTTTGACAGAGGTAACATCAACATATGTACATTTTAGTAGAAGTTTTTTGGAGAGTAAAAAATCTTTTTTATATATGTTTTTAAATTGCTCTTTAAAAGTAGCTTCTGTGAGGTCTCTTTGTAGACATGTAGTCTTAAATTTGCTAACATATTTTAAGACCGATACTGGTTGAGGTTATCAGTTAACGCATCGTTTCACTGACAATAAGGAAGCCCTTTTTACGGGCCTGAAGATGCCCAACACCTTCGCTATTAATAAAGCGACGAATAGTGCGAAGGAAGACATCCGTTTCTGAAATGTTCATCTCTTTCATAATGCGCCTAGCAGTAAAATTGGCCCTGTACGGTCCTGATAATAAGTCCCAGCTGTCGGCCTCGTCTCAAAGACGTATTCTCGTCTTCGGAGCAATGAAAAGAACGACGCTGAACATCCCTTAGAACTTTCATTATGGTTGCAGGTGATCGATGTGTTTTCCTCGCGATTTCTCGAAGAGATAATTTCCGTTAAGAAGACGAAATAGGTATTAAAGCTCTTTCTTCTGATGTGGTTTCCCTCGAATAACCCATTTTTGTTAGTTTCGTGTTCTCCGTAAAACTCTGTTTCTTAACCGATATGTACAACAGAGTGTTTATTTTTATATTATTTCCACCAACATAACGTATTGCGTATTTTGGAAACATTACTGGACATGAAAAATCAACTGAAACAATTTTTGCCTCAAAGAAACACCCTATGCACATCACTATCCTTTCGTGACCTTTCTACCCATCTCAACGCTAGTCTTCAGTTGTTGTAATGTCAAAACATCTGATAACATTATCCAGACACCCTGTTGTGCATCACACAATCCCGGCCACAAACCTTGAAACAGTTTATGCAAGTGAGCTCCCCCTTCCCCTTTTCAATGTTGTTTCTGACACCAAAATGTTTTACTTTCGTCAACATTGAATGGGGGAGCGGGGTGTTTCAAGGAATTGTGGCCGCGGTTGTCTCGAGTGGCGGGAATTTTTTGCGCATGTCTAGTGGGCGTAAAATCAGACTTAGAAAATTTGCGAGTGAATTGCAAGGTGATAGTGTGTGACAGGGTTGAGTTCATGGCTCGATAATTGTAGTTTATACATCATCGTGTCTTTATAAATTGCCAGTTATACTCGTTAGAAACATGCAATAATAAAGGAGTTAAGATAACTTTTGACAAAATTTTCCTAATGGTCGTCTCTAAACGAGATCACTCCAAAGTTCAACGATTATCATAAGCCCCACAAGACTCATTAGCACCTGAATTACAGAGCCTACACATCAATACAACGTGAATGTCGTAATAAAGTAAAAAAGAAAGAAAGTGTCTTAATAGAGCCCAAAATAGATTTTTTTCTCTTGAGTTTTCAAAATATGGAGATGACAAAAACAATCAAAACAACGGGAACAATATATATTGATCAGTATTTTGCAATACCTTGAGTTCGGTGTCATTCTTTTTTCGTAAGGTTTTGACGACGTAGGCACATACTGTGTATTAAACTGGAGCGTTAAAATGCAAAGTTCCAAGAGCCATTTTCCTAAAGACATTGTATTTTGTGCAGATACCCTATTTTTTGCACTAGTAAGCATGAGTTGATATTTATTAAGGGTGAGTGTATTGACGAGAAGGAAACCGAGATGATGAGAGTTCGTTGCCGCATTTCTAGTTTCTTTTCGCAGATTCCTGAAAAGGAGCAAAGCCCTGAACGTTCCTCGGTGTCCAAGATGTTTTGCGAAATTCATTCTAAATGACAATGAAAAGTAGTTAGTAGCAGAGATATATCGCGTTACTGTTTAAACCAATTGCGCAATTATATCTGTTAATGATTCAACAGACGATAAACCACCACCGATCAACGCACGGTAAACCACTGTTTTTTCTTTTATTTTGGAGTACTCTGGCCTGTTATGACAATAAAAAGTAAGCGTAAATGTAGCTCAAAATCCCTTCTAACTATTTGCCAGTCACTTTAGAAATGAGATAGTGTATTTTAACCTTTTTACAACGGTAAACCATTGTGTGATTAAATTGAGAGTCTCACTGTGATCTCCCTTTACAGTGACAACGGTTTACCGTTGACACGTTACCCTTTGACAGAGGTAACATCAACATATGTACATTTTAGTAGAAGTTTTTTGGAGAGTAAAAAATCTTTTTTATATATGTTTTTAAATTGCTCTTTAAAAGTAGCTTCTGTGAGGTCTCTTTGTAGACATGTAGTCTTAAATTTGCTAACATATTTTAAGACCGATACTGGTTGAGGTTATCAGTTAACGCATCGTTTCACTGACAATAAGGAAGCCCTTTTTACGGGCCTGAAGATGCCCAACACCTTCGCTATTAATAAAGCGACGAATAGTGCGAAGGAAGACATCCGTTTCTGAAATGTTCATCTCTTTCATAATGCGCCTAGCAGTAAAATTGGCCCTGTACGGTCCTGATAATAAGTCCCAGCTGTCGGCCTCGTCTCAAAGACGTATTCTCGTCTTCGGAGCAATGAAAAGAACGACGCTGAACATCCCTTAGAACTTTCATTATGGTTGCAGGTGATCGATGTGTTTTCCTCGCGATTTCTCGAAGAGATAATTTCCGTTAAGAAGACGAAATAGGTATTAAAGCTCTTTCTTCTGATGTGGTTTCCCTCGAATAACCCATTTTTGTTAGTTTCGTGTTCTCCGTAAAACTCTGTTTCTTAACCGATATGTACAACAGAGTGTTTATTTTTATATTATTTCCACCAACATAACGTATTGCGTATTTTGGAAACATTACTGGACATGAAAAATCAACTGAAACAATTTTTGCCTCAAAGAAACACCCTATGCACATCACTATCCTTTCGTGACCTTTCTACCCATCTCAACGCTAGTCTTCAGTTGTTGTAATGTCAAAACATCTGATAACATTATCCAGACACCCTGTTGTGCATCACACAATCCCGGCCACAAACCTTGAAACAGTTTATGCAAGTGAGCTCCCCCTTCCCCTTTTCAATGTTGTTTCTGACACCAAAATGTTTTACTTTCGTCAACATTGAATGGGGGAGCGGGGTGTTTCAAGGAATTGTGGCCGCGGTTGTAGCTAGTGATTTGTATCTCCACGCTGCGGCCCTTACTATGTTTCACTAAGTGTAGAATCGTCCAGCCCTTTTAGTGTGAGAATACGTCATAAGTCATGCTCCAGGCCAGGAGACCAGAAATTTGTCTTAAACCGACAATGAAGCCAAGTCAGGGGAACATGAAACAGCACATGTTTAAAACCAACAGGCGTTTCGGGCAGCTTCCGTCCTATAAATTACAACACAAATGATGACTTTGTTAGGCCGGCTTGAAGCCACACAAAACTGTCACTTCTTCAGCACATCAGTTTGCCTTCTCCGTCAAACAAAGGTGCTACGCGAAGTTTTAGAACTGGCGTTCTACTGCAACTGAAAAGGATTCTTGGCTAGATCTGAAATGACAAGAACACTTGAATTCTCTAAAGCTCCTTCTTATCTAGATGTTTGATTCTCACGCTTTCAATGATTAACAATTTAGAATGAAGTTGGCAACGAGTTCAGAACATTAACACAAAAAAAGAATTAGACCTTTTCCAAGTACCCACATCTTAAAAAAGTCATTAAAAAAGCTAAAACAAACTCTTAGCGTATTGTTTGTTTGTATTCGCGACACTATTTACTTGAGGATTTACAACGCTGAGGGTACCAGCTCGGCCACGTGTCCTAGGATGTTTGAATGAGATTTACCCACTAGCACATTTCGCTGCCAGTAGCTCTGCTAAAACAATTCTTTCTACAAGATAGCGACCACTCTCATTTTACCAAAAATGAAAAGAAAAGAAAAACACCGTTCACCCAATTAACAAATTAGAGATGGATTCAAACCCGCACTGCGCTTATTTTCTACAAGTTGCTAACTTCCAAACCAGTTATCTAACGTCCCGCGCCGACAACGTGCTTTCCTAACATTTTACAAACACTGTCCATTTTCTAATCCTAAATTACCACATTTTTACCGAAAGAAAATTTAAACCTACAGCTTAACACAAAAAAGAATCCATTGCTTGACCCTAATTACCAAACCATTGGAACAAAGGGTAAATTGCTTCTTCCGAGGCAACGCATAAATGACTGCCATATCAAAGCTAACATTTTGCCTAGCCAGGAACAGAACACTTGACTGTACTTTAATAATTTCTCCTCACCCCTGACTGTAGCCTTCCTTTATAAGAAAATTAATTAGCCACTGTTGGTATCTACAAAGCTGTTAATCCAAGCATAGGTACTCCGAGCAGAAATACAAGAGACGTGGTCACCTGTTCATGTTTGTGCAATGTCAACTCTCCCAGCAAGACAGATCTGAATTTTTAACATTGTTTCCGTTCCCAAATGTTTCGATGAATAAATGAACAAATTCTACACTCACATATTGAGAGAGCTGAAGAGCTTTATACCAATCGGACGTCCTTAAACTGAAGCTTTTCTTGCAAGGTTTTTGGAAATAAAACGTTGATAAATCCCTAGACAAGTACACGCCTTTTCTTTTGTACCCTTAACATTTCTGGGCAGACTACTGGCAGGTTATCTGTTGCTAAGTAAGGTGCGTCAATTGTTCTCGCTCATTAGATTGTTTTTATTGGTTGGTACAAGACTTGGTAGATGGTGAAAGGTAAAAACCAAGATGTCAGCAGACAACCTGAAACATTGAGCTAGCTTTCTTATTTGTGTTAAGCAGAATATAACACACACAGAATAACATCAGTGTATTAAGCAGTATCATTCAACGAAACTATATGAAACCAACCTTTTTCCTTTTTACAGAAACAATTTAATGTTTCAACAAAGAAATTTAACGCAGTCATTATTAAATTCTTAAATTCTTTTAAAACTGGTGACAATCCTTTATCTACAAGTGTAATGTCTGGGAAACGACAATGGAAAACGCGTTTAATCAAGGAAAAGTTTATTTGACCTCAATTCTTGGCTAGACTTCTGAAAACCGTCAACATTTGGATCTTCCAAGAGAACAAGTGAATTCTGGCGAATGATATGTTTGCGGGTGAAACATCAATCACTCGTGCCGGGTACTCGAGGTACCAACTACGCAAAAATGTCACTGTTATTGTATTTGAAACGCCTATTTTTAGCACGACAGTCCTAATAGGTTCGTCGTCAATATAACGAATGCCATGCTTGTAATTAAAATAAAAATCGTGCAAATATCACCACCTTTTGCTTCAGCGTGAGATAGTGGGGCTCACAAACGCACGACAATTTGTTAGAAAAAAGGTTGACTGATCTCAGGGAACAATCGTAGGATAACAAGTGCAGTGGTAAATAAAATAGTTCTTCGGTAATTGGCAACACTGTTATAACTTCCGTGCTCGGATGTGCTAAATCCAATAATTGCTAACACGCGATGGCAAAGTTCACTGTCTTTTCACACATTACAGAAGAATCCATATTTTTCAAATGCCGTGTTTTTTCTTTCTACCCAAGTCTGTTTGTAATTCTGTTAAATCTCTCTGAACCACCACTATAGTAAGCGCGGCATCTCCTTGACAGGACCACGTTCATGAAATCCCGTTTGAGATTACTCTTGGGCACTCGGATTAGTTTAGATACTCACGTAATGGGACGTCTTGCGTAAACGAACGTCCACTTTTTTCTTGATTCTGGTGGTGCTTGGTTATTACAAGTTCAAGCGTATCTAGATTTCAGTCGTTCTACCTACATTATTATTTTCTCGTCGTTAAGTCAAACATTGAGTCACGTAAGTGCTACAATCGACTCTGTGGATGAAACCCTGAAGTTTGACCATACCATGAGATGAAAGCTATGGAACGGTACCCTTATGAACTACAATTTGTTCTTTGATTTTGAATTTTCCTTAGATGAAAATTCTAAATGAATTTATAATTTGTATTCTGGTATTCTAATAACGTCAGTGAAAAATCTTCATGTAAGGGTATCACCAGTCTAGGTCTCTTGGCAGTGTGCTTTTCAGTGTTAACTCTGCAACATTCTTACACGAATAAACATGGACATTAAACTGTACTACATGACTAATTCTTGGGATTGAAACATTTTATTGTATTCCTCACGGTCTGGCAATTTGAAAATACCTCAGATAATGTTCAAGGTGTCCACAGAATATCACTGTCTTGTTCCAAACAACTTAGCTGGCGGAGCCTTTAGCATAATACTCCGGTGGAAATAATAGCTTATCTTGACTCCATTCACTCTCGGGTTTATCGGTAAGATCATTTCAGACTGTCTTGCCCTTCTCGCATTTGAAATAGTCCGGCAAAGGTGCTCGTTCTTGTCTGACAAAGCATGAAGCAGAAGAGTTCCGTCTTCACTGTCACGGAGTTGAAATGTTCCGGCTATAAAGCTTGCTTGGTCCTGCTTGACAGAGTGCGACGAACAAGAGGGCTGATCAAGCTATTTCAGTCCACTTAAGGCAACCGAGTCTGTTTCTTTAAGTATCGGTACTTATTACTTTTACTTCTGTGGAGAAGTCGCAGGAAGCATTCAATTGTTTCCCTGACATCTTGTTAATAAAGGTCTAACACGAGCCAGTTTAAATGCAGGTAGTTCAGCTGAGCCGATTAGTGAATCGACGTTGTGAAGCGTCGCAGCCCATCCTTTGTTTTGCGATCTTCAGAGCGGAAGAAGGGTAGATTTCTAAGAAAGGATGTAGAAAAAAATACGCGACACAGTGAGACTTCTATTATCACGGAAAAATCGGCTAATAACGTTTGAACATCTTTACTTATAGACAAATTTAAGGTCAGCGAACAGTAGTAAACGAACCCCTCGAGGCAGTATAGTAATAATATGCCTCCACGTTTTGGGTCTGTGGAGGAAATCCTAACAGTGCAACCATTCACTGAATGAGAGCTAGAGGATAGCAGCACTTTGCTGTTTGTTTTGCTGTATAAATTGCTTCAAATTGTTTTAATCTGTGGAAGAAAAATGTTCTTCATTTTTTTCGTAGTGGAATTGAACTATAGAAAAGTTTCCCAATTTGTGTTTTGCTTTCGCATTCTTCTGGCTAAGGAAAAGGGATTTGGTTTAACAGCGAAACAATGCAGTACTCGCATCCATCAGAAGTCTGAACACCATGTTCGCCAAGGACAAAAACCTGCTTTCAACTACGTACAGTTTAGTCCAGTTGTGCTCAAAGCGCACGGTTCTAATTGAGACGAGGGTTCGCCCGCATCCAGTACCTGGTAGCTACGTTGCTCTGTCAATTTGCTCAAAGTAATAGTTTCGTCCTTGGTTTACAACGTATACTAAACAACTCATATTCGTTTTCCATTCAACTAGCTGCTGACACCAAAGACGCCATTATTCACGGAAAGCAGAACAAAAGCTGCAGAAAGTCATTGTGTTCACAGACTGGGTAGGACTCTCGACCAGCCATCACATGACGACTGTGTGTCTCAAAACAAAGAAGCCTTATAAAAGACTACACTGCTTTGTTCCACCAAAATAACTGTCTAGGATTTTCAGTAAACGAACGTATTTAATAAAAGGGGCAAGCAGAGTTCAGGCGTGTCGGCGTTCACTTGGGCTCCAAATTAAACTCACGTCCTATTTCTTTCCCAAGTCACGCGCTGGGTCCGATTCCGCCAAGCGCCGGAACTCTACATAATGAAAATCTACGTCAAGGTAACTGAAAACCGTCACGGTCACTGAAAACCGTGGGAAGTGTTCCAGTTGGATGAACTGCAAATGGAACTGAGTTAAGAAACATGTTGGCAGCTAGCAAACTGAGTGAGAGATCTTCAGCTCTGAGCCATGATCAAACCGGTCTAGTTGGTTTGGTTTACGAGGGCATAACGGTAGCGGCTTAAACAAGGAAAACGTTTAATAAAGTACACAACGCAGCTATGGAAGGAATTCAGTCTCCTTTGCGGTGCGTGTACAAATGGTCGGCCTGACTGGTTCCTCCAGTCAGGTTTTCTTAACCCTTTCAGGTCCTCTAACTCTCAACATAACAGTCACCAAGATCAAAGCAAAAGATATCAAATTTCAGTTTGCAAAGTACCGAATCCATCGAGAAACGAACAGCTCCACAAGAAGTACTGCTTGAAAGGTTTCATATTTGAATGCTCACACTTAAGCATTTTATTCAAAGACTCAAAGTAAGAACAGTTTTTTATCAGGCAAGGTTTTCCTCAAGGAGTTAAAGGGCAATACTTTCCCACCTCGAGTCAACGAAATCGTGCCTCATCTAAACGCGTCTCTAACGTTTAATCCCCTGGATGAAATCCTTAAGTGTGATTATCATGGAAGCTTTTGAGCTGATTGTTCTTGTGATAACAGCCGTTCCATTTTTTTTGGACAGCTGGTACAATTTTTGCGATAGCAAAGTAAAGGCTCAACCATCAGTAAGAAGTTTTAAACTCAAGAGGTTAGGAGTGTGGCCAAAAATTCACGGCAGTATTGGCTAAGTATTATAGAACCAAACATCATAGCAGCATGTCTTGCACCAGTGTTTTCTGCGCCTATAAGAGGAGAAGTTGTTTCCTACAATACTTGAAAGATGATCAAACAAGTTTGGAGGCAAAATGGAATACAAATTATTCATTCATAAAACAGATAGCTACTTTGGTTTAGAACTGTAAACCTCGTTCATGTAGCTTCTTTTTTATACTGTTTTTGGACTCAAAGACTTAGATGTCTGTCTTTAATTTCAGTTACATCACGTAAGCATTTAGATGTAATGAATATATATATGCAATGATGCAATGAATAGATGCAATGAATATATATATTTCATACGGAAATGATCAGAAGCGAGATTGGCCGATGAGAATATGTTATCTTGGGTGGTGAATGTTTTTAACTTTCCCTCTTCGCACTGGGAATAGAGAACCCTGAAACCAGTTTCACAGACGTGCATTATAAGTTTGAAGGCGCGATGGACAGTCAAGGCCAGCTGAGAGAAACACCAACCCGCTGAGAAGACACTCTTGATCTTTGCAGTAACTATCAATCCAGCATCCAGCACGTGTTGCTAGTTAAGCACATTTTAACCAACCTATGTAAGAAGAAGGAAGTGCAGTACATGACACCAGAGATCTTGACCAGAGAACAACCTGTACCGTCACGTTCTATTTGGTGTACTTATAAATACTCTAATTTGCTTTAGAATTCACAACTGAATGTTTGCCTTCTTAGGGTCTAAAAGGGCTACAAACAAGGGAGTCTCTCAGAGTGTAAAAGGAAAGCGTCAAACACTTAGAAAGTCCATGGATGTGCCTGATCCTGACGTCGGTAACAACGAGTGTGAAGACGTCCATGAAAATCAGGATGACCCTGTTTTGGAAGGTAAAGAAGCAAGTGTAAAATCAGGTAGAGTTTTCTCGTTGATGTGTTTCACTTAAACCTGAACAAGACCATTTTTATAAACACTCAAATACTACCAAAGTGTGCATGTAAATAACCAGAGGCACCAAATTCCCAAATGAGAAGAAATTACAGTTGTTTGTGACCATATGTGCTCGTGTATATATATTTCATTAACACTAACTGGTGAAGTATTAAATGCAACAATGAAGCATGGGAAACTTCAGAAACCTCTGCAGATGGAGGAACCTGAACATCTATCACAAATACAACCTGTATTATCAGATTCTATTCAGTGTTCCCATACCTACCCTAATATGATTTGGAATTTAAAACTGTGCTTCCCTTTCCAGAATCTAATATAAAAGAAGGGCTACAAATAAGGTAGCTTCACAGAGAGTGAGAGAAAAGCATCAAAAAGTTGGAGATTCCCTGCGTATGGATGAGCCTGAAGTCGGTAACAATGAGTGTGAAGACGTCCATGAAAATCAGAATGAGCCAGATTTGGAAGGTAGAAAAGTCTTAAGTCATGCTGACTTTGTCCTTTTTGAAGGGTTTTACTTTTGACCTGAAAAAAAGAGGTTCTGAACACTTAAATCATATCATTGTGTACATGTAAATAACCAGCGACATTAAATTCCCAAATGATGTAAAGTTATTTAGAAAATATAGTGTAAGTATGTTTCACCAAGTGAGCTTATGCACTTGAAGAATACGTGTATCTTGTTACGTTTTTGGAGTGCCTTCATCTTGCTATTTCGTCTAGGATTTAGAACTGATCCCTTTTCCAGAACTTAAAAGGAGGCCGTCTAGCAACAGAGCTTCACAGAGTGTGAAAGAGAACCATCAGAAACCTCTGCGTGTGAATGAGCCTGAAGTCGGTAACTACAAGTATGATGATGACTACGAAAATGAAGAAGGTAGAACAAGTTCAAGTTATAATCATGATGGGCTTTTTTGTACCCAAGCCTTTTAACCGTTGTGACCGCCATAAATGAAGTTGTCATCATTTGTGCACTCAATTACAATTTCATACTATGCTTTGCTACGGCTCGAGATGTTAATATTGGATAAGTTCTAAGAGAAACCTGGTGTACAGCTGTCAGTTGTGGATTAAGAACATGATGTCCTGTGTTATTGCGGACGAAAAGAAATGTTATGCACTCTTTTTTGGCCTAGTGTATTCTGGCTACTCCATTTCCAGCCTAGGAATAACAATATACACTGAACAACAGTTACAAATAACTGGCAATTCCGCCTATTTTGGTGAACTAAAAAGTTTCCGTTAGGTTCCCAATTCTCCCTATTCCTTGTTTGTCCTGTAACATGTTGTCGTTAAGTGTCTCTTCATTTTAGCTTATTTTAATGTTCCTTTTTTACAAAATAGAAAACATTAAAATAAGCTAACATGAAGAGACACTTAACGACAAAAATCGGGCCCACAGTAATTGGCTACCCGCTGTTGTGGTTACCCTGCCCTATTTACTCGAGTTCTGTATTTTAATAATAATAATAATAATAATTGCTTTGTTTATTGTGTTAGTTTTATAATTAATTAATTCAACTTCCTTTTCTTGTTCTTTTCTTTGTTCCCTTATATGGCGAAGCTAATAAAATAAAATAAAATAAAATAAAATAAAGCCATATTCCAATCATTCTGCTATCAGGAGCAGAATTAAAAGAGTAGGTCTGAAAGGAACACGATAACCGCAGATACTGCGTATTCCTATTCTGGAATAGTCCCAAAAGGCTACATCACGTCCTCAACTCAAAAACCAGGTAACATATTTACTTGAATGAACGCCCTGGTGCATTTGTTCAAACCTGAGTTCATTAGTCAATTTAAAAAGCTAAGACTAAAAGGCGAGTAAGGCACCATAATTGCTTTATCCTCTGAATATGCACTCCCCATGAATAATGCCTCAGGACATTTCTTCCCACTTTGACCGTTTAATGTATAAGGGCTATATTCATTCACCTACCGCTTTTCCAAGTATACCTTATTCCGAGCATTTCCCATTCTGGTTACTCCCTCAAAATTCCACAATCCCATCTCTCTAACTTGTTCCTTGTTGTTTTCTAGTTTATGACAGCAGTGATGATGAAGTTACAGAATGCTATGTCGAAGAGGCTAGTCCGCTCATACATTCCCCACCAGTTGCTAAAGCTGGTAATAGAGCTAGAAGGCAGAGTCCAGTGACAAAAGACCCTTCTGTTAGACATCGTAGCCTTGATATCTCACCAACTGAGGGAAAACCTACAGAGAAAAGGCCAGCAAAGGAAAGGAGCAAGGCTGACGACAGTATGATTAGGCGAAATACCCTTAGAACGCGTCAATATGAACATGAATTTGGGCTAAACAGGGAAAAAACTCCCCAGGTGAGTCAAGGGTATATCTCTTCAATGATAGAAGATTTCCAGGTTCACTGCTCCTTCGCACACCCAAATAAGGTACCAGTATAAGCACTAGTGTACATGTCACATATGTATTAAGTCACACATTAATGGCTGGTTTTGTTTTTTTTACAACAATAATGTAAGATAATATCGATATTCCCCAATTGTGGTTACCTTAAGTGAACATTTCTAAAACTGGTGATATATATATAAAAGCAATTAATTTTACTGTTTTTTTTAATTAGTTAAGTTTTTTGCGTTCACTGGCGGTGCAGTGCACGATTGAGAATTGGTCTGGTACTTACCTAATATTTAACTGACCCAGTTTTTTTTTGTCTTTTAGTTAAAGCAATCCTTGATCTATGAGAAACATACACAATGTTTCTGACAGCCTTTCAACCTTACCTTAGTCCTTGCAGGCCCAGCAGTCAGGAGCAGAATCAGACGAATATTCTGAAGAAGAGGATAGACAAGAGCAAGTAAGTCATTTAAACATCCTAAGCTAAAAACCATTGCCGTTGAAGCTCCACCTCAGCCAGTGTTTTTTCAGTTGCTGGTATTTGACAAAATCGTCTATTGATTAACTATGTCTCTGAATTTGAGTAATTTGTACAGCAAATAATCCGAAATTCAGATCATTTTGAGACATATGTGTTTAAAGCATTCGGCATTATTTGGTCTGACAGACGATTATTAAATAGACAATGTTACAGTTTGATCTGTTATGATTTGGGTTTCCTTTTCAGTTTCAGAGCTTTGCAATAGATCAAACTCCAAGACATGTATCACAGCAGTCAGAAGCTGATAATGCTTCTGAGCAGGAAGAGGAGAAGGACGACACTGAGGAAGAGTTTGATGATGAATTGGATTATGACTTCAACGTCAATATCACACCACGTTACAAAACAAATCAAACGAGGCAAGACAGAAGAGTGGTAAGATGTCCATGCTCTTGTCATGGTTTCTTTTATTATGCGCACCTTGAAGTTTAAATGTTAGTGATATACTAGTGCCACACCGTTATCTTGTACACAACACGATTTGACCAAACGATCAGAAAAACACTAAACACGAGAGTGCTTCTTGAGGTTGTAGATTCTTTTTCTTTTTTTGTATATACATATAATTTCCGTTTTTCCTTGACCCCGCCCCGATTAGCGTGATCGTTACCTGCGGGCGCCCAAGTATTGTCAGCTATTGTTTTATTATTTTAGTAAAGTTGTCGTAGTTGTTAAAATAACTTCTCAGTCTCGGATATTATGCTGCCTTCTGTTGTAGGCCCTGCGAATTGTCTTCTGCCGGACATGTACTATGCCCAAATGCCACTCAAAGCTCTTGATTTCGCTAGCGACCTAGTAGAGTGCTTTCTAACATGTCGTTGTTTATTTGCAGCATGGCCCCAGCTCAGAAGAATCGAATCCAGTAAAGCGTTCTATGCTTCTGAATGACTCCGGTAATGTTTTTTATATATTTTACTTATTTATTTATTTATTTATTTATTTATTTATTTATTTATTTATTTATATTTGTTGGTTGTAACTGACGGTTGTTTCTTTTAAAACAACAAAAAATAAAACCATAACTTTTAATTAGGCTCATTATAATATGTTACATTTCAAATGTTAATTTGTCCACAAACTAATAACTTTCTTTTTTGAAGAAAAAATTCTCATTATTGTTGATGTTCGACAACGTCAGCCTGAGCATTCAAGAAGTGAATGTTCCCTGTCATAAGGCTTCCTGGAACAGGCCCTACTTGTAAGCAAACAATGTTGTATGTGACAGCTAGCTAGTGGGGGAAACCTGGAGTGTTTGGAGGGAAACTTTCACCCCTCACCTCCTCTAGGCGAAGCCCTGTTGGCTACTTATAACCTCTAATCATTCAAATGTGACGTAACTTTGAAATAAGTCGATGTTTGGTTCTTTTGTTCTTGTTTTAGGTATTGGTGAAACACCTTTTGCGGAAGATACACGGAAGCGATCAAAATCATACAGAAAAAGGTCTTGGAAACCACTCCAAGTATCCATCACCAAGACTCCAATAACGCCAAGATCAGAGCAGGAGGAACAAGGTAGATTGATGATAATCATTATCCATTTTCTTCACAGCCTTTCTAGCTACTAAGGACTGTGAATCTAACCTTACTGATTACGGGGACACTAATGCTACTTCACTTCGACAAGTTCATCAGTCCTATGTTATGTAATTGTAACGGGATTGGCTTTCTGAATCTGTTCTTCAGTACCGAAATAAACCAAAGAATCAAAATGGACAATCTTTTCTCCTCATCCACCTTTCCTTCAGCTGTTTAAATGCTCTCTCTTTTGCAGATGCAGATGAGGATAACTCCATAGGTGCTGAGGTAAGAGGATAGACTTTCCACCGTTATAGCTCTGCTGTAGAAAGGCGAGTTTCACCGCTGCTGACTGAGGGACTTGTAGTGCTCATATTTCAATAATAGGTAGCTTTAGGTCTATAAGAAGAAGCTGTTGTTGTTGTTGTTTTAAATTTAATTAACACAATCTTTCATTGAGGAAAAAGAAGAACACCCATAAATTACAATGAGTATTACGTGCAGTCTTTACTATAATGCTTTATTACAAAGTACAGATACAATAAAACAAGACACAGTATAATACATTAAATAACAATACGATGAAAGGGACTAGGGGAAAATAAATAATGAGAGGAAAAGAACATAAAGCAAAGGAGAGTGTTAAAGTAGTTGTAGACAGTACTGTAGTAGAAGAAGAAGTTGTTTGGTCGTCGGTAATCAATTTTCAGATTGCCAAGCTTGCAACAGGCTGAAGTGCAACATATATTCGCAATCACCACAGGGATTTCAATAATTAACGATGAGGCGTGGCACACTGAGAACTACAACAGCAAGCTCGCTTTCCTACGAGGCTTTTACACGAGCTTTGTGCCAGTAGAAACTGAAAGGGTCATCTCGTGTGTACTTCTACTGTAATTAAACTCTCTGACAAAAATATTCGATTTATATTCTTTGTATTGGGGCTTTTGCCAATATCGATTATTTGAAGGTATTTTGACTCATGATTTGTTACAGTTTTGTCCTTTCTTGTTAACGTGATAATGGTGGTGTAATTTTATCATGGGTCATTGGAACAACAAACTGTGGTTAGTGACAGCCATTTATTACTTTGTTTGATCTTATTAAGAAGCTTACCACACACAAGAAAGATTACAAAACTAATATAAATAACTGAATCGTAATAATTGGGCGTGCTAAAAAAGGAAACAAAAACATAAGGCTAATTTGTATGTGAACTTGGCTTAGTGGTACAGGCTCCTAACAGCTCCCTTGCTTAGAAAACGAATGCATGAAGACAGACTATACTCAAGGGAAAATTCATGTCCTTGAGTTTAAGTACAAAAAAATGGACGTAAGAATATCAGTGGATAAATTTTGTCAAAACATTTAACTTTGAAGGAGGCGATTTTTAACTTTTAAAACAATCTGCGGCTAGTGAGTACTTAGCGATGATATTTACTAGTGGTAAAGTGCAGTTTTGAAATGCAACAACTGAAGTTTCCGGTAGAACTTCAGAAAAGCATATAAATCCTGGCAATTAGTTTTCTTGGATTCAGCCTACATGCAATGTGAATAATCTGACCAAGCAATAGACTTTTTTGTTTGTTTGTTTGTTTGTTTGAATTCAAGTTTTGATATGCATCCGTCTTACAATGTTTTCCGTTAGCCCACACCGCGATACCCAAGTTTGGATGAATCGCTGTGACGCTCCGTGTGATGTTTTCTCAGACTAAGTTCAAGAGGTCAAAAAAGGTCCTTTAAATAAAGGGAATTTTGATAAAGCATTTGTGTGCGAATGTCTTTCTTTCAGGATAAAAGGCAAAGAGGAAAGAGGAAATTCGTTGATTGGTCAACATCAGGCCCTTCTAGGTTTCACGACCCATCTCATTCAGGTACTGTATTGCAGTTAAAACTGTTTTTCTTTTTCTGTTTCGAGATCAAATTGGAATATGGAAATGTTGTTGGAAACTTTGAGAACAGCGGTACCCACAGACGACGCCGAGTCCGGAATTCGAACCGGGACGTATTGGGGAAGGCGATTACTCCCACAGGTACACCAACTTTTGTTACTCTTTATTTGTTAAAGTTCATTAGAGTGGCTTCGTAAAATTTTTGGAGCGGTGTCGTAAAACCAAAGCCAAAGTAATCACCCAAGCCAATCACAGCAGATGCAAACAACAATCTCGCACCAATTACATGCAGTTATGGTCAAAGGCGGAAAACTCGTGCAAGCAAGACGTGGTTGGTGTTGGTTTTACCTCTGATGGGTTGAGAAAGTCAGTTCAGTTGTTTTAATCAATCATAAAGCGAGGTTAGGCAAAACCAAGGAAAGCGCAAAATTGCTTTCGATGCACAATTAAAAGACCCTCTAACAGAACTGTATTTTTACGTGTTAGACTATTTTGTCTCCACAATATTTGTTGCTAGAGAAGCTTTTAATATTTCATTTGTAGGTGCAATACCGTTGGGTACAGAGGGCAGCTGGTATAAAAAGCCATTACACGTTAGCGAGGCGCATCAGTTATCATATAGAAGTCAGCATTTTGCCAAGCCAAGGAAACTTTCATATGATGATAAGCCGTGTAAGTTGTAAAACTATCGTTGTGGTAACACAAGCAAGGGTTGTACGAGGGTTTGAAAGTCTGGAAAAAAGTACTTGGATAATCTATTGTAATCTCCAAGCCAAATCAGTGTTTTGCCAGGTGAAATCAGAGTTAAGTAGCAGGGAAGAAGTAGAGAAAAGTTAGCTCTGTTGCTCTGGCAAATCAAATCAAATCAACTTTTCGAATTAACTTTGTTTAGCGAAGGTAATACCCAACAGTCTTGCGACTGACAAACCTTTCGCCCTTGCTGTCCGGATTGATCTGGCTCGCAAAGAAAATATTGTTTCTCCAGGTATTAACGAGAAAATGGAATATTTCATACTGGGAAACAATGATCTTATTTGTTCTTTTTCCTGGAATTCCTGGAAATTTAAAAATTTCTTTCTTTCAAGGACACTGGGTACTTTTGGAGAATTGCTCTTTCTTTGTCTTCCTGGATGAGGTGGAAGGCAGAATATATATGACGTACAGAAGTACACACAGACATTTTCGTAACAATTGAGCCATGACTGAGTTAGGTTTACGGTCCTGGAAATGTTCTTTCTTCGCCCTGAAAAGGTCCTGGAATTCCTTAAGCTCCATAAAATATGGAGTATGAACGTGTGTTTGATAATTTCAAACACACGTATCAACTGGGCAACCCCCTCCCCCGTACCCTGTGTATTGTATGAGGAAGTAACAGCGGTTGTTGTTTGTATAGACGACATACAAGAGGCCGAAGAGGTAATAACTGATGCCAGTGAAGGAGAAATCAGGTTAGTCGTATGTTTTTGGTTTGGACAGTTAAAGGTTGGCTTGCGTTAGGGTCATGTAATAAGGTCAAGTAGAAGTGATGTGGCGGGGCAAAAATTGCTTTTGATGCACACAGTAATCACGTGGTGTCTCCAAAAAAATTGTGCACATGCGACCTGTCCCATGAAGCCCAAGCAGTTGAATTTCGAACTTCGTGTATCATGTCGCAGGAACGAAATTTTTGGGAAAAAAAATGTGTGGCACGATTTTAAAAGTGTTAGAACAAAAAAGGGGACGTGTCACAACTATATCGTATATATGTACGTCCGGGAGAATTTCCGGTACGTTTTGTTGTGTATCTAGGTGCCGTCGGATTCTTGCTCTGCTAGATCTGTCCGCGATACCTCCCTATTACAACTCCCATAGTACGTACGGAACCTGACTTTTGTTGCCGCGATTCGTCCCTACTACATGACTCCCCGACCTTGTAAAGTCACCTTAAGAATACCGTACGGACTTTATAGATTGCAGCAAATGCATACAGTAATATAGAACGTGAAGCATGAAACGATAACCTTGTATTTATCTTTTGCTTGTTCATAGGAATGAAGTACAAGGCCTGATGAACATAGCTGGGAGCGAAGTTTTCAAGTCAGTTCGTGTGAGTACCAAAGGATGTGAACAATTTATTATTGTCAGGGGTCTCATGTCAAATCCCTTTGGCTGGGTTTGCTCTGTGTTGTTAGAGCATTCACATGTCCCCTTTCTGATAAAAACAACATCACATAAACTAAACTACGCAAAAAAAATTTGACAAAATTAAGTTGCTGCAAACATTTCTTACCTCAAACGAAATCTCAAATTTTCGGTAACACTGAAAACAATTTTCGAAATCTACTTCTTACTAAGTTTCAAGTCCATGAATTCCATGTCCCTGACGTAAGCGCACCAGCATGTGCCAAGTGTACTTATATCCTGATAGCTAATCCATCTGCCACAATTTTCTTCACAGAAAAAGCGTCACATGATCAAATCGTTTTTGCAAAGGACCACTGACGTAATGTTATCGTCAATGGATACCTTCTGGAATGAGCAACGAGCAGCAAGGTAATCTCTTATGGCCCGGTCGTGCAAGGCAATAGTGAGGAAATTAAACATGAAGTGTTTCATTTGCTGTTCACGTGCCTGATTGCTTCATATACAGCTATTGGCCACCCCGACAGCTCGCTTGAAAACATATGGGGACCGTGCTTTTTCCGTGGCGGCCCCAAAATTGTGGAACACTCTTCCATTAGAATTAAGATTGAGTGCTGGAGACATTTTTAAGAAGCGTTTGAAAACACACCTTTTTAAAATGGCGTTTAACTTGTAAATGCATTTAATGTTGAGCTTTTATTGATAGCTTCTGTTTTTAACCTCTTTTATTTTATATCTAATATAATTAACCTTTTATTGTGAAGCGCCATGAGCAACTAGTGATAATGGCGCTATATATACAAGTATCTTATTATTATTATTATTATTATTATTATTATTATTATTATTATTATTATCATTATTATTATTATTATTATTGTCATCATTATTATTGTTATTATTATTATTATTATTATTATTATTATTATTATTTCAATCAACGTTGTCGGAAAGCTCATGCAAAAAGACCGCAAGGTGATATGAGTAATTGATTAATAAATTTATCAAACCAAGCTATATACATCTCATTCCTACAAAAATAAATTACATTGGTAAGTGTCTGTGTTGCTTTCACCCATCCTATTGCAGTGACAGCCGTGAAATTACAGCCGAATCACAGAAGACTTACAGATACCCATACTACCTTTCGGTCATGTCGCGTAAGCTCGAGGCCTTAAAATCCGACAACGTTAATTGAAATAGCTGTATTAACACATGCACTGCAAGCGCCGCGCATTTATTTTCCATAATCGGATAAATTTCTGGCCAAAGCATCCCTAGAGGTCTTTTTTGAGGCATCAAGACTGTCCGTGTTGTTTACGCAGCAATTTAATGGGTGGACATGTTGTAGTTTAATTTTATCCTTGGTTCATGTTTTCATTTTCTTTTGTTTCATATTCATTATCATACATTAACATAAAAAAGAACAAAGGAAAGTAAAAATAAAAAAGTAAAAGTAAAAATTGTTGTTGTAATCACATTGTTGTCCATCCATCCATCCAAGTACACTTCTGTAATGATTATTTGTACGCCTCACGGCTTTTAGGTAGAGAAGATTTCCTATGTTAATGAGATATGTAAATTTGATAGAATTACCAAGATTAAGTAAAGATTCCATTCTACTCTATTCATCCATCCATCCATCCATCCATCCATCCATCCATCCATCCATCCATCCATCCATCCAAATAACCAAGCAACTCCCTTCTTTGCTTGCCTTCTTCCCTCCTGTTGGCATAGATTACAAAATTAACAACTGTAGTAGTCTATATGGCTCGCACTTAACATTAACCATTAACCACTTCAGTCTGATTGCTGTCCCTCTGTTTTACTTTTCTTCTTGATGCACTGTAGTTTCAATGCAATGAAAAGCTACAAAAGCCAAATGACAGATCAAATTCAGAACCTAGAGAAAGACTGGAACAAAACAGCCGTGGCTATCGGATGTTACTAAAACCAGGAACGGGGAACCGGGAACCGGTAACGGGGAACAGGAGTCTGGGAACGAGCGGTCAGCAGTATTCCACCTAAAAATTCAAAATGGCGGACGGGAAAACTCTCCGGTTGAAAAAAGAACCACACAAGTAGCAAAATCGACCGCAAATCTCAGCTAATATGCTTCAAACGGAACTTGGAATCGTAACTTGGGATTTATTTGTCTAAACTACCTTATGGCAGAAGCAGCGTATTACCGTTTGAAAAGTGGAACTGGCCAGGTGAATCGGGACAAATATAGATCAATCAATCTCAACACAAGCAGAAGAGACACCAAACTGTGACACTGTAGCCGGGCGCAGGCCGATTGACATTTCAGGATTGCTTCTACAAAGGATAAAAGGTAACAAAAAATAGCAAATCCAGATGGCAATGGACGTGTCTGTGTAGAGACATGCATCACTTAATTTTTCATCGCGGTTATATTTTTTTTAGTAACAGATTCATTGACTTGGACTAATGTGGCTTAATATATTATTGATCAGTTAAAACACTTTAGAAGAAATACCAACGCTAGAACATGACGCCTCACATGTACTGAACGTTTCATGATGTCGAATGATACAATATAAAACAGCGCCAGGAGTTGCACGAGCTGCTGTGGAGATCGCTTTCGGTCCCTCTCCAGTCAAATAACGATCAATTATCGTTTTCTTTTTCACACTTAAATTGCAATTATCGTGTTCTCGTTTCCCTGTGGAGAGGCCTACATGGCCTGTTCTTCCGACCTAAGGCATTAACATAACCAGGTCTGAACATTTCGAAAAATCTGACAGATTCGAAATCTCCTTTCGATTTTCGAAATCCCTCTCTGAATCTCAAGAAACAGAAGGCGAATGCCCAAATATGGAGAACGTGACTCCTCACGTTGTTTTGAATTTTAGAGTTTCCGTTCACGCGTGACGTGGATCAACTGTAAATGCCTTCTTCTTCCTTCTCCCTACAAACATGCTAGCCGTATCACACCCCATCAAGGCATGAAGGCTGGGCTGGTCACGCATTCTAGAAACACTTACAAGTTGCGATCTGTTCTTTGCACCACTGGTGATGGTGAGTTCACCTGCAATGCCCCTCTGGTGATAGCACGCCGAAACCTGTACATCAGTATCTGATGACTTGATGGCGATTCTTCGGTGGCCAGAGTTAGATGCACGAGAACTGTTTAAAAAAATTCTCATATCTGCCTCCTCCTGATTGCTTTTGAGCTCAAAAGCTGTATTAGCAGAAACTGAACTGTTTTCATTGATGATCTTTGTACAGATGGCACCAATCATCTCAGCAAAGTGGGGGTTGTTGGACCATTTCTTGTCAAGGAAGTTTGTTAGGTTGGTCTTACTTCACCTGTTCACCATGAACTTCTTCCATTGCCATGGAAAAACTGCTCAGGACTACTGATATTCATAGCTCATAGCCAGATCACCGCCTCTCCCCCGTTTGTGGCCATGACGCTCTGTGTTCGTTATGGAGATTTCTGGATACTGGTCTGTAACATAATCTATCCTGGATGCGTTTCCAGCCTCCCTCAATATTCCAGCAAGTACCACCTTTGTTCAGTCTCCAAAATGATCGGGAACGCTGACTAGCATTTGCAACATTTCCATTGTGTTTATGATGACAGCTGTCGTATTAACTGATAGATTCTGAGGACTGTCCACGCCTTCTTCAAGGAGCTTGGGGAGAATCGCCTTGTTGGTCTTTGCTAAGGAACCATCACGTGAGGCTAATGACTATGGAAGTGGATGAAGCTCATTCAAACTCTACCTTGGAAACCACATCGATAAAATGGCCAAAACATGGCTATGTCAAATACCAGAACTGCCCCGTATTCCAATATTATACACAAAGATACACAAACCAACCCTAGTCGGGAGACCTATTGTATCAGGGTGTGACTTAAGCTCCTTCAGCCTCTAGCACAACAACAGAAGTCATATCTGAAATATACGACTCACTTCATCAATTTCTTTGAGAAAACAATGGTTCCAGAAAACACAATCCTTGTTTCAATGAACGTTGCAAATATACCTCAAGAGGAGGAGATAAACATAGTAGCAATGCAAATATAAAGCATTCCACAGAAACAAACCTCAAGCTTTACATGACTACTGCAAAGAGCGCTCACACTTATCTTAGCGAAGAACTCCTTCCAACTTACTGGAAAACAAACTACCTACAAATACATGGAACTGCCACGGGCACCAAAATAGCAGTTGCTTTTCCAAATATTTTCATGGCTAAGGTGGATACAGAGATCTTAATTCAAAGCGCTTTAAAACCGCTCTTCTAGAAACAATTTATTGATGACATAGTTCTCCCTCTGGAACACATCTGCTGCTGAAAATTGAGTTTCCTATGAAACCGTTGCCATGGCAACGGAATCACAAGCGAACTCAAGCGCTGCATATTCTTTATTCAAAATGCACTTATAATTCCAGCAACATTGAGATTCAAATATTCCAAGAAATAATTTGCAAACAACAAGTCTCTCATAATAGAAATTCGCCATTTTAAAGGAGAAGCTATTATAATAGCCAATTAAGGTTATTCTATGCCACTAAAGTGTATCTTAATTACTTTGATAAAATTTTGCAATTAACTAACTTAAATTAAGGATATAAACTCATTCTTGTAGCCCAGATTGTGTGAAAAACCTCATATTTTCAGCATCATGCAATATTCCATTGGTGTCTGTTGTCATGGTAACCCAAACTTTAGGTCCAATAACACATATGGATAGCTTATAACATAACAACTATATCTTGCAAACTTGAATCAATTTGGTTGATGTTTCGTTAGAGATCTGGGCAAGTTTCTTCTGATTAAATCCATGACAAACAAATTTTCTCCACCCCACCCCCCTTGGAAATAGTGGGATTTCTCAGTTGCACTCCACTTTAAAACTTGTAAACAAGTGGATTCTGAAAATATAGGTCAGGAGCTTTAATTTGATACTAATTTCACTATGTCCCATGGGGGGTGCTACGAAACTCAATTTCTAGGTGCCTTGGCTCATGGACTATTGGAATGTCTGATTTATGAAATGCTATTGATCAAGGAAAGGAGACCAACTCTAAACATGCGAGCAGACTCCATCCATGCGAAACTGTTTAATTAGCTGACATTGTTTTAATTGACTGACATTGTTCGTTTTCTTTTTCACACTTAAACTGCCATATATTCTAAACTCATAACTTCATCATTTGCATTTAATAATGGCAACAAGACGACGCCGAAACGACATGTTCTAGCGTTATTTCTTCTAAAATGTTTTTCAATTTCTTCTTTTATCAATTAAAACACGCAAACATTTATAAACCAACTTGATACAACATGAAACGAGTCTTGCATTGTAAATGCTACTTGTTTCCAAATCTATTTTGAACATTTCAAGAGATAGACACAAGCTAATGGATGTGTCTGTGCAGAGACATGCATCACTTAATTTTTCATAGCATTTACCAAGTAGCAACAACAACAGCAACAACAAGTTAAATTCATGTAGCAGGGACCAGTCATAGGGACATGTAGTAGCAACCGATTCCACTGCATTTAGAACTCATAATCTAGTTCTTCAAGGTTTCTGTTTAAAGTGCACCAAACCCCAAAATATTTTTTATGCTAATATAAATCTTTGCACCTATTTTAAAAACATTTCGCCATTATTTGCAGTTTTTGACTTTTTTATGGGCTTCAAAACTTACGATAAACTAAGCACCATTGGTTGCACGACCGAGTTAGAAGGGGCATGGGTCTATTCTTGATTTGACGTCACAAACTGCTTTGCATGTATGTTTACAAAGACTTAAGGAGATGCAAATCAGTTTGTGATGTCAAATCCAGAATAGACCCATGCCCTCACTAGCTCGGTCGTGTCCCAGATGATGGCTAGATTTCGTAACTTTTACAGCCTATAAAAAGCCAAGACTGAGGGGGATTTCATAAAAAAAAGGCGTAATGCTTTTCGAACAGGTGCAAAGAGTTATTTTAGCGAAAAAATATTTTGGGGTTAGGTGCACTTTAATAAAGCAATATTGACTAGAAACAATGTGGCTTACTAATTGACAACTTTATTGTTAATTTATCACGTTGCCATCTGGATTTGCTATTTTTGTTACCTTTTATCCTTTGTAGAAGCGATTTTTCTATGCCTACGCCCGGCTACAGTGTCACAGTTTGGTATCTCTTCTGCTTGTGTCGAGATTGATTGATCTATATTTGTCCCTATTCACCTGGCCAGTTGCACTTTACAAACTCTAATACGCTGCTTTTGCCATAAGGTATTTTAGACAAATAAATCCCAAGTTAAGATTCTAAGCTCCTTTGAATCATATTAGCTTAGATTTACGGTAGATTTTGCTACTTGCGTGGTTCGTTTTTCCTCCGGAGAGTTTTCTCGTCCGCCATTTTGAATTTTTAGGTGGAATACTGCTGACCGCTCGTTCCCAGACTCCTGTTCCCCGTTACCGGTTCCCGGCTCCCCGTTCCCGGTTTTAGTAACATCCGTGGCTATCAGGCAAATGGAGGACACGATTGTAAGTATAAATACGTATGTGTCGCTTAACTAGAAATTAGGATTCATCCTTCTGGCACAAATAAACCTGTTTATTATTTGGTGTTGTCCTTATTAACTACTTTGATCGTCCGGATGAGTGTAGTCCTGAGAAGGACAGTTTGTGACGACATTGTCAAACGTTTCGACAACCTCAGCGGAAGACATCATCAGAGTTAAGTGAACTGTGAATCGTCAGTAGATGTTATAAGTCTCTTTTCGTTGTCCTGATTGGCGACTTGGTACACTCACCCGGACGATCTTAATTTACCGACCTATGATATGACTCCTGGGTTCAAACCATTTGCAAGTTTATTAACTGCTGTGTGGCATGGCAGTTCAGTGCTGGAGCTTTAATTTTCTCGATTGGGAACTGATTTTTTAGGTTAAGAAAGTTGTTCTCTTTGGTTGGATACAGGTGAAACTACTTCTGGCTTGTTTTAAGTTTACTTACCACCAGAATCTGTTATTGTTAAGTTTTATAAACCGTAGTTCAAATGACAATTTCTATAACAAAGTAAATTTTGGCGGGCATAAGTTTTTAGCGGAATCTTTTATCTGTAATTGTCTTGTGTATGCTCAGAATGCTGTCACAAAACAGTGCAAGATTCTCAAGAGCCAAAGGCAAGTAGAAGAAAAAAGGTGAGTGAACTGTCTTGCTCAGTTATTGGGTCAGTTATTCGATGCAACTAATGTTTGTTTTACGTGTTTCATCACATAAACTAAACGACGCAAAAGAAAATCGACAAGAAATCTTCTTCTTACTAAGTTTTAAAGTCCATGAATTCCATGTCCCTGACGTAAGCGCACCAGCACGTGCCAAGTGTACGTATATCCTGATAGCTAATCCATCTGCCACAATTTGACAAATTCAAGTGTTCAACTTCGTTCGTTCCGGTTCAAATGTTCATTCGTTCGTTCAAATGTTCACGAATTCAAATTCGTGTTGACAAATTCAAGTTGAACGTCACGACAGCTATTGCCGATAGATAGAAGTATCTATCCTCGCCAGCTTTTCAATGTTTTTGGTGTTCGCAAATTTACATTGTGACATGTGAACATTTGTCAAACGTGTGTTGTTTACTTCATACACCAGAGTTTTTAAGAAGGAATACTTGCAACGTCATTGCTGTCTGCCATTGTAAATACCCATACAGATCTCTCGCTCATATTGTTTTACTCAACACGTCCGATGAATAATGACGCACATGAACAACGCAGAGAACTAATAAGTATTAATAGGTAAACAGTGTAACTTTTATCAAGCACGGACAAGTTATGTTTGTCTGTCTGTCTCTGTCTGTTTGTTTGTTTGTTTTGTTTGTTTGTTTGTTCTTCCGGTCTTTTCTTTTAAACGATTGACTCAAAATGACTATAACGTCCCCTATGTGCTTACTGTGGAACTTTAATTGATTTATCCTTGCTGGGTTGTTATGTTAGGTTTAAAGGACTTCATCATCTGCAGAAATTAATGGAAACCGAACTGACAAAGTTGGAACGAAAAAGAAATGAACAAGAGGTACTAAACTACCTGAAGATTTTGGAAAAAGCCAGCCTGAAACAACTATGTTAATTACTTTATACCATTCATTGTGATAGTCTCTTAAGGTTGTTGTTTAGTGTTTTTGGAAAGATTTGTTTTCAGTTTTTACTTTTTATCTCACAATCCCCCCCCCCCCAAAAAAAAAATAAAGTTAAGTTTTGCCATTGATTTGAATTACCAGTTTCGTTCTCCTACGGTGAGAATAAAATAAACATACTCCAAATCACTATATAATAATCGAATCTCAATAATGCAAACTAGTTACCGACAGGAATTCCAATGCACCAAGATGTCATTCATTTCCAACGTGATTTCTTCTTCGTGAATCATGCTTGTTATTCAATGTAGTGAGTATTTCTGACCCTAGCCAGCACAAAGAATCTTTCAATTTCCAATGCCATTCATTTCTTAAGCAGTGCGATCCAAATTGTGCCCACTTGCTTTTCATCATCTTCTGGAGAAACAGGGCATACGTTTCACCTTTACTCCTTCTCTTTTATCTTCTGTGCTCACCTATTATTTTGCAACTTTTTACAGGCAACTTTTCGAGCTGAGCTGGAAAAAGAAACCTTGAAATTTCAGAAAAAATTTTTCCAAGACACAGTAAGTAAAACAAGGAATTCGTCAGATATTACCTTGACGGTCTACTTAGGGACTATCGTCTAGACGTTAACTTTTAAATGGGTAAAGTTGCTGCCTTTTACAAATTTCCTTTCTGGATTTCTTTTAAGTGGTAAATGTGTGGATCATGAACCTATTATTATTGTTATTGTTGTTATTGTTGTTGTCGTTGTTGTTGTTACATGCGCCCAATATAAAGTATTATTTTTTCTTCTTTCCGTAGCGGAAACAGAAAGAAGATCAGTTGAAGATGATCTTGAGCATTCTGCAAATCCCCTAAACTTTTACGAGGATTTTTTCTTAGTATCCATGCAAACATCTTTGCATAAAACGGACGGCAAAGTAAATGTTTTAAAATGGTTTTGTTCACTGGCTGTGTTGAAAACAACTGAATAGATTTCCACTTCAAGGGATAATGGTACTTGATTTTTATGTTGTAAAATCGTACGGAAACTGTACAGTCGTTAGTTTATTTATCTATTATTTACTTTAGCAATTCGAAGGTTAAAGCACCAATTGATGTGAATATCCAATAAATTCCAAAGTAAACGGCCGTCTCTGACATTATTTATCCATTAAACTATTTATTATTTTAAATGGATTTGTGCTGGTTTTAGGTAACATTCATAGAATATTTGTAGTCATCGGTGTTTTACTCAATGTTGCAGTATCAGTTCATACTGTACCATTGTATCTTGTATTGCATTACCGTTATACATCCATTCAAATTCAGTGAAAATTAAGTCCTGGCATTTGAAGCCTATCCCGAGTTACAGTTAATGTTCTTGCAATTTTGCTTGATTGATCGTAAATTTATTTTAAGTAAATTTCAAATTATATTTCGAGATTAAAACAATTGTATCAATATTTACTGTACAAAGGATGCAATTCATTATTTATTACCTTACCACTATACATATTGTTATGGGGTATCTAAGGAAAATTGCTATCGTAATTAAAAAGATATGAAGAATCACAACTTGACATTGAAATAAAGTTCATATGATTGTAAACGAAGCATGTGTGTGCGTTGCATGGAAATGTTTCAAAAACAACGGCTGACCTTCGGAGTAACGCCCATAGTTCAACAAGTTTATTTGCTTTTCGAAGCCCATTTCCTGAACGCATTTGGAAACAATGTAAAGCACGAAAAAAGAAAAAAAAATTCAAACTACCGACCTTTTTTAACTTTTGCAAGGTTTACATTGACCCTATTGCACTGATCGATAAAATTGCCCATATTTGACCCACAGACCGTTAAGAAGCTTGATATGGGTTCGTTGATAGGGTGGCTCATAGCTTAGCAAAGCAGATTCTGGCCAATCACAGCAGACGTAAACCAAGCCAATAAGCCAATCAGAACTCGACGGAAATACGTGTAACAGACGTAGCGCGGTAAAACGCGTGCGAGCAAGTCAAGATTGGTTTTGGTTGGCACCATACACCTTGTATAGCTGTACATGTCGCATTTGCCCTTTGCCCCGGGAAGTAAAATGTATTCTTGAGAAACTGTAAATACTACAACACAATCAGTGCTGTGTGACCATTGCATTCAGATGGTTTATATTGACATTTTATGTCGTCACACTCGCATCCCTGTTAATTCAGGTGATCCACACTCCATACGCATTGCCTAGACTGTCTTGTACGGTCGCAGCCACAGCTACCACATTTACACTGTGGAGCTGGCACTTAAAGGAGTGCTTCTGCACTCGCCTCGGCAGTAAACGGCGGGGTCGATGATCTTCTGTGAGACCCTTACGCCTGGCTATGCCATGCTGATGAGTTCTAACAAGGACGAAACAGCTGTCCATGGCTGCCACAATCTCGTTCCCAGAGGCTGCATTCCTTTTGGTCAGCACCAAGGATGCAAAACCTCTGGGATAATCAATGTCAAAATGCTGACGAATCGAAATCTGATTGGCTACTAAAATTTACCGGAAGTCTACGAGTAAGAAGTTTCAAAACAGGAAACGAAAATGTCTTGCCATGTTTTTGCTGGACGTTTTCGATCACGCCAGAGACGGACAGTGGGAAAGAAATCAGAAAATGGGCGATGCAAACTAACAAAGAATCGAAATGCAAAGCCGCTTATTATTAGACAAGACGTAAAAAAAGGGAACAATTGTCGGTCGCATGATTAAAACGAAAAGAAAAAGGCGCCAAAACTATGTTGCAGCGGTTCTTGACAAAGCTGAATGAATACCCGCTTCAGGATAAACGACGGTCGAAGGAGCACAACTTTGGAATAATTCCTTTATTTCCAGCTCTAAATTATGGTTCATGGACACTGATGGCTTGAAAACTGTTCTCAACATTGTCTAAAGCGGATGAAAGTTGGCAGTCTTTCCAGTGCAGTCGTAGAAGTTAAAATAAGCGGCTTTGTATTAAAAATCCCTTCACTCCGCGGAGCCATGTGCGAGTTTGATGGAACAGAAGACAGAATTTAAGCTTATTTTGTTAAACTGGAGCAGATAATCTCACTGTAGCTGAAAAGTAAATGGTGGATTGGATTCTTGAATTGAGAGGTGCAAAAACTGGTGCAGCGGCCGGACAGAATGACAAAAACAACGAGAACAGCGATCCTGTTTATTTTTGCAAGACATCGTATCTGTCGTATTTGTAAGCTTTGAAAGTTTGCAGCTGGCAGGACTGATAAACCTCTTCGAGTGTAGGTAAAAGGTCTTTCTTTTAGTATTAAATTGTTTTCACTCTTAACTTTGATTGTCTGTGTAAGAAATCGTCCATCCTTGATTGTGATAGATTTTTAATGTTTCTAGCTGTACTAAAAAGTGGATGTTCAGTTTGCCTTGATTCATTGAGTTGAATGACTTATAGACCTGTGATACTCGTCAATAAATTGTACCGAAGTCATTTTTTGTGTTTATTCTATGTAGTGTTTTAGTATTTCGGCCTGTGCGAGCTTTCCGTACAAAACCTGTACCGTTGTAAAATATTTACCGACGTAGTGGTGGAGAAAACACAACACCAGCACAGTCGAAAGGCGAACATGACACAACGCCAGCTCGGGTACGTTTCACAAATAAATGACCGCTCTACTTTGTCCAAGACGGTTTAATAGCATCAGTACAGTTGATTTGCTCTGTGTCTTCCTTATTAAATAAGCAGTCGTACTCTGTAAAAAAATTTAAGCTAATTTTTACGGGTGTATGCCGCGCGCTAAAAACAAGGTCAAGTTTTAAACCTTATACCTTAGAGCGGTTTTCATTTGAGTGTCGAAAGTAATTCGCGTTTTGCTTTGGTTTTGCTTTACTTCGCTCTGTGATTGGTTGAAAAATTTCGCGCCACTTTCTCCACCAATCAGAAGTAAAACTCAAACCAATCGCGACTTGCTCGCACGCGTTTTCCCGCGCTTGACGCCGGTGACATGTATTTGCTTCGAGTTCTGATTGGTTCATTGGGTAATTTGTGTTTGTTGTGATTGGCTGGGGTAATTACTTTGGTTTTGGTTTTACGACACTCATTTGAAAAGCGCTCTATAAGGTTTTAAACCTTATACCTTTCCTTAAGGAGAGGAGGGGGGGGGGGGTGGTGAGAGACTATGCGCCGCCTGTTTTATACTGAGGATTCTTTTATATTTTACAATTTATACAATTACGCTTGTGTTTCGTGAGACGAAGGTGTTGGAAAAAAAAACAGTGGCAGCATTTAATAAATATTTGCTTATTTATTTAAGATTAACGTTGAGAGTTTTCCGGCTCACTCTTCTTCTAAAGGCGTTGAGACTGAAATGCTATTAAAACGTCAAAAATTGAACTGAAAGTCACGTAACAGTTTGAAATAATCCACACGGCTTGTTATCGTGTTTCCTCGGTCCGAAAACTCTTTTAGACTCATAATATGCAGCATTCTCGGCATATAGTGATTGCTCCAGAACGAGCGTGGGTTAGCTCAAAAAATATGGTACCACCGTCAAACTTATCCTTCTTCGAGTGGTACTCTCAACAAAAGCTGTAGGTGAAGTATGATCGTCCGGGTGAGTGTAGTCCTGAGAAGGACTGTTTGTGATGACATTGACTGACGACGCTTCGACAACCTGAGCGGAAGGCCGGGTTCAAACCATTTACAGTGAAGGGAGTGAAAAACTTTCAAAATAAACACTTGAACGAGTGTTTATCTGACCTTCGTAGTGTAAGCATCAGCGTCACGTTGTAATTTGATGCTGGAATGTTGGTGGCTGGATGCCCTTCTTTCCCCCAACCCTCTCGTCGTGTCGTGCCATACTCATCTTTCCTCTTTCCCCCTACCCCCTACACTGAACATTTAAATTGCGACCCCCCTGGCACACCCATTTAAACCTTTGTTTTAATATTCCTGTCCGACTGCTGGAGAAAAAGAAAAACGACGCATTTATACAGGATTAGTCTCACTCTGAAGTAAAATATTCAAAAATACAAGCGAGAAGATGAACTATTCACAGCTCTTAATTTCTGTTGTTTCATTTTAAAAAGTGAGCACTTTCTTACTGGTATTTGTGAACACTCTACTCCAGAGTGAGACCAACCCTGTATAAATGCGACTTTTGTCTTTTTATCCAGTGGTGAACTCGAAACCAGAAGAACCAGAAGAGCTTGCTTAAGATCTCCTAACCTCACATCTAATTCTTTGTATGTTTTAAAAGTAAAGGATGTAAAGTGTGGATGTAAGGCAAATAAAGGTTAACCACTTGGAAAAAAAAACAGACTATCGTGCTGTGATCTTCCTGAATGGGAGATTTACTTGAGGCCTTGCTGGGAAACATGACTTCATGCATGTTTCTTCTGGAAGCTGTGGAACAGATTTAATCTTTCGAGCAACTGGAAGTAATGTTAACTTAACAGCCAAATACTTTCCTTGGTGAATTCTGACAAATTGTCTCGTTGGGTGCTACTGTGACGGTATTGTAGAGACTCCCCGGGTTGGGGGGGGGGGAGGGGTTAGGAAGGACAACAGCGAAACTGAACCCACTGGAATCGCGCTGAAACGACCAAATACACCACAAGAACAGTAACCTGTTGTATTTTTCTTCGTTATTTTCCACTCCTAATTCCCTTCTTTACGTTCGTTAAATCCTCATAGAAGCCCTTATAATTAACTCTAGTACGTACCTAGTATTATCATCGCGGGGCTCATCACGGCGCACAAATTACAACGTGACACTGGTGCTTACATTACAAAGGACAGATAAACACTGCGCTTGAGACACCTGTGGTTTCTTGTTTCCTGTTTCTTATATCGACTTTCATCAGATGACATCGCCCACTTTTTGTCAGGCCGTCCTTAAGAAAGCAAATTGGCATCATGGCGTGTCTTCTGAAACACGAATGTTTGGGTTTGTTACTACTGCAGATTTTGCTGCTGTCTTTTGAACGAAAAGTCCAAGCTGAAGCAGGTACGAACGACAATTTTGTTACTTGGTATCCAGCTACTGAGAAATGTACGATATCGCGGTCGAGGTCACGTAAACGTCCAACTGCAAACGTCTAGGTTGGTTCAATAGACGTATCAGGGGATACGAACTCGGGACACGACTCCGCTGCGGTGCAAATGAACTCTTTATGACCAGGTTCGACGTCTCTAAAACCAATGAATGTGAAAAAAATAAAAGAGAATATATGGAGTTTCCAGGTGGAGTTTCCATTCTACTGATTCTAGAGATCTAGTTAATCGCAGACATCACTTCAATTTCTAAATTCCAATTCGATCTTGACACAGTGGACGAAGAGCCTTCTTGTGGATGTGCCACTGCTAATTTCCATTAACTTTTTTTATTTATTTTATTTTATTTGATGGACATTCAGCCGAATACGTAAACAATTTCTTTGAAAAGGCGATTAACCGAGAAGGATCGTACTGTTTGATTCCTTGAAGACGTCCCCCTTACTCGTCATATAAATTTTTACCCCATTTACTCCCAGTTAAAATGGCTGCAATATTTTAGTCCATGGACAAAATCCTGAAAGGTGACCATTCAAATGAAAGCTACTGAGCAATACGTTCCTGTGATGCGTGTTATCTTATGATAGAGAAGTTGAGATACATACACGAACTGATCGTATAAATAGTAGGCGTCTTATTATCTCCCGTATAAATGGCCCTATAGTTCAAAATGTTGAGTCTGTGGATGACATTCTAGAGTGCGACATTCAGATGGTGCTGTTTATTTTACAATATTCATTAAATATTCATTAAATTAATTCGGAAATTTTGTCTAGTTACAATCTTGTCCGCTTTTTAGGAAAGGATTTAGGCTACTTCGCTTTCAATCAACAGTTCCTGATCCCCCAGAGGCACTCACAGTAAATCCAATCAACAACACTACAGTGTTGATCCGGTGGAAAGCACCCAAGAAGCCGCCACAGGGGCCTCTACAAGGCTACCAGGTGGACGTGTTGCAGGAGACGTTCAAAGAAATGTTTCTACCTTCTAGTTCAGTTACTGTCGGTCCGAATGTCACCGAACTGGAAATTACAGGACTCAGGCCATCAACCAATCACCTCGCCCGGGTGGCGGCGTATAATGAGGCCGGCATGAGATATGGTTCTCAAGTGTTCTTCACCACTGCAAAAAAAGGTAAGCTTGGTTTATTCAAATCGCTTTCATCAAACCTGACCGACAAGTTAAAAAGGAAGGCCACCGGCGAGGCCCACGTTTCGATCTGGATGTCGATAGTTTGAAATTAGCCTCCTGCGTTTCCTTTTGGGGACGAAATATGTGACAAGGATAAATTAAGTCTGAGAAGGAGGCTAGCTCGAAACGTATTGTCTGCCTCATGTTCTTAGACAAACCACCTATCTGAATCATTATTGTCTCTCGCCGACAAATAAACAACGAGACGCCCACCGGGTTGGTTACAATCACATCATACCAAATGATGTTTTTCTGACTGTTTTCTTTGTAAATTATAGATACAGGTTAGAAATGTTATTAGCAATTATCTTATATTATTGCATATATATATATTCATGATATATATGATTTCTATTTAATTCCTTACTTTTTCTTTTTTATGTTTGTGTCTCTTAGCATGTATGCTAAAGTATTTTGACACATTTAATAAAGCTATAATTAATACAAGCGCGAGAGGAGTAATTGTTTTACTAAATTCTCAACCTCCGTTATCGGTACTAAATTTTTTTTCCCACATATTTGGGCAGAACTTTTGCTCGGCAGCGAAAACGTCGGTTTGATCCTTGCGGCACTTGTCATTTTTATATAACATGCATCTACTTTCCTGTAAAAATTTCAATAACTGAGTTTGAGGATTTAATAAAAATGGACACCAGCAAAATGCCGGGGGGAGTTATTCTTTCAGTGGATTAGCGTTCCAGGCAGGGGGAATAGTGATTTATTATTTATTTAACTTATAAAATTACTTAACACCGTTTTACATCCCAGGCAAACCCGAGGTACAGTTGTACGTGCTGTCTACTGCAAGCAACCAAGTGTTGGTGAAGTGGAGCGTGTTATCCTGGGGGAACAGTCCTCTCCAGAGATATCTTATCCGCTACAGCTTGGGTGACGGCTCTCCGTGGATTAAGGAGGTCAACATTTCATCAGCAGTGTCTCTTTACTTAATGAGAGATTTGAAATCTTCCACAAAGTATCATGTCGAGTTACTGGCCACAAACAAATTTTTCACCAGCGAGCCATCCGTGGTTGAGGTCACGACCCAAAAGAGCGGTAGGTAGCTGCTACACTTTGTACACAAGCGCGTTCGATCCCTTCAAAACAAACAAACAAAACAAAACAAAACAAAAATATTTTTCAATCACGGGTAATCTTTGTTACATGCCTCTAAAACTTATCTTTTTAGTGAAGAAGGGATCACTGAATTGGAAGTTTCCCTTGCTGTTCAATGCTACGTTCGTTTGATGTGGGTATTTCTATTTCCCATGTCCCACCTCGATCATGATGAAATATTAAGACAAAAATTGTAACACTTCTCTCATATCTAAAAGATAAGTCAAAAACAGCACATTATCCCACGTGTTGTAGATACGAAGAAAGACAAATAAATAATGATGACGACCATTGCAGTGCAGATATATCAACTTAAGCAGTTGAAAAGGAAGATCCTGAAAAATTTCAGCCTTGAACAGGATGAAACATGTTGAACCCACGACCCTGCGGTTCTCGTACAGCGCTCTAACCAATTGAGCTATCAAGCCAACTGGGAGTTGGTTATTTGCGAATTCGTTCCCTTAGATGGTGATTATTTCATTTATTCACATTCATTTATTTTCCATTTACGTGTTTATTTTTATTTCATTCGCAGTTCATAACATGATTATTTCATACATTCCCTTACATGTTATAGATACTTTCGCCTTTTTAGAGGGCGTCCGGTTGCTCGAAGACTCCAAGCTTTCGTCTATCTTCGCGTTTTTATCTCCGCCACAATTTTGCAACCCTTCTTTAGATTGCACTTTTTGGTGTGTTTCGCGGCCCTTTGAAATACTAAATAACAATTTTTCAGTGCCTTTTCGTATACTGCAAGTAGAAAAAGGCACTTCCTATGGCCCACTATAGCTAGGGAGTAATTCCCTTCTCTACGGGCTATTCGATTTTCATAGACGCGCACGTACTAAGTGTTCCCAAAAAACCCATGAGATTGCCAAGTACTGAAATTCACAAATTAACTATGGTGTATGTCGTCATTGATTATTCAGCCAAATCGATTTTTTTAGAATGTGGCCAATATTTCTGTTTTGCAAACCATCCAATAAAAGCTATGTAAACTGGACAGGCAAAAACATTTTTCGATCCATATCGTTTTATGTTCAGCTGTTTCAACCTTGTTTGATGTTTACGGTGCTGGTTACGAGGGTTGATGAACTAAACCAACGGAAGGCAGTAACTATTTTAAATAAAACACGACAAAAGACACTAAAGAAAAAGTTTTTGCCTTATTCCGTACATGTGTTTTGTCTGCTAATGTACCCTTTTCCTCGACTGTTTACAAAAGGCGCATCTGGCTAAAAAATTGACTCCTTGTTTGTTTTCTTAGAGAAATCTTTTTTAATGGAATAATTTGATTGGTGTATCCAAAACATCTTTACCCAATACATTTATAGAAATAATTGCGCTTGAAATAGCCTATTATCCAACCGACTTTTGTTCTCAGTATAAATGTGGCGGGTGATGAGTACTTTTACGGCTTGCAAAATCTCAAAGGTGAAATTGAACTGCATGATATGAGTCAGTTTTTTCACGGTTAACATGGGATCTTTTGTTGGGACAGAGAGAACAGGATTACTGTTGTTTTCTATGGCGCTAGCAACTGGCTTCCTTGTGAGAGCGCACGCTCAGAATTTAAACGTTAATGCCTGTTGAAATATAATTAAGAAGTTAAATACTGTACGACATCAAAAATCTCCGCTCCGGCAATCAAAGGTCTGTTTTATACCCTGATCTGTTTGTGTTCATTGTTCACTGTTCATTGAGTCTCAATTCAGCAACAAGGAATAATTACGTTATTATTGAACGCCTTGCATACGATGAAATTTGAATTAACCAATCAGCATTCAGTAGGCGGGAAAAACTGTGGTGTCCTGACGTCATGCAGATTTTGTGCTCTTCGCTTCGATTTCTGCGTGATCAGCGAAAGTTTATACTGTGGAGATGCGGTTTTATTTCAGCGTTTTCTTCAAATTAACCACTTGCCTTACTTCAATTTATTAAAGTCACAACTGTTTGCAATTATATGGGCTGGACGAGCAACCAGAATAGATTCAAAACTTTTTTCTGCGGCGGGAAACATCGCTAACTGGACTTGAATGCGAAGGAGGCTATAAAGGTTTTCCTCTTGTCCTACTGAATATCAATTTTCACAAGAAACTTCACATCACTTTCACTCTCCTTGGCATCGTTTATGACATGGCTGTCTACTAACTGAGCAGCTCTGAGTAGCGTCGGGTACAATCCGTCTTCTGTCCTTGTAAAGATCTTTGGTCACTTCATACTTGTTTTCATCGTGTTCTTCATGTCTGGTTTTAATTCACACCAACATCCAACTTCCAGCTGTGATTGCCTGCTGTCAACGAGAGTGGTCTTATCGCTTAGGGAAAAATGTTCCCGTTCATCAGATCAGAGATACATCATGAATGTTAGACAAATTTGATCTACAGTCGTTGTATGGTTGCGCTACACAGCTCATGCTTCAATTTGGAAATAGGCAAGTTTGTATAATTTTCCACATACCCGGAGACAAACGAAAAGGCCTTTTTGGAATTTGGAGCTTCCTTGTGTCATCGTAACAGCAAAAGGCTCGTGGTGAAAAGCTGCAGAAAATTTGCTTTTCTTCTCAAAAGTCAAAACTCACCTGAAATTCAGGCCGAGCAAAACAAAGAAAACACGCGGACCGCCAAGGAAACGACACTTTCGCTTGCTTTATTCACCACGGAAAGTCAAAATAATTATTACCTAGCCCGTCTTTATAAATGGGTAATTAACTTGACTAACTGGATTGGAACGGTAATTGCAGGAACAAAGTTTATTTAGGCGAATATCGATACGCTTATTTTTTTCTCGCTTCAATTTCCACTCCAGATAAGGTATCCTTCAAAACTTGCAATCAATCGACTTTTACAGACAGAGAGCAAAGAGAGGCAAATGTGTAATTTCTCACGAAATTTCAAGAAGATTTAAATTGTTATAATTAAAAGGAACAAATTTGAGAACTACTCTAGGATTCAGGCAGGAGGAGTTTATTCAAAAAGGAGAAGTGAAAGTAATTTTAAAAGAGCAAAATGCAGGTCAAGCGGTCCTGCATCAGTCCGCAGTACCGAAAGAGATTTGGAATTATAAAACTCTGCGTTATGTCGGATTCGTTGCAAAAAGGAAGAACCGATAATCACAGGCGACTCTAAGAGATGAAGTTGTTCTTCAGAAACCAATTAAAAAATTTATGATCCGGCTGTTTAGTATAAGCTTATTTCTTGGGTGGTAGTTGCATTATTAAAGCTATGTAAACGTGCCTCTGGAAACTTGGGCGGCTTAAATCAGAAAATGGGAGAGTGTGATAATTTTTCCTTTCTCAACAAGCACTCGTAACGCCATTCAACTTGTAACGATGCTAATGTCACTTCAGCTTCTGTTTTATAGATCATACAAATCCGCTAAAAATCTTACTGGAATTAGCTGTTTTGTAGCTCTCATGATGGCGTTGTTGTTTCTCCGAATCTGATCCCAGCGGGGCCCGCTGGAAGTAGAGCAGCTACAGTCAACTCTTCTGATATCAGGAATAAATTCTGATGTAATATTACGGTTTTAGACGGTTTTAGTCGTCGTCTTTTCACTCTTCTTATCCTTTACAATGCACACTTTTAATCCAACACAAGCCGCACAAAACGCAAGCACTAGCAGCTTTGATCTTCGTACTAATTTTTACCTTTCTTGCAAGAGCGACAATACAATACAATTGGAAAATACCCTGCCTTTGAATGGATCGAGAACCCTATATAGCTTCAGTCGCTATAAACTCTTGCTTTTGCTTACAGACACAAAATACTGGGGTTTCCTCTGTTTTCAGTCGTAGCATTCTGAACCGTAACCGAGAACACTGACAGGACACCACGGTTTTGACTGCCGCTCGTATCGCGGGCGCAGTTGCCGTATGCAAGGCGGAGCTAGGCTATCAGCTCATATACCTGCTGCGACCAAATATGGTCAATGAACACTCAACAACAAAGTGGGCTGAAAGTTTTTCCTCGCGACCAACCCGGCGAGAAAAATGGACGAGAAAAATCACTCGGCAGCGAATTTAAATTAAGCAGAAATTTCAACAGCGTCACCAACAAGCATCACCAACAGTGTCGTCTAACACAAGTCAAAATTGTTTGAAGAAACTGTGTAGAAATAGAAATTCAAGCATTAAGCGTTGTGTTTACAATTAATTTCTTGCGCGATCGTCACGTGGGTCATTGAAGTTGAACAAACGGTAGGTTTTATCAGGAAGGCTTTCCACTTCAAAATATTAAGACAAGACATAAAATAAAACACAGTGAAATGGGGCAGGAGCATTTAATAAAAACTATCACAAATTCATGGCGAGTCGATGCAAAGATCATGAACTAGTCTAAACAAGTACTAGGAAAAAATTACAGCTGCAAACTAAAAAGAAGGAAGGAAAGGCGCGATTTTTTTCGGCTTTAGCACGCAAAATTGACACTGGTTTACCTGCACTCGTTGTAGCTCTGTGTTCCAGCAGGTCCAAATGCTCAGATAGAAATCGGATGCCACGTAAACGGAGTTGAATCGCTTTTCCAGTTGTTTGAATGTTGTTTTTACCATTCCGTCCGCAACCTCTAAACCGAGAACAACTGCATTTTGCGCTTTGCGTTTAACAAACTGTGATGGTGAATTCTAATGTTCCTCGCTACAGTAGTCTTGCTTCTGAGATGCATAGAAATGACCTCTTCAAGTTTAAATTTGTTCTGTCTTCAGTTCGATCAAACACGTACATGATGGCTCCGTTGTGCAAACAGATTACAAACTTGTTCAGTTTCAACTCCAGCGGCTAACATGGTCAAGTTGTACAGCTTCAATCCACTTTGAACGATGATTACAACAATGTTTCAGGAAAAAATCAAACATGTACCATATTTCAGAGCCAAGAATTAGAAGATTTTTTTCCAAAACTTGTGTCACTTTGTTCACTTCCGAGCAGTTTTCATTGATTCATTCAGCTTTGCAATGAAACGCTGCAACGCTTCGCAAGGTTTTGGCGCCTTTTTCGTTCAGTTATGTGATCGATTCTCGTTCCCTTTTTATTTCTTTTCTCATTTTCCCCATTCTTTCTTGATTTTTTTTAATAGTGGTTAAGTTTTTAATAAAACAATTATTCTACTCGGGCTTGCTGGATATCAAATGATTATAACCAACTCGGCGCTACGCGCCTCGTTGGTTATCTATCATTCGATATCCAGCGCGCCCTCGTAGAATAATTGTTAATTAGCGATGTTTTCTCGAGCGCTGTTCCTACCCCGCCGCTTGTGTTCGTAAGAGCGCTTCAAGCTGTGCCTTGTCAACCAACTTGAAAAATTTCCCGGAAAAGTTAGTTTCTGGCTCCGAAAAGTCTTGTGAAGGCCTTTGTGGTCTTCGGCAGAAATTACTCTCAAACTGTCCTCTTCAAATTTAGTAACACAAGTCCATACGAATAATCGATCTTTTCTCGACCGCTAATACATCCTAGGTGCGCCGTTTGTGTTTATAAGTGAACTGCAAACTGTGCCTTGTAGGTAAACTCAAAAACTTTTCTTAAAAGAGGGGAGAGGAACGGGCAGGTAAATATCTTATCTCCCTATTTTTAAACTCAATTTTCTCCCTCCTCCCTATTTTTTTTGGCCGTTTCTCCCTCCTCCCTGATTTTTGACCTTTCTCCCTGATTAGTGCTTTAACGGGTTTATATTATTACGTAATACTACACTTGCAGTCTAAATTCTTTCCAATATTGTGACTTTACTAAAGAACTTTGTGCTCTTTGAAGACTTTGAATACCTACAGACTGCTAGATTTAACATGTAGTACCAGCTTACCTACGAATACAGTTCGAGACCAGCAAATTAATACATGGAAATTGAGAATTACTTTTGCATACTTTCTAGCAAAGCAACATCCCAAAGATTTGGTCGGTAAATTTGATAGTTTTCTAGTGCTTAAGCCGGTTTGCCTACATCGCAACTTTTTTGTTTGTGGCTGAACTAGAAATGTTTATTGCTTGTTGATGAGCGGGAAAAAGTTAGGATTTGTACATTAAAGCATCAAGGTAACGCAACATCAACCAGTAAACGAAATCCACAAAGATCTTAAAACGAAGAATGTGTTAAGTACGATTACATTAATTGTCAGTCAGTTTAGTTTACTAGTTTACTGACTTCCCTTCAAATTATTCTTATTAAGTAATTTGCAGTAGAATTATTTTTGTACAAAAAGGCTTCGGAGTTTTACGTGACACAGTGCCAAAAAGACATCCAGAGCATGTCAGTGTTTGAGAGACAGCCAAATTGCTATAAAGATAACAACACGGCGCCGTTATCGATGGCAGACCATGGCATGAAGGCCAAAAGTGTGATTCCAAGGTCAAAAATAATTTTTTTTTAAATTAAGTTGCTGTGTATTGTTTTACATTTCTGGGAACCTAATGAAAGCACCGAATCGGAAAGCATAACTCGTTTTATTGGTGACGCCTAAACAGACCTAAACACACATGCAGTGTCGAAAAGACAGAAAACTGGAAAGGCAAAACATTTCGCACTCACCATGGCCTTGCCCTTGACCCTGAACCTCGAGCCACACAGACCTATAAAATCTCACGCTTTCACGAACACTAACTCAACGCCTCATGATTTTCCGATTTGACCTCTTCCCCTCACGGTCAATCCGAATATCTTGAAATGGCCAAACAATGAAGCGAGAAATTCCCTAGCGACCTCTAACGAAAATTGTATACAGGAGGAGGGGGTGAACTTGTCAATCGCTCCTACAGGAATTGTGCGGCGGATGATCATGGCCATCGTGACGTCACAGGCAGGTCAAGTCTGGAAGTTAAAATGGCTGTCAAACATTCACATCGCCAGAAGTCTTTCTCGGGTGATCATTCAAAGAATTTGAAACAAAGGAATGAAAAGAGCCCAGACACCTAGTAACCTGTTAATGTAATTTCCGAAAATGCAGCATCTTTCACAAAACAAGCTGTTCAAGACACCAAAATATGCAGAACTTCAAGATCGATAAATTACTACCCTGCGAGCAGAGGCCCTTCGATCTTCCTAGAGAAGATCGAAGGGCCTCTGCTCGCAGGGTAATAAATTACGCACGTCATTGAAAACTAAAAGCTTGCACCCCTATCACAGACGATAACAAGAAGACCCAACGTTATGTGACTCCAAGAGAAAAATAAGACCTTGATATGATTTAAAAGTTTCGAATAGCCGTTAAAATGAATCAGTATACATTCGCTAAAAATGATCAGTGGGTTTAAAGGCATTTTTTGAAGTTGACTACGTAGTGTGTTTACTCGCAAAAAGAAAGCTAACATCTTTAAAATGTGAAGAAAAATGCTCCAGTGTAGAGAAACTTTTATGTTCAAGCCATGTGCTGGGTTCGAAGTTATTAATGGGCCAGAGGACTTCCTTGTTTTCACTGAACCATCTCGTAAAAACCGACGAAGACGACAACATTTTCCCGCGGCAAAGCCAAACAAATGGTGCGTCAGCTTTCCGGCAAAATTTGTGCTGACGTCTGACATTATACTCTTGTTGAATAATTATAAAAAACCATAGGCTACCAAAAACGCCAATTTTCCCATACTACTGATTGTCAAAATGTTCACAAGGAGCTGGAATTACCAGAATGGTGCTTAGTTTGACAGTTTTAAAATGCTGACCAGCCATTGCCAGATTCGTGTACTAATGGCAATTATCACAATTAAAGGTAAAGATCTTTTAAAATTGAGTGACTTAAGTTACTTTCGAAACGGTCATCTCGATCGTCTGTTGTGGATCATGTAGATGGTCAAACTCTTTCTAAAACAAATTGTTGCTTGGACAGGAAATTTAAAAGAAACTGAAGATATTGAGATTAAGTTGGACAAGACCACTGAACCCGATGGTGCTCTAATATCTCTAAACGTTTTCATAAAAATAGCAGTATCGGATCGGCGTAAAACCTATTTCCTCGGCCGTCCGCATGATTTGCAAGCTGATTTGCATTTTTATGTTGTTCTACAAAGGTGACTTTTACACGGGTTAAATGTGGTAGCAAAAATTTACTTAGTTCGATTACTTGTCCCCTAGCATTTAACGATTATTCTTCTTTCTATATACAGAAGATGGTAGCAAATTCTTTCAGAAAACTTTAAATTTAAAGTGCTAAACATACACTTTTAAGTTCGTCTTCCAGTCTACACAGCGAAACAATCGGACTGATCATTTTTTAGGTTGACTCTATCCCAGTGTTTTCAATTCGAATATTTTTCTTAAGTTATAGGCTATTCTCTAGCCAAGTTTCAGGTTCTGCTGTGAGGTTTAACTGAAATAATCACACTTTTTTCGGACGCGGACAATGACAACTTTCCCACTAATTTTGCGATCGCGAAGGTTTAAGGGTAAGATAAGAAACCACTTACCTCTATCAAAAAAGAGATACTAAATTTCGATTCCACAAGAAAACAAGCCCAGTTGAAAGCCGGACTAGCACAAAAAATAAGTTTGTAGACCGAGTATCCAACAAGTTTGCGAGCGCCATTTTTGAAACTCAGCAAAGTCGCGCGCTTCTCTCGTCGTGACGTCACGATGGCCAAGATCATCCGGACAAGAAATCGAGGAGTTCACCCCCCCCCCCTCGATTGTATAACAAAAGAGACCATTCAAAATACCGCAAACACCTGAGCTTAAGGGCTCAAAATAGTCTTGGAGACCCAGGGTCTACCCAGTCTTCTCTCGATATAATTGTTTAACGGGGAACAGATCTTTACAGTTTCTTATATTAAGATCTATTTAAGGCTTTAATGACTCATCTCATGTTTTTAAGACATTCTCCCTTCTCCCTTTTCATGCTGGTTCTCCCGTCTCCCTATTTTCATGCGTCCTTTCTCCCTCCTCCCGCTACTTTTTGGACTGTTTCTCCCTCCTCCCTACACCGTTCCTCTCCCCTCTTAAAAACGCGACGAAAATAAACAAAATATCTCAACCAGAATCCATGTTCGCCTGCACCAGTGTGCTGAACGCTAAAATGACCGTTTGGAGCCTGGGCGTCATGAAAGCGAGGCCAAAGTCCATACCAGTTTCCCGCCGAGCGTAGGCCCTAGCAAAAATCTTCGGGGAGGGGGGGGGGCTAAATTGGCGTCGACAACGACCCATTACAGAGAAAATCTCGATTTTTTCTACCTGTATGACACAGGACCCCCAACACAAGATTAGGAATACGTTCTCCTTCGTCGAACGCAATCAGTTACCTGTTGTCGCATTACTTTGATCAAAATGTTCCAACAGAAAAACTGTAGGCACATCCGCTATTGACAGTCAAAGATACAAAAGAGGCGAAACAAATCAACCACGACCACGGACAATCGGGATGTTTTTTTACGCCAGCCATCTGCGACATTGTATTACTTTTTTATCGCGACTATAATTAAAGACGGCGTCACGCCAGTATCGTAAAGCGGTGGGTCGTTTCACAGCTGCTGCTTTAAATTTGCATGACAACAATATGACAATTAAAGTAAGCTCAACCGGCACGTACAGGTGCCTGCACTGAAGGTCTTATCTCATCCCGGCCTTCGGGTGAATTATTTGAGCCCTTGCTTATGTCCTAGTCATGAAGATCACTTCTAACCTGCTCCAAGTCCATAGCTCTTTCACTCCTGAGTGGCAAACTGTGGCAGCCTGGTACTGACGCGTGAGTTTGTACCCCAGCTATAAAATCCTCAAGTGTGAACATTCAAATGAAAGCAACAGAGCAGTACTTTCTTATTGTGCTGCTACGTTTATATTGCTGTACATGTTGGTTCTAACCTTTGAGTCTGTGGATAAAATCAAAGGGCGTGACTGTTCAAAGGCACCCATTGAGTTGTACCTTCCTCCGATGCTGTTTATTGCGCCGTATAAAGCGGCTCTATCTTTTCATTCCTGGCTGAAATGTGAATCAAACGCTTCAGCATTTTGCCAGCAATCTATTCGAACCAATGCCTCAATGAGTCTGTAGTGTGATGCCCCATAAACCTTCTGATTTTTGTTAGGATTTTTACTTTTAATGTTTACGTAGAAAAGAGAGGAGGTGGGGAGGGAACAATGAGAAAATTCCAAATTGGCCACCACTTTTCAAATATCCTCCCCTTTCCTAACATTCAACACGTCAACGTGGAGGCTAAATTATGGATCAATTCCTTGCCTTGACGCACGTAAATCGATATTTCCCATAAAGGCAATGAAAATGTTGTGTCATCAGAGGTCAACTGTTCTGTGTAATATATATATAGCTCAGATAACAAACCAGTCTACAGACACAGCCCTCAAACTAATCAGTCTTATGTAATGTTAAAATATCTTGGTAAGCCTTAGATCGAGGATATGGAAATCACTCACAGGCAGGCAGTCATTCGAGAAGTCAGCAATGTGTCAAAGCATGTTCAGCTGTAAGAGGCCATCGTCTTTGTTTCAGGTGTTCACATCAATCTAAAAACATTTGCAATAAAGCTCACGCTTCATCGCATTTCTTAGAAAACATTTCTCGCTAGGACAGTACAAATATCATCAAAGTACAGCAATTCGCAAGATACCGTTACAAGTCAGGTATTTCAGTTCAGTTGCCCATAACCGCCTGCCAGAATTATCGCCCTCAACATACAGCATCAAATATATATACTTCACCAGCAACTTCACTGAAAAAACATGAGCTGTCTTGTCCTTATAAATAAGCATATCAACCTCTTTGGTCATATCTATGTCACGGTGCAACAATTCTTAGAAATCCAGGATATGCTATTCTTCTTAGAAATCTGACATGACATACAAACTTGTCAAATGACGATTACTGATTGGTTCATTTTATCACATGATATAAAAATCACGACAAAGATCACTAAGCTCGTCCTAAGCTTCATTATTCACGACTGGTGAGTTGTTTAAGGTGTGTTTAAATCTTTGTCGCTGATCATGGATATTCAAACCTTGTTGCACAATCTTCATGAGGAGGTATGTTGTTCTGTGTGCATGACCAAGTTCACAGATCCAAAGCAGTTGCCTTGCTTGCACAGCTTTTGTCTTCAATGCCTGAGCGGAATTCAACGAACGAGCGGTTTCCGGGATAAAATAGAATGCCCTGAGTGCAGAAAAACGGTCATGATCCCTGGAAACGGAAATCTTCACGCTTTGCCTACAAATTTTAAAATCAACAGTTTGCTTGATGTGTTGGCCATCAAAGAGTGCGATACAAGCGGTGTCAAATGTGGAAACTGCGAGAAAAAAAGCGACAAGAGTAGCTACTGCTTCCAGTGTTGTTCGTTCTGGTGTGATGAATGTATCAGTTTCCATAATGGCATCAAAGCAAACAAAGAACACTACGCGCTGGCGCTGAGAGACTTTCAAGATCGAGACTTTGAGAACATGTTAAAGCGGCCTGCATTCTGCGGAAAGCAAGGTCATGAGAAGAAAGAATTGGAGTTCTTTTGCAAGATTTGTGAAGTTCCCATTTGCAACGCTTGTGCTTTGACAGATCACGAAGGTCACGCGAAGATGATTTTAGATGAAGCTGCAAACGAGCGCAAACTGAAACTGCAGTCGGCAGTTGAATATCAAAAACAAATGGCACGAAACAAGATGAGCAAAATCGCCAAAGTTGACGAAAACTGTGTTAAAGTTCAACACCAAGCCGCTGAAGTGAAAAGAAACGTGCAAGAGTTTGCCGACAGTATTATTGCAGTCATTGAAGCGAAGAAGATGGAAATCTTTGATGACGTGGAAAGCAAAGTGAAAGAATCTCTCGATTGTCTGAGAATGCAAAGGCAGGAGATTGAACAACAAGTGAAAATGCACGAAACGGCAATCAAGAAAAGCGAAACACTCCTGAAACGAACCACAAACGCTCAAATCATGCAGTCGAATGAATTTGTAGACAAAATAGGTGATCAAGGAGACATAACTGACTCCACCGGTGGAAGTTTTTCCGAGTTTGATTTCGTTTTAGTAAAAAATCAACATTTACTTGATCATGTAATTGCTGAACAAATCGCTGAACTTTTTATCCGTAAGACCAGACCCCAACAATCCAGTGGTGAAGGAAAAGGGATCAGTGAAGCGACTGTTGGACTTGAAGCGCAGATTGTTGTGACAACAAGGAGCGCCCAAAGTGAACAATGTTACGAAGAGCGAGACTGCATAACATTGGAAATCAGAAATCGTCAAGGCCATGACTGTGCGACTAAAGTGCAAGTCCAAGATAACAAAAATGGCACCTACAAGATCAGCTACTTCGCCAAAGAAACTGGAACATGCCAGACATCAGTGAAGGTGAATGGAGAACATGTTCGCGGCAGTCCTTATGAGGTTCAAGTCAAACCCAGACAGTTCAGACCCGTGTTATCTTTTGGACAAGAAGGTTCGTCTGCTGGAATGTTTAACAAGCCTTGGGGAGTGGCAGTAAAAGAACGAAACGAAATCGCAGTGACTGAGACTGGTAATCATAGAGTCCAGGTACTAAGCACTAATGGAACCCACTTAAGATCTTTTGGTAGAAAAGGTACTAATCAGGGAGAGTTTGACTACCCTGCTGGGATAGCTCTTCATAATGATAAAATTATAGTGGCGGACACTGGTAACCACCGAGTCCAACTGTTCAGTGACCAGGGTAAATACCTTGGCCAGTTTGGAGGAGAAGGAAGTCTTGATCACCAGCTTAAGATTCCTCATGGTTTATCGATTGATAGTGATGGTAACATTATTGTTGCTGATTCAGGAAACAAATTAATTAAGATCTTGTCACAGTCAGGTCAGTTTTTGCGTAAAATTGGCACAGGTGGCTCTCTCACCAAACCCATTCACTGTATCCAACATGACAACTATCTTATAGTGTTAGACTGTGGTGATCATTGTGTAAAAGTTTTTGACCGGGAGGGAAATTTTCTGTATAGATTTGGAAAGGCGGGCCATGGGGATGGGGAGTTCAGTGAACCTCGTTGCTTGTCAGTGGATAAGGCAGGACACCTGGTAATCTGTGATTCAGAGAATCACAGAATCCAGGTGTTCGAGGTGAGTGGAAAGCTTGTTACAAAGTTTGGAACAAAAGGCAACGAAATAGGAGAGTTTGCCCGACCAGTCTCTACAGCAGTCCTTAATGACGGTAGAATAGTTGTATCGGACTTCAGCAATCATCGCATTCAGGTTTTTGAATAGATCCAGTGAAGCATAAACTCACTGTGTTGTTACACAAATCGTTACAGCTGTCGATAGCTTTTCCGTTTTAATTTGAATTCACCCAGAAAAAATAAGTTTTTGCCAATTTTACTGCTGAGCTGAAATTATTCTTCTTCTCGTCATATTTAAGATCGTTTTGCGGTTAAGAAAACTGACTGCTTTTACTCGGTTGGTATTAAAGGTATCGTTGGATTGTCAGTTATATTTACTCTTGAAAATGTGTTAATTTTGAGGCGATTCCGTTATTAAGGACGTGCCTCCTTTTGTTACTGCGCATACGTTCTGCGCATCTCGGGATATTCGGGTCTCTTTAAGGAATTTTTGCCATTCATACAACAATTTTTTTGCGCGGCTTATGACTATGTTGAAAGAGCAGATCTTAGCAAGGGCTATCAGAATCCAAAAAGAAAATTGGGGGTAACCACGAATTAATTAATTGAGCTTAAATCTGGAAAGAAATTGCCATACATTCTTTGCACTTTAACGCTTGCTTAGAATTATTTAACAATGTTTTCCTAATTTTGCTTGATCATTTTCCAAGCTAAATAGCAACAATAGTCAGGGGTAATACATTTAACGTTATTTCGCATTTGTTGTGGGTAGCCGAATATGCCGTTTCAATTTTAGTAGTAATAATGTGTCACATCAGATGATCTTATGAGAATTATATTATTGTAACTTTTTCTAACTTTGTTTCATGTTTGTTTAATGTTTAAATGTTTTGAATTAAAATAAAAATAAACCGAAGGAGATGGATGTCTGATCTGTTTTAATTGATTGTCCAAACTATGTGGCCTCCGTATTAACTCTGACCCTCGGCTTTGAAGACAAAGTGGGAAAAACCTTGCTAAAGACCCTGGGGGACAGGGGTTTAAACTTCCCCATCCTGTACCCTTTAACCCCGGGCCCCGCCCCATTTGTGTAGGCTTCCACCTCAGTGTGCTTTTTCAATTTCGAAATCATTGCGAAATATTGCGTATGGTGTGTAATTTTTTTTCCCATTTCTCCCATTTCCCGCCCCCTTTCTTTTCACGCCTCCCGTGCACCTTCCGTCCCCTTGCTAAAGACCATGGGGGACAGGGGGTTTAAACTTCCCCATCCAGTAGCCTTTAACCCCCCTCAGCAGCTTTTTCAATTTCGAAATTATTGCGAAATATTGCGTATGGTGCGTAATTCTTTTTTCCCATTTCTCCCATTTCCCGCCCCTTTCTTTTCACGCCTCCCGTGCACTTTCCATCCCCTTTTCTCCTGGGTTCCGTCTCTCTGTCCCCCTCCACATGAAAGAGGAAACTGTTTAAAGGTCCCTTTGGATGTCTTACTGGTAGTGTGGAGTCTCTCCAGTGTTCTTGTCGTAGGAATACAATACTATACTGGGGAGCAAAGCGCACTGAACGACCGCTGGACCCTCAGATCAAACGTGCAGAGTGCAAACGAGTAGATTACCGCGATTAGGAGTTATATCCTACGAGCATCGCTCTCTTTTGGAATTCCTAGTTCTCTTTTGTCCATTTTTGAGACATTGCTACTTATTACTCCAAGAGTTTGTGGTATTCAGGGTAGAATTAGAAAGGAGTAGTCAATAAATTTGACCTCTCGCCATTAGATCCTGTTTTACTCTCACGCAACTCATCCCACATGGCCACACAACGGAAAACAGTGAACAGTGCGTCCGTGGTGAAGCAAAATTTAACAAACGCAAAATTAGTTTCGACACTCACTTGACAACCGTTCTATCGCGAACTAATCAACCAGGGCATTTAACCAGAGGCTTAGACCATCAGCTAACAATCCACTATTGCTTTGACACTAAAAATGCAGGTGACTTCCACGCAGGTTGTCGAAAAACAGTCTTTTTCAGGGCTACTACCGCTGTTACCCAGACGATCACGCTAGACAGACTAATAATCATTGCCAGTCAGAGTAAACGAGGAGTCCCCTACCAGTCTGCAAAATGCATGATCCTCTCAAACGAATTCATCAGAAATCAGTTTTAAAAATGGATTATTTATTGAGAGACATTAAGTCTGCATACTCAAAGTAAAATGTGTTTAGGAGGATAGGAAGACCTGCAATTGAAAGGCTATGCTTAACAAGCAAAACGGAACTTCCGAAGGAAAAAACGAGTGGAATCACTCCCTAAGACATTGATCGATTTTCGCCTACTTTAATACGGTACTCATTTCTTTTCGCGTTTTGCTGCATGTTTATTCTCTGCAAACAAAAAACCTAAAACCCAATATTACTGAGCGTTTAAAAATGTTGCTTGTGTTGGACGTTAGGCCAAATCATGTACACCTTCATGAGATGGAAATCTCGAAACTGCATTTCACAAAATGCAAATTGGTACTACCGGAAGAAGCCGAAATTCTTTTAAACGCTGCCTCTATAACAGAACTCGTGACTGTCCCTTCATTGTGTTCCTTGGCTTGACAGTACTGTGTTAATTTTCCCCAGATTTATTGAGGAGATGGCGGACAAGGCTTCCATTCCTTCCAGTGTGATGAGAGTCGGACTAAATGACAGGAAGCTTGAGTGGCAGGCACGCCTTGCCTGGAAATATGCCACTTCAAGTAAGTTGTTGCTCGGATGAAGTCCAGAGTACTTCCTTTTTGTCAGAGGTGGTGAATCAGAAGTGCACAGTGAGCCAAATGTTGCGCTCTGATTGATTTATGCATGGTTCAAAAATTTGGGGGTGGGGAATTGTTTGAAGCCGTCTTGTCCTGGGGGGGGGGGGGGGATGGGGCAAATCGAATATAACTTCTTGTTGTTCTTGTGAAGTACGTCACTTCTCGGTTGACGCTGGACCGTGTGGAAAAGACTGCCTACTTCCAGTGAGAATCTCTGGAATTTGCAGCAGATTGGTTATAGAGAAGAATAATCTCTCAAAATTAAAATCTGTATTCGAAGGTACTTTTATTTTAAATTGTTAAACGAATGTGCCGTTTGATGCGTACTCGGATGGATGGCGTTCGTCACAAACAAAGAAATATTTCTTCAGCGTATTTATGTATATACTAAGACGACTTAAAAAGACTTTATATGAAAACGGATGCACCGCTTTATATTAAACAGAGGTCTCAGTCCAGTGTTCATTCTTATGAAACAAGCTAAGAAAAACTTCTTTAAAATGCTGCCATCAATTTTTGTTCACGGGCCTCTTGTGCGTATGTGCTATATGTAGAGTAAACCACGTGGCGAAGACCATTTCTTTACTCGTTAGCCGTATGCCAGTGCGGTTAGAGGTTTTTCTTCAGTTTTCTTTTTCAAATATAGACATTATACATGTAGTGTCCTTCGTTCAAGAAACTCTAGAAAAGCGTTTAAGTTCTTATCAAAACGTCTGGTTTTGCTATTGTACGGAAATCAATATCGTAATCTATGCTTTGTACACAAAACAACGTATTTGTGGTCGATGAGGAGTCCCGGGGATGGGGAATTGTCTCTTTCTGCGTGCCCAGGGGTGGGGAATAGACCGCCAAATGAAAACAAAATTGCAAATCCCCGGGGGTATGCCCGGGGGGGGGGCATGGTAACAGGTAGAATTGAACCATGCATTATCTCCGATATCGCTACCCTTTACTACTCTCAGAAATGCGCGTTACAAAACGTACCAGCTAGACGTCATTAAACTCCCTTCCAGTCACGGCAGCACTTTTAGTAAACACCATCATAGAAGTTCCATCGGAGAAAATAGATAAACGCCTAATAAACTTGCCTCTAACAAAGACACGAGTCGGCTAGAAATTTTTGTTGCTATGAAGCGCCAGGAAGCTTTTAGGTTTCATTATGGTGCAAACAAGTTCCTTGAAGAAATCAAGAAAACTATCTCATTTCCTTCGAGCCAAATTCAACGACATAAAAAAGACACTATGGACTTTTTAGCTATGATTAAAGGTTCTGATTTCTTAGCCCTCACTGAGCCTTGAAGATGTGCCGAGAAACCGCTTTATACGTTAAAGCGAAAGAAATGTGCACCCTGGCAGTACAAGTTGTTAGACTGCATCCCGTAGTACTCATTGAAATTTATTTATTCTTTAGTAGTGATAATGCAACATTATCACAATAACAGAATCAATCCAGTATTATGGGATGCCCAGGGGGCAAAATCAGTATGGCTGCTGTATCGGTAAAAGGTCTAAATTATCACTTTTTTACAGAGGGAGTGTCAAGCACGCCGACCTTCTTTCTAAATGGAATGTTTCTTGCTGGTGATGTGTCAACAAAGTGGACTGAGGCACAATGGAAAGGAATCATCAACAAACTACTATAAACAAGTAAGAAACATTGTCTATCCCACCCAGCTGTACTCTTAGAATTCAAAGAGAAAGCTTTCTTGACCTGAAACAATTTGTTGCTCCTAAAAGGGCGAGTTTTATAAATCAAGAGATTTCGCGTGATCTTTTCAATATTGTCTGGGACGGGACTTCTTTTAAACCACGATACAAGAAAAGCCTGTTCAAAGACCCTCTACTTTATTCATCAGATAATGTGTGAAGTTGTCCAGAAACTGGGACAGACAACTGCAACTTAACAGTTTTTCTGCCGCATCAGTGTTTCACTTGGATCACCGTCCACTGATGAATTTTATTCATTTCTCTTACAGGGTAAACAAACTGGAGCAAGAACTGGATAAAACAGACAATTCAACCTGTAGAACCTTCGAGTAAAATGAATCAAATTACTATTATTTTACAAAACGCGGATGTCGCTTACATTTATCAGATAAAATAAACACCTTTTTTTTCAAGTGTACAGTTAAACGGTGGGAGTGAGCAGCCTCGTTCCCAGGATCTAAGAGGCCGCAATAGATGACGTCCCACTGTGGTGCTGTGAAGTATTGCAACTGTCGTGCCCAACTTCATTCAAGGATCATAAAATTAATACATTTTAAGGACGGTGCCTCTTAATACAGAGGTATTTTTCCACAGTTTATGAATATCTGAGGGCTATTGGAATCCAAAAAAACAAAATTTTTAAAATGGATAACAATGTAAGGCATTTTCATTCCAAATTTAAGCTTAATCAAGGCCTGTTTTAGAGATAAGTTATCTCTGAAAACAGGCCTTGATAAAATCTGCTTTTCTTCTCGGACTATCCCCAGATGCGCAGAAGTTATGTGCAGTACCAAAAGGAGGCACCGTCCTTAATTAAACGTTGATTTATTTGTGAAACTCTGAAAAGTATTTTGTTTCTAAATTTGAAGTTGAAATCAAGTCGTGCTTTAGATGAGCCAGCTTGGCACGGCACTAGAACGACGTTTCAGTGAAACAGCAGACTGGGTGTCCCTATTGCGAAAGTGACATTAATACTACAGAAAAGGGAATTATTTAGTCTTATTTCTCGTCTGAAAGCAATACTGAAAGACCTTGACTTGAAATGGACAAGAAAATGCTATTCTGTCTATGCGAACCCGTATTGTCGCAGCTGTTCTGTTACATTTTCTGTTTATGTTCATTTAGCCCTTCAAGCCCAAATATACACCCAACTGAAAAAACGTTGTCGGGTAAAAAGCATAAATCATTGACGAGGCACCCAATGGTGCTCTGGGAAGCATGAAAACTTGCCTCTATTCTTGAACACGTGCACATTTCTGCCTGTATAACACAGGACACCCAACACACGATTAGGAATGCGTTCTCCTTCGTCGAACGCAATAACACAGCATGCCTTAATTTACTCTTTAAATTATCTTGGAAAGAAAATATTTTGAATATCAAGAAACGAAACCTAGTAACAAAACTTGCTCCTGCCATCTTCCCAGAGTTCCATTGTGTCGCATTGTCCAGCGTTCATAGTTTTCACCCGACAACGTTTTTTCAAACTGGTGTATGGTACCAGTTGGGTGAATTTGATTTAATATCAAGGCATTTTATCTTTGGTGATCATTTCCTTTATTCTCATGGCCTGTATGTTTCACGTTATGTTTTATCAAATACAGTCGAAGCTCTCGTAAACTCTGTAACTGATGTGTTTACCATGTTTGTAAAAAAAAAAAAAAGAAAAAAAAAGCGACCACCTCGGGAATTCAGAAAAGTGGTCGCAAATAGAGCTGGCCGCTTACGAGAATGGGCTCTTGTCGCTCTTGTAAGCGACCATGTAATAAAACAATAGAGGGTGGTCGCCTTCGAGAGCTTTTAGCAGAAAGCTTTGTATATGGTGTTGGTTACCAATAGTATTGCATCAATAATATTAAATAGGTTTTTGTTGTCTATCAAAGGAGAGGATCGCGTATGTAAAATAAGGGTCAACAAACCATTAGCGCTTATGTTTTGTATTACTCTAAATTTAAACAAGAAGTGAATGCTTTTATTTAAGTGTTGACTTAGTGGTCACGTACGAGAACTTGAAAAACAAAGGAAAAGACCAGCCGGTAATTCACAAAAGTGGCCGCAGTCGCTTACGGGAATGGTCTCGTACGAGAGCTTTCAATTACAGAGTTTAAGTGACATTTCAGACGGGGTTTCACATAGCCTCCCACGCAGTCGTTTTTAAGGGAGTCGTATTACACTCCCCTAAAAACGACTGCGTGGGAGGCTAGGTTTCACAGGGATGGTCGTATCTAGAGCTGGTCGCTTACGAGAGTGGTCGCAAGGTGAGCTTCGACTGTAAGTGATATTGTGAGGAGAAATTGGATGCTGACACTAGTCGGGGTTCATTGTCACATTCCGCGTCTCATAAGTGCTCCCTCTCTAATAAACGCTCTCCCTTGGCCACGAAAGGTGTTAAAATTAGCGCCTCGGGCATTAAATGGAATTTTTAAAATCAAGATGGGGGATTCAACGTCAACCCGGCCCCAGCCAGTTTTTTTTTTCTCTCGCTTTCTTAGTACCTATTGCGGGCCTGCAAAAATTTTATGCGACCGCGGCTTCGATCGACACGCCTGGTTGATTTTGTTCCCAAGATGGCGACAGTTGCGTTTGTAATTTGCTGGTTGGGAATTTCACTCTCTTCTTTGCTTGGTTTGTTATTCACAGCATTTTCCATTTACTTATTCTATCTTCATTGGAAGTACAGCCTTATTCCCGGTCCAAAGAGGGATAGCTTTTTCTTTGGAAACTTCGCTCTCATCCAGCGAGAGCGAGAGCGGGGAAAGATTCTGGCTGAGATTTTTCAAGGACTTCACAGTATTCATGGCCCAGTGGTATTGATATGGGCACTTCATAATCCGGTTATTTCCGTAACTGATCCAGAAATCGTAAGAAAATTAGTGGTTACTCTTAATTTGCCAAAGAATCCCCGCATTTATGGACATCTTAGTTACCCGTTTGGCCAAAGATTAGCTGGAACTGGTTTAATAGCTCAGGTCGACCATAATGTTTGGCAAAAGCGAAGGTCGCTACTTAACCCAGCATTTCACCGCCGCTACTTACTGAACTTGATGACCGCTTTTAATAGTAGCTGTGATTTGTTCCTGGCCAAGATGGATGAATTGGCTGATGGCAAAACTGTTGTAAATATGGCAGAAGAGTTTGCTAGAGTTACACTTGATGTAATAGGAAAGGTGAGGCAAACTTTAGAATACTCAGCGAGGAATGCGGAATTGTGGTAGGAGGTGTGACTGAGATAGAGATGTACAAAAAAATTAGGTAGGTACTTGAGGCTAAGGTTATGCATCACTCAATTTCAGTAGTGCCAATTGCCTGCCCTCATTCCCCCCCTCCCCGCCCCTCCCTCCAGGACAACCACCATGGGGCTCACACAGCCCCAGGGATTTGAAGACCTAATAACAGGTTTGTGGCCATCTGTAATGTAAGAATATTGTGCCAGGGCTGCAAATAACCGTCAGTCATCGGACAATGTCCAACTTAAATTGACCCATGTCTGACGAAATCTTAACTTTGGTCGGACATTATGTCCCGACAAATTTTTTTTACCAAATAATAAGTAAATGATGAGGAATAATTATTTCAAAAAGACTTCCACTTAAAAATAGTAATTAAAATAAACGTCCGACCACATTTCTGTTTTGTCTCACCAAGAAAGAAATATTATTTGCAGCCCTGTTGTAGTATTAAGCTTTGTCAAGTGTTGTCAAGTTTTGTTAAGTTTTGTTAAGTATTGTAAAGTGTCTTGTTAAGTGTAACAATAAAGGTATCAAAAAAGAGAGAAAAGAAAAAAAACGGTTTGTGGCTTTGTTTTATGGTGATGAGTTCATCAATAAAGATAAGAAATTTGTGGCCAACTTATGAAACTTAGTCTAAGGAGGTCATAATGGGAAAGAATGGCTGCTAGAAGAATGCTACCCAAGAATTTGCACTCCTCTGTACCTCACTTGGTCCTGAATTAACTTTTGTTGGTATAGTGGACCCCCAATATCTGGCATCGTCTGTGTGTCAATGAGCCCAGAAGCGAAGAATCTGACTTCCTCTTTTACTGTACAAGGGCCATTTGAACAGATTCTGAGACTCTCCAATGACACTTCATTCTACACTCCTAATACACTGTATATAACCTGTATTTCTTGGTATGTCTGTCTTTGCATAATTATTTTAGGTTGCATTCCATGTTGATGTTGATGTAATAAGAGATGCAAACAGTCCATTCCCAGCAGCAGTGTCCAAAGGTCTTAAGGGTATCCAGGAAAGCTTTCGCAGCCCATTTTGGCGAGTGTCAATATCAACATTTCCATTCCAAAGAAGTGTTTCTGAGGCAGGCAAATTCATTCGTAATTTTGGAAGGAAGGTGATCCAAGAGCGACAAGAAGCTGTTTTACGAGGAGATGTTACCCCTCATGATATCCTTGCTCATATTTTGAGAGAGGCAGAAACAGAGCCCAGCGTAACTTTAGAGGACCTGGTTGATGAGTTTGTCACCTTCTTTGTAGCAGGTCAGGCGGCCAATTTATTTGCTACAATGAATGCAGTAATACAGGTTCATATGTGGGTTTAGTGGTTGGTAGTTCTCATATTTCTCTGGGTGATGTGGCTTTCCTACAAGATGTAAATATCATAATTTTAATGTTGATTGCCCATTGTTTGATTGACAGACTGATGACTGTCTGACTCCCTAAGAACTGACTGACTGACTGAATGACTAACTGACTAAATGACTGAATTAATGGCTGACAGGCTGACTGACTGACTGACTGACTGACTGACTAACTGACTGACTGACTGACTGACTGACTGACTGGCTGACTGATGACTGATTAACGATTGACTGACTGGATGACTGATTGGAAGACTGACAGATGACTAACTTTTTTGACTGACTGATGAGTAACTGACTGACTGCCTGTCCTGATGACTGACTCGCTGACTGAATGACTAACTTACTGATGACTAACTGACTGAATGAATGACTGACTGAATGAATGGCTGACTGGCTCACTGACTGACTGACAACTGACTGACTGACTGAATGACTAACATATAGCATAGCGCTATATAAGTTTATTAAATTATTATTATTATTATTATACTAAGGATTGGCTGACCGATGACTGAATGACTGACTGACTTGCTGGCTGGCTGAGTGAGTGACTAACAACTTACTGACTGAGAGTAAGAATAATCTCATTGTTATTGTAAGCAGCACCTATAACTGTAACAACAGCTGCATTAACTTGGTAAGGTCTGAATGCAATCAGCTAGCAACAACTTCAAGGGGATATATGCCATCTGCTTACCAAAATTATTTCAAGGGACCTATGTCCCTCAGCTGTTTTCATCTTCTTTACATAAAATGCAGTTTCCATACCAGTAAACTGACTCCAATATGATTTCGTGCTGTTTCTTATTGACTAATAAAGTGAAGCTTTTGTGCCTGGAGTTATATACCATAAACTGCCGCTTATAAGCCCCCCCCTTGGTTGTAGCCCATCTACCTGTAAACAAAAAAATACATCCGGTCATAAGCCCCCTGGATATAAGCCCCCCTCTAGTTTTCCTTGTTTCCTTAGTATTAAGCACTCTCACAGAACACTGCGAAGATTAACTCTGAGCTTCTCTTTTGTTACGTTCCGGTTACGTTGGTGTTTGATTTTGTTGTTAAAATTGAAACAAATTCGACATATTATGACGTTTCAAAGGTTGATTAAAAACTGGTAAATTAAAAACCTATTCTGGTCAACACTGTGGCTCATTTCAAAACGGTTTTTTTTTTATTCCGCTTATAAGCCCCCCTGGATATAAGCCCCTCCGTGTATAAGCCCACCCAAAAGTCCTTACAAAGTTGTATAAGCCTGGGGCTTATAAGTGGCAGTTTATGGTGTATACCTTGTTCAATCTGCACCCTTCAAATTTGTGTAGCTTCCTGGTATTTTCTTCATGTTTTTAAAATTTAGCATTTATCATCAGCTAATAGTGAAGTTTTCATTTCGTTTCTCAGCCAGTTTGTATTAATCGCATACCATATCATTTCCTAGCTTTTTAATTAGTGTTTGCTTAAGGATGGTGCCTCCTAATATAGATGTATTTTTGCAAAAGTTACGACCATGGGGTAAAGGAGATCTTACCAAGAGTTAATGGAATCCAAAAAGAAAAATGTGGGTAACCATGCATTTTTCAGAGATAATTAGGCAACCATAATTCTAAAAAAAATGTGTTAAAATACAAAGAATGTTTGGCAATTTCTTTCCAAATTTAAGCTCAATTATCTCTGAAAAATGCGTGGTTACCCCCAATTTTCTTTTTGGATTCTGATCATGTCTGATAGCCCTTGCTAAGATCTGCTTTTTCCACGTAGTAGTAAACGGTGCAAAAATATTGTTGTATTATGCATCAGTCAATTCCAGCTGCGCCCATGCCCCCCCCCCCCGGGCTAACCCCCGGGCATTAGCATTTTTTTTCTCTTGGATGGCAAATTCCCCGGGGGTGGGGACACTTAAGCTACCAAATGCCCCGCAGTGGGGACGAAGAAAGAAGGCAAATGCCCCGACCCCGGGATGGTACGTCCCCAATCAACACGGCAGCAGTTTTCATTCATTGCACAATAATGCCACTTTCAGCATTAAATGTGTGATTTTTCGTTTCTGAAGGCCTGCCTCTCCGTCTTCTATTGTTTGTAACGGCACTATCCGATGTTAATAAACTTAATAACGCCAAGCATGGTATTTTAATACTTCACAGACAACACTACATGATAGTTGATTGTTACTCAAATGTTTGAAAACAGTTCGCTAGTAAACAAAAATCTTGACATTATAAAAGTCATCTGTTGTGAATAATATGCGAAAGTATAAAACGTCGATCCCTATACACATGTTTTTAGAATTTAATAATCGATCATTGTAGTTTAAGAGTCATCGCGACTAAATTTTATTTAAGTCCTTGATCAAAGAAGCATGCGTACGTCGATTCACGTTGATCGTTTTCAATCTCGCTATATATAGTGATAGCTCAAGTTGTGCCTTGATAAGCAATGAAGAAATGCATAAAATCGAGAAAACCTCCACTAGTTTGTCCAGTCCATGACGGTCGATCCAATCTTGAACGAATTGCTGGTCCTTTGCGATAAAATCCTCCATGTTTGGATTTCGAGTCGGAAACCACGAGTGTGTCAAAACCCCGAGGGTAGCTCCGGGGTAGGCAAATGCCCAACCCCAGGGCCGTGCCAAATTTGCTAATGCCGAGGCCCCGGAACTGAAAGGGTGCGCAAATGCCCCGCAGCTGCCCGGGGGGGGGGGGGATGGGCGCAGCTGGAATTGACTGATGCATTAGTAGGCAAATTCCTTAAAGTGCTACTACGATGAAAATTTCTTGTTTTGTTTTCAACTTTTTTAGACTTCAAACTGTTCAGTAGATGCCATATTATATGAATCGCGATAAATTAGATCGATATGTGCTTACAAGGCCCAGGAATATATGTCCGAAAACCGCGTTAAACCCGTCCGCCATTACTCAGTTCGCAAAAGAGAAGCCCGCGAATTTCATGGAAGCGGTCTTACCTCTAACCACGTGAGTTTTGCTCGTGACGTAGAAGTCTCAACCATCGCCACGAAGAGTATAATGAAGAGTCGAAAATAGAGAGCCAAACATTGCATTATATGGATGTTTTCTCCGTCGAATTTGTCGTCCAGTTCTTTTGAGAGCGATTTAGAACAAATTTTTTTTTTGGCGAAGTCGGCGAACTCGCAGAAGTCGCGCGATACGATGACAGTTTCGAGCCTCTCGCTACAGAAGAGGAAGCCGTCTCAAACAATGCAAGAATGGATCAAGAAGCCGAACAAATATCCCAATTATCCCAAATCACAAACGCTGAAATCCTTCCGATAATACAACAAATTTAACTGTTTCGCATGTCTGTCGTGTTGGGGTCCGTCAGCTGTTTCTTACTCTTGCTTTTTTTCTTGCCGACACGGGTTGAGTTTGTTGTTGTTATGTTCACAGATTTGTTGCAGTATCCTAAATAATAAATCCTATAATAGTACGCTCTCCCTCCTAAAAGAAAAGCCCACATAACGCTAAATGAAAGGTTTTTAAATAAATATAGAGAGCCCCAAGGCTAACGTACATTCAGAATTTTATAGATGACAGAGACAAAAGGTCGAGGAAAATGAATTCACGTAAACGAAGTGATGTAGCGAATCGCCCGGCGTGTAATTGTGCGAACACGGTAATCTCACTACCTAGTAAACAGGCAAATGCGAATTAATATAGATAAACTCTGATTTACCATCAGAAGTCTAGGTATAAACTGTGGAATTCGCCGTCACATCGAAAGCGTTACTGAGAGAAGTGGCTACCCCGAACGCGGTGAAATGCTCAAGAAATCAGTTATAGCCGACTTTGGGAGCTCGCTACGCCGTACGCCAAGTTGTATAAAAGAGTTATATTATTAGGAGCTGGGTACTCGGTACGCGGAGAGAGATAAATTGAAATGTAAGAGGGCTGTTGGGAGCTGGCTACACAGTAAAAAGAACAAGCAATATACAGTACAGGTTTGTTATGGTCGATTAAGCTCGGTTGTTTATATTTTCACGTTATATGTGGCCGAGCAATTCAAAGAAATTTCGAGTGATATTCTCGTTTATAGAACGAGGAATACACGGTGATGTTCTCTTATCCACTAGTTTTAATATAGGAACTTCAAATAATATTCTTTTAGCGGAAGTTTAAGTGGGGAACGTTTATAGTACGCGGAATACACGATAATGTTTTCCTATTTTCTGCTTACCGCATACAACGTACCAAGTTGAATAAAAATAATTTCTGCGTATCGCGGAGCCGGCTTGGCGGCGACACAGAAAATAGTTCATGTGAAGGGGCATATATTACGCAGTTAAGCCGAAATCTGTTGGGACTTATACATGTATATGCACAAGACAACCGTCTTAGGTGTGTGAGGAAATGTGTATCTTACTGTACATGTGATGTTAGCACAGACGACATAGAAATATTCGCTCACCATTCGATGATCCCGCTCAGATATGATTGCTGATGTTTTTCTTCCTGATGGCTGGAACTGATCCTGGGTTTAAATATTTCCTTGTACCTTTCTTATAAAATGCTTGAGTAAAACATTCAGCCGTAAAAATGCACAGAACAAACAGTGTCCAACAGGATTGAAGTCTTTCCGGTCAGCCACGCAAACGAAGCCTTTCCGCTTAAAATAAACGTACCCACTCGTCGGTGAACTGTGAATGGAAATTTCCTATTCATCGATGCTTTCTTTGCCGTAATCTTCAACAACAGAGCGCCAACCACGCATACTGCAGCTCAAAATCGAAGAAATGAATCTTGCTAATCCTCACACCTCTCCGAATGCATAAGAAAGTAGCCACGTTTGTTTTGTTGCGTTGAGACTTCTACGTCACTTCCTCTCTGGGCCAACTCGGCCCAACTCGTCCCGGTCATTTTTGAATTGAGTAATGGCGGCAAGCCGAATTCGAAAATTACAGTTAAAATAATCGGACTTCCCGTACGAATTTCGACTTAAAACTTTGCACGGTGAGTAATATGTACTTATATTTTCGAAATATGGAGAGAACAAAAAATTCATATTTTTGATCATAGTAGCACTTTAAGAAACCCCAAAGATGCGCAGAATACATGCACAGTAACAAAAGGAGGCACCGTCCTTAATCAATGTTGTTTTATAAATTGACAGGTCAGGAGACCACCTCAAACCAGCTTTCTTTCACTCTTTATGAGATACTCAAGAACCCTGGTGTTGAAAACAGGTATGGTCAATAGTAATAATAAACAAAAAATTGTATATAATAGTGGTTTGTCCAGACTTGCTTATAAGTTGGTTAAGTTAAGTTGGCTGTAAGTTAGCTACTGATTAAGTACAGAATACAACTGAGTCCTGCATTGTATGTAATGAAATTTCTAGCCCGCGAACAAGCACTCTTGCAACTATTCCAGATAGAAGTGACTCCACCTCCACCTTCTATCCCCAAAAGAGCTTTCCTACAGGCTGTGAAATTTCAACACCAATTTATTGTGTTTGCCTTGTTATGTAGAATTGTCCAAGAAATTGAAGCTGTGCTTGGGTGCCGCCAATTTGTGGAATACAAAGACCTCGGAAACTTTCAATTCCTGGGACAGAGCCTCAAGGAAGGTCTCCGACTTCACCCACCAGTAAGCAGCATTTGCCGAATCACTACCAAAGGTGAAAACATTGGAGGATATTTCATCCCATCTGGGACCTCAGTCACTATTAACTCGTTTATATTTCACCGACTCTCAGAAGCATGGCAAGAGCCAGAGAAATTCAATCCAGAGAGGTTCTCACCTGAAGTCAAGAGTCCAATCCAGCAGTCTGTGTTCTTTCCATTTTCGTTCGGTCCCAGGAACTGTATTGGACAAACATTTGCTCAGTTCGAGGCTCGAGTTATCATGGCAAGGTTGCTGCAGGAGTTTGAGCTGACTCTGTTGCCAGGTCAAAATGAACTCAAGTATGAAGAGAGACTGACATTAAGGCCTAAGGGTGGTGTCTTGTGCTCCATTAAGAGAAGAGGTGAAAACCAGAAATGGAGAATTTAACGACATTGGCATTTAATTAATAAATGCAGTCAAATCTGCATTTCACACACAAAAACGGTTTCCCAATAGAACACGAAAAAAATCAAACAAACTCAACCAACCAAAATCGGTTGTTTCAAACAGAACACGACGTAAGATCCAGATCGTCATGTACTCAATTGGGAGCTTTTTCGAAGCTACCCAGGTGATTCACAACGCACATAAACCATGGAAACACGCCACAAAACCTTCTATTGGTACGGCTTATTGGCGCAAAGCACCATTTACAATGATATTATAATATTAAAAGGACAGCACAAAATCTTTTGTAAATCACGAACTTCGGTACGTAGGCGAGTGATTTACAGACTTTCCCTCCAACATCCTAAGGGTTCATTGCGCTTATAAACGTATATATTGCTTGCAATAAACGAGAGCTAAACGCCCGTTTTTAAGGTCATTTTATAGGTCTTTATAATCCCATTATAAAAACAGAGGAAGCGATATATAGCCAAAATTGTGCGCACTGATTGGTTGAAAACAAACCTGTTTCACATGTGCGTCGACTGTTTTTGCGGCGTTCACACGCCTCACCAACGCATCTATTCTAAGACAAATTGCCAGACACTGACGGCAGGAACGCGAAAATTACTAAGCAATTGGCTAGGTTTATTATCATTTTTCAAAATTCATGATTTTTTCTCCTTTCCCTCTACAAAATAAACTGTTTGAGGTCTTAAAAGTTCATTGGAACAGGCAAGTCAAAGGCATTTTGTTTCCTCTGATTGATTGCTGTTCGCACGTGGTTACGATCTAGCAAAAAAGACTGAGTTAATTGTGTTTTGGGGCAGGACATTACTAATTAAACTTAAGTTTGTTCAAAAAGTAACAGGAAGCTTCAAAAACATTTCAGAAGAGGCAATTAACTTTGTTTCGTATGGGTGAAGAACCCGTATAGGGTAAAAGCGTGCTAGTTAACAGTTAATTTGGCTATAAATTGTCGTTGATGCAGTCTGGTTAGCTCAGACGAAAACTCTGAAGCTGAAGGGAGCAAACCACGTTGGATCGTTTTTGTTAGATCTGATGATTTTTGAGGCTTGTGAGTGTAGGTACGCTATTACCCACTCTGCAGTGCACACATTCCAACAGGTATTAACTAGGTGACTGTATTGTGCTGCTATGGGGCATCTGCTTCTTTCAACACCTGTTATTCCGCTGTGTATGTAACACTCGTCTACTCAGTTACTTAGAGCTCTCTTTCTTCAGCAATTCAAGTCAATAATAGGCAGAAATATGTACGGTTTGTAACATTTGGCTCTTCCTGGCAAACCTAAACGACTACCAAACAGTTCTCTTAGTTCACAGCTGTTTTCATCCATCCCGGCATTGCAATTATCTTTCACCTTAAATGATCAATTTTCGTGAGAGAAGAGGATGAGTTAGTAGTTAGTAGTTTTAAAATATTGCGTTTGTTACACGAAAAGGGGACATCTTGCGTATTCTTTGCAAAAATAATAAAAAAAAAAGTCATAAGGGATACTGGAACAGAGAAAGTCGGTAAGTGTGCAACTCGAGTATTTTCATCTTTCTTTGTCAAAGATGTGGGAAGGACGAGAACCGTTTACTCGACCTTGAGAATGGCCATTGCTTCTATTTTATTTATGTCGGCGCCTTCAAAGGTTTCGTTTTCCATTCCATCCTTTCTTACAATATTGACTGACGATTACTTCCTTGTTTTGATTCTGTATTTTAGCCTGAAGTAAATGATTTCCGTTAAGTAATGGCAGAATCGCAGTGAGATAGATTTTTACCCGCTCTTTCCTATGACAACTGCACGGAACTAGACCAATTTAACAATGTTCCAGCTGTCGAACTGATCTGTTTGCCGTGCATTATCAGGAAGAACTCATTCCTGTCTGGATTTTGTTATAAAAAGAATTCTGGTCTTCTTTGGCACGTGTGAGAAAAGTTTCAATTTTCCATGAAGTAAAATTAAAAGATACAGCTCTTGTCTCAGCTATCAATCTTCTACTTTCAATTTGTCCATAGCTACAAACTGCTATTACTTTTTTCTTTTATTTTAATGTTGTTACAATTCAAGACATATACTACACTATATGTGATTTACACATCGATCGTTTTTTCCCAATTCGTTGAAAAATGCTAGTGAAGATTGCAAACAATCTCAAATGAGTAAATACGTGAAAATGTTTTCAATGTCGTTTATTTTGATCCCTCCACAATCCCTTGGTTTGAACCTCATTCCAAAAATTACTTGGGGATCATTTCGGGGTCAGTTGGGAAAAAAACAGAAAACGGGGATCATTTCGGGGTTGGGGATCATTTAGGGGGTCGGGATCATTTCGGGGGGTGTACAGTACCCATTGCGGGCCTGCAAAAATTTGCGTGACAAAACAAAAAGACACGCCTGGTTGATTTTGTTTTCGTAGGGTGGTAACGAGGTATGTTTTTTCTTCGCTTATCCCATTTTTGTTCGCAAATTTCTGATCCTTGATTCCAAAAGCGTGACCCATTTTCGTCCCTGATTCCATAAATATGTTACATCCTGATCCCTGATCCCTGAAAAAAACTGCTGATCCCGATCCCATGGTGATGGTCTGCGATCCCTGAGCCCAGGGCTGTGATCTTAGATCCGGTCCTTCTTATCCCTGAGCCCACCCCTTTGATCCCTGATCCCACATACCTCGTTACGACCCTGTTTTCAAAATGGCGACTGTTGCGTTTGTAATTTGCTGGTTGGGAATTTCACTCTCTTCTTTGCTTGGTTTGTTAATCACAGCATTTTCCATTTACCTATTCTACCTTCATTGGAGGTACAGCCATATTCCCGGTCCAAAGAGGGATAGCTTTTTCTTTGGAAACTTCGCTCTCATCCAGCGAGAGCGAGAGCAGGGAAAGATTCTGGCTGAGATTTTTCAAGAACTTCACAGTATTCATGGCCCAGTGGTATTGATATGGGCACTTCATAATCCGGTTATTTCCGTATCTGATCCAGAAGTCGCAAGAAAATTAGTGGTCACTCTTAATTTGCCAAAGAATCCCCGCATCTATGGACATCTTAGTTACCCGTTTGGCCAAAGATTAGCTGGAACTGGTTTAATAGCTCAGGTCGACCATGATGTTTGGCAAAAGCGAAGGTCGCTACTTAACCCAGCATTTCACCGCCGCTACTTAATGAACTTGATGACCGCTTTTAATAGTAGCTGTGACTTGTTTCTGGCCAAGATGGATGAATTGGCTGATGGCAAAACGGTTGTAAATATGGCAGAGGAGTTTGCTAGAGTTACACTTGATGTAATAGGAAAGGTGAGGCAAACTTTAGAATACTCAGTGAGGAATGTGGAATTGTGCGAGGAGGTGCGACTGAGATAAAGATGTACAAAAAAAATTAGTCGCTTGAGGCTAAAGTTATGCATCACTCAATTTCAGTTGTGCCAATTGCCTGTCCTTGGCCCCCCCCCCCCCCCCCGCACCCCTCTCCTCCAGGACAACCGCCATGGGGCTCACACAGCCCCAGGGATTTGAAGACCTAATTACCTTGAGTGCACAGGTTTGTGGCTTTGTTTCACAGTGATGAGTACATCAATAAAGATAAGAAATTTGTGGCCAACTCATGAAACTTAGTCTAGGGAGGTCATAATGGGAAAGAATGGCTGTCAGAAGAATGCTCCCCAAGAATTTGCACTCCTCTGTACCTCACTTGGTCCTCAATTAACTTTTGTTAGTATAGTGGACCCCCAATATCTGGTGCTGACTGTATGACAATGAGCCCAGAAGTGAAGAATCTGACTTCCTATTTTACAAGGGCCATTTGAACAGATTCTGTGACTCTCCAGTGACACTCCATTCTATACTCCTAATACACTGTATATAACCTGTATTTCTTGGTATGTCTGTCTTCGCATACCTAATTTTAGGTTGCATTCGATGTTGATGTCAATGTAATAAGAGATGCAAACAGTCCATTCCCATCAGCAGTGTCCAAAGGTCTTAAGGTATCCAGGAAAGCTTTCGCAGCCCATTTTGGCGAGTGTCAATATCAACATTTCCATTCCAAAGAAGTGTTTCTGAGGCAGCTAAATTCATTCGTAATTTTGGAAGGAAGGTGATCCAAGAGCGTCAGGAAGCAGGTTTACGAGGAGATGATACTCCTCATGATATCCTTGCTCATATTTTGAAAGAGGCAGAAGGAGAGCCCAGCTTAACTTTAGAGGACCTGGTCGATGAGTTTGTCACCTTCTTTGTAGCAGGTCAGGCGGCCAATTTGTTACAATGAATGCAGTAATACAGGTTCATATGTTCATATGTGGGTTTAGCTCTTGGTTCTTGTCTTTATTTCTCTGGGTGATGTGGCTTTCTTGCAAGATGTAAATATCATAAATTAAGTGTTGATTGCCCACTGATTGATTGACTGACTGATTACTGTCTGACCGCTAAGAACTGATTGACCGACTGGATGACGAACTGACTGAATGACGGACTAATGACTGACTGACTAACAGACTGACTGATGACTGACTGACTGACTAACAAACTGACTGACTAACAATTGACTGACTGGATGATTGATTGGAAGACTGACTGATGGCTGACTGACAGATGACTAACTATTTTGACTGACTGATGAGCGATTGACTGACTGTCCTGATGACTGTCTGGCTGACTGAATGATTAACATACTGATGACTGATTGACTGACTTAGCTTACTGACAACTAACTGACTGACTGAATGACTAACACACTAACGATTGGCTGACTGACTGAATGATTGACGGACTTGCTGGCTGGCTGGCTGAGTGAGTGAGTGACTGACAACTTACTGACTGATTGATTGATTGACATTACCAGAATTCACGGACATTTTGAGCCCGCGTGAAATAGCAAGCGGCATATCGTTTGACACAAGAATTTCTCGATCGTCACGAAAGCGTTGTCTGTGAATAGTAAACACCGTTCCGAGCCGTCTAAAGAGCTTAATAAAATCACCATGCAAAAATACAAAGGGAAACGATTAAGATAGTTTTAACCAATGTAAATTTTTAATTCAGGACACAGAAGTCGCTCAAAGTCCATGATATTCTTCTGTACCGCCTGTAACGCAATAATTCCTCTGTTGCCGACAACAAATAATTAACCGGCCGTCGCCATGATGGCGACCGCCGGTTAAAAATGGACACGGTTTTTGGTGAAAGCAAGTTGGCTTAACATACGAAGAAAGTGCTGTAAAGCTTGTGGTACGGGTACTCAAGAGCGGTACTGTCTTATATAAGACGCATGCGCATGTTAGTCTTCTGAATGTTACCTTCCTATGTTTTTGTCTTTTAATTTACAGTATTTAAGATATGAATGGCGAAGGGTTGTTTAAGTTTGGGGTTTTTTGTACAGTACAGCCCAAAAATAATGCACGCCAAGAACTTCTTTTTGCGTCCGCAAGCCGAGAACTTCTTGCGGCTACTTCCAGGATGCCTGCGCTTGAATACTGCAAGCCGCAAGAACTTCTTTGCGTTTAGAAGTTAAAACCGCAAGAACTTCTTTGTGGTAAGATATCTGGACCGCAAGTAAGCGCAAGAACTTCTTTGCGCTAACATCTTAAAAACCCGGAACCCGGAGAAGGTAAAAAAGAGACCACTTTGTAGCGCAAGGCACGTTCGAAATTGGCTGCCTTTGTAACTTGCAATCAGTTGTTTATTTGGTCCCTTGTAAGTTTTTTCTTCGGTTTAGAACTTTTTATCCGATAAAGAGTTCACTAGGTTCTGAATTTGACACTGGTCGCCTTCTATGTTATTTTGTAACGGCTAGGGAGAAACGAGACTCAAACGAAGCACGCGTATGTTATTGTTTATGTGTCCCGCAGTCCCAGACATGCGGTACGCTTAGCGGCGCGAAAGATTTCGCTCGATTTATTTCACTTAAATGAGGAACAATGGCAAAGCACAGTCCATCAGTCACATTATTAAAGAACCGACACTCACCTGTTCAGTGTTGGTGTACTTCCACCAACATATTAAACTCGGACAAATACTTTTAATTAGTTGCGCTCACACGTGTGAGAAATGAGCATGGTCACTCAGATGAGAAGGAATAATACCCAAAGTCTTAATTGGAAAAACACATTAGGTTTGTAAAAATAGTTCCACTCATTACGCTGAAGTCGATATCACATTTTAAATCTTCGAAGTAAACCAAAAAAGTCTGAAGGAAACTAAAACTCCGCAATCTGAAAGAAATTCGGCACGTCAATTCTAACCTGAGTAAACACAAATCTGCAGTATGCAAATTTAGTATGATTTGCTTGAATGACATTTTGTAACGCAATGCATGAGCAGTTCTCTAAGCCGTCAAGACAGCAAGCCCCGGTCAGCAAGCTGTGTCGAAAGGCGAATGTGTAGTTGAAATCATATGTCTATGCTATTTCTTCGAGTATCCCTTTTTTGCTGGGAAATTAAACTGGTAAAGATGCAGGGATTCTTGACGGGTTCACCCACGAGATGGCATGACCTCCTGCATGTGTAAGTCTTGTCTTGTCTTGCCTGTCAAAGAAGAGTTCGCGCAGTTTGCCACAATTATAGCTTTTGGACCTTTTTGTTTCTATTTCTTGGATGGAATAAAAAACTGAATTGAGTCAGTCCTAAGTTGAACACGTATCACTGTATCTGAGAAACGCTTAAAAAAATTGTTCATGTTTTGTCATGTGCCGGAGATCATGTTTACCGGGTGTTTATCTTGCAGTCGGAAAGCTGGCGGATATTCCATTTCGTGATGTGAATTTTCTTCGATACTTCGGTTGTTCGAACATTTGCTTCCTTGATTTTTTGATTAGCCTTGTGAACTTTCGCTTGACTTGGCGAATTGTCGCGCCAACACGGCGAAAAATCGCACGAAAGCTCGGTGATATTTCAAAGAGAATAGAGCGCGAGATTCGCTCTCATTACTTTTGCAATATCTCACACTAACACGAGCACTACAAGTTTCTTCGGCTGGACCCTCAGTACTTCTTGCGCCTTCTTGCGGCTTGCGGTAACATTAGTAACTTCTTGCGGCTTCTTGCGGCTAGATTTTCAACTTCTTGCGTTTCGAATGTTCTTGCGGGTAAACTGCAAAAACCTAGCACTTTCACTTCTTGCGCGGGCTTGCGTGTTCTTGCAGCGCAAGAACTTCTTGCGCCACTTCTTGCGCGTGCATTATTTTTGGGCTGTACTGTATTTGTCTTGTATAACGCATGCGCAATTGAGTAAGGCAGCTAATAGGGTTGAATGCGAAATTGGCTGTGTTGTCTGATCTAGTTAGTGGTTATGGTGAAAAATTTTTTAGCGCAGGAGTTTTTTTTATTGGGATTGACATTTTGACGGGTGTAAAAATGTGGGAGTCAGAAGGATTTGTGAATGTCAGGAGCATATCACGCTTCTGTGAATGTGATTTGCTTTGAAAGTTGCGTTTTGTATAGGAGCGGCGTAATATTGTGCTGCGTGAGAGGCAGTTTCCCTTGGCATTTTATTTGGGGGGGGGGGTGGTTTGCGAAGTGGATTGTAAGGTTTCTGATTGGCTAACTTGTATTTCGCAGCGGACAAAAAGGACAGTTACGTTTTGCCGGCGTGGGCTAGGAAGAGAAGGAATTGGTACTAGTATGATGATGCAATATTAGTTGATTGCACCATCAGTACATGATAGTTCTTGTGAACGGAGAGAAATGAGTGTTTATTTGAGGCGAGAAGTTGATACGAAGGAATCGTCATTAATAAGGAGATTAATTAATAAGGCAGGTATTACGAGTCTTTTTGCATTGAAAGAACGAAAATATCTGAATATTATCGACGGATTTGTGTGGTTTGCGTGTGGTGTTCGCTAAAGGCTACGAGCAGTCTCACTTTCCGTTCAGAGATAGATAGTGAAGGAAAAGAAAAACAGGCGAGTGAGCGCGAAATCGATTGCGGCTCGACAGGCGCGTTAGCTTTCAAAGACGTGGGCGACTTTCGTCCCCGCTCGCTTGTTTACTTTTGCAAGGGGATTACCGGGTTAGCAAACCGGATTTAAACATCACGTTATGAGATATGCCTTGACGTGCCCCATACTCTGACGATCTGCTCGAGCTCGTGTTTATCAAGCGTTATATTTTGATTCTACTGCTATGTTCACTGTTTGTATTTAAGGTCTAGGCACAACAGTAAATACTTGGTCGTCCCTGTGTGAGCATTCTCAGTTGTGGACGAATTCATATCGACATTCAACGTTTGAGTGATTTTGCGTTTTCCAGCACAAATAAAGCGATAAGAAAGATAAGCTGAGTCATCAGAGTTTAAACATTACGTCATCCAGTACCGCTAAAGTCAAAATATTGTGTCACACAATCACACTTTTCGTCACGCCGGTTCGTAAAAAACGAGGATCGCGCTAACATTTGTGAAACCTAGGGGTGGGGAGGGTCAGAATGGCCGGTTAAAATGCCCAATGGGCTTTCTTCTTCCGTCTATTCTACAGGATTCTAATGTTTTTAAACGAAGAACCGATCTTAACTTTATCGAATAAACAGTCTATGCATCCTTGTCCGTTGTTGTGACGTTGTTTGTGATCGATCTCCACCTTTTCACGCTCACTAAGGAAAGACGACATTTTTTCTCGAAGGAAAACTGTAGAATTATTTCTCTTGCAGCAAAGATATTATCAAGGAGTCCACGTTACATCTATCCAGCGTTATCCCCTTAAAAAGGCAGCTAAAAATGGCGGTCGAAGTCAACAAAAATCTACAAGAAAGCCCTGCTTTCGGCGACGGATTGCAAGCGAAACGGTGCTTTTTGGTCATTTTGAACAACGACAGTAATCTTGAAATTGTGCTTTCTTCAAGTAAATTTGGCGGAGCGGTTTAAAGCAAATAGAAGCGGATTTTTGTGGCATTTAAAAGTGTAAACATCTAGCAATGTTTTGCGAGCGCGGCACCGCGGAACCGATGTGAACAGCCCTTGCAGGAAAGAAGAGAAGGTAAGCTGGTCGCCCCCTTTGTGAAAAAATAATAGAGTTAAAGGAGCTGTGTTATGTCTGTTACAAAAGCAGAGTTGGCGGATCGTGCTTCAGCGCAATGTACATAAAAATTATGGTTATAAATACTACAGTAGATTTTCTTTGCATTCAGACCGCGGCAAGTAGTCGGGAAGCTGTTTTAAGTATGGAAATTCCATTTTTCCTTTTGTGCCCATACATTTTACTACTAAATCGGCGGCCATTTTTAAAGCGCCGAACGACCCTCTGTCCGCCATTTTGTCGTCAATTTCTGGTAATGTTAGTTCATCCATTGGACTAGCATTCATCCAAGAGTAGAATAATCTCATTCTTATGGTAAGCAGCACCTATAACTGTAACAACAGCTGCATTAACTTGGTAAGGTCTGAATGCAAGATTCAGCTAGCAACAACTTCAAGGGATATGCCATCTGCTTACCAAACTTATTTCAAGGGACCTATGTCCTTTAGCTGTTTTTATTAGTTTTTACTATTTTTTTACATAGAATGTAGTTTCCATACCAGTAAACTGACTCAATATGATTTCTTGCCATTTCATATTGGCTGACAAAGTCAAGCTTTTGTGCCTGGAATTATACATACCTGGTTCAATCTGTACCCTTTAAACTTGTTCAGCTTCCTGGTATTTTCTTCATGTTGTTGTTGTTGTTGTTGTTGTTTTAGTTTAGCATTTATCATCAACTAATATTGAAGGTTTCATTTCATTCCTCAGCCAGTTTGTATTAATCACATACCATACCATTTCCTAGTCTTTTAATTAGAGTTTGCTTAAGGATGATGCCTCCTAATACAGGTGTATTTTTGCAAAGGCAACTACTATGGGCCGGTAAAGAAGATCTTAGAGACAATTATTGGAATCCAAAAAGAAAAATGTGGGTAACCATGCATTTTTCAGAGATAATTAAGCAAGCGTAATACTGAAAAAAGCGTTAAAATACAAAGAATGTTTGGCAATTTCTTTGCAAATTTGAGCTCAATTATCTCTGAAAAATGGGTGGTTACCCCCAATTTTCTTTTTGGATTCTGATAGCCCTCGCTAAGCTAACTGCACAAAAATATTGTTGATGTGCAGAGCGTAACTATGCACAGTAACAAAAGGAGGCACCCTCCTTAATCAATGTTTTTTGTAAATTGACAGGTCAGGAGACCACCTCAAACCAGCTTTCTTTCACTCTTTATGAGATACTCAAGCACCCTGATGTTGAAAACAGGTATGGTTAATAATAATAATAATAATAATAATTATTATTATTATTATTATTATTATTATTATTTTTATTATTATTATTAGTTAAAGGGAAAGATACGAGAAATATTATTTTAAAAGTAAGCGAGCCTAAAAGTTTAAGTAAATCTGATTTTCTTCCAAATCACAACTGAAACGAAACCTTTGGTTCATTTGCCCAAGTATACAACGTATGGTTAATAATAATAATAATAATAATAATAATAATAATAATAATTATTATTATTATTATTGTTATTTTATTACTACAATAATTATAATAATAAACAAAGAATCGTATATAATAGTGGTTTGTCCAGACTTGCTTATAAGTTGGGAGACAGAAGTAAAAAAGGTGGGGAAGGGGGATTTACTTGAATGCCACACACAGACCTGTGCTTGAGTGATGGATTTAGCTACTGTAAGTTAGCTACTGATTAGTACAGAATACAGCTGAGCCTATGCATTATATGTAATGAAATTTCTAGCCTGCGAACAAGCACTCTTGCGACTCTGGCCGATAGGAAGTGACTCCACCCCCATCTCCTATCCCCAGAGGAGCTTTCCTACAAGATGTGAAATTTCAACACCGATTTAATGTGTTTATCTTGTTCTGTAGAATTGTCCAAGAAATTGAAGCTGTGCTTGGGTCCCGCCAATTTGTGGAATACAAAGACCTCGGAAACTTTCAATTCCTGGGACAGAGCCTCAAGGAAGGTCTCCGGCTTCACCCACCAATAGCCGGCATTGCACGAATTACCGCCAAAGGTGAAAACATTGGAGGATATTTCATCCCAGCTGGGACCTCGGTCTCTATTAACTGGTTTATATTCCACCGACTCTCAGAGGCATGGCAAGAGCCAGAGAAATTCATTCCAGAGAGGTTCTCACCTGAAGTCAAGAGTCCAATTCAACAGTCTGTGTTCTTTCCATTTTCTCTTGGTCCCAGGAACTGTATTGGGCAAACATTTGCTCAGTTCGAGGCTCGAGTTATCATGGCAAGGTTGCTGCAGGAGTTTGAGCTGACTCTGTTGCCAGGTCAGAATGAAATCAAGCATGAGGCGAGGCTGACGATAAGGCCTAAGGGTGGTGTCTTGTGCACCATTAAGAGAAGAGGTGAAAACCAGAAATAGAGAATTTAACGACATTGGCATTTAATTAATAAATGCAGTCAAGTCTGCATTTCACAGGTCGATAAAGTCGATCAAAAACGGCTTCCCAATAGAGCACGAAAAACAAACAAACTCAACCAACGAAAATCGGTTGCTTCAAACAGAACACGATGTACTCAATTGGGAGCTTTTTCGAAGCAACCCAGGTGATTCACTACGCATATAAACCATGGAAACACGTAGCACCATACCAATGATATTAAAAGGACACACAAAATTTTTTTGTAAATCACGCACCAAGGTATGTAGGCGAGTGATTTACAGACTTTCCCTCCAACATCTCAAGGGGTTCATTGCGCATACATAAACCACATATAATGAGTATATATTGCTTACAATAAACAAGAACTGAACGCCCGCTTTAAGGTCATTTTATAGGTCTTTATAATCCCATTGTAAAAAAGCCATTCTGTCCAACCAGAGGGCGCGATATATAGCCAAAATCGGCGCAATGATTGTTTGAAAACCAACACCTTTGACATCTTCGTCGACTGTTTTTGCGGCGTTCACACGCCTCACCAACGCATCTATTCTAACACAAATTGCCAGATACTGACGACAGAAACGGGAAAACTTACTAAGCATTTACCTTGTTTTATTATTTTTCAAAATTCATAATCTTAGTTTGTCCTTTCTGGCTACAAAAAGAAACTGTTTGAGGTCTTGAAAACTCACTGGAACAAGCATTTTGTTTCCTCCGATTGATTGCTTTTCGCACGTGGTTACGATCTAGCCAAAAAGAGTGCATGAGTTAATTGTGTTTTGGGGCAGGACATTAATAATTAAACTTAAGTTATTTCAAAAAGTACCAAAAAGCTTTCAAAAACGTTCCAAAAGAGGCAATTAACTTACTTTTGTGTGGGTGGAGAACACGTAAAGGGTAAAACGGTGCTAGTTAAAAGTTAATACATTGTCATAAATTATCGTTGATGCGGTCTGGTTAGCTAAGACAAAAACTTTGAAGCTGAAGGGGGCAAACCATGTTAGATTGTTTGCTTTTGTTGTTATGATGATTTTTGAGGCTTGTGAGCGTAGGCACGCTATGACCTACTGTGCAATGGACGCATTCCAACAGGTATTAACTAGGTGACTGTATTGTGCTGCTATGGGACATCTGCTTCTTTCAACACCTGTTTAGTCCGCTCGTCTGCTCAGTTGCTTACAGCTCTTTTTCTTCAGCAATTCAAGTCAATAATAGGCAGAAATATGTACGGTTTGTAACATTTGGCTCTTCCTGGGAAACTTAAACGACTACCAAACAGTTCTCTTAGTTCACAGCTGTTTTCATCCATCCCGACATTGCAATTGTCATCTTTTCCCATAAATGATCAATTTTCCTGAGAGAAGAGGATGAGTAGGTTTTTGAACCTCGTGTTTTAAAATATCGCGTTTGTTTCGTGAGAAGGGAACAACACCTTGCGTATTCGTCGCAAATATAAAAAAGTCATAAGAGATACTGGAACAGAGAAAGTCGGTAAGTGTGCAACTCGAGTATTTTCATCTTTCTTTGTCAAAGATGTGGGAAGAACGAGAACCTTTACTCGACCTTGAAAATGGCCATTGCTTCTATTTTATCTATGTCAGCGCCTTAAAAGGTTTCGTTTTCCATTCCACCCTTTCTTAGAATATTGATCGACGATTACTTCCTTGGTTTGATTCTGTATCTGAGCCCGAAGTAAATGAATTCCGTTCAGTAAGTAATGGCAGAATCGCAGTGAGATAGATTTTTACCTGCTCTTTCCTATGACAACTGCGGGGAACTAGACCAATTTAATAATGTTCCAGCTGGCGAACTAATTTGTTTGCCGTGCATGATTAGGGAGAACCCATTCCTGTCTGGATTTTGTTATAAAAAGAACTCTGGTCTTCCGTTCATTTTATACTTTGAATTCCGCTTTCGCACGTGCGAGAAAAGTTGAATTTTCCATGAACTAAAAGGGAATTGAGGGAATTCTAGACGACGGTGTCTCATTCACGACTTCTTCTTTGCTGTTCTTGAATAGCACAAAAAACAAACGATTCAAAGTGACCTATTCTTCTTCATTTTCATTAAATTTTCCAAAGCTTGAGAGAGACATGAGAGTTATTGTCTGGCGCACATGTCTATGCGTAGTAGAGTAGCTTCGTCAACGGGAGGTAGGCATTCAATGAAAACGATGCAAGTTCCCAGCGAGTTTTTTCTTATTAAACCTCAAAAGAAAAAAATAAAACCGGACACACTCAGCTTTTCAAGTTCGCTGATGTTTTGTACTTTACTGTAAGTCGAGGGTCAACTTCTAGTTCGAAAAACGTTGATTGAGAAACAACATTCACACACACCTTAAGAATCGTGGTTTCTTTAGGCCGTCCTACATTTTTCTCGAAGTGCAGTATATTTTGTGCTGTGTCTCTTATTGCGATGTCTATCTCACTTAAAATGGTTTATGAATATAGATTGTGCCTTTCGTGAAAAGGCTACTTAGCACTCTTTTTGTCAAAAGCTAGGCATACAAGTAAGTAAGCGAATATGTTCCATTTTTACATCGTGTTTTATCTTCTCCAAGGGTTTTTATAGTTATTTTGGTCGAAAACCTATTCGGTCGGTTTGGTTGATCCTCGTCTTCAGTAGGCATTGAAGTCGGTTAAACATATTGTTGGGTCAAGATCAACCGTTTTAACCGAAAACGATTAGGAAAATGTTCCATTAAGACATCAAGCACATCACCGAAAAGCGGTTGAGGTTAAAACGATTGGTCCCCACAAACAACGGAAATGACGACACAAAAACTTTGAAAGTCTCACACGAGCCGGCACGAGAGAAGCAAAAATCAAATGTCCATAACTAAAAACGACGAACTGCGTCAACTATTGGAGACTTGTTTTCCATCGTTTAAGGACGGTGCCTCCTAATACAGATGTATTTTGGAAAAGGTTATGACTATGGGGAAAAAGTGGATCTTAGCAAGGGTTATTGGAATCCAAAAAGAAAAATGTGGGTAACCACGCATTTTTGAGAGATAGTTAAGCAGCCATAATTCGAAAAAGGCGTTAAAATACAAAGAATGTATGGCGATTTCTTTCCAAATTTAAGCTCAATCATCTCTGAAAAATGCACGGTTACCCCCAGTTTTCTTTTTGGATTCTGATAGCCCTTGCCAAGATCTGCTTTTTCCACAGTCATAAACCGCACAAAAATATTGTTGTATTGGTGGGCAAATTCCTTAAAGTGCTACTATGATCAAAAAATCACTTTTATTTTTTCTTCGGATTTCGAAACTATGTTTATTAAACACTCCCCAAGCGAAATTATAAGCCTTAATTTTGAGAAGAAGACCCTTAATTTAAACTGCAATTTTCCGGTTTAATGGTCCGCCATTATTACACCAGAAAGGATACAATGACGTCATACACGCAAGAGCTGTAAAATGTAGTGTGTGAACGCGGCTTACAAATTATGCAAAACACGAGTTTGAGAGTGTGAAAGCTCAAAACTCCCGTGCTGCATACTAAATAAGGCACTTTCACACACACTGCATTCTAAAACTCGTGTGTGAATGATGTCATTGTATCCTTTCTGGTGTAATAATGGCGGACCATTAACACGGAAAATTGCAGTTTAAATTAACGGTCTTCTTCTCAAAATTAAGGCTTATAATTTCGCTTGCGGAGTGTTTAATAAACATAGTTTCGAAATCCGAAGAAAAAATAAAAGTGATTTTTTGATCATAGTAGCACTTTAAGAAACCGGAATATCCCAAGATGCGCAGAACTTTTGCGCAGTAACAAAAGGAGGCACCGTCCTCAAGGCTTGTCCCTTTGTTGTCTCGACCACAGCAATAGAACAAGAACGCAAGCGAACAATCGTTTTCTGGAGGGAATGAACAACCATCGGCTCACAAATCGAGTCACCATAAAGGCACAAGTATGTCGTCTTTTAATAAATTGCAGTGTGACCGAATAAAACTATTATGACCTCGTCTATGAAATTTTGGCTGCTTTGTTTGATTCAAGAAAAACTGTTGCCTCATACAAGTAACCTACGAAGCCTGTTTATATCTTAACTCCTTTGAAGAATTCCACAATTCCTCCTAAGTGACGGGTTTACGAAACAACCAGCTGTGAAAGGGTCGTTTTGACATCCTCCCAGGAGCCCATGACCCTGATCCTCCATAGTGACTGGAATTCTCCCGGTGAATCCTGCTGATTAGAAAACAGCAGAATTTTAATAGCAGGTTGGCGTTATCTAGGAAGATCATGCTATGTTTCAAGGCGCCTTACACCTTCAGATCGGACTATGAGAAGGGGATTGCGTGAGAACAACCGTTCATTTCCTGGCCACAGGCTTTGGATTGTGATCTGTCCCAGCGATATCATTCCTTGAGCCTCATTCTCTACTGGTCAGCAACAGGGAAGAACAAGGGGTCTAGGAGATAGACAGGGGCCGTCGGTCTAGGAACGTAGCTACAGCAGTTTGAAATTCTGAAGTCGTTCTCGCACTCAATCTCGTACCTGTAGTCTGATCCGAAGATCACTATTCTCATGCTACCCACACGGCTATTTTTTATGGTTTGTATGTAATTAAAAAAAAATTAAAAAAAAATAAAAGTTAAAACTTGTTATTTTAAGATTCTTAAGTAACTTGATTTCTGTAATGCAGGGGCCCTCTGGATACCAGCCTCGTTTCTGAATGGGCCACCTTACCTAAATAAAGTTACATTTGCAGTTATTTATTTACATTTTAACGAGCCTGTTATTAAAACAACAAATCTTGTGGAACGGGCAACTTCTAAAGACACTGACAGAACAATGTCACTTGGCTGGCGAATCTTCTCATAATATGCTGCCAACGATAACGACAAACAAGTTCTTTGGCTGCAACGCCAAACGTTCATGGTTTTTAACCTGATCCCTGTAAGATGAACATTTAAATCAGAACTTCGGACAAGGCGAACGCGCTCAAGTTGTTCAAAGAACAAGTCCTTAAGGCCCTTCCAGTGCATAAACTAGCACATTTCATCCGCTGAACAGGAGGCTTAATGGATTAAGTTAGCTGCTCTTTGGACTAAAAGGACAATGGATTTTTTGACGGCGTAGAATCACTGACAATAATCGAGTTAAACGGGGGAAAACTATTCTATCTCGTGACTCAGCTATATTAGACGTTTTTGTTTTTGAAATTTGATGCCTCTAAGATGAACATAAATACAAGGTAAACAGTTAGGCAATCATTGTCATTTAGAGTAAATTTACTTAACCCGTGAAATGGACTGAGTCACCTTTTCATTCGCTAAATCTTTGGGACCAATAGGCACTAATACAGCCTCACTAGTACACTTTGCGTCAACTTTGTCAACAATTTATCGAGTATTTGCTCCAACAGACATGATGAGCGTCCAAAGTGAAATAGGCCTTAACCACCTCGGAGGTTCGCATTTAAGTTTGATAAAAACCTAGACTTTTCAAGTCTTTGGCGAAATGTCTCCTCAAACTTTCGAAACAGGGAATTTTTTTTCCAGAGGGATAAAAAAGGTGGTTTAGAGTGAAATAACGTCACTAGCATTTTTTGGGAAGCCAACAGTAGTCGGAATTTCGGGGAATAAGATTTCGTTACCTAAGATCTTTTGCGGCTAAAATTTTCAGCTAAAGAATCCAAACGTATTAACCCGTGTTAGCTTACGCAAACATCCTTTTAAAAGGCCCTGAATTAAGCTGAGAAAACAGAAAACGGAATTTAAGGTGTTTTGCTTAAATTTTTTCGTTGTTGAGTGTTACTCAAACCATGATTAAGATTACCCAGGATTAGCTTCAACTAAATTGCATTTTGACAGCTTACAAAAGTGGATTTCAGTGAATTACTTTTGCTTATAGTTTCACTTTGACCGCTTTCCAACCTGAACAAAATATAAGCAGGGAAGACGCTTTTGGGCAAGAGAAACAAGGACTTAACTTCACATTTAATCTTGGAGTAACTAAAGCGTAATATGAGAGTTTGTATGGAGCTGAAATTCGATCCAAAATAATCGGCGGTTTTCCGCCGAAAATACATTAAAATCAAAATAAAGTTTGAAAAACCTTACCTGTTGTGTGTTTGCTGTGTTTTTACCTATTTTCCGAGCTTCTGGAGGCCCTTTTTGGGCGATTTTCTGCTTAACGGTCGATGCAACGGCATGTCACGTACTGAAGAGAGCCGTCGTATCGACCGTTTAGTAGAAAATCGCCCAAAACGGCCTCCAGAAGCTCGGAAAAGCGATAAAAACACAGCAAACACACAACAGGTAAGGTTTTTCAAACTTTATTTTGATTTTAATGTATGTTCGGCGGAAAATCGCCGATTATTTTCGATCGAATTTCAGCCCCATACAAAATCTCATATTACGCTTGGTTACCTGTTGACTTCAGATACGTATCCACCTGTTTCTCTTTCGATGCCAGAGAAAAAGCTAATTGCTATGCATCTTTCCGTCCTCTTTAAATTACCATTAACGATGAATTTGATGAGCTGAATTTAAGTTTTCTTTCCCGAGTACCAGGAAAATGTGACCACAAATGCCGGCTATTTGAAGAATGCAGGCTATTTGAAAGTCCGTTTGGGCATAGTTCTTCGTCGAAAACGATCCTTGGACGTTTCGGAAGAGGTAAGAAGAAAACTGAAGCGAATAGTTGCGACAACACAGCAACTAGTGATTTCTAACTCCACGCTGCGGCCCTTACTATGTTTCACTAACTGTAGAATCGCCTAGCCCTTTTAGTATGAGAATACGTCATAAGTCATGCTCCAGGCCAGAAGACCAGAAATTTGTCTTAAACCGACAATGAAGCCAAGTCAGGGAAACATGAAACAGCACATGTTTAAAACCAACAGGCGTTTCGGGCAGCTTCTGTCCTATAAATTACAACACAAATGATGACTTTGTTAGGCCGGCTTGAAGCCACACAAAACTGTCACTTATTCAGCACATCAGTTTGTCTTCTCCGTCAAACCGAAGGTGCTACGCGAAGTTTTAGAACTGGCTTTCTACTGCAACTGAAAAGGATTCTTGGCTAGATCTGAAATGACAAGAAAATTAAAGCTCCTTCTTATCTAGATGTTTGATTCTCACGCTTTCAAAGATTAACAATTTAGAATGAAGTTGGCAACGAGTTCAGAACATTAACACAAAAAAGAATTAGACCTTTTCCAAGTACCCACATCTTAAAAAAGTCATTAAAAAAAGCTAAAACAAACTCTTAGCGTATTGTTTGTTTGTATTTGCGACACTATTTACTTGAGGATTTACAACGCTGAGGGTACCAGCTCGGCCACGTGTCCTGGGATGTTTGAATGAGATTTACTCACTAGCACATTTCGCTGCCAGTAGCTCTGCTAAAACAATTCTTTCTACAAGATAGCGACCACTCGCATTTTACCAAAAATGAAAAGAAAAGAAAAACACCGTTCACCCAATTAACAAATTAAAGATGGATTGAAACCCGCACTGCGCTTATTTTCTACAAGTTGCTAACTTCCAAACCGGTTATCTAACGTCCCGCGCCGACAACATGCTTTCCTAATATTTTACAAACACTGACCATTTTCTTATCCTAAATTACCTCATTTTTACCGAAACAAAATTTAAACCTAAAGCTTAAAAAAAGAATCCATTGCTTGACCCTAATTACCAAACCATTGAAACAAAGGGTAAACTGCTTCTTCCGACGCAAGGCATAAATGACTGCCATATCAAAGATAACATTTTGCCTAGCCAGGAACAGAGCACTTGACTGTACTTTAATAATTTCTCCTCACCCCTGACTGTTGCCTTGCTTTATAAGAAATTTAATTAGCCACTGCTGGTATCTACAAAGCTGTTAATCCAAGCATAGGTGCTCTGAGCAGAAATACAAGAGACGTGGTCACCTGTTCATGTTTGTGTCTTGTGGAATGTCAACTCTCCTAGCAAGACAGATCTGAATTTTTAACATTGTTTTCGTTGCCAAATGTTTCGATGAATAAATGAACAAATTCTACAGTCACATATTTGAGAGAGCTGAAGAGCTTTATACCAATCGGACGTCCTTAAACTGAAGCTTTTCTTGTAAGGTTTTTGGAAATAAAGCGTTGATAAATCCCTAGACAAGTACACGCCTTTTCTTTTGTACCCTTAACATTTCTGGGCAGACTATTGGCAGGTTATCTGTTGTTAAGTAAGGTGCCTCAATTGTTCTCGCTCATAAGATTGTTTTTATTGTTTGGTGCAGGGCTTGGCAGGGCTTGGTAGATCATTGAAGGGCAAAAATATGTCAGCAGACAACCTGGAATATTGAGCTAACTTTCTTATTGGTGTAAAGCACAATATAACACACACACAAAAAAAACATTAGTGGTATCATTGAACGAAACTATATGAAAACCACCCTTTTTCCTTTTTACAGAAACAATTTAATGTTTCAATAAAGAAATTTGACCCAGTCATTATTGTTTTTTTAAATTCTTTTAAAACTGGTGACAATCCTTTATCTACAAGTGTAATGTCTGGGAACCGACAATGGAAAACGCGTTTAATCAAGGAAAAGTTTATTTGACCTCAATTCTTGGCTAGACTTCTGAAAACCGTCAACATTTGGATCTTCCAAGAGGACAAGTGTATTCTGGCGAAGGATATGTTTGCGGGTGAAACATCAATCACTCGTGCCGGGTACTCGAGGTACCAACTAGCAAAAATGTCACTGTTATTGTATTTGAAACGACTATTTTTAGCACGACAGTCCTAACAGGTTCGTCGTCAATATCACGAATGCTATGCTTGTAATTAAAATAAAAATCGTGCAAATATCACCACCTTTTGCTTCAGCGTGAGACAGTGGGGCTCACAAACGCACGACAATTTGTTAGAAAAAAGGTTGACTGATCTCAGGGAACAATCGTTGGTTAACAAGTGCAGTGGTAAATAAAATAGTTCTTCGGTAACTGGCAACACTGTTATAACTTCCGTACTCGGATGTGCTAAATCCAAAGTAATTGCTAACACGTGATGGCAAAGTTCACTGTCTTTTCACACATTAGAGAAGAATCCATATTTTTCAAATGCCGTATTTTTTCTTTCTACCCAAGTCTGTTTCTAATCCTGTTAAATCTCCCTGAACCACCACTCTAGTAAGCGCGGCATCTCCTCGACAGGACCATGTTCATGAAATCCCGTTTGAGATTACTCTTAGGCACTCGGATTACTTTAGAAACTCTCGTAATGGGACGTCTTGCGTAAACGAACGTCCACTTTATTCTTGATTATGATGGTGCTTGGTTATTACAAGTTCAAGCGTATCTAGATTTCAGTCGTTCTACCTATATTATTATTTTCTCGTCGTTAAGTCAAACACTGAGTCACGTAAATGCTACAATCGACTCTGTGGATGAAACCCTGAAGTTTGACCATACCATGAGATGAAAGCTATGGAACGGTACCCTTATGAACTACAATTTGTTCTTTGATTTTGAATTTTCCTTAGATGGAAAATTCTAAATGAATTTATAATTTGTACTCTGGTATTCTAATAAAGTCAGTGAAAAATCTTCATGTAAGAGTATCACCAGCCAGTTGATCTCTAGGTCTCTTGGCAGTGTGCTTTTCAGTGTTAACTCTGTAACATTCTTACACGAATAAACATGGACATTGAACTGTACTACATGACTAATTCTTGGGACTGAAACATTTTATTGCATTCCTCACGGTCTGGCAATTTGAAAATACCTCAGATAATGTTCAAGGTGTCCACAGAATATCACTGTCTTGTTCCGAACAACTTAGCTGGCAGAGCCTTTAGCATAATACTCCGGTGGAAATAATAGCTTATCTTGACTCCATTCACACTCGGGTTTATCGGTAAGATCATTTCAGACTGTCTTGCCCTTCTCGCATTTGAAATAGTCCGGCAAAGGTGTTCGTTCTTGTCTGACAAAGTATGAAGTAGAAGAGTTCCGTCTTCACTGTCACGGAGTTGAAATATTCCGGCTATAAAATGCTTGCTTGGTCCTGCTTGACAGAGTGCGACGAACAAGAGGGCTGATCAAGCTATTTCAGTCCACTTAAGGCAACCGAGTGTGTTTCTTTAAGTATCGGTAGTTATTACTTTTACTTCTGCGGAGAAGTCGCAGGAAGCATTCAATTGTTTCCCTGACATCTTGTTCAAGGTCTAACACAAGCCATTTTAAATGCAGGTAGTTCAGCTGAGCCGGTTAGTGAATCGAAGTTGTGAAGCGTCGCAACCCATCCTTTGTTGTGCGATCTTCAGAGCGGAAGAAGGGTAGATTTCTAAGAAAGGATGTAGAAAATACATGACATACTGAGACTTCTATTATCACGGAAAAATCGGCTATAATAACGTTTGAACATCTTTACTTATAGGCAAATTTAAGGTCAGCGAACAGTAGTAAACGAACCCCTCGAGACAGTATAGTAATAATATGCCTCTATACGTTTTGGGTCTGTGGAGGAAATCCTAACAGTGCAACCATTCACTGAATGAGAGCTACGGGATAGCAGCACTTTGCTGTTTGTTTTGCTGTACAAATTGCTTCAAATTGTTTTAATCTGTGGAAGAAAAATGTTCTTCATTTTTTTCGTAGTGGAATTGAACTATAGAAAAGTTTCCCAATTTGTGTTTTGCTTTCGCATTCTTCTGGCTAAGAAAAAGGGATTTGGTTTAACAGCGAAACAATGCAGTACTCACATCCATCAGAAGTCTGAACACCATGTTCCCTAAGGACAAAAACCTGCTTTCAACTAGGTTAGTCCGGTTGTGCTCAAAGCGCACGGTTCTAATTGAGACGAGGGTTCGCCCGCAGCGGTCTGATTATCATTCAGTGTATTCATTTCGCATCCAGTACCTGGTAGCTACGTTGCTCTGTCAATTTGCTCAAAGTAAAAGTTTCGTCCTTGGTTTACAACGTATACTAAACAACTCATGATCATATTCGTTTTCCATTCAACTAGCTGCTGACACCAAAGACGCCATTATTCACGGAAAGCAGAACAAAAGCTGCAGAAAGTCATTGTGTTCACAGACTGGGTAGGACTCTCGACCAGCCATCACATGATGACTGTGTGTCTCAAAACAAAGAAGCCTTATAAAAGACTACACTGCTTTGTTCCACCAAAATAACTGTCTAGGATTTTCAGTAAACAAACGTATTTAATAAAAGGGGCAAGCAGAGTTCAGGCGTGTCGGCGTTCACTTGGGCTCCAAATTAAACACACGTCCTATTTCTTGTTCCCAAGTCACGCGCTGGGTCCGATTCCACCAAGCGCCGGAACTCTACATAATGAAAATATACGTCAAGGTAACGGTTCACTGAAACCGTGGGAACTGTTCCAGTTGGACGAACTGCAAATGGAACTGAGTTAAGAAACATGTTGGCAGCTAGCAAACTGAGTGAGAGATCTTCAGCTCTGAGCCATGATCAAACCGGTCTAGTTGGTTTGTTTTACGAGGACATAACGGTAGCGGCTTAAACAAGGAAAACGTTTAATAAAGTACACAACGCAGCTATGGAAGGAATTCAGTCTCCTTTGCGGTGCGTGTACAAATGGTCGGCCTGACTGGTTCCTCCAGTCAGGTTTTCTTAACCCTTTCAGGTCCTCTAACTCTCAACATAACAGTCGCCAAGATCAAAGCAAAAGATATCAAATTTCAGTTTGCAAAGGACCGAATCCATCGAGAAACGAACAGCTCCACAAGAGGTGCTGCTTGAAAGGTTTCATTTGAATGGTCACACTTAAGCTTTTTATTCAAAGACTCAAAGTAAGAACAGTTTTTTATCAGGCTAGGTTTTCCTCAAGAGTTAAAGGGTAATACTTTCCCACCTCGAGTCAACGAAATCGTGCCTCATCTAAATGCGTCTCCAGCGTTTAATCCCCTAGATGAAATCCTTAAGTGTGATTATCATGGAAGCTTTTGAGCTGATTGTTCTTGTGATAACAGCCGTTCCATTTTTTTTGGACAGCTGGTACAATTTTTGCGATAGCAAAGTAAAGGCTCAATCATAAGAAGTTTTAAACTCAAGAGGTTGGGAGTGTGGCCAAAAATTCACGGCAGTATTGGCTAAGTATTATAGAACCAAACATCATAGCAGCATGTCTTGCACCAGTGTTTTCTGCGCCTATAAGAGGAGAAGTTGTTTCCTACAATACTTGAAAGATGATCAAACAATTTTGGAGACAAGATGGAATACAAATTATTCATTCATAAAACAGATAGCTACTTTGAGGCCGGCCCTGTTAGGGCCTTGAAACAGCGACATAAGACAGACGAAATGGCGACAAACGACACAAAGATGGATTGAAACTGCGACATCGACAAAGACAAGCGCAAATACAATAGAAAAATACCGACATGGACATGGCTTCCTCCTCAATACGTGAAACGAAGGGTTTTGAAATTCAGACTAGCGACATTCGTAGCCCCCCTAAAAGGGCGTCTACTTTGGTTTAGAACTGTAAACCTTGTTTATGTAGCTTCTTTTTTATACTGTTTTTGAACTCAAAGACTTAGATGTCTGTCTTTAATTTCAGTTACATCAAGTAAGCATTTAGATGCAATGAATATATGTCACGAATATCATGGAATACTTGTACTCGCATCGCACGGACTGTTCGTTCAATACCAAGTACGGCTGGCCGATATTAAGCAATGAAAATAATGAAGTAGTATTCACATTAAACCATGACAATGACTCTGGTATAAACAATGAGTAGATATTTCATACAACTCAGTCTTTTGAAATAAAGGATAGTTTACACCTATAAATATAAACGTAGGGTGGAATTGAGAGGGCTCTTAAGTGAATAATTAATAGTTTTCATTTTGAAAGTGTAACGATTAAATCAATGAAAAATTCCTTAACCCTTTTTATTCCTGAAGGCGCCTATGAATTGCCGAAACTGTAAGAAATATTTTTCAGTTGCAAATAAAAAGCAGCATCACATACAATTAGTGTTTAACAACTTTCATTTGAAAGTGGTAAGTTATGATTTTATTCCCAGACTCAAAAGATAGAGCCACCTTATACAGCACAACAAACAGCACCACGAGAACGTATTACTCAAATGTTTTCATTTGTTTTCATTCACTAAAACCACCTTGTACAGGAAAGTAGACAGTACCAAAGGAAAATACTGCTCATTGTCTTTCATTTGAATGGTCACACACAGTTAGGTTTATGAGTCTACAAACTCAAAAAATTAGAACCACCTCTGCGACTTTAAGTTTGCCGGTGACTCATGAAGGGAATTTGCGGGTGAAGCCATTTGTTTGCTAAATAGAAGCCGTTCCCAATAATAACTCGATACTGGATGAATTCAGTAACGGCTCAAACTACAGGCGTAGCGGTTTGTGATCGGAATTACTGTATTAAACGAAGAATACCCTTTCTGTATACGCTCTTTTCTTTAATTAAATCGTCAAAGCCGCGAACCACAAGTTACATAAATAATCTGCAATTGTTGAAATTTATCCTATCCACCAGTCAAGAGCTTTGTTTGTAGCGGGGCATAGCTCAATTACTTCTTGCCCGCCCATTCCTTCTTTTCAAGAACAACGATCCAATAAACAGAACAGAAATCTAGTGTGAACTTTGCCCTTTATCTTTAAGAGTGTGGCCAAGGTTTATACTGGATAAATTTCCGCTCCAAAACTCCACTTAGAAAAGCACAAAAACAAACAACGCCACAAGACAGCACTGATCATTCATTGAAACTGTAACAGTTAAGTATTTAATCTAAAAATGAGAATCACTGAAAAACTAAACCACACCAGAAGACTTAAGTCTTGACTCCAAAGGGAAAGCAGCCTTTGTTTTGCTCAGTTCATATTGGACCATGTTTGGTCTAAAACCTTGTATTGGACTGGAGTGGTTTAATGATTAACAAGAATGGAACAGCCTCTCAACAAAGTGAAAACATTGTGGCTTCACGTTGCGAGAAAGTCTCTAAGAATTACTCGTTTTCATAATTTCTTCCCGTCAAGGGCTCTTTTTAGACGCTCTTACGGCATAAAACACAAGCCTTTACGTAAACGGGATAGTTGACAAAGCCGGAAAATGTGCTCAGCACGAAGAAGAACAAGAAACAACAGTTTACTACTAATTAACCTTTATTTCCCCATTTTGCCAAAGTACACATATGATAAATTTACTGTCCACAAGGGAAAAGTCCCCCAAAAAACCAACAGCACAATGGGAAAAATCTCCTCAGTAGCTTTCATTTGAATGGTCTCGCTAAAGTTCGTCTACAGACTCAAAAGTCAGAGCGGAGCTACCAGAACAATAAACAGTACTAAAGCGGGATTTTACACACAGGTTTAACAGTCAGGACCACCCCGAACATCCTAACACGACAAAGTACTCTTGCGTAGTTGTTACACCTTAGGATTTCACATATAGGCTCAAAATGTAAGACTCCCAGCGGGGATAGCGTTAAATTAATTTGGGTGCGTGCGAGAGGATCATGACAGGAAGTGGGCGTGAAGGAGATAAGAGGCTCCCAAAGTGTCGTGAGCCGTGTTCTATAAGTTTACAAACCATCGACAATATCTTTGACTGTTCTTCTTACTTTTACGGTGGCTGCATTTTCCTATTGGAGCCACGTTATTTGAATAGCTAATGTTGTTGTGGTTTGTGTGACAATGAAGTCCTTGTCGCAAGAATATTTAGTGTGCTATACTGTAGAGTGTTTTCATGTTGACGTTGTGTGTTTTGCCCCACAAAGTTACTGGCAATTGTATCTTCTCACTCCGGCTTTTCATTGTTGATTCACTTACTTAACAACGAAATAAAATAAATCAATGACATCGCAAGAAAAGGACGTACAGGCGGCAGTTAAAAATTAGGTATTTCATGGTACCCGTTTTAAGTAAAGTTACTCCGAGCTTCGCCAAACAAAATGCAATTTTATGTTCTCATCCAAGATTGCTCTTTGTGTCGATGTGTTTACATATACAAAGTAAACAAAACTGCTCATTCTAGCCTCCTCATGAAATTTTTAGTCAGGAGATCCCTGCAAAAGACGCTGTTTCAGTGCGACACCATTCAGATGCCCAGCTTTCACAACACACTCTCGGCAGCGATCGAATGGTATGCTATTCAGTGCACCTCAAACTAATGTGTGTTTTATCATGCTTTGCTCGAGCTCTAAGCGAAAAATTTGCAAACAGAAGCGCCAAGTCCTCAGTCTAAAGGGTAATTTATTCATCTTTTCAAGCGTTCAGCTGTCAAATTGATTGGCAGTTTCTCAAGGGGCATATTATTGTGGTCCAATCAAAGAAACAGAGACTCGACAGGCTTGGTGAGGGACAAAAGAGAAGGCGGGTCCCATTCAAACATATGCCACTTCAATGATGGCTTCTAACGGCGTCGCGAGGCAAATTTTCGTGGACCAATCACGAGCGACCACAGCTCACAATCAATCAAGAGCATAGGTGCCAGTTCCAAATGGCGCCAAATTACCACCCATCACGAACCAATCCGAATATAATATCCACGTGTCGGTATTCCTTGGCCTATCTCTTGTTTAGTTGTAGTTGTAGGAAAAATGGAGGCGGATAGCCAACAGCCCTCTGGAGCCTCCAAAGTCGACCTCCAGAACGATCCGGGGTAAGTTATTCGCTGCTGTAACGTGAATTTTTGGCAGCCGATTCGTGTTTCGTTCGCACGAAATGATGGTGTGACTTGCGCTGGTAGCGAATTTCTTGTGGGCATAAATTTTCATCTGCCTCTTGTTCGTTGCTCTCCCCTTTCCTAACAGGAAGATGTTCGTCGGAGGCTTGAGTTGGGAAACAACCGCAGGTAGGGCATTTTGTTGTTTGTTATACAAGCTCTGTGATCTTATGGTGTCGCTGAACGACTCATTTCTCCAAAATCAGCGATCGAGTCGAGTTTTTCTGCGGCTACAAATGAGCTGAGATGAGTCACGTTTGAAACAATCGGTTGTGGTTAAGTTCACGGTTCCGTAACGGTCTAATTTTGCCGTCTCTTTCAGAGGGACTGCAGGCGTACTTTAGCAAGTATGGTGACTTAAAGGAATGCATGGTTATGAGGGATCCGAACACAAAACAATCGAGGTAAATGCTAAATCTTCTTGTGTTGTTACACCTATTTTTCCTTCCACCTCAGACGCCGCGCGATCAGCTTTGTATTGTAAATGGTATGTCTGAAAAATATGCAATATGCAAGATAATGGAGGTTGCTTTTTCTGTTTTTGTATCCATATTGCAGGGGGTTTGGGTTTGTAACTTTTGAGGATCCATCCGCCGTAGAAACAGTCTTGAAAGCAGGCCCGCATGATCTCGACCACAAAAAGGTTTGTACGGAGAATTTTGTAATTATTTTTTTGCGCGCTCCATAGAGATGGATTCGTTCAAAACCAATTTGCACGCTCCATCTGCGAGCGTCTGGAGGCCTGTATTTTAATGTGGTCAGAGAATCTTTAGTTACCAACAGTTTCTCCGATCGATTACGCCATTTTATTACAGTTTCTACATTTTAGTCTTTATTTTAGAGCATTTTAGCTTAAGCAGAGGTGAATTTTCGCTTAAACCGACGTTCCTGTCTTAGGGAAATTTAATTCACACGACGGAGCTATTGTGATGTTAAGCACTCGGAGCCTCCACTAAAGAGAGCTTTAACCAAAGACAGGCTGACACCTTGTACATTTTCTTTAATCAATGCAGATCGATCCTAAAGTTGCAGTGCCCAAACGACCTCAACCGAAGGTAAGAACTTGCCATATCTAAGTGCGTTAAATTTAGCGTGTAAGGGTGTCTAAATATCGTGCGATGGTAAGCTCGATCAAAAGATCAGGGTTTTGGAAATGGTTTGCTTGACAACAGCGTTGCAACAGTGGCTTTCGATTTTAGCGAGCGAGTTTTTATTTTAAAGATGCCTTTTAAGCGCTGAGACTTCAAGGAACGCACTGAGGTTTCACGCTGTTAAGCCAAGCATTTTTAGTGCAATTTGCAAAGCGTTAGCCATTTCAAGGCCGCCCCAAACCAAAATTTAACATTCGGAAGCCAGCTTGCGCGAGCGAAGCACAGTTAGGCTTCTTGCTAAAACCGGCGAGCTATTGTGGTCCCGAGGCCTCGGACACGAATTTATTATTCGATTTGGATCAATTCTAACGGCTCAAAACAACACTGTATGGTTAATTGCTGCTCCAAGTTGTTTGCCTCTTCAGTACGCCCACTCTAAAATAAATTGAGCGAGTGAGCGGCGTACACGGAGCGGTTCGAGATACGCTTACCAGTCCTAGGGGTCAACCGCTCGATTGGCGAGCGGAACATGCTTGCATGCAAACACGCGATATTTTGGGGGTTTTCCCGAAAGGACTCTTCGCCGCAACACCGTGTTGTATATTGTAGAATGTTTCTTTTCTTGCTTGTTTTCAGTAAAATTGAATAATTACGGGTTCTTCAAGTCTATTTTAATAAAGACAACAAAGGATGCAACTAGTGAAGCTGCGAGCCGGTTCAGGGACGCAGTTCTGCCTCCGTTTGTCTGCCGATTCACTGAACGGGGCAATTACAAGCGTTCGTTGCTTTAAATGAAGTATTTTAGCATGTCAACATAGAGAAGTAGGCCGGTTTCGCAATTTATTTTATGTTAAACAAAGAAGACTGGCGCGCTTGTGTCTTCTCTATAGATGATTATTCCTTTCAGCCGCTTCCTTGCACACAAGTTGTGTTTTTAACTGGTTTGTTTGTATCAGTTGTTTCGGGTCTAAACAAGCAAGAGTAAAGGTGGAGATCTTTGTATCGCTTCAAAGGATGTTATAAATTATTACTTGTTGCCATATCATGTCTCCTACATACACCTCGACTGCAGGTTTCTTTGAAGATGCTATAAATAAAATAATAACTCTAAGTCTTCTAGCGGACTTTGTGTTTCCTTCTTCTTCTTCTTCTTCTTCTTCTTCTTTATTTTGATGATAAAATCGAGCAAATTATCTTTCAAATGTCGTTATTCTCGTTTGATAGCGTACCGTAGATCGAGCTTTATATAATCCAGGGAGATGAAATAATATTGCCCGATCATTAGCTGTTGTGACCCGGCTGGCAGTGTCACACAAGTTCGACAAGCTTCTATTACGACATAGGTCGCGCGTGGGAGTCTTATCTTCCTGAAAAACCGAAACCGCAATAGGCTACATGTATTTAACATTACACAGATTTAAACATTGCATGGTTGCCTGTATCGTGCCTTTTAGCACTTTTAGCCCTTTTTCACACCTACTTGATGCGAAAGTAAATAGATTCAAATTATTGCTTCCTGTAACAGCTATTTTGAACTTTCTGCAGTGTGAAAAGGTACAAAGTACGCAACAACAAAGTTTCGATTTCCCGAGCGAAGTAAGTTAAAAACTCGATGCTTCACTGTCAGAGATTACGAAATACAATGGAAATACTTCCTTTTACGAAAGTTCTGCTGTTGCTTTCATTGCTAGAATAATCACATGACAATGAATATTCATAAAGAAGTCATGAGACGTTTGCAATGCCCTTCCGCTACAACCGCTCACAAAATCCGACAAGTGAAACTTCGATCTTGATGAACACTCTCCATTTTGTAACATGTTTACGGATCAGCTTCAACGACAAAGTTTTAAGGTATATTTTGTTGATATTCTAATCACGTAGAAGATCTAAAACAAGTTATTACTAATGCAATATCGAAATGCTCGCTAAGAAATACAAAATCATTGTCTTGTGTCCCCAAAATTTATCCCTGCATTGTGCTGTAAATTTGCTCCACAAAATAGCTTGCAAATAGTTTTGAAAAGAGGCACGGTTAATTAAAATTTTTGCACCAGAAAGCTAGCTTGCTAGCTGAGAGACTAGCTTACCAATATACACCTTTTAATTACAAAACACAAAAACGCCAGAATTCATTTGGTTTTTATAAAGTATTTAGCCATTTTATTAATTTACCTTGCACAATAAGGCGATTTTTATGCAGAGACAAAAACAAGTCACGTCTATCAATATCTGCATATCACTTAATTTACCAAAGCTATAATATTCATGAAGGTTTTTTTAATTCTTACATTTCAATGACATGTCTGGCATTATGGGTCATGCGTGATTGACAATACAGCAAAACCAGACCAAACAACTCTGGCGACACTTTGTCTATTGCAAATTACTTTTGTTCATGCTCTATGAAATTAAGTCTCTCTTAGCTCCATGTTACTTCAATAGCACCGTCAGGTTTTTTTGGTGGTTTTTTGTTTTGGCCCTTTCTAATTATATGCAAAAACCTGGGAGTGTCCGACTGACCTTGCACTCTCTCTGCGGGCAACCTTGCATGGAATTTACAAGTTATTTTTACACTCTTAGCAATACCACCTTTTGTATTCAATCAAATAATAGTCTCAACCATCACACTCCTACTGTCAAACCTTTAACAGTTTGACAGTGTCTTAAAACAACTTATGCCACATGGTCCTGCTCTTTGAATTTGGACTTTGCTTTGCTTCATATATGACATAAGATAAATAATAATATTTTATTTGCCACTTTTCTTATGCCGAGTTACAAGCCGGAAGATCTCTGCAAGCTCAGTGAAGCTTTTCTGAGGAGATTTCCCTTGCAAGTTTCAAATAACATTACCAAAGTCTTGTTAAACATGTTGCCTTACATTACAGGTAGCAGTACATTTTTAAACCTTTAAAGACTCTGAGACTTAATGTGGGGATTATTGTGTCCCCAAGCAATACTTTCAGCATTGTTTTCACTTTTTCAGTCTTTTTAAGTTGAAAATGTTGCAAACTTTTCAAAATTTATACTTTGACCCTCCTACAAAGTAAGTGATGATTAAGTCACAGCTATAAACAGCAAAAATGCTGGTAATATTAAAAAGAATCATGTGTGACTCATAAGAAAACTTCCTGATACACTTGAGTTACATCGGTACAATTATCTATGCTTGGAAAACTGTAAGTGAGTCCAGTCTGGTTTGTCAGTTACATTTCCTTTCTGTAAACACACATTTTCTAAGAAGAAGCATATTATATTACTGTATTGTTTAAATCTAATACAATGCACGACAATACTTGATTAACTGATCAAACTATTCTGTCCAAGGCAACTCAGTACCAAACAAAACAGATATCCAAAACAGAAAGCCAAAAATGCCCTTCAGGTTGTCTACACAAATATGAAAAAGTGAAAAAATACAGTAAAAGTAGTGTAAAAATGCCATGCTACGCTATGTATAAAGGAAAAGTAACTGTTTATGTTAATAGTAGTTTATTTTTCTGCACATCCATGTAACTGAGTCCTTCACTCTGTACTGAATAGTTCATGTACATGAGTGTTCTAATATAACATTTTGAATTTTGTATTTCCTGCAGATGGTTACAAGAACAAAGAAGATTTTTGTTGGCGGAGTGTCTGCTTCAACCACTGAAGAGGATTTATCAAACTATTTTAACAAATTTGGGAGTGTAAGTACTACTTCATTTTTTAATGTTTTTGCACATGATCTTGGGGTGATTATAAAAATATTTGTGGCTGTACTAGTGCATAACTTGTCAATCAAGATACCAGAATACTCTTTGCTTGCATGAATATTGGTGTACTTTTTAAGTCCTAAAGGAAATTGAGTTTCCATGCCAAGACAGGCTTCATAGTTATCGTTTGGAAATTTGCTTTAAGCCTTGTTTCATAATTATGTAATGGCAAACAGTCTGGAGGGAAATTAAGGGTTCGGTGGCAAAGAGGAAAAGCTGCTATTTGAAAGACAGTATGAGGTGGGAGGTGAAATCCCAAACGCCAAATGGAAAGGAAAACAGTTTCTTGTTTGAGATAGGACTCTAATGCAATTACCATTATTTAATTTATATTCCACTCATTACATGTAATGTTGTTTGTTTATTCATCCTAGGTGACAGAATCCAAACTTATGTTTGACAAAGTTACTAATAGACACAGAGGTAGTGTTATTTTGCCTGAATTATTACTACAGCTTTATACCTTTCACTCACGGTAAATTGAGTTTACCGGTTTGCATCGTGCTGCAAGATTTGCAGTATTGTTATACTGTCTGATTTTTCTCACCTGGTTAATAATAACGATAACATGACTGATTGGAGTCCTATTCCGTTTTTGTCTTGTTTTGAGTGGTTAACAAAATGGGATGACCACTAATTAGGTAATAGCAGGAGTCCAATTTGTTAACAACAATTTAGAATACAGACACAATTGAAGGATATAAAATTGTACCATCTGATTTCCAAAAAAATATATATAATTATATATATTTTGTACAAAAATAGGTAATAGTTAAGATTATGCACCAAGTGAAATCCTGAGTGCAAGTCAGAAAAAAAAGTCAGAATTTCAAATAATGTGTAGTCAGGAAGGGCTTCTCACTTTTCAAGTTCTAATAACCTGCTTACAACCAATCACATTCAAGCAATTTGGTGTAGATATACATTACAATACATATGTGTGTTTTGGTTTGAAGGTTTTGGGTTTGTAACTTTTCAAAGTGAAGATGATGCTGATAGTGCTTGTGAGGAGCAGTTTCACGTCATAAATGATAAAAAGGTAATAAGGAATAAATTTCTTAGTCATGGGCCATAAGGTACATGCAATACATGAGAATACAACTATTTTTTTTGTAGAAGTTTGAATTTTGTATATGTTTCTGCTCAAAAGTATTAATATTAAAAACTAATAATAATAATAATAATAATTACAGTCAACGCGCTTCACGCATGAACGGTCAACTTCAAATATTCATCGATTAATTCATTCTTCGATTTCATTGTTCGAAAAATTTAGCGATTCTTTGAAACTTGGATTCTATATTCGAAATTCTTTTTGTAACATCGCAATAATAATTCAAACTTTCCGAACAGGAACTGAAAAATTATTTTTTTTAGCTCAATTTTCCGGTATGTCATGCGTGATAATTATTTTTATTGTTTTCAAGCCCGGCGCAAAAAATGCGACAAAAATAACCCTTAATCCAAAGGAGTCTCTAATTTTAACAAGGTAACTTATTCTTTGGCTGGAGGTTTTGTGACTTAATCGAAAACCCGCAGAAAATAGAAACAACAACCGCCACAATTTTATACCTGTAACGGTGTTCGCCGCGGTGTGTTGCGGTGTACATAGGTTTGCACATGATCGGAACATGAAAGTTTAGGTTCCCTAACTCCAAACGGCAAGAAATTCGCTTGGGAGCTTTTACGTGGTAAACCTTTGCCTTCTTATGCAAGGAACCAGTAAACCTTTGTCTTCTAATGCAAGGAATGCAATCATTAACCTTTTCATTGTCAGATATTCCGCGGAACACGAGAGTGCTGAAAGGAGCTGTTCATAAAACAGTCCACGCAACAACTCAACCATTTTCGTGTGGAGGTAAAGATCCTTGAAAACGGATAACATCCCTGAAGTAATTGATTAGCACTTCTTCCGAGTGCGCCATATAGACGATTTCTGATGTTACGTGTGAACTTTCGAAAAATCGATTTCGTTCATCGAAAAAAAATCGTTATCTTTCAATCTACCTACAAGAATACGATTATCCAATTAAAGAAAGGAGTGTGCACGTGAAGAATGCAATCTTCATTCCATGACCGTTCATGCATGAAGCGCGTTGACTGTAATAATAATAATAATAATAATAATAATGCAATTCTTTCTTTATACAGATGGCCTACCGTAAACTGCTGCTTATAAGATCCCCTGCCCCCTGGTTATAGGCCCATCTATCTGTAAACAAAAAAAGGCATCCGCTTATAAGCCCCCCTCCCCCCCAAGATATAAGCCCCCCCTCCAGTTTTCCTTGTTTCCTTAATATTAAGCACTCTTATAGGACACTGCGAATATGAACTCTGAGCTTCTGTTTTGTTATGTTCCGGTTACGTTCGTGTTGTTACAGTTTGATTTTGTTGTTAAAATTGAAATGAATTTGATTTATAATGTTTTTAAGGTTAATTAAAAACTGGTAAATTAAAAGTTTACTTCGATCAATTAACTGCTGTGGCTCATTTCGAAACATGTTTTTATTCCACTTATAAGCCCCCCCCCCACCCCCCTTGGATATAAGCCCCTCCATTTATAAGCCCACCCAAAACCCCTTATGAAATTGTATAAGCCCAGGGCTTGTAAGTGGCAGTCTACGGTGTATCACGTAAGGTGGTTTTCAATAGGGCACTGTAAAATAAAACAAGATAAAATTTAACCAAAATACTAAAATGCTAAATATTACAAATGAATTAAGAGGGGGTTGACACCTAAGTGCTATTTAAAAGTTGAAGAAAATGGAAAGCTACTTTTTAAATTTAAAATATTATGTAACAATAAACTGCCTTTACTAGTCAACAAAAAAGAAATTGAAAAGGTTCCTCAGGCTGTCTCAGTCACATGCAAGTCTGTTTCATCACAACTGACATTGCAGTGCCCCCCCCTCCGCTCCCCCACCACCACCACCCTTCTTATCGCCACTTTGTTCATATGGCCAGCTTATTATTGCTGCCACTTTATTTTAGCCCAAGAAAAGGTCATATTTCTGTGCCGTCATATTTCTGCCCAAACAGCCCTTTAGTGACACCCTATTAGAGGTTATGCATGTCCACTGTCCGAATTTCAAAACTTGCTTTGTCACAATTTTTGGCAGTTACATGTACCATGTCTCTCTCAAAAATTCATCCAGTGATGTTTCTTAATTTCCACCGCCATCACAATTTTATAAACTCAGTCTTAAGGGTCGTTGTTAATGATCTCTCTTTGTTCATGTTGCTGTGTCAGTGCCATGTGGGTTATTCAGAATTTTCCCCAACATAAGCCCAGTTTTCTGTGCCTGCCCCATTGTTGGCAGAGTTAATGGGAGTTCCACTGTACTTAAATTTGTAACATGTTGCTTTTACATTCACAGACAGAGGTTAAAAAGGCACAACCAAGAGAAGTGATGCAAAGTTTGCAGGGTGGGCGTGGCAGGGCTGGTAGAGCTATGGCTGGTCGAGGATTCTGTAAGTAACTATTATCAGTTATTATTAGCAGAGCTTCTATGGTGCATCATAGTTACGAAAAGAGTAAATCTGTGAGAGTCACATTTGATGGTCGTGGTATGTACCCTGCATAAAATAATGCTCATGTATGTACATGTTGCCCTGGTCAATCTACATCTAAATACAAATTTTGTGCACAAAATAGAGTGAATTCGTATAACCCGTTTCTTATATGCTAATGAGAATCACTAAATGCTGATAAGAAGAACAATTAAAAAACTGAGTAAGGCGCACAACTGAAACCATTGCTTTAAATTCCTAATTGTGAACATTTGAAAATAATAAGTCAAAATGACCTATTCTTTTCTTGCCACTGTTTGCATACCAGCACAAGAGAAAGTACCAGCACCAGTGTTTCTCTGCCACAGGCATCAGAAAGTCAGTCTTTTAATTTAACGCAGGGCTGCATGTGGGTTACACAAGAGAAGCATTGAACTGAGATTTAGTTCACTGTTGCATGTTCAAAATGTCGAAAGACATGTGATACAGGTACATGTAAAGAGAGCTGCGCTGTGGAGTTTGTAGCGTCCTTTCTGAAATGACAACTTGAAACCTAGTGTACCAAGTGTTACTCAAGTTTTCTGCAGTTGTACTCTGATCTTTTGTTAAATGCTTATTTTCTTTGGCATATGCTGAACACAGGTATGCATTTCAATCGTGAATCGCTCATGCATACCCAAACCAGTTATTAGAATATTATGTGCCTCGTTAGCATATAAGAAACGGGTTATACGAATTCACTGTAATGAGTAAAATAGAATTGTATGAAGATCACTGCCGTGAAGGTGTTTCAACTTAAGCAGTTGAAAAGAAAATTAAGAAACCTGAAAAAATTCAGGCTTGAATGGGAATCGAACCCATGACCTCTGCGATACCGGTGCAGCGCTCTAACCAACTGAGCTATCAAGCCAACTGGGAGCTGGTCAATTGAGAGTTCATATTTATCCCGTAGATGGAGAAATGAACATTAACATATGAAATAATCATATATTTGAACTGCGGATAAAGATAGAATTGTATGAAGATCATCGCAGTGAAGGTGTTTCAACTTAAGCAGTTGAAAAGAAGGTTTCTTCTTTTCAGCTGCTCTTGTATGGTCTTCATACAATTCTATCTTTATCTGCGGTTCAAATATATGATTATTTCATATATTAATGTTCATTTATCCATCTACGGGATAAATACGAACTCTCAATTGACCAGCTCCCAGTTGGCTTGATAGCTCAGTTGTAATTAGAGTGCTGCACCGGTATCGCAGAGGTCATGGGTTCCATTCCCGTTCAAGCCTGAATTTTTTCAGGTTTCTTCTTTTCAACTGCTTAAGTTGAAACACCTTCACTGTGATGATCTTCATACAATTCTATCTTTATCCGCAGTTCAAATATATGATTATTTCATATATTAATGTTTAAAATGAGTAAAGTTGGTGAAAAGCAAAAAGTTAATTTGCTAATAAACCGTTATTAAATTATAATTATTATTAATATTATTATTATTATTATTAAAGTAGCATACACGTTGCAGAGGCAAATTACATGCCGTTTTTGTTTCTTTTTGTTTCTTTTAGATCTTTGTCTTTTTCGTTTGTCTGTTTGTGTTTCATTTTTTTTTTTTGCCTTTGCTTGAAGGGTATGAACCTCTTTGAATATTTGCTATTTTCACTTATTTGGGAGCTCTGGTGTTAGGCTGGCATACATACATACATACTTTATTGTTACCTCCCCAATGGGGCTTTTCAGGAACAATTACTTAAATTACTAAGTTACTAATAACTATACAATCAAAATTAATCACTGTAGGCATACCTACAGTAAATAGATTATTCTTAAATAATCTGTTCATCCATATTAGGACTGACATTATAAGCATCTAGTCACAATTTGCAGTGAACTACACAACTTTTATAAACTTGTTTTTTGACAAATCAAACCAACACATGTACAATGTTCGGTCAAGATCATGCACAAAATCAAGGAACCATGAAGGCAGCTGTAACAGCTGGCATTGTGAGTTAAAGCCCTGAAGGCTGGTTTTCACTAGAGACGGAGTCAGTTAGAGTCATAGTCGGAGTTGTAAGCAGAGTCGTAAGGGCGACAGAATTGGAGTCGCAAGAATCAGGACGTTTCCATTTTCTCCTGATTGCGCTTATGACGCTGTCGCTCACGATGTAGTTAAAACCAGATTGTCCGAGTCGTAAGCAGAAGCGGAAGAATAAACCAATCACAGGACTTGTCCTCAGGCCCCCGGGTACAAAATTCTGCTTATGACTCCCACAATCTGGTTTTCACTAAATCGAAAGCGACAGAATCAGAAGCGCTGAACCCTAAATCTTGTGAGTAGGGTTATCAATAAAGGTTGCTTTTCAATAGCACTGGATTTGGAGTTGGAGTCATCCTCAGAAGCATAGAGCGTTATGATCCCGTGAAAATCAAACAACGCAGTCGTAAACATATGGCAACACTATAAAATACTAACATTCAACTTACATCTTATCCACAGTGTATCCTTTTGCTCCTGGATTTCCTCGTGGTTATCCTCCATCTGGTTTTGGCCCTGGATTTAGTAGTTATCCTTTTCCAGGTATCTTGAAACATCACTGCTGTTACCTAATTAGAGTTCATGCACAACATTAACCCTTGAAGCCTTAACAGTGATGAAAATAAAATTTCTCTTTACATCATCATTACTCGTTCAAACATTCAAGTGATGAGAATAAAGAACATGATCAACAAGGATGAGATGCCTTGATATTTAGACAAATTCTCCTTACTAGTTCCATAAGAAATGTTTAGAGAACAGTAAGGAGAATATGCATTTTTATATCAGGGCTTAAAGGGTTAATAAACATTGAAACCGTTTGTCTGAAGCCTTACTGCCCAATATTCTAATGCAGAATCTCACCAAGTTTTATTTTTAGAGCTTAAGTTTTCTCAATATTCAATTCCTTTAACAGGATACAGCCCAGCAGCAGCTGCAGCTGCAGCGGCATTTGCAGCACAGAACAGGCCTGGAGTGAGAGGCAAGGGTCGGGGATTCCTGGGAAACTACCCTGGAATGCTTGGTGAGTATGCTGCTGTGGCTCTTAATTTAACAGAAATGTCGACCGCAATAAAGGTGCAATGGTTAAATCTGTGCAAGTCGCTTGGGATGGAAATGGCATATATGTTCCCTTGTACATAATATTTAACCATTTAAGTATTAATTTAAATTAATATTAATTTAACCATTTAAATGTCAATAACAGATTAAACCATTGCACCTTTATTGTGGTGGACAATTCTGTTAAACATTATGTATGTCACACTGGTCGAGAGCTTCATGTTGAATTCTAAAACTCAAGTTGAGTCATTTGCCCATGTGGTGCACTGGTTTAATCCTTCACTAGATACTGATCACTGAACAAAAAATACTCTTAGGAAAAATAGTAAGAAATACAGATACAAATAAATGCAAGTCAAATGTAGCAAACAATTAAATTCTGGACCTTGCAATAAGCATTCAAATACACTGCTACTCTAATTAACCCTTTAATTTAAGCCCCAATAGAGATCAGCATGAATTTCCTCTACTGCATCATAGCTATGTACTATGACACATACAGGTCACGAGAATTTAGGAAATGATCACCAGCGATAAATATGATGTCTTAACAAGTTCTCCCAACTAGTAGTCAATGAAATGTATGGAGACCAGTAAGGACAATTTGTATAAAGATGTCAGGGCTAAAGGGTTAATCAGTGCTCACTGCTGGTGTAATGCAAAGGCAACTGTATCTTCACTTTGCATGTTGAGCTGAGCAATTTACACCGTTGTGTTCGTTTTAAATAGGTTTTCCTGGATACCACGCTGGCTACATGAACCCTCCTGACCAGAGGCGCACACCAGGAACTGGCCAGTACTATGCAGAATATGCTGCCATTAATAATCAAGGGGCACGTTCCGGACATAACAGACCACCTGACATACCACAAGTTACTGCAGCCGTACAGGATTATGCTGATTACTCAGGTACAGAACCTTACAAAACCACTTTCTCTGCATCTGAGCAACCTACATTCAGATAAAGCACCAGGGAAAGGCAGGGACATTTGCCACTTTACAAACAAGTAGAGGCCTGACACGTACCTATAAATCAAAATTACTGTGGAAATCGATACAGTTTTTCAAAAGCGGTCCATCGCCAAAAAGCACATCAGAACTAATAGTCTCCCATTTGAGAGAGTGTAGATGAAAAGTCTTCAAAGTGCAAGTTCTCTGGAAATCGAGAAAATCCCATATGAAGGTCAGACTGTACAAACACTGTTTCTTGTCTGATGTTAAGAAACCATAAATTCAGCAGCTATTCAACTGCTACTAACAGTGTATTGGGATGCTATTACATGTAATTCCGAACTTGGTAGGTGGTTGTATTAATGTGGTGGCTATATTAGAAGAGTGGCCCTTAAGGTGGGGGGTTTGACAATATTCTATACAGGAAACAGAACGTGGCTTTCTTGTGTTAACAAAACCTAATTACACCCAAGAGAGTTTGGGAGAATACAGGCTATCATTTAACCCTTTCACTCCCAAGCTTTTACCAAAAAGTCGCCATTTTTAACCGTTAAATCAGTTTTTAGGCTGCCATGAGGTAAAATGGGCCTTAGTTTTGCTGAAAAACCTATTTTTACCAAATAGGTAGATTTCCCCAAGATCGGTAGGTGCAAAAATGTAGAAGATTTTAATTTGGTGCATGCGCATAAGCCATTACCCTTTTTGGACCTTTTTATTGCCCTTTTCCTTTTGTTTCTCTCGGCCCTTTTACTCTCGCTACCTTTTGCCTTTCATGTTCTTTCTGGCTGCCGTAAAAAGTTGGGTGTTGATTTATGGGCAAAGCCTGGAAATAGGCTTGATCAATTATAGGTATAATGGGCCATTTTACCACCATTTTTGCACCAAAACTGACAACGTTGTTTTTCAATTTGCTATGTCAGAATGTGGTCGATATCCAAAACCGACTATTGTGCGGATAGATCTATCCTAGCTCTACCATTTGCTTATCAAGAATATCTGCTGACATTTAAATTGATGACGTCACAAGTGGTACAATGAGCACGACCATTAAGTGGTCTTATATGGCTACTTGGGTGTGAAAAGGTTAAACAGTGAATTTTGAAATTACTTGCCTAACTGACAGTGTCTCATAGTTTCCAATACTAATATTTTTATGAAAAACAAGACCCAACTATCTAACTAAGATTTAAAATCTTGGAGATTTTAAGATGTTCCCTCATTTGGGCAAGCTCCAGATTCTGAGACTTGGTTAAGGTTCTGAGACTTGCTTAAAATTTGCCAAGTTGCATCATTTTTGATGCTCCATTCTACATTGATAGACTTAAGACTGATAGCTGACAATTCATTACAAACAGGAGGAATGAACTACCACCACACCCAGCAGTTTGGACCACCCCCACCATCACCGGTGTCAAGATTTGCCACAGCTGCGACAAGCCCAGGACCTGTGCAGGACCTCAGCAGTTACATCAACTCTGCAGCTGGTAATTCAGCAGATGGCTTGGGGTACACTGCTACCAGCCCTCAACCTACAGGCTTCGGACACGCCATGCCGGTAAGTCAGTCACTTTTGTTCTTGGAGACAACAAGGTCATAGCTACTGAGAAAATTAAGCAGGCTCAATAACAAGCCAGGCGTCACGTTTTTGGACCATGAATTTTTAATATTACACCCAAGTTGACCACATCACGTTAGCACGGCATTTCAGCATTGGGGTTTTAAGACAATCCTGTAATGTTTGCTTAAAATTTCCCAAAGGTGGACTTTACAACCTGAGACAAATCAAATGGGAGATGTGATTGTTTCTATCAAAGGCACTGTTTTTAGACAGAGGTGACTTTGAGTTCTCACTTAGTGTTGTTGCAAAAATTGCAGTAATTTATCAACTGTACAAAACGTTTATAACAAAAACAGTATGGATTTGTAGATAGTATTAAATCATTAAATGTATTTCTGTAACACAAATAAGGCTTTCTACCCATAGAAAAGTAAGATGTGAATCTACTGAGCAGAAATACATCATCTACATCAATATGAACTGGTGGTTATAAATACTATAAGTCAGTAAGTTTAATAATTTCAGAATAATTAGCAAAAAAATCATCTTACATCAAAACTATTGAATTAATGTCAGCGTAAATTAAAATAATGTTGTACAAATACCTTGATTGATGCATGTAGATGCCTCCTCCTGTCCTAAAAATCACCAAAAGCATAATTACCATAACAAAAATAAAATTAGTGAATGTTTTAATATCTTTTTCTTTCTGACTTCAAGAGAAGAAATCTAAAAACATTTTAGAAGAAATACTAATGCTAAAACATGACGTTTTGGTGTCATCAAGAGAAGGAGAAAAAATTAACTTTTTTGAAAGAAAATATAACAATCTCTCAAATGACACAAATTGTGTAGAAGCTAGTATTTCCAAATTGTAATGCAACTCGTTTGACTTATTATCATTCGATTTATTTTGACAGTTCTGACGGAGGAGTGCATCATTGTAAGTATTCTAATAATTAAGGACTAAAAACTTAAATTTTATTTCTTAGATTAGAAAGCACTTCTTCAGAGATCAATTGAACATAAGAGAATGAAACTTTGCATTTTTTTTCTTAGAGAATAGAAGCTTCTTTGGCAAATGTTAAAATGGAGAGTAATAAGTTCTTTATGAGATGTTACGAGAAGTGGGAAACGTTGTGCTACATTTAAGTTTTAATTGTTAAATTCCTTTTAAGTTCATTATGAATCATAATTCATCTCTAACACAATGTCCACATGAACATCTGTATTGGCATAAACTATGTATTAATTGTGTAAACATGTAAACTGGCTTTGATCAGCACTTCAATTTATAAAACTATTGTCTGAATGTCCTTATTTACAAATAATGCCAGTGCAAAGCAATGTTTGCACACTATAAAGTATAAAGTATAAGTATAAGTTATCTGTGCTACAATATGTATACAGTATTGTAAAGCCTTTTTAAGAGTAAAAATTTACAGGTGTCTTATCCATAAAACTTGTGACCACGCCAGACATTAAACTGTGATGTCTGAAAAAAACACCTCAGGGATACAACCCCTTCCAAAATAGCTACAAATCTATAGAGGTCTGGAAATTCAGATACCCCCACTAAAGGGCTCCAGACTAATGATAGCCAGCTAGCTAAATACTAGCAAAAATTCAGGTTTGGCTAGTAAATTTTGCATTTCCCCTAGCCATTTTGGATATTGAAAAACAAACAGCAGTAACAGTGAGCTTGTAAGTTTGAAATCATTGACTTTTTTACCATAAAACAAAATCTCAATTATACAAAAGGAAATGCTTTTGTCTGGTTGTGGATTAAGTGTACCCATTTGTACACATTTTATCCACTGAACAACGTACATATTTACTGGGTATTCACTTGATGGATTAACCCACTTTAATATATACGGCTTTCGTTACTTTTAGGGGACTCGCGCTATATAGAGAAAAAATTCTCTGAATACACGCGCAAAAATGACGAATTTAATTCACTCGCAAAAATGACGAATTCAATTAATTGTACAAAGTTTAGAAATAACTAAACTCGACAATAACAAAGCTAACCGTCGTAGAATCAGTGCTTAACCCTAAACAGAAGTATAGATGAGTTCTTAGGCCTAATCACTATCGATCAGTGCTTAACCCTAAATGCTGTAGATGAGTGTTTAACCGTTTTTCATTTTGTTTTCATTTGTCTTTCTCGCTAATAAACGCTTGTCATCAAATTTGTCACTCGTCATTTTAGCGCGTGCATTCAAACAGTTTTTCACTGTTTTTTTTCCTATGTAGCGCGAGTCCCCTAAAAGTAACGATAGCCATATATACCAAACCAGTGGATAGTGTTTTTTGTGTGCTCTGATTGGCTACTGAAACTCGCAATAGTATCTGTTATTCACCTCCTGCCCTTTTTTTTTGTATTTTTTTTTTTTTATTTCTCAGAACAAAGGAACTATTTGGTACTGGCTATCCACTGGTTTGGTATATACTCAGGGGCCAATTACATGGGGCGGGCTGGCTCGGTTAGCCAGGCTGGCTCGGTTTGCTGGGATCTCGGCACGTCTGCGAAACATATTAAAAATCAACTTTGCGATGACATGGAAAAATCTCAGCCCGGCTAGCTGGGATCCCGGCATTGCGATGCCGGGCTGAAAATTTACCATGTAATCGCGATTACCAGGCCAGCCCGGCTAGCTGGGCCAATGCTTTCTTGTCACTAAATTTTGCTTCAGAGCAAAACGGATCAGCAGAAAATCGATATTTCTCTTTCTATATAACACGTTAAGGTTTATCAGACCATAAAGCTATGTAAAACTGAAAATAATACACCAAAATAGTGGATTAGCGAAAGTAAAAACACTCGATTCATGCTCTTTGATGTAGCCATCTTTTCACATGACAGCTTCTAAATTTAGCTGCAGGCGGGCTGGCTCGCCTCATGTAATACCGGGCTGAGCAGTCATCTCGGTACACCGAGCCAGCCCTGCTAACCGAGCCAACCCGGCTCATGTAATCGGCCCCTAAAACAACTATTCATCTAAGTGTCAGTGAAGAGAGGTAGATATTTCCCTCGCCACTTTGCGGCTCAGCAAATGTCCATGACTGCTCACCTCCACTTGGGTGAATGACTATTAATTAGAAAACAACCTGGGGAGGGCACATCTAGTTCACAAACATGTTACTAAAGTCAGTGACGGGTCACACCTTGCAGCCTTCCCCAGACCAGACTTCCAAACTGGAATATCAGGCACTCTTTTAATGTCCCATCCATCACACGGCCAATTCTTTCTAAGTATTATTGCTCCATATTGTTACTCAGTATTACTGCAACCTTATAAATTTTGGTATTTGTTAGTATTTACTTAATTGTACTCTCCCTTAAGTATTACTTAACTATACTTCTCCCCAGCCTGAGCTTACATGTGTCTATAACCTGCATGCTCGACTGCTGATTAGCTTTTCTTTTAAGCTATTAAGTAAGGTTCGCTTGATTTACATAAGTGTTAGCTTACGTTATGCAGTTAAGGTTGTATAATTTCAATGTTTAAACCTAAGATAATTTTCATATTTTCCGCTTTGTTTCAGATTGCCGTTGGTCACTAAAGAGTCATTGGTACGTACCGAGTTAGAATTCTTCTTTGAAGATCAAACTTAGGACGTTTTTGTTCCATCGCACTCCTGCGTACTTTCAACTCCATTCCAGGAAGGAACGGGGAAGGGACTGGAACCAGTTTTACAGCTTGCTACCGTCCCAGTCCTAAACTACCCCTTTTGCGCGCGGTTTACTTTTTGGTGTGGAAACAGCACATAGGAAAACCAAAAGCCATAAACGCAGATGTTAGCTTCTTAGGTTCATTCTAGCTTACATGTCGTAAAACTAAAATCAAAGTAAATGCTCAGTCCAATCATTTATACAGACTCTAACAGCTCAACAAAACCAATCAGATCTCGAAGCAAAAACTTGGGAGCCAAGCGCAAGAAAAAGCGCGAGGCAGAACTTGCTTTGGATGGTTGAAGAAAGTGGCACGATTTTTTTTTTAACCACTCACAGCCAATAAAGCCGGGACAAGCCAAAGCAAACGCGAATTATTTTCACACTCAAATAAAAGCCGTTCTTATTTCGAATTACCTAAATGTTGGTTTTCATTGCTCAGTCTTGATACGTTATATTGTTTGATTCCTTTTTAGACTTCTTCATGACGGAAATTTTGTTCTATGAACGCCACTCCATTCAAACCTGAAATATTGTTACAAACTTGTTGGAAGCCAGCATTCGATGAGGTTACCTCCACAAGGTTGGATTGCGACACCTAAGGTATTCAATTTAGGCGTCTTCAAGCAAAATGATTCACCATCTGATTAAAAGACGTCACGAAACGTGATTAATAGTCAGTATTTAAGTCGTAGTTTTAAGGTAGTTGTAGTTATATATCTTCCGCGTGTAAGCGATTTTTGAGTGAATTGCTTTGATTTACTCGACCATTTTAGCAAGGTCCAGACATTTTTCTTTCATTTTTTAACAGTCAGGAGTTTTAACTGGTTTGACGGGGTAATGTGTGGGTAGAACTTTTTTGTTTGGCTGTAACACGGTCACCATGGTTACTATGATGGTTATTATTATCGGGTAATTTTATTGGTAATGTCATATGTAAGACAGTAAGTTAAACCCGACTCTTACTCCAGAGTCCAGACCATAATGCCTCGGGAATCATTATTTGATACCTGAACCACATGCACACGATTAGCACGTGATTAGACGTGATTAAAACGTGATTAGCACGAGATTAGCACGTGTTGTTTAGAGCTTTCCAGAGCAGTGTTTTGTCATAGGAAGATTAAAGGGATTTTCAAAACTGTTGGAATATTGTCGTCGCTTAACTAGGCAATAAGTGGAAATAAGACAAACAGAATCAATAGAAGAGATTTTCCTCAGTCAGTCAGAAGTATTACTTTCCTGAATAGAACTGAAACATAAAAAAATCGTACCAAAACTCTTCTTTTTGCACCAAAAGTCTTCAACTTAAAAGTCCCTTTATTAGTATCACAAAACACGCATGACCGCACGTAGTTTCCACTAATTAGTGAAATTGGTAGACATTATACAAAAAAGGAACGATCTTGTCAGCGCGCCAATTCAAATCCATAGGATGGTGCAATTGAATTAGTTCTGCACGTAGAAAGGTAAGGAATAGTTAAGGTATATTTGGGTATCAAGTTAAACTACTGTGTAGCGACATAGGACTAGAAAACAGGGTTAGCTATTCTCTCACCCCCACCCCCAGAGTGTTCGTTATTCTGTGTGTGAAATTGACATCAAATGTCACTCCAAAATATTTCGTTTTCTTCTTATCTGATCTAAATTTTTGTGTGAAAAATGTGCTTTTTCGTTTAGTCAGTTTTAAAAACTGACCCTTTTCGAGGCGTACATGAAGGCAAACGAAAGATACCTTGCAGTATGACGGTATTTCTGATTGAAGGTCTTCCTACACAGGAAACTACAGTTTTTCCTTTCCAACAACTCGTCCATTTTGTGATCAAAATAGCACATTTTAATCACAGCCGCAAGTTTTCAGAATTTGCTGTTCTCTTCAGGGCCAGTCATTCATAAACAACTGAAGCACGTTTTTCAGTTTGTACTGAATTGTATTTCTTAAGAAAGTGATTAAAACTATAGGGTCCATTTCGATTTCGTTTGTCTCCATTTGCGTCTCGTTACTTTGAGAAAACTTAGAAATTAGCAGTCATGATAATGTTGTGAGGGAATTTATTTCACTTAGCTTCAATTAGCCGCCGCTTCATAAGTGACGGATGCAAGTGAGAGAAAAACAAGCAAACAAAGTGCAGTGGTAGTGTCTTAGTTTACGACGACGAAGGAGTGAAGTTATTTAAGTTTTCTCAAAAGAAAAAAATAAGTCTAATAGATTTTATTCGTGAGCATGCGCTGCGCACAGCCAAGACTGTAAAGCGAGTAGATTGGAGCTTCGCCACTCTAATAACCTATCAAATATCCGCTGATGTAGATATTTTAAAGTGGTGAAACCCCCAAGTTAGTTGATGTAGCAGTCAAGTCCTGATCACTTAAATTGTTTTACATGCACGTATTTTATATATCACGGGGAAAATAAAACCAATTTATTTCGTAATTCTCGTAACCGGGTACCGCGTTCTTTCTAGTCAGCGGGCGTCTCTCGCCTGCTAAAGAACGATCTCGTACCTAGAGTCATCAGGCTTCTTCGTCAGCGGGTGGTCGCCGGGAGAGACTGGGGAAATGGAAAAAATCGTTAACCGGTCCGTTGACCGCAGTCTCTCCCGGCAACTAGCTGCCGCTGACCGGAAAGCCTAAGGACTCTAGGTACGTGATTGGCTAAAGAAAGCGCTCGGTAAAGACAAAACGATCAGGACTTGACGGATATAAAGGAAGCCAACCGTTAATGGCCTGGCTGTCAAAAAAGAATAAATTCATTCATCATTCTAAAGTGAAATTTGAATGCGTACTCACAGAGAAATCGAGTACCTTATATTTATTCTTATGTTTTTCTTGATAATCCATTATTCCATATAAAAGTATATTCACATTTTGTTCAGTATTAGGCGAGTAGCACCCCTGTTACTCCAGGACCATTTGAATTACACAGCTCTTCCTTTCTGGATCGCCAAGACAAAAAGGACGAGTATTTTACTGTCCAGAGATCAAGTCCCTTGGCCAGCACCGCAGATCCCAATTCTTGGTGCTACCCAAAAGGATCACGGGTTCTGAGGCCGTACGCATGCGCAATTTGCTATCTCTTAAATGGGATAGATATTGAGTTAAGTTCACAGAGCCCTCTCTCCTTTCGTAGATGAAAACAGGTCTGGAATTAATTGTATGATTCCTTGGCTTCACATGTAGTATCAATTAATAACAATGTGTAACTCAAATGATTCTGAGAGTGTGGGATTTTCTTCCCTGGTTTTCTTTTAGATTGTTAGCATCTTCATGGTGTGGACAAACGATTTGCCAGAAACCAGCGGACTAAGTAAATAACCAAAAAAAATTAACTTGCCGCCCAATTCATTCATTTGTTTATTCCACTATAGCGAATAATAACTGAAAAAGAAATTCATTTCAACTTTCAAAGGGGGTGTGCTTTTTTCGTAAAAGGGAATACGCTGTGGCTACCTTAACTTTATGTCAGCGCCAAACAGGTCCTTGCTGCGCGAATCATGAACCTAACAACCAGTATGTTTTTTCGATTGTTCAGCTCAGATCGGTTTTATGTTGGATATTAAGCTTGCAGAACGAGTAGTGGCGTTCCTTGATAGTAGTTAATAACCTGACCTTCTTCTATTTGATCCGCTTGCAACATACATGTATCGCTGAATCTTTTTGACGTAGCATTATAATAGTAGATAAATTTTTGTGCGAACAGAAGACAAGCTACAGCCCTGAGAACCCCACTGAATTTTGTTGACTAGTTAGATTACAACCAGTATGTAAAAAAGAACCAAGATCTTAGGTAGCAGATTTTTAAACATAAGACCATGCATTAATATGTGTAATTTTATACCAGAGCTATCTTCTACCACATGTTTGTACTTAACATTTTCCCTTGTAACAGAGCCAACAAGGATTGGAAGACTGAAACAAAACGTTTAAACTTTAGCTTTGGAAGTAGAAAGTTTCAATAGCTTGCTTAAAAGTGCTTGTTCCGTACGTAGTGCAGTTTTTCCGTTGGCTGTTTTACAGGGGAAGAAAAGTTTGTGATAAGAAATTATTGAACGTATTTTATTCAAAAAAGGAGAGTAAGTATATATTTTCAAAGATTTCTTAAAACTGTTTAAAACTTTGAGAGAAATCTTGATACAGAGCGTGGTAATTTGTATCGCGATCTTTAATTGTAGTGGTGGGTGTGGCCCGTAGTGTAGTCTGTAGCGTTGATGAGCTTCACATTAGCCAACTCCGCATCAGAATAGGCGCTTTTTTGTACAGGCAATGCTATTTAGTACATCACACAAGATTGGTGACACTAGTGGCAACTCGGAGTGTTAAAGCTTTAAGCTAGAACTTTGGTTAGACTCTAACTAGATTACAAACAGCCTATAGGTTAGAAAAAAGATACAATTTTGTAAACGTTTTTGCTGAACTCATGTTTTGTACGACCGTTAACAAAGTCTAGTTTATTTTCTCGAGACCATGAAGTTTTGACACTAAATAAGTAACTGCCACAGAATCGAACGGTGTCGTTGACTTGTCCTGGTGTTAACACCAGTCTTGCGAAATTAGTTGTCTGCAGCTTTCACCAGAAACCACTGTAAAAACGAATTATCATATAACAAGATAGAAGTAAATTTCCATGGAGGATGTCGCACACGTAACCGGACAACAAGCATCGTTTGTACCCATTTTTCTTTTCGTTTGTTTGTTTGTTTGTTTGTTTTTTAGGGAAGAAAGCATAACGATCTTGTTTTAAAACGATGGTCCTTGTTTGAACTTCATCATTTCCCTTGCTCTGAATAACTTGTCCCAGATGACCTTCAAATTGTAGGTACCGAAGAAAGATCACTCATGGCACTTGAGAAAAAAAAAATTTGTTGGGAGGAAAAAGGGAAAGCTGAGCAAAACACCTCAGTCTCGAATGTGACAGGCAAGCCTGATCCAGGAGTGGACTTGATTGATTGGATCAACTAACATTTCTCTTGTTCTCTTGTTTGGGAAACCAAGTCTTCGCCAAGTCTTAAATAGTAACCAAGTATTAAATCTGTCTGAACGTTAACCTTTGGCTTACCGAGTTAGTCAAGTATTGCGTGTCGACATCCTCTAGGAATGGGTGTGTAGTTCATTTGTTGCGTCGGTTCCATCAAATGGAGCCGCTTGCTACTAGTTTTAATCTACCTAGTCATGCTGTGTCTAACACTGGAAAATCCAGTCCTCGAAAGATGTATATGGCTGTATCTGGATGAATAAAATTTGTACAGAGATTTTCTTTGTCTCTTCTTTTCTTGTCAGACTCTAATTGTAAACCCATAACTTTCGTTGATAGGTCCGGGGCCCGGCCCGGTCGCTTAAAACAGCCGTAATTTAGGTGGACGGTTTATGTGCTCTGGTACCAGAGGTTTTCCCTGCGGGCTCCTCTACCGAAATGCTGGTCCAAAGGCCGTTCCAACAATGTTTGAACGTTCAGTGGGTGATGTTGGACCAACATTTTTTTTTTGTTGGATGAATATTTCATTTCCGATCATACATTTTACCCAGCAAGTTTCTTCGTCCAACATTGCTACTTTCTTACAAATACTGAGGATGTTGGCCAACAATTTTGCAAAGTTTAGCCGGGGGTCATAAGCGTGTAAGAAACAGAGACAGTTTGAGAACTTCTCAGAACGCAGTGACTGGTTGAACAAACAGCGTACCAAAGGGGTTTAGGGCTCCAGGGCTCCAGCCTAAAAAATGCAGGGCTCCAGGGCTCCAAGACGGAATATTCGGGGCTCTAGGGCTCCATCGCTCCACTCCAGGGTTCCATTTGGCCAGAATCAGCATTTCTGTCCGGGCTCCAATAGAGAGAGGCTCCGGGCTCCGAACTCGACGACAAAAATTTCAGGGCTTCAAAGATCCCCCTTTGGGAACACTGAATAAAACCTACCCGAAAACCTACCTCTGACGAAGGGCTAACGCCCGAAACGTCAGCTTTCAAGCTATTCACGGTGGCCAATTTACCTATCAACTCAGTTGATAAATCCAAATTTTTGTGCTACCCTAAAGATCATTGTTGGTTTTTTGTTTTGTTTGTTTGTTTTTGTTTAGTTTTTGCAACCAGGGCCAATTTTTTCTTCATTTTAAAGTCTGGGAGAGGCTAAATACTTCCGTGCTCTTCTTTCCCAGAAGAGGCGGTGTATTAGTGGTTACGTTTGTCTTCCAGCGTCTCCTGCTGCAAGCAGGTTACCCTGTTACACTAACAACAGGGCTTCTGCTACTAGAGACAGAATCCATGTGAACGGATTAACTAGTATTAGGCTAACTTCTAGTAGCAAAAAAATCCAGCGGATCCTCTATCAAAAATCATGCAGCTTGTGGCAACCACAAGTTTGACTCCCCTCACCACAATGACTACTACAATTTTCGCTAAAGTACAATGGTGTCGAGCTACTTTGACCTCAGTCTGACAAAACATGCTAGGTTCTGTCTGCTTTGAACAAAACTAGACAAATATTGGCTAGCTGATTATTCACGATTTTCTGATCTGAATGCATTCATAATAACAAGTTTATTTGATGCTGTGAAGGTGACAAGGTCAAGAAAAGTAAAAGAATACACTGTCCTTGGGAGAATTAATTTTTATTGGGGCATAGTTGGGCGATGTACTAGTGACATGGCCCTCTAAAAACAAAGCATAATGCAAAATTCAAGCTTTTTTGTTCCCGAAAGTAAAGAAAATGTTAGTATAATTTGTAAGATAACAACAGACTGACGCGATCACAACCATGACTTTCCATGACCTATCAAAGCCCGAGGGATGTATAGTATTCTATTTCTACACGCTCTTATAACCTACGACTTCAGACTGAGTCAGTTCATGGTTTTTCACTTAAATGATTTAACATTACTGGCGGGATCAGAGGGTCTTAATAAAAGTGTGAGATGTTTGAAGGCTGGCGAAACAAACGAAAATTTAGTCAGTTGATATTTGTAGCTAATTGTTTCCGACGATAAAGATATTGAGGAATTGCTCTGAGGATGGACAGTAAAAATTGCCCTCCTTTTAAGCGGCTGCTGCTTGGCAAATTCCGCTAAAGGCTGCGCCTGAATTTCTTAGTTGACGGCTTAAGTTTAAGACATTTGACGGTACGAATAACTTACGAACTTTGGACTATGACTATCTGCCCCATATCAGTCCAGTTTTATATTTCAGCCTACCGCTAGCTGAACAGGTTTGGGGGTGGCGGAGAGGAGGCTATACTGTGGCTTTGGTAGGGATCTGTGCCTAATCCGGCTGAGCTCGAACGTTAACGCTATTTAAACGAAGTATTACCCTATTTCGAAACCAAACAGCTCAAAAACCATGCCTTTTAGCTTAATTATATAAGGGCGTAAGTCCCTCCCCCTTAGTCCTCGACTTCCACTGGATGGCAAGTCTTTCATTTGTGTTTGCAAATAGTCAATCACCTTTGTGATACATTTGCAACGATTATTATTGAAAATTGACATCCTAGTTGTATTGCTCCGATGATGTACGTAGGAAACACGAAAAAATTCTCGCCCTTTTATAAGTGTATCGTGCCTCGATATCGACTGCGCATGGACTTGGTGTTAACTGCAGAGTGATTGCAATGAACAGAAAGCCCACTCAGTCCAAGATGATATTGTCCCCGAGAGAAACCTTTCGTTTTGTGGCTGTTTTAATGATCTGTTCTATCATTCTGGTTCCTATCTCTGCCACGGATGACACCCTGGAAGGATTACGTCGAAGAGACGATGATCAAAACTCCCATCTGTTGTCTGCTAATGGCGCTGAGGCTGCGGGTAAACCGTCCTTGCTATATCGAGAACCAAGAGCAGTTAAAAATAATGCGAGTCCCAACTTATCGGATATTGAAAAAAGACTGCAAGCCATGGAAGGAAAGTACGTTCTTTTGAACTGTCAGTTTTTAATATGTAGCTTTTCCTTTTTAGGTTATTAACTTGCCTTTTAGCCTAATTTTATCTTGCGGTGAATGCATCTGAATATGAAAGTTAAAGTAAACATTGAACAAAAGACATGGATACATTTGAAAGCGATTTCGTCAGTGCAACTTTCTATATACAATGTGTTTCAGTTGTTGTCAGATTAGATCCGTAGTTGGAGTGACAAAGTCCCGTTGAGGTATACTGAAGCGTTCAATTGTGAGAAATTCGAGGTGCGTTGTTCCGCTGACCGCAAAAGATCAGATACCGTGTAGCACTAAATTTTTGCGGGCGTTTAATTTTGCGAAAGGGCGATTTTTTTGTTTTGCAGGAACTAATTTTTGCGATTTTTTTCTTGTTTTTTGAGTACAAACTAATACAGGTGAACAACATGCAGATGTATAACACGTTAATCAGTTAATCAGTGGAGTACCTTCGGACGATCCTTTTAGGCTTTTAAGCTTTGTAACTGAGTTAAATAGTTGGAGTGTACCAACTGCAATTTCATCGACTCGTTTCTGAATGTTTTTTTTTTCTAATTTCGTTTTGTTTTTGAACGGAAGAGACAGTTTAAGCAAATGGGCACCAACATGATTTCACATTACATGATAAGACGTTATTGGTATTTTATTTCGACAGGGGAGTCAGATTTTACGGAGAAAATGTTTGCGGAAATTTTTTTCACGCCGGGGAACTTTAAGTGCGGATCATGAAAAAAAAAACCTGCGAACATCGCAAAAATTAGTACCGCAAAAATTTAGAGCACACGGTAGTTGAGCGAGGTTATTCTGAAGAATGAATGCGGGCTACCGGAAAACGCTGGCGAGTGAGACGAGGCCGAAGTAGATGTCATTCGGCTCCCTTTGAAGAATTCAAGAAACAAGAAATGCAACATCGTGCAGAGGAAACAACTGTCCTAAAGAAGCAATTTTGATCGCTATCGAAGATTAACTGGAGAAAAAAGTGGCTGCAATATCATCACTGAAGTACTGAAAGGTTGTTTGCGAGAAAAGGGTGATCACGATCGATCGGCGACGAAGACGTGGCCTTGAAAAGATTGATGGCAAGCTAGACGAGGTAGTGGATTGCTATGAAAACGATGGAAAAATCAATGAACTTTCACTCCCAATTATCGTCTCACTTGAAGTTCAGTTGCGTCAAGAAGTGAATTTTCTATGCAGAAGCTCAAGAACTAAAAGTAACCGGGAGGAGAAGTTGACTGAACTCTTCTTGTATGAATTACCCCATGCAACAAAGAATCTCATGCAATTTCAGTCCTCACACAGAATCGTCTTAACCGGTAACGAAAACAGCTGAAGGAGGCGATGCATGTTCGAGCCGAGGTGGTCAAGAAGTCACAGTGAATCAAAATAATAAAGCTCATTGGAAATAAACAATTTTCGAATGAATGTTTGGCAGCCTTGCTTTCAAAAGCAACGTGTGTTGCTTTTAAATGATGACAAGAATGAAAGCTATACCAACCTCGAAGGAAAAATGGAGGAAGCAATATCGAAGCTTGGTTTCTTTAAGGAAGCACAAAGAGGCGATTTAATTGTTGGAGGAAAAGGGGCCAGAACCCAGAAGCCAGTTGAAGAGGACATTAAAACTGAAGAAATTCGATGATCGTCTCAGCTTAAACGCAACTGATTGCAACTCCCTGAACTATGATATTGGAAAGAAGGTCCTCTTCACTGTTGCTGAGCAGAAAAATTCTGCAGTTCAGAGTTACGTGAAAATCCTCGTAGCTGAATAATCAAAGAATGTATAAGAGTGGCAGGTTAAAGCTAAGAACGGGATCAAAAGGCTCAGCACTGAAGAACCGTGAAAAGCAGAGAGGATAATTGAAAGAAAGAAAGAAAGAAATCTTACCGTAACTAACTTCATAGACGGAAAGACTTCAAGATTTGCCTAAGTGTGAGACTATTGTGATGGAAGACAGGCAATCTGGGCGTGCGAGGTGTTAAAAAAATGTCACTTTCGGTCGACAATCCTTGCAGAAGCGCCCTAAAACGAGGTTGCACTTCAGTCTTCTGTTTTACCAACCAATGACCCAGGGAAGGACTGTTTTAGATTCAAGGGATGCAGGAAATAAACTGCTGTAAGAGGAGCAATCACAAGCTACTACTTGTACACCCATTGGAGGAATCTGGAAAGAGACTTCCCACAGCCATGGTGTGCTACGACACCCCATTTCTATTGCATTTTACTACAGTAACCTCTTCAGAGAATGAAACATTTTTCTTCACACACCCTGTGTGTGTTATGAGCAAACGAGTCTGAGATCAGCCTGACTGCACACAATCCGTCTGCGACAAATCCAATTCTAGAGAGCTGTAATGGAAATGTGTCTCTCCCTTCCTAAGCATGTTGTCCTCGCCGAGCAACCAGTAAGTACAAGTCTGTTGATTGGCGAATTAAAAGTACGCTACTACGACCGTTGGTCCCAATATAACATCTGCAAAATGCATCCTCAAAAACCGGTGTAAGGAGAAACACAGATCTGCAAGATTGGGCCTTCAGGACATTCTTGTGTTGGTTACACAGAAAGGGAGCCATTGATAGGCCACGCCAAAGGCCACAAGTGTACATTGGACTTGTCTCTTGTCTTGTCTGGCCAAGGGAACGTTTTGAAAGCATCGCGCCTTGGAAGTCAGTGAAGTCAGACTGCCCAGCTATGCCGAATAATTACAAGATTACCTGCTGTCATCTTGGAAATACAGAGAAAAATTTGACTATATTTAAGAAGTGCAAGTGCTTATAACAAAGCTAACTCCTGTGTTCGGAACTGAAAGTTACTGTTTTGCATGAAATTTCTCTCGGCTAGATGTGCGGACGTAGGCATGGGTCCGAATTAGTTTTCAGGGGCCTGCACCCTCCGATTATTGTTGCCAACTCACAGTTTTTCTCTGTGCTCGCTTAAGTTTTTGCTCGATAAAGTTTGTTTTGTAACTCGTTTAGCGTTGTGTTGGAAAATAAATCGTTCACCTGAGGTCTATTAACTGGCTTACTTCGCCCTGAAAAATGCCCTCGAATTACGTCCTTGCTTTCGATGTGGGGTTTCCAAACACTGAAGTATTATCATGGCCATAAATCATGTCAAAAGGAACTTATCTCCCGCTTACTGTCAGTCTCCCGCTGTCAGTCTCCAAGGTGGACAGTAAAACAGCCCCAGAAAACAGCTTCAGACAGCAGCTTCGTGAATAGGTTATGACAAGAACGCAGGGTTTTAAGTTTAAGGCTGCGGTGCAGGTTATCGTGCCACTCCCAAGCGTCATTCTGAGATTTTCACGTCAAGAATTTGCCTGAGTCTCAGTTGATTATGCAGGTCGTTATATGAACCTCCAGAGTCGTGAAACACAACAAGAAATACCTCTAGCGATGTCTGTTTTCAGGGCTAGGGTCCATTGTTCCGTTGTTTGTTCTATTGTTTTCTCAGCAAATCAGAGAAGACCTTGTAAGAGCTGCGTACCGCCCCCTTTATCGAGTTGGGTGGTGCATTTCTAGATGGCCTGCGATCTTGATTCAGGCAGCTCTCTTATTAATTTACAACTTTTTTTTTCGGACTGACAAGTCTTCGCAGGTATCCTCAAGACATCATTTTGTGACAATGAAGAAATTTCGTTTAGACCGAGAATTTCATTCATAACTGCATATACTGAAAAGGCCTAACAGTATTCAAGGGAATAGTTCGGCTTCGGCTAGCTCGAAATTGTCCTTTACTCCACCGTCCTTTACGCACTTTGTAGTTGTCGAGAAGTCATGATTGAGGCAGCAAAGGAGGCTAATCGCACAGTCCTCTGCAGCACAGACATTAATGAACAGGGAATCACGACGATCTCTGATGGTTTGAAGCGCCTCTACGCATTGTTCTTTGACGAGAATGCTTTTGGCCACCAAAAAGGTGAAGGCGACGAGTTCAAGAAGTGTACATTGGTGTAAACGCGCGCCAGATACTGTGAACTGATAAGTCAGTGGTTCTTACCTTTTCTCTGGATTGTCCAAGAATACACTGGCTCCCTTGGAATGGTAGCAGGCGTAATACGGGAGAGTGGGTAAGGAGAGAAAGAAAGTGGGAAGAAAAATTGGGGGATTGCGCTACCCCTACCCGCTACCTCTAGCCCTCCACTTTTACGCTTTCCAAGCAGGCTACTGGAGGGGTATCATGGCTTGGGAATACGTGTATTCCCAATACACACACTCTAGTGGTCAAGATTTACTAAAGTGCACAGAGTAGCCTAGAACACTGACGTGAATCCCTTTTTAAAAAGTATTTTACTTAGTTTCGACAAAGGAGGAAAGGTAGTTGTCACGGAAAAAAAAAGGGGGGGGGGAGAACGAAACAAGTAAACAATACCAGACCCAAAAAGATAGAAATACGTTACTTCACATCTACCGGAATTTTTGAAAAGGCGGTTCATGAAATTTTGAGCATTTTTACTAGAAGTACGCTCAAAGAAGGGTTTTCATGTCTTCATTCAGTCTCAAAATGACAAGAAAGAGAGAAAAGAGAGGAAAAAAAGAGAGCGGAGGAGGAAAAAAGGACTGTCAATACCCGTAGGTTTTAAATTCCCGAAATTTTGAACGACAAAATTTAATTGCAACCGAGGAGAATCGTTTTCAAAAATTCAAGTAGATATAAATTCTTCTTATTACCAGTTTCCACTAGGGACGTGAAAGTTATCTTTCTTCTCCTCCTTTCCTCACCTGCAGACTGGATGCGCTGCTTCGCCTACCACCCAGATCACGTGACTCCTCGCTTTTGACCTTCCTTCTAGGTTGGTATAAAGACAATTATTGAACAAAATCCTCATTTGACCGAAATTACTTCTTTTTTTTTCCTACTGATATCTTAACGAACCAGCTGTAAAACGGTTGAAAACTCGTTACATAGCAGCAATATGAGGAACGATATTGATTAGCAATTGCATGCACTTTGCACTTTTGTGAAAAGTCAGAGAACGGAGAGGTCAAAATCTAACATACAATTCAACAACAACACCATATAAGAATGGAAAAACCTTATTAATGCTGAAAGGGTTTTTTAAAACAATTGACAATAAAAACTAACGGTAAAAATTCACGACGTTTCGACCGCTCTTCGGTCATTATCAAGCGAAATGTTGAGAATATGAATTTGCATAGATATATAAAGTGACAAAGGGGCAAAAATATGTAAGGAAAATATATGAGGTAAAAATGTGTAAAAGTAGCTAAAAGTATGTGTAAAAAGAATTTGTTAAAACAATAAAAGCATGCAAAAAACTTACTATATAAAGACTAATTATTTAAAAACCTTCGCACGAATTGAGTCGGTTTGTACATTGAGACTTGGTCTCAGTTCATGGATAAAAAACGTTTCGTAAATGAGGCAGTCAAATTTGTTTTTACATTTCTTTAGAATTTTAAAATTCTTGTTAAGATCCTTAGGGGCCAGAGAATGTTCCGAGCGAAAATGCTTGCCAATAGACGACGACACGTTCTTGTGCTCATCGACGCGTTGATGCAAGTGCCGGCACGTAAAACCAACATAACCTGCATCGCACAGGTCGCATTTAAAAAGGTAAACTAGGCACTGTTGGTTTACGACCGGCGGCTTGACTTCACGTAATTTCAGGTCTCGCTCAATTTTGTGACTGACGAAAACGGGTTGGATGGTGGTGTTAATTTTCTGGCTAAGGTCTTTCAGTTGGGTGCGAAGAATATCAACTGAGGCTTGGTCTTTGAACGGTAGAACAACACGAACGGGCTCTGGACTATTGTTCTCCGTTGGTGAGGGAACGGGTTGTTCAGTGGCTTTGATGGCAATAAAGCGTGTAATGGTGGAATTTATTAGCTTATCTGGGTATTTAGTTATCCAGACCCCGCTTGATAATGACCGAAGAGCGGTCGAAACGTCGTGAATTTTTACCGTTAGTTTTTATTGTCAATGCTGAAAGATACCCTAAAATCCCGTTCATTAATTCAACAGCTCTTAACAAAACCTTATGCCGCTTGTACCCTGTAATAGATATAAGAATACCACATCTCCTAAAGAACAATGTTTGAAAATCGAGTTACTCCAAATCGGCAATTAACGGTCTGCTACCACAGTATTGTGTGCTTGTCAACCAAACATTTCTTACAAAGTTGTATACGTCCCATGTCTTACACATGGGATTTTGCGTTTATAAGATTTATATCTGTCAGGTCGAGAGGGCCGAAACTACGGAAAGGAAGAGATGGGGCCTCCCGGTCCCCCTGGACCACCCGGACCAAAAGGTACACTGTGAAATTTGTTACTAATTATCAAATAAGGGTTTTGAGAAGTTTTGTAAGTTGTGAATCTCGGGGACTGGAGGGCCAGAAAAGGGACCTTTTATATGGTGAGCCTTTAAATGGTTTTATTCTTTGTGGACTCCATAATATCGGAGATGAAATTCATGCAGTTTCTTTTTCATTGTCCTAATTAGTTATCAATTAGAGATGATTTTTTTTTCAGCTCCATTGATTATTTTATAAAATATGACACGCAATTGGTAAAGTCCATTTCCTCTTGTTTGGATCTGAAAACAAATTGTTATCGATCTTAGTTGTGAAACAGAAACAGGTTTATTACAACAACAACAGGTAATTCTTTCCCCCTCTTTTCCAATTTTTTTTGTTACGTTTGTTGACTTTCTTTATTATAAGAAGCAAGAAATTCTGAAGAATTTACAGGCGGACGATGGTAACTCTGCCCGCCCTTTCTCTGGACCCTCGTGTACACTCTCTTAAAATTCCAAGGACACCCAGCACGTGAATCTGGGCTATTTGAAGCAATATTTTGACTAATGCTGTGACCGGCTATCGAAGATAGATATTTTGGGTATTCTGAAGAATTTACAGGCGGCCCATGGTGACTCAACGGCATTCCCCCTTCCCCCACTAAGGAGACAGCACGTGAACCTGCGTGACGAAAAACGTGAAAGTGTGGTGCAATATTTTGGCTATGTTGCAACCATAGCACATTTAGCCGAATAAATAAAGAACTGAAGTGTTACCTTTGCCTTGCTGTTTGATTTCCACGGGATCGCCCGTCCAAATATCGGGTGCCAAAGATGTAGCAGCTTTGTCACAGAAGAACGGCGACTACGATCTAAATTGCTTTGTTTCAAAGTCAATGGGTTAGCCCCAAAGACAACACGAAATCGCATATTAGCTATTAAAGACCACGCAAGGCTATCAATAGCTAGTTGTTGACAGGCAACTTGATATAATACGGGTTGTTAAACGGTCACGAAAACGATAACAATTGTTATTTGTATTCTCCTACAATCTGCGTGCTTTATGGCCGTCCGATATGGTGCCTAAATAATACCGTCCAGAAGGACAGCCGAGGAGTACTAGGAACGACTTTCCGATTCGACCGGCTTTCGGAAAATTCTCGGCAAATGTCCAATATGGCGGACTGAGCATTCAAAGCAGGCATTAAAGAGGCCGAGAAACAAGGTTTTTACTGTACACTTCACCACATTCATGTACAGTGCTTGTTTAAACATGAAATTGGCGTCGAACTGTTCAATGTCTTCGAAAAAAACTTCTGTTAGCCGACGCTAAATTTAATAGCTCAAGTACTCCAAATTAAGAAACTGAAACGGTAAGCTTGTCAGGGTCTTGTAAGAATTGAAATCTTTATTTAAGAACCGTGCTTTTTGCGACTGAGACATTGTCTTAGAAATAATGGATCCTTTGTCACAAGTCTATTCCGTTTTATGTGTAACTAGGTTGTCTTGTCAGCTGTCTTGTCCCTCTAGTCGGTATTACCCTAAGAAGTAATACCGCCCAGGGGGACATACAGACATATGAGCTTCTTATACATCATACTTTGAATATTTTTTTCAAACCGTTGCAGGCCTTGCTGATAACGTATAATGGTAAATCGGAAAACTTGACTTATCGTAAATATTTTTAAACTTGGTGCTCTTGCCTTCACCTTTTGGGGGGGCGGGGGGGGGGGTGCAAGCTGTGTATATGTATATTCATCTTTCATTTACTTTCCACCTGGATTTGTATTACACAGTTTCTTTCAGATTATGCTGTTTACAAGTTTCTACTATAACTCTGATAGCTTAACATAAATATTTTCAGACTTAGTAGTCCTTGTCCCTTTGACTGGTATTACCTAAAAAGATTGTACCATCTGTGAAAGGACATACTCAGTCCGCCATATTGGATATTTGCCGAGAATTTTCCGAAAGCCGGCCGAATCGGAAAGTCGTTCCTAGTACTCCTCGGCTGTCCTTCTGGACGGTATTATTTAGGCACAACCGTCCGATATGACGCACTGTCACGATCTGTCACCGTATTCCCTTTAAAAACACGTTTTATAAACACGTCTGCAGGGATTCTAATATATTTCGTCAATACTACCCTGAAGTTTTCTGCGATCTTAGATGGAAAATTAAATTCAACTAAAAAGATCCTCGGTAAAGGATATGTCGGCTTTTTATTCATTGGTATGTCGGGTATTTGAGAGATTGGATTTCAAACCTGATAAAATCTGTCTATTTACGTCATTATGACAGCAAGGTCATTGCTCAAAGGCCGCGCGACCAAGAGGACTAAGTGAACTGACGGACGGCGACGACGATGAAAAACAAAAAACGTCCATTTTACTAGTCGGCGCGACGTGCGTATACGCACGACGGCCCCCTAATGGTGATCACCCTTGCATTTATTGATACATGTAGAAAAATAACCTGAAAAAATTCAGGCTTTTGCGAGGTTCGTCGTCATTTCTTATTTCATCCGCAGTTCACGTATATGATTATTTCATATATTTACTCCCATTTCTTTATCACATTTTGCTTTTGCAATACTGAGATGATTTAAATTCATGCAAATTAAAGCTTGTTGTTGTTCTTGTTGTTATATGACTGGGACGAAGGACAAAGCGGCTTCGGGATATGAAGCGTGTGTATGAAAATTCAGATCGTTGCTCAGGGAGGCTGACCTGGCCTTCGTATCTTCAACTAGATTTCATTTAATTTTGATGGTAGGTCTAATGTGAACCTGCCCTTATTGACTTGTTTGATTATATCCCAGGGGAATCAGGGAAACCTGGTGCAAAAGGATACCAAGGGATTCCCGGCAGAAATGGAAGCCAGGGACCTCAGGGAGTCAAAGGCGAAAAAGGACAAGACGGGAAATCTGGGGTGAAATATGTACGCTGGGGAAGGACCACATGTCCTAGTGGTGCTCAAATAGTTTACAAAGGTAAGCATTAGAATTAAAATTGAAGAGATAAGTCTCTTAAGGGCTAAACATGTTTCCATATGCAATATCACGACAAAGAGTCTCACAATACAATGTAGTGCGCTGTGATTCCTTATTGTTGGTCCTTCGATTTTTCTTGATGACGACTGTTTTAATTTCGCCTTCAGTTTGGCAAGGTGTATGTTCAGCGAAATTGAGTCACTGGTTAAGATGAATCAGTATCGTACTAAATACAGGAATTCCTTCAACATTCTTCAACTGACTCTTGTACGGACCAACACTCGGTTGCCGTGGAAAAAAAGAAAAGAAAAAACAAACAAACAAAAAGCATCATTGCACTTTCAGTTTAATTTATAGGTCGCTTCGATAAATGTGGTTTATGGATCAAGCTTCACTCTTCGACGGATTTTATTTTCCACAAATTACATTTCGGGTGATGCTTAAACGTGAGGAACGTCTCGTGTTGATTTTGTTCTTGTTCACACTGGTTGTGGAGTAAACTACCTTTGCCTTCCAAACAATCCAAAGTATGACAAGTACAAAAATGGCCACCAGCACGCTGGGTACATGTACGGCAGTCAAAATGAAATGCAGTTCAACCCTTTTACCACGAAAAATCTCCTCAGCCATGATGCACCTTGCGTTGTCTGCTTCGTCAAGTCACGCAGTTCATTGCTGATGATGCCCGCACGGAATAACTGTCTGTCTGGCTGGACCGAGGAGTATAATGGGTATCTGATGAGCGAATATTACAACCACAAAAAGCCAAGTGAATTCGTCTGTGTTGACAACGACGCAGAGAAGATTCCAGGTACTTCGGCCGACAAGAATGGTGTCTTCCTTTATCCAGTGGAGGGAGTTTGTGGCACCCTCCCATGTGGCCCATATGTCGCCGGTCGAGAGCTCACTTGTGCTGTGTGCACCAAGTGACGGTTTGTCAGTCCTCGGACAAAATTTTAAAAACAATGATTTCATGATGGCGCCCCCTTCCATATATCTAGAACAAAAATAACACCTTTCTATACCTTAAAAATTAGCCAAAACAATAGATCATCGTGGGTTTTAATCGCTCGAAGGTTCCAAGCTTTCGTGTAGTTTTGCATTGTGATTCTACCAAAATTTTGCGATGCTGTTTAGTACGTAGACTTCGCTGCTATCTTTTCAGTTCAAGAGGTATTTTGGGAGAATCTTTAAAATTCCAAAACAACAAATTGCAAGGGCAAAAAGGGGCCCCTTGTTTCGGGCAGAGCCTTCCTGTATAGCTCCTAAGCAGCACTACCCTCCAGTCCCCTCCCGGGAAAGGGAGAGTTCTGCACGCAGGCTAATAATAGTTAGGGGCGACTATTTATCCCACTGAACACTAAAGGTGAGGTTAATGGCAGTTACTACGAAACGTTTCCTTAAAGGGGGAGATTTTCCATAAGGGTTTGATTGAAAGAAGTGAAAACAATGGACAGCAAACCACCTTTTTGTTTTAGCTCCCAACTGGAGCCCATCTGCCCCCAACGATGGTTTGTGTCTCAAACCGATGTATCGGGCACAAAAAATATATCAGTTTTTTTAGTTTATTTTGTACTTCTTGACTGTGCCGTTTTCTCCGCTGTACGCATCACTTTGCTATGTTGTTTTGGTTCTATTTGAAAGAACTCGAGGAAGTATTGTCAAGGCACACAAAGAGACCCTGAAGAATTGAAACATAGGGCCTGCCTTTTTGGATTTCACTTTTAAAATGTAACACAATTGAAAAAGAGTGACTAACAAAGCTTGATAGCTCATTTGGTTACAGCGCTGCACTGGTATCGCAGAGGTCATGGGTGCGATTCCCGCTCAAGCCTGAATTTTTTAAGGTTTCTTCTTTTCAACCGCTTAGGTTGAAACATCTTCACTGCGATGATCTACACATAATTCTATCTTTATCCGCAGTTCAAATATATGAATATCCAAAGTTCCATATTAATGACGTCATCAGTATGGAATGCCCTTCATCGTTGCTCAGCCAGTGTGAAAACATTGTATTTTTCCTGCTTCGGAAGGAAATAGTTCTGAACAGGAAGGAAATAGGAGACACCTGTCTGTGCGCAGGCCAGGCTATTTGATTCGTGACAAACTCGAGGTCACAAAAGAAGACAAGGACTGAGTGAGGGGCCATCAGTGGCATGCATCTTGTACAGTATTTTCATAATCCACCGTTTGTGTAATGTTTGTGTAGATAAATTCCTTGAGCGTTTAATTTACTGTTGTAGTTTGCATTATTTGAATAAAATTTTGGGTTATTTCCCACGAAAAACAGTTCGTAACACTTTGGCCGTAGCCTATTGGGATCAACTGTTGGTTGGTTGGGTTTATGTGGGTTGGTTACGGTTTGTTCATGTTCCATTGGGAAAAAGCCGTTTTCGTTTGGTTTGGTTGATTTTGAGCCGATTCAAAAAGTTAGGTATGGTCCCCAAAAAACTGTATCAAAACACCTTAAAACGATTGAAAACGATGGGTAGCGTCTGCTGACATGTTAGCAAGCATCAGTTTCCACTTCTTGGTCATTATTTTTGCGCGTAAACTGCTCGTAATTCTTGCCATTCTAATTTTTGTTAAACTTGGTGTCTGATAAATTAAGGAGGATATTCTCAAAGTAGCCTGTAATGCGAGTGGCTGGTGTCCTCTCCGTTTCAAAAACAATGTTGCTAGATATCTAATTGATCGTCACTTCTTCCAGCAGTTCTTGAAAAGACATCCGAAACAACGACCCGTGCTTTCGAGTATGCCAAGTGACAAACGCGAGTCAACCAAGAACGGTTGAAAAAATGGTATATTTTGGAACCTTAAAAATGCTTGTACTCTAGTAACAACCGTTTTCCTACGACATAGGAAAACAGAATTCAAACTTCCATTTTTGTTTTCCGTTTTCCCGTTTTCCCGTTTTTCCGTTTTCTTTCGTGTTCGTAAGACATTGAAAAACCGAATTCGAACTTCCATTTTCCGTTTTCGTTTTTTTCCGAATTTCGCTAATCGAAAGAATGTCGGCACTTCCTGCCGCCATGGGAAGGCCTGGGCTTAGCTTAAGTCCAGGAAAGGCATGGAACTTAAGAGTGGAAACTGGAAAAGGTACTGGGCAAAATGAACAAAATGGCGCCGGAATTCAAGGGTGGGATATTTTGTGCATAGGGAGGGAACCCATCTTTTAGAAAGAAAGATGAAAAAACATCAAATAAATTGAAAGGGCTGGCTGTACAGCTGACTGTAAACACGGAATTGTGATTAAAAAACACAAACAAACAAAACAATAAAACGCCTTTGCTGCTATATGTATAAAAAATCAATTTTAAAGGGTTTTCCACCTCACGACAACCGTGCCTGTGTGGAACCACCCACTTTCCCCAAGAAAAAATCGGAGAGGGGCCCTCTCCGATTTTTTTTTTGAAGAGATCGGGTGGCTATACAAAGGCTAGACAAACTGCGCTAAACATTGTTATTCAAAGCTTTCTGTTTTGACCTGACCCCTGGGGAGTACTCCCTACAGTGGGCTACACGGGGAGGCTCCGCCCGAAAGGGGTGCCTTTTTTAAGCTCGCAGTATATTAAAAGGTAGGGAAAATTGCCATTTAAGTGTATGAAAGGGTCATAAGATCGGCTGCAAAGTGAAAGCAATGGTGGCTAAAGCGCAGTATATCAAAGGGTGCCAACGTTTGGCAGAAATAACAACGTGAAACACGTAAAAGCTTGCACTTTTGAGCGACTGAACCAGAACAACTAAAAGCCCGGGATTAACATTGAGATTATAGGAAATCAAGTTCTATTGCTTTGGCTTATCCTTGAGGCATGAGAAAGGGAAAGGGGGTGCAATTTTCCTCTAGGTATATGAAAGGGGTACCATTTCGGTAAAAAAAATTAGTATATATAAGGGTAAGGGTTTGAACCTCCAGGCTGAGCCTCCCCGTATAAAACTTTATTGAGTACCCCCTCCGGACCTGACATGAATAGTTGACAGCCGTTGCGACGACATTGACAAGGAAATGAAATTATTACAAGTCACGGAATTGGCTGTTTAGGTCCCAATAAAAACGGAATTATTTTAGTGAAAAGGCCTTCTTTGATAGATTTGGAAAATTGTCTTGCTGTGATATGGCACCTTATACTGCGATATCGACTGCGTGTTTCATTAGCAACTGACATTCTCCTCTTGATACCAGGGTCTGGAAGGGGGGTCCTGATCCCGCATTCCCGCTCCTTTTTCACGAGAATCCCACATCCCGCACTTTTTTCATCGCTATCCCGAATTTCGTTTCTTTTTTTCTTAAAAGTACATTAAAAAAGACTAATTTATGCAAAAGCTAATAAATTTAAGATGTAGATTGGCCCTTTCGATTGATATTTTGCGCTCACCTGGTTGATTCGCTGTTGCCGCTATAACGTTTTTCTTTATGGGAACCAGTCGGTCGTGACTGGTTCCCTGAATTCCGGACAGACAGGCAACAAAATCCCGCATCCCGTGTCCAAATTTTGGTCAATCCTGCTTCTCTGGTAACAGTCAAAACCCGAATCCCGTCAAGATGTTTTTCGTTTTCCTGAATCCCGCAACATATTTTGGTCAAATCCCGGATCCGAGAATACCCTTCCAGACCCTTGTGATACCATGCAAAAACTTCATATAATTCGGAAGCTGCAGCCCCTTAGATTTGGTAAAGGTTCTTAAAACTTCGACAATATCTTTAATAGCTATGTTATTTTCCTCAATAAGAAAGCAGCGAACAAAGACCTCATTAAGGATATTTTCTAAGGTCGCCACAGTAGGGACAGGAACTGCTTACATTCTTCCGGTTGGCGAGAAAAGAAGATAACGAAATTCCAATCCCATTTTCTAAAGTCGTGGAAAAACTAGAAACGAGAATGGAAGTACGAATTTCGTTATCCCAGCAAGTGGTAAACGGAAAACAAAACTGGTAGTTTGAATTCCGTTATCCTGCGTCGCAGGAAAACAGTTGGCACTAGGGGTCGCACTAGGGTACATGCATTAAGGTGATTCCATCGAAATAGAAGGAATATTTAAAATTTTCTTGAACTTGGTCCAGTTGGTAATTGTGTTTAGAACATTTCAAAAATGCAATAAAAAAATGGGGGCCATCGTGCTTGTTTTTTCACAAAATGGATAGCCATTAATAGCAACTATACGACCCGCAAGGTTTTCCTGAGATACCCTGGTAATCAGAATGAGAACCCTAACTGCTTTAAAAAGTCATTGCTTGTATTGAAATATTGGAGCAGTTCACCAAAACAAACATTTATCTTGTATTATATACAATTTTAGTTGAACAGGAATCAAGATTATGAAATAAATTTACAAATTTGCGGCGAGCGTACATACCCTGCAGCACCTAAAGACGTGTTCTTTTCGGCATTTAAATAACAATATATCAAAACAGAATTTTTAACTTTCCTCAAAATCGCGATATATTGTACTAGACCGTGCCCGAGCGCGTGCACGAGCGCGCGCACCTTCGGAACTTGATAGGTTTTCTATGAAAGCTGAGCTGTTCAGAGAAATAAATGGTCGTTTTCTCCTAAACGAGCTCGGTGACCCCCATTTTTAGCCAATGACGTCACGTTAGTGACGTCATATGGCTACTGTCAGAACCTAAAAATCAACGATATACGTGAGACGTCTGTCTTACGATTTGTAAGGCTGGGGGGATATTCTGTGTGACGATGGGTGGGGGTGTGCACCAGGAGACTGAAACTCTTACCTTATCAGCGGCACAAACCCATACAGCTTATACTATAGGAGTACGTCCCCCCGGCTTTGAAGTGTTTTGCATTCGCAAGTGTGGATCTACTTCGAAAAATTATGCCTGTTTTGTGTACGTGAGGTCTGGCAGGATTTTATTGGCGTTGTAGTCCTGTGTTTACTTAACTGAAGTACAAATTTCCACAGCAGCAAATACAAGACGGACTTGCCAATTTGAGATGTTGTATGAACAGAACGTGGAAATTAACGTTACTTCGATCCCTAATTAACAGTGAAAGAGACAGTATTTAAAGCCCAAGTTAATAACGATAATGAAAAGACTAGAGTAAAACAGCATAAAATTTTTCGGGATTATCTCTCGGTAACAGCGAATCTAAAATTTGCAGTGTCATTTTTGAGTGCGTGTTATAAAACATGAACCCATTTAAAACTAAATCGGAAATTGCGCGGCTTGTTGCTAGCTATTCGTCTGAAACTGAAAAACTTGAATGAAACTAGTATTAAAATCCAAGCCACAGTGGTGATCAAGGAATTAGAGAATGGATGTAGTAAAATCTTTACAAGATACTAAACGTTATTTCGGGGTTATTCATAGCGGATTCATAGCTCAAAGTGTAAAGCGTATGTTGAGCAAATTTGCATAGTTGACAGCTGTAATTTCAGTCGTAGGAAAGTAACGCAACACTTAAAACATCTCGAACCGACCAAAACAGTACCGAAAGATTAACTACAACAGATATGTGACAAAGCATTCTAATAGAGACCTGTTGGATCTACTGGAAAGCGAGCTGAATTTGAACATTTTCGTACTGTTCGAAGGCAAAGCAAACGAAATTTATTCGGCTGTAGGTTGAGACTCAAAATAAACACGTGCGCTAAAAATAACTTTGTACCGTGGGAAAGTTACAAATGTAAACACACTTTGGTCGATTTGTGAAGCAAAAGGACGAAAATTATTAGAGCCGACTTGATTACAAAGCAAGCAACTTCAATCAACAGGGGAAATAAATATAGTTGCAAAACTATTTCAGTCGTGTTTATAAACGCTAGTTCAAACCGATTTCGAACGAAAATATTGTGGATACAAGAAAGGCCGTTTGATGGCAGACTCCTGTTTTGACAATACAATATACTAAGAACGTAAGTGGTTGACTGAAACGTCTGAAACCTTACAAATTAAACAGTAAAGCGAGTCCCGTGTCACGCAAATCACGCAGAGCGTCAAAACGGCACCCTTTAGAAAGTTGACCGTTTATGAGCACTGAAAAGTATTGGATATTCGCCCGTAGAAGTAAGAAATTAAAAGGTTCAACTGCAACTTGCATTTATTTCTGAAGTAAAATTGTTAACTTTCCACTGATCTTTGCCTAAATTATGTATGCAATATTTTTCGACGGTGAGTTTAGGTTTAAGTTTACTTGTTTTTGTCTCTGTTCTTTGAAGAACCGTGAAATAAAGAGCTTTCTTCGGTTTCTTTACTCCGCGTAGTCACGCTGCTCAATCATTACCAGGTTTGGTGGTGGTGGGGGGATTGGGGCTGAGGGGTTAGGGGGGACTTACCGGAGATGTAAAGTCCCATAGGTTGTCAGGATAAATTTCACCATATTGTGAAAAAAAAACGTCATTGGCTCTGCGCGCATTGCGTGCCTATGTTTTAATACATGAATTCAAATGGCACACCTCACGCAAAAAAATGATGCGCAGAAAGGATGCGTAATGCAATTGAATGGATCACCTTACCCAGACCCGATTGAAACGGTTGTTCGCGCGCGTCCACCGTTGCGCGCGCGAAACGCTCTGCAAAGAAGAGGAAGAGACCTGGAAACGAATTGAAGTGGTGACATCAAGATGGCGTCGAACGAAGATTGGCGCTCTCCAGCATTTCGACAAAAAGTTCTTTCTCAAATGTAAGTATTCACTTTAAACCAAAGGAAAATTGCCGAACATCAATGAATTGTTTCAAATTTGTCTTTAGATGGTTGTCTTGTTGTTAATTTAAAGGCTTTTTGACATTTTTTCATCTACGCACTTCGCACTTCCGTTTTAGTGAGGAAGCGGTAAAGAGATCGGGGAATCCACAAGTGATGATGAAAAACCCGAGTGAAATGGAAAGTCAAGTGTACTCCAAGGCGAAAACAAAGGTATCATACTTTGAATGCCTTTTTTAATTCTTTCAGAAGCTTCATAAAAGGATATATTTCACTTTCCTTCGACATCAATTGTTTTGCTGAAGTTTAAGCTTACGTGCTGTAAGGTTAAGCTATATTATACTAAGCTTGGTTTATAAAATATGTTCTGCGCCTAATAACGCCTTTTCCTCAAAACCCAAGCTAAAATTCGTGCAGACGCCTCAGTGATAGGTATTTTTAGTTTGCTCTGTTTAGTTTTAATTGCTTACAACTAAATCATGGTAAACGTGACGTCCAGTATGTCATAAGAGCAGCGAATGATGAGATATTGATTTGGGGATGTGTTGAACTTCAACAGCCTTTGAAAGGACTTACGCTCGATTTTTATGGTGAACTGTGAGCGTCCAGCGTAATTATTTGAAAGCCCTTTGCTGGTTGGGAATCATGAGGAGGTTATCAAGAATAATGCAACACTAAACCCGGTCACTGTTGGTTGTATTATGTGAATAAGTAGAGGTTTGAGGAAGTATGCCTAGACTGTGGGAGTCAAATTCTTCAGTATACAGTTCAAAAGCAGCCATTACTGTAGACGTAAACTGGATGTTATCATGTGAAGACTTGTAAACATAGCAAATCTGTTGTGACATATTTGATTCCTGCTGAGAGAAGACTCTTAATTGTATAAATTGCTTTTAAATTCCAGTTTGATATTGTTGTGTTTGGGTTTGTTTTACTGTTTGCTCCCCTGTCAAATTTAGACCATTTATTTTTATTTATAGTAAAACCTTTGACATCTTGTCGTTTTATACTCATTGGTGTTTTGTACCCTGCTAGTTAAGATGCTGGTTATTTGTTATATACTTGTATGCAAAATATTCAAATTTTGATGGAAAACTGCATTCTTGAGATTTCATTGATTAAGCAATGTGCCCATGTGATAGGAATAAGGCAAATTCATGTCAGGTTGAAAAGGTTGGACTGGATTTTAAAGGTCAATCCATATACTACATGTAATTGAACTGAAATTTTTCCAAAGCATATTTTAAAAACCCCTTTTTAGCCAATGATGTCACGTTAGTGACGTCATGGCTAATGCTGTAAACTAAAAATCAATGCATACATGCTGTTTGTCTTTCTTCTGTGAGGCCGGGGGAGTGTTCTGTGGCTTTGAAGTGGTCCTGGATGTACTTCGAATGCACTGTTTTGTTTCCTTGATGTCTGGCACGATTTTATTCAAGTTGTAGTCTTGCGTCATCTAAGCCGAAGTAAAAATTTCCGCAGCAGCAAACACGAGACGGCTTTAATTTGAGATTTAGGATGAATAGAAAGTTGTGGTGGCAACGCACCAGCTCGACTTATTTCGCGAATTGTTGCGTTCTGCTGCGAAGCAGAAACACTTTGTAAACCGAAAAGGTGTGAAGCATAACTTGTAATGTGAAGTAACAAATTCCGGCTGATTTATACCCGCATGAAAACCTTCTCACCACCAGGCACTACCACAGGTATCACCCCAAGATGTATTTCAAAGTAGATATTTCACTCCCTAATTAAAGTAAAAACAGTGAAGGAAACAATATTTTAAGCCCGAGTTTGTAACAGTAGTGAAAAGACTAAAGTAAAACAGTATAAAATACTTCAGGTTATCTCTAGGTAACAGCGAATTTAAAATTTGCAGTGTCATTTTTGCATGCGTAAACTTCAAAGCGTGTTGAACAAATTTGCAAAGTTGACAGCTCAGCTTTGGAATGTAACACAACGCTCAAAACATCTCGAACTGAATGCAAGATTAACAACAAAGCATTCTAGTAGAGACCTATTGAATTTTGAAAGCTCGATGAAGTTTATTCAGGTTCATGGTGTTCTTTTTGTTTAGAAGAAAACAGGCGTATCAACTTGAAAATGTAGGTGGAAATTAAATGTTGAAATTTGTTATGAAAAATTTATATAAGCAGCGAAGTTATTTATGTTCGCAAAGACCTTAAAGTTAAGAAACCGATGCGTTGGAATATGTTGTCTTCGAAGAAAAGGGAAATGAAGAGCTTTATTTACTTTGCATACAATTTGAATGTCACGCCATAATTAACTTCACGTAGTCACGCTGCTCTTTACTCAGTTTGTATGATAACTGATTATGCTGATTCCTTGCTCTGGCGAAGATGTTACATTAACCGCAAACGGGGAGGGGAAGGCATGGTTGATGGTGTTAGGATACGGGTGGGACCGCACTGCAGTGGTGTAAGACCTCATAAATTCACCATATTGCGGAAGAAAACGTCATTGGCTCTGCACGCATTGTGTGCCTATGTTTTTTATTGTCGGGATTTCTTCGTAAAAGCAAAGGGGAAATAAGTTTTTCTGGGCAAAACGTCCAACCAGGCAGAGATTTTGTAGGTCTCAAGACGCATGCCTTTGCTCTCTATACTTCAACTTTAAAAATTGCCCTTGCAAAGTGTATCATTTTCTTAATATCTGTGACTGTTTTTAACCTTTAAGCCCCAGAATCAACATGCATGTTCTCCTCACTGTTCTTCATGTATTTCTCATGGTACTAGTTGGGAGAATTTGCTTACACATCAACACACCTCATCTTTAAGCCCCAATATCAACATGCATGTTCTCCTCACTGTTCTTCATATATTTATTATGGTATTAGTTGAAAGCTCTAGTTTGATCATACTTGAAGACCATTTGTCTTTAGTGATCATTTTCCTTATTCTCTTGACCTGTATGTGTTATCACATAGTGATGTCTTTAAGCCTCAGAATCAACATGCATGTTCTCCTCACTGTTCTTCATATATTTGTTATGGTCCTAGTTGGGAGAATTTGCTTACACATCAAGACACCTCATCTTTAAGCCCCAATATCAACACACATGTTCTCCTCACTGTTCTTCATATATTTATTATGGTCCTAGTTGGGAGAATTTGATTACACATCAAGACACCTCATCTTTAAGCCCCAATATCAACACACATGTTCTCCTCACTGTTCTTCATATATTTATTATGGTACTAGTTGGGAGAATTTGCTTACACATCAAGACACCTCATCTTTAAGCCCCAATATCAACATGCATGTTCTCCTCACTGTTCTTCATATATTTATTATGGTACTAGTTGGGAGAATTTGCCTACACATCAACACACCTCATCTTTAAGCCCCAATATCAACATGCATGTTCTCCTCACTGTTCTTCATATATTTATTATGGTATTAGTTGAAAGCTCTAGTTTGATCATACTTGAAGACCGTTTGTCTTTAGTGATCATTTTCCTTATTCTCTTGACCTGTATGTGTTATCACATAGTGATGTCGTAAGCAGAAATTAGATGCTTGTGAATATGGAGCTTAAAGGGTTAATTCAATTTATTTAATTTCAAAAACCCTAACATTACCAATTGAAGGTGAATTTGATAACAGTCAACAATTTGAAAGCACATTCTAGTACACAAAAAAATAATGGCAGACCTGTGGTCTCAGTTGTGAAATCACCAGACAAATGTTAGTGTAATAACCGCAATGTTATGTGCACGTCAAATCCCTCGGGTTTGCCTATAATTATTTTACCCTACTTCTATATTAAATCATTTCAGTTATTTTATCACAAGACAGTTCAATTCATTCCTATTACTTAACGACAAGTTAATTCATTTTTTTGTTTTGTTTTTCAGGTTGACTACCTTTCATATGTTGCTCGTCTTTTGGTGTACATTCGAGACATAAGTAAGTGATATCTTTTGCAAAACATGAAGCATTTGAAAGATTTTTTGCATGGTCAGCATACATTTTTTTGCTTAAACAGTACACCCTCCAATGAAATTAGTGGTATATTTTATTTAGCACAGACATATTTTAGCAAAGGAATTCAACATTGTCATGACCGGTGACAACAACACAAATAATAATTTGGTCCGCATGGATGCAGACGTGGAATGAGTGTGGCCTTAAATAAGATATGATAACATTATGGATACAACTGATAGTGTGGTTGTTGAAAAATAAGGCATGTCTTGTGTGACTTTTAATTTTCTTCACATCTAAATGCCGTCTTGGGTGACTAGTTAAAGCATGTACCAGTAAGCTAAGAAACTGTCAAAACAAAATTTATTCCCTTTTTAGAAAGATACGTGCAGTGTCAAATTACATCCTGATTTTGGCCTTCAATAATATGAATGATAAGTCTTGCGTTAGCACTGGCGTTTATTTTTACTGTGGTTTCTTAACTTTCTTTACATTGTTGTACATTTGTAGCACGTATTTTTGAGAAAATGTGACCAGAAACCGGTTTCTATTTGTTGCCTTAGAAAACCTGTTCGCCTGACAAGCCTGATCATGAAAAATATCACAAAACTTAAAGGTTTTTGCATGACTTGAACAATACTGCACGTTTTGTGACTAGTGACATCATGCATGACGACTGTGACAAACCCATATCCAGACAAATAAATAAACTGATAATGTGGGTGCTGACAAAGGAATGAGCATGCTCATTCCAAAAATGAGGTAGGTTTTTGGTAATTGAGGTATGGCAGTTGTTGCCACAGACAGTGTCATAAGATCGGAGTACTTTGTACAAAATGTATGCATAACATGAGTTCAGCAAGCTACAACAGTTGCATGTGATGGTACAGTAAAACAAAGTGGCAGGGTTGAAATGGGCTCTATAAAGGTCAAAACTTGATGGAGGTGACCATAATTGTGACTGTAGAACTCAAATCTTCATTTCATTGCACATAGCCCATACATGTAGACCACAATACAATATACTTCTCTGTCAACCTGCAAGTTAAATAATGGAATTTTAAGTTCACTATCTTGGATCATTCAAGGGCCAACTAATCCAGGACAACAACAGCCACAAGCGGCCAACATGACTCCACAGCCTGGCATGAGACCGCAGTTTCCAACTCCTCCAATGAACAAGCAACAGGTGGTTGGCACTATTGGGGCACAGGGCACCCCACAACAATTACAGATGCAGCAAGTACAACAGGCCGTCCAGAGGCCAAGTGGCTTGTCACAGGCTCAGATGGGGACGCAACAGGTATTTTACGACAAGACGGGGCTGACACAGCAACAGCTTCTTGCACAGCATGCTAAGCAACTCCAGCAACCACAAGTGCCACAACACCAACAACAGCCTCAGAGTTTGTTGATGCAGCAATCACTAAATGTTACACCGCTGAGTCAGGCAGGGCATCACCAGATGGCACAGTCACAGACCCATGTTAATGTACCCCCAGGCCAGGTTGGGTCTCCAATGCCTGTTCAACAACAACCAGTTCACCCAGGTACAGGTATGCCCTGTATGTCAGCACTAATATACTTGGGCTGTTTGGGTATTATTTTTTGCTGCTTAAAAATTGGAAAAACACTAGATTTTGCAAAGAGTATATTTCTTTATCTAAATAATGAAAATACAAACATAAAAACAACGGTGGCACGTGGAAAGCCCTTTTGGTAAACAACGAAAGTGGAAACAAAGTTTTCTTTCCAAGAGCTGAATATGCATGTTTACTGTTTTGGGATCAGGTAGATGTCTTCTTTTGCAATTATGAATGTAATTTAATAAAGTATTAGTGACCTTAATCACTCAACATTAACATCCGTGCAAAGTTTAAATTTAACCAGACTACACTTTTTGCCTAAGGATGATTATACATATATTTTCCCTGAATATAGTAAATTGTATGTGAATTATTGATAACAAATTACCCTGACTATTTCAGCACAACAAACCAAGCATGCAGTTCCAATGAGAATGCAGGCTGTTCCTTCTCCGGCTGCACCAGCGATGCCGTCCACCTCTTTGCGAGCACCAACCCCTTCCTCTGCTCAGCACTCCTCTCATACAAGCCAGGCTACAGTTGCCCCATCACCTGCTCCATTTGTTCCATCGCCAGCTATGCACCCTTCACCCTCCCCTCAGGTAACACTTTACGCATTACGGTAGGGCTGCAACGATACACCGATGCATTGGTGAACTACGATATTTTTTCCAACGATATGTAAATATCGATATTTAAATAAGATATCACGATATTACTACACATTAAAACATGCTACATCAACTAATTTGGGAAATCACTGTCTTAAATGATTCTTACCCAAGCTCTACATTTTAGCCTTGTACTATGTTAAAGTTGTTATTATAGAAGTAAATTATTTGAAAGTAGGGTAATTTGATGGTAACTAGTTTTGTCACACAGTAATGTATCGTATTGTGTATTGTATCGTGGCCCTTGTCTCAAGATATGTATCATATCGTGAGAAAATGTATCACAGCCCTACATTATGGAGTATTCTGTGGGGATGAGAGGAATTCTCCTTTTGGGGTATCAGGCTCATGTAGATTACACAGCATGCTTGCAAATTATAAATTGGTAAGAAAGGTTCAAGTCTTCTCAAAGTGCAAGTGGTCCATTACAATAGTGCTTAATCTTCATTTTTCTTTCACAGTATGTGACTCAGAATGTAACAACTCCTCTGTGTGAGTTGCGTCACCTCGCTGATTTCTGTGTCAGTACCCATTGTTACACATTGGTGGAGTGAAGCAATGTGAAACGAACAATCTTGTCTTGTTTTCTCTCTGCTGTTTTTCTTCACTAGAAACTCCATGGATGGAAGTTTCAATCCCTTTGATGTTCTTTGTTTTTTTTTGTGCATGTTGAAACGTTTCAAAAGTTATGCCTGAAAACAGCTGTCGTTTCTATTTTATGTAGTACGTCATAGCAGCATCACCAGCTGCATCTACCTCAGTGCCTACCCCCAGCACCATGAATGTTCAGTCCCCAGCTTCTGTTCTGAACCCCGGCTCTGTCGGCGCCCCAGCAGCTAGCCCACTTAACCCTGCTGAGGAACAGGCTTATTTGGACAAGGTGTGTACATGATCTTGGTGTAATTCAGTTGTTGTTGTGTCCAGGGCCTAAGGCTAGTGGTAACCAGCGAAACCTTTCTGGAGTTCCTAAAATTATAATTTTTTTGTGGTTTGATTACAATGTGGGTCATAGCATCAAGTGTCAAGGTGTAGTAATATTTACATCTTTTGTTGTAACATTTAGCTACAAGAACTGAAACCTTACGTTGAGCCACTGAGTAGGATGATTGCAAAGATGAACAGAGAAATGAGAGATAAAGGTTGGTACATACAGTGTACATGTATGTGACACTCTACGGCTGCTTCATGTTTGTGTACAGGTGAAAATGGAGACTTTTGAAAATGCTGACACTATCTTTAATAATTTTAGTGTAAAGTAATTTATTGGCAAACAAAAATGCATTAGTGCATGGGCAGGGGGAAAAAATTTCAAAACACTTGTGTGGACAAATATTTTTTTCGGCACCTCTTTGAGGAAACAAACGATTGCTTTTGAAAATGCATTATGTCTCCCCTTTGGTGTGCTAGGGCCATTTGGTGTACAAGAAAGGTGCTTAAAGTAGTTTTCATTTCAGTACAGCTTTGATGCAAAAATTAGAAATCCCTATGAGACAGAGCTCTCTAGCCCCTTTAAGACCATGTTAGTGATCAGTGCAATTTGCCTTTGGCATGTTGTGGCATGGCCAATCAGATGAGAGTGAAACGTATTTATTCTTCTCAAATGTGATTGGTTTTCTTGTGGGAAATAATGATGTTTCAGAAGTCATGTAATTCATGACAAGTGATGTTGATTTTTTAATTCACATGTTTGTTTGTTTCAGAACATAGCAGCAGGGATTTATACAAACTAAAGCATCTGCATGACATCCTGACAAACCAATCAAAAAGGTATTTTCTGTGAAAATGCTGCGATTACCGTAAACACCGGCGGATAAGCCACACTCGCAGATAAGCCGCACCCCGAGTTTAGATTCTCAAGATGTGGCAAAAAAAATTTTGTCAAAAATTCATAGCTGAGTCATTTCATTTATAAATGAACATATTGGCTGAAGTGGAGTCCTTTTCACTAAGGATCGGTGATTCAATTAATTTTGTAGTCTGAATAAGACTCAAACACGCATTTTAATCCTTATCACAAGTATCAAATAGGTATGTAAACGACTTGAACACAAGAACGCTTTCCCCGATGAACTTTTCCCAGCATTTTTCCAGTTAAAGCTACTCAAGTCCGAAAATTTGTGAGTAAGTTCGTTCGGCTGTTCGGTAGCTAGGCTTGGTAGCCAGGCATTTGATGATAAGAGAGAAAACTGGTGAGAGGTGTTGTCAATTCGTTCATTCGCAAAGCAAACTGAAATGGAGGTTTTAGCGATTTCTTCAGCTGTTCGTAGTTTCCATGTTTACAAGGATATTTGGAAGCCATCCATCGGTGACAAACTCGCCTGTGAAAGGGAGTTTGATAATTGCTTTGACAAATTTGTCAGCCAAGTTGTCAACAATGGAGAAACAGTGGGACATTCACTACGCAAGTTCTCTTTTGACTTTGTTTTGGTGTTTTGGGGATGATTCATGGAAAAATCACAGATCTTTTTCCAGATGTTCTCGTAGATAAGCTGCACCCACGATTTTGAGCAAAGTTTTAGGGTAAAAAGGTGCGGCTTATACGCCGATGTTTATGGTAGTTTTATGTGATTGAAATAATTTTTAGGTTTGCAATCCATTATTAAAATGGAAATGTGGAAGAAAGATCTCCTTGACATTAATGATTCCATTCTTTCATTACAATCATACAGAGTTCCTTTACAAGCACTGGAAAACAGTGGAAATGTGTTGAAAAAGCTCATTACATTAAAACCTGTAAGTATCTGCTTCCCCGTGCTACATGTATAAACAAGTCCTATTAATAAGCCATACCTTTTTTCTGAAATCATGGATACAAAGATTATGCCAGGGAAAACAACTCACACATCCTAAAACAAGATCAGTGAACTTCACTACTCTGAATATTTTGTTCTACAAGGAGGTTTAGCTCTCTACAAGTTCAAGTTCATCACAGAAGAATCACCAACAAGATACTATAAGGATCTCCTTCACCATGAAATAAAATGCTGCTACTGAAAACGTGGTAGAGTGTGCTTCAGTCTTGTCGGTGGAGCAGTGTAGTTGCACTTGGGTAGATGCTAAATTTGTTTTTAAAGAGAATCAAGTCAGAATATCACCCCCTCCTACTCCATCCATCCCACTGAGTGGGATGCTATTTGATTGCAGGGTAGCTGTGAACATTTTTCTGGTACTCATTTATAGTATATACTGGGGCAGTCATTCAAGAGCCGGTCGTAAAGTTTTGAGTGACATGTTGCATTGGTCTGCACACTTATGACAATGGTCTTGTTTATGAGTCAACTGAATCAACATTTACGACAGTTAGGCTCAAATGTGACGTCTAGGTCCCATCAAGCATACAATCCTTGTATTCAGCCATAATAATTGTGGGCTATGAACCTTAATGACAACCTGATTAATTGCAGAAAATCTTATTTACTTGGAAAGCAGCACAATGCTTTTAACCAGAACAGTAAATCCCAACTTCAGGTGGGAGTTTTGATACACCTAACGTTTGGTCACCAGCACATATGTACCTCCCCTTAATTCTAATAAAATGCACACTTTTTTACAGCAATCAGTCCCCACCCCGCCAGCACCTCCGACACCATCACTTTCAGGTAACGCCTCCTCTAGTGTGGTCACCACATCAGGCATAATGACATCAACAACAACAACAGCAGCCGCAGTACATTTAGGCATGACTGTGGCACCCACCCTTCCACAGGCAATCTGCAAACCATTATATGATGCTGTTACAAGACATGCCAAGTCTCCCATGTTGAGCCACACTCTGCAGAGGACATTCTCACCACTTCTGCAAGCCATGGAAGGGCCTCCTATTCTGTAAGTAATATGACTTTTGCTGTACAACAGCTCTCATCGTGATGATGTCCACAGGCCTACCATTCCAGCTACCTCTCGTCGCTCCCGCCTTAGGATGGCAGACGTTTGTTACCATATCATCGAAGATTTTTTGGTGGCTGTTTTTTAAGATCATTTGCGATCTTTTGCAGTAATATGAAACCAGTGTTTGGTGTGTACCTGTCAAATCATTTGTTGTTTTCTCCAGCATTGTTAACTAATAAAATTGCCAATGCTCCAGTGCTCCAATGCTCTTCTTTCAGCCTTCCCTTGTCAGAAACACAGATAAGTTTTTGCCTAGCTGTATAACCTCACAAACAGATGGCAGTGACAAATTTCAAATTTCTGTAGTCCAGTGGCATGCTTGAGACATTTTTCTGATCATTTTAAATTTTTGCATAATTATTGATCCTTGCAGACCAAATGATTTTTGCAAGCACTGCACTTGTTTTCATGCAAAATTCCTCCAACTTACGTAACTCTGTGCACATTGTTTCCCTTCAGTCCTTTACCCCCGCCTACTAAGAGGATCAGACTGGCTGATATCAATGAAAAGAAGTGTACTGTGCCACATGTATTGCAAGGGGAGCTGGCTAGACTGTGCAGCCGATTTCAAGTAAAGCGAGGGTCTAACACAGGAGTGACGCAGAGCAACACACTGCTGCAGTGCTCAATAAGTAAGCACATACATACAAATTTTAAAACTTGTATTTACCTCTGAAGCAGAATAGTACAGTAGCATTTATGGGCTATTGTTATGCACTCTCGTTATTTTGAGAAATTTATAAGATATTTTTATGTACTGTAGTTAGTTGACAATTTTATAGGGTATATTCATAATTTTATTTAGCTGCACATGGGCTTACAACAGTCGTTACTATTGTATCAGCTGATCCATTGTGCGGGATAAATAAAGATGATGATGATGATGCATTGTGCGGGGTAAATAAAGACGACGACGACGACGACGACAACAACGATATAAATGGGACATCAACCATTTGCTAAAATAGGGTACACGACGGACAACCCACATGTTCATGTGTCATGATAAAGAAATAAAAATGGAAAATTTTTAAGCTCGGCAAAGTAATAAAGATGCAGTGTAAAGTTGAAGATGACACGAACGTAATGAAGACAAAGAAAAACATTTGAGTTCCACGCACTCGACATGCCGAATATCACATCTGAGAACCACCATGTGTAGCCTAACAAATAAACAACACCCCAGGAAAGTACTGCTTCATAGCTTTCCTTTTTATGTTGGCATTTTAGGATTTTACATACAGACTCAAAAGTTAGAGTTTTGATTGCATGTATATCAACTAATACGAGGTTTACGTTCATGAATTAAGGGTAAGTTACACGGTTAATATTGACAAAAAGAAAGTGACAGAAAAACGTAGCTACGTCTTCCAGTAAAGTACATTCTTTTAGTGTTGTTTCATTCAAGTATGGTTTTCCCCTTGCAGAGGTAACAAATGGTCACAATTTCTCCCTAGACTGGCTCGTGGGGCGTGTTTCTCGAAAGTTCCGAAAACATTAATTTCGGCCTCGAAAAGCCATTAATTTGTAAAAATATGAACAACTCATTCTACAAAGCCGTTATTGTAACATATCTGTAAGATAAGGAATATTTAACTTCTAGCAAAGTTTCATTCTTAGAAACTTCTTGTTTACAAGATGCAGTGTGAGTTATTGTGCCCGAAAAGTTTCGGGGCTTTCGAGAAACGCACGCCGGTGCAAATTTCCCTTTCGTAAACGGTCGTTGCCATTTTTAAGACACTTAGAAAATTTTTGAGCCATTATTTAAAGTTTTTCTACTAAAAAGAAAGTCATTCACAACCCGTATTCGAACCCGGTCCTTTCGTATGCTAATCTCTCCCTTACCACTACACTACCACACCAATCCGTCACAATTCTTAAAAATTAAAGTGTATATTATAATTAACTGTCTTTCATAACTGATACATCTATAATAGGTGACCCTAGCCCTTTCCAGAACTTTTAACGTAAATTCAACTTGGGCTTAAACTTTGTTCCTTCTAAGACTATTTAAAAATGTATTTGCTACCTTATTGTGACTTAATCTAGAGCATATATTACATCTACCATGACAAAAGGCTTGGTTACCAATGATGGCATCAACCGTCAAAAATGGCAACGACCGTTTACGAAAGGGAAATAGGCCACGCCGGAATCCGAAAGGTTACCGACTCAGATAGAATGCTTAATGTAGCGGTAAAACGTTACATTAAAATTGTCACTGTAAACTTGACCTTATTTATTTATTTAGTAAGTTATTTAATTTTTTTGTGTTACAGATGATCTGAATCTTCCAGCTGTTCCTCCTATAGAAATCAGTGTTCCACAGAACTATCCGTTCTCCAGTCCTGAGTGCAAGACTGCCAACTACAGTGCGTTTGTTACATTGTTTAACTCATTAGATTGAATAACTGTGTGTGACAATCAAAAGTAATTATTGATTTGGAACGAGTTACGACCATAGTAGACTGTGAACTGGCGCGAGAAGAGGGCGAGAAGCAAGACGCATCCGCGCCAAAGCCGTGAGAAGGGTGGGGGCCAGTCCGTCCTAGTTTTTACATCTAGTGGCATAATCAGTGTACAGTTTCTCTCGAGCGTAAAGTCTGAGGAAACAGAACTTGCAGCCAGAGAGAGCAATTGTCTCAAATTCATGAACAGAATTTGCAACCAGAGAGAGCGATTGTCTCAAATTTAGACTCAGATTTATGTTTATGTACACATTCCACCGAATTCCGCCGCATCACCTTTTCTTAAGTGCTGCGCTGACGAAAATCAAGCATCTCTTTTCACCGTTTTTATAAACAGATTTTGATTATGCATATGTTGTATTTCAATTTTACCCTTGGTTCAATTTTTATCTTCCTTTGTTCTTTTTTATGTTAATATATGATAATGAATATGAAACAAAAGACAAAAAAAAATTGAACCAAGGATAAAATTGAACTACAACACATACACCCGTTTGAAAAAACATTGTCGGGTGAAAAGTACAAACGATGGACAAGGCGACACAATGGAACTCTGGGAAGATGGCTAGGACTACGTTTGTTACTGGGTTTTATTTCTTGATATTCAAAATATTTTCTTTCCAAGAATGAAGATAATTTCAAGAGTAAATTAAGGATGTTGTGTTATTATTATGTACACGTGAGTAAGAATAGAGGCAAGTTTTCACACTTCCCAGAACACCATTGGGCCGCATCTTTAATGATTTATGCTTTTTACCCGACAACGTTTTTTCAATTGAGTGTATACCCAGTTACAAAAGACGCTATGCATTGGCCAAACCCAAATCAAGCCCGCGCAAATCTCGTAAAATATCTCCATCAAGCTACGCCATAAAACTACATTCTAAATTCATTTGTTAATGTGTTTTGAAAAAAATGGTACTTTTCCCGTAGATGCCAACCCGTTTCTTCAGAAGGTTCAGCGGCAGCTCTCGTCCAGACTTCAGCGCATGCCTGAGAGGTACTCAGTCACGTCAGTGCTGGATGCTTGGGTAGGTACAATGGCCAGGTTGAGTTATTTTAACCAAAATGTAGAAATGACTCAAAATTTCTTTCCTTTAATTCATTTTGGAGAAAATTGAAACAACTAGAAATTAAAGCAGCATTGAAGAAAAATTCCGCTCGAGAGGTTTTACTCGAACGTTCACACCCCATGCATTCAAGATTTTGAACCACGTTGTGATTACGTGACGCGTGACGCATAGTGTCCCTCACTGAGGGAGAAACGTTGCGTGATGACCCAAATAATGGTGCGAAGGAGACTGTGTGTCCCAAGGTTCGACTCTATGAAGAACGGTTCAAGTTATTTTGTGAATTAGACAAACGGTAGAAGTATTAATCACTTATCATTATTCCTAATTCTTTGTTTTTACAGGAGTCAAGCATTCGTCAAGCTTGCATTGCAGAAGTTACAGTAAAATAGTGTGTAACTGCACTTAAAAAATGCTGAGATTTTGCTTAAGCTGTAGAGATTTATTTTGTTAGAAAAAAACGAGATATTTATTTCAGGTAAAACTACTGTTTTGAAAAAGTTTAAGCTGTGTTTATGAAAAGGTAAACAGTCAGTTTTCCGGCGGTGTCCAAATTTCATGAAAATGTAAGGGACAAATCTTACATTTGTTACCGTTGCGGCAGTCGCTACAGAAGGTATTTGTTCGGCTAACTGGTGTCGCACTAGATTTTTTTGCGAAACAAGTTTTACGAAACTCTGCCTTAAGTTTGGTTTGTGTTTATTCCAACTCCTTCCAAGGAAAATCGACTGTTTTGACTGTATATTTATTCTTTCTAAGTTTGAGGCTACCCTCTTACGGCATGAAGGTCTAAAGTGTAACTTTACAAAGGGCATACTTCCGTAGAGAAAGACTGTACAATGAGAATTTGAAACTGGGGAGCTTAAGCAGTCACGACGACAACAGCAACGAAAACTTTTAGCTACTTCCTGATTTGTGATTCCAACTTGTTCAACTTATACAATGTAACCGAATTATTCGGGAACTGAACTGGGTTGGGTCAGCCTTTAAGGTAAAAAAGAAAAGGAAAAAACGGGAAAAAACACTGTAGTGGGTTTACATTCTCCTCAAACTTTGAATTTAATTTAATAGTTCACGTCGTTGTTTTGCACAGACGGCAAAGAAATATATCGAAAGTGTACCAAAATGTAGAATACACGAGCGAAGCCATTTAGTGCCGTTCTCGGTACTGGGGTCGTTGATCTTGCTTAAAATCCCTAGTAGCTTCCAGTAAACAATTACAAATTCACTTGCAGTCTTAACTAGATTTTCACAAAGCTCTTCTCTAATTTCGCTTGGAAAGTCTACCTTCACGGAAGTGTGCGCTGTATAATATAAAAAATGTTGTATACAACTGAATATATTATTACCTTCTGTGCTATTTGTAGGTACTGGTTCGTACAGTCCTGTATTAAGCTTATCTGTATAACAGGAGCACCCACCCTGTAGCAAAGGGATATTTTGATGCTTGACTCTCCATATGACAAAGATTCATGATATCAAGGGTTTTCAAGCGTCGACAATGTTTGAAATGGTTTGAATTGTGTTTCAGATGAATTTGGATCGCGTTTGAAACATACTGCAAAGGTGAAACGTGCGCCACAGCAAACGATAAGTGAACCTGCTTCATTGAGGTTCACAAGAGCTGACCACATTCAATATTCATTGTTAGCAGATGCTAAAAATACAGGTTTCACTGTATTTGGTTGTACGTTTAACTAAAAAAAATATATTTACTTGATCTCAAAGACACGGTATTTAGGAGTACTGTTGTTTACTGTTCGATAAATTAACCTTGAAATAAAATAAAAATAAATGATTATTATAGCAGACTGGAGCCTATTTTTTACTTGTTCTTTTTGGTCAGCTGTACGCTTTATATAAATACGGGGATTTTATTACAGTGATGACCGACTGCGGGTGTACATATACAGTCATATTATGTGAATGTTTTTATCTATAGAAACGGCTTTTATGTGTATGTGTATGTTTTGTTTTGTTTTTTCTTTCACACGTTGATGTGTATGTTTACTAGAAAAACAGACGTGCTGGGGTGTCTTTCAGCAGTTTAAGGACGGTGGCCCCTAATAGGAAGGTTTCTTTTCCTGTTTGTGGCCATGTGGGTTTTGTTACTCGTACCTAGGGCTGTTAAAATCCAGAAAGGAAATGGGGGGTCACCGTGCATTTTTCAGAGATAACTAGGCCCAAATATGGTAAAAAAGTGCTGATTGAGCATTTTTTAAAAAATTAGGAAAAAAAAACCTTTTAAAATAAAAGATAGCCATTGTTTGACTTAAGTAGGAGATGAAGATGTCTAAACTGATAGGCGCTTTGTAATGAATAACAAAGATACAATTCTCAACATGCTGCCGAATTCTATATGCGAATTTCCTGTTCTTGGCGGGCCATTATTTGACCCAGTAAATTGGAACGTTTTGTAAAATAACTTTTGACGGACGGTTTTTCTTCTGAAAAAAAAAATTTCACAATACCTAACAGTTGTCCTGCTTTTGATTGATTACATAAAAACTAGGGGTAACCGTGCATTTTAAAAAGTTAACTTCACTTTTTCCTAACTCACGCACGACATGTTTTCAATCAGTGGCGATTTTCTTGACGCTCTCCTCCCCGGTAGGGAATAAAATGCAAGTCGAAGTGATGGATGCTGGGAATCGAAGATGGCGGAGGGGACTCATGGTGAAAGGATGCAGCAAAGCAAAATCCTCGTAAAACGTCGATTGATTTTATCTCTGCCAACTGTATGGGGATTTTACAATTGCCTTATCAAAGAAAATACTATAAGGGAGTGCCGTTAGGCGATTTCATTGTTCAATGAATGTTGTGCAGCGAGAATCTTGATTGTTGTTTACATGCTTGGAAGTTCTAGAAGGTTACTGCAAATTGTCAGTGGGGTCAGACCAAGCCTGTAATGTACTGATATAGCTAGGCTAGCTAGCCTATCCCCGGAGCTCCCCGGGGTTCGTTTCTCAAAAAACCCGAAAACTCTTCGGGCCCAAAAATTTTGCGGGGCTAGTTTCGGGCGCGATGTTCTTTCGATAGTGTTTGCACAGCGCCGCAAATTCTTGCAACATTTTCCCGCGAATTGCTCCACAACAATCCGAACTCGAAAGTCACACTACTGTTGTTATTAATTTTGTTCGAGCTTCAAACTGACTGTCTGCATGAAATATTTTCTTGTTCTTGCGCCGTGTTCTGTGGTTTTTACAATGTTTCAATATCCTGTCATTTAACTGTCAAGGCGTGTCAAATCATCTCAGACTTTTTGGCTGTTTGTTTGAATGAACTGGAAACGTCGCTTATCTACAGCAGCTAAATATAACTTATTATTTTGGGTTTTCATCGTGTTCGGATCTTGACAAATAACACGAAATGCAACTAAATCGGAATCTGTAGCTCTGAAGCGAACTAACCCAGCTGTAATCGAAAGCTGAAATTTCTCGTCAAGTTTTCGATTTGTTCCTTCTCATTTGGCTAGATCGCTTAGTGGAGTTATCAAACTCGGCTACTCGTCTACTTCAGCAGGTCAACCCGATTTCATTCCATCGGTTGCTGCAGTTTATAACAGCTATCGACATTTTTCCAGACCGACAGGAGGTAGGTTTTCTTTTAATATTTCATAGACTATCGGGCGGGTCAGTTAGGTGCTGTTTTTGTTTTTCTTTCAAGAAGTTGCTTCACAATTTGTTTACGCTTTTGACTCTTTCTAATCTCTTACGAACAAATTACAAATGGAAAGATTTTTCATCAGATGTAAGCCCTAGATACGTTTCCTTTCCCTCTGCTAAGAAAATGCCACACGTGGAAATGACAACATGTTAGTACCTTAAAAATAGGAGTGATTATTTCACTGCAAAAGATCTGAAATACAATAGTGCTCAAGTGTCTGAAACTTTCGGTTTTCGTGTTAGGTGAGACACAGTTTCAATCTAAACAAGTAGTTTGCTTCAACTTTGTCCTCTAGACAGTGTCTTTTTACGACTTTCATTTTCAAACACTGTTTTAAAAGCATTCTAAAAGAGAGAGAGGAAGGCCATGCCAGCATAAAACTTCGTACTTTTCTACTAATTGTTCTGCGTTTTTATCCTAATCACGCTAAACACTCATACATTGGAGTGCATTTGTAGTTTGTAAAGATTCTTCTCAACTCATTGGTCCCTAAAATACAGTACATTTCAGTCGTTATTCGCCAAAAGATGAAAAACGACAATGGGAAAATATAAAGGCAAAAACAGAATGCGGACCGCAGAGGAAACAGTAAAGTTGACCTATTTTTCTTCAAAAACAAGACTTCAACACAACTTTCACAGGCAGCTCTTCTTCCAGCATTCTTTGGAAAGCTAATTAACTTCAAGGAGAGTACTCGTGAAACTACAGTTGCTCTAATAATGCCATTTTAATTTGCTGCCGGTAGCAACTTCACAGATTTGTCAATGTAAAAACGAATTTCTTACTGATTGGCATGCATCCTGCTGTTCTGTCAACCATCAAACAGCTTTGTCAAAATAAATAGTATTGCCACCGGCGGCATCTGGCAGTTTACCGACCAAAATTACCCAAAAAAGGTTTTGGAAGCTTCCAAGCACATGTAAATTATGGAGGAAAATGGCATAAGTTTTTCGCCTGCGAAGTGTTATTCGGCAAAGAGATTTAACTCGCGATCAGTTGCTGTATTATTTTGTTTCAAAGATTTAAAAAATTACTCGGAAGCAATTTCATTCGATCATTCACTTTAACATCTTAAGAATATCATTTTCGACATAGGAAGTCTCTCAATTAAACAATTCTTATAATATGTAAATCCACAATCAAATTGCTAATTTTCTTTACCGTGGAGGTGGAAGCGAAGTACTTGAGAATTTAACCGAAAGGTTGACGCTATCGTGGTCTTTTCAGAAGGTCGCTTTCCAGAAAAACAAGTCTGTTCAGCTAACACGCCGAGATCCACTCTTCGTCCACCTTCTCGCCAAGTCAACTTCGTCCCTCCTGCGCCACTTTCCTTGTTTCACTTGTTGTCGGAAGCCGGTGTCGATGTTTGTTTTTTGTCGTGCAAGCGCTGGCGCTTCGACTGCCCGGATTCTTTCATTAACCTACCATTTCGTTTTTGGTTTCGCGTTCCCCATTTGCGGGTCAACACTTCCACAGCCGAAGCGAAATACAAAAACAACAACTCAATACACCTAAAATTTTATTTTCGCACCACTGCACATACAGGAATCGCGTGATCGCGCGGGATGAACGCGCGATGCGCAGAAAATGTGCGCGTTAGCAATAGGGGCCACCGTCCTTAAGCGCCTTTTTACAAAGGGGGGAGGGCAACCTTTGCACTAAGGTGACCTACCGAGAGGGTACGTTACCTAGTAGTGACTGCACGTATATTTTTTACTGTTTCGTTGTCGTGGATACAAGGTAGCTTCGATTACCCCAGCGCTAATCAGGCTGGACAACTTTTTCCCTTGTAAACACCTCAAGAAAGGTTAACTTACCTACCCATGACAGCTTGTTGCGGTTTCCCAAAATCAAAATCTAAACCATAACGATGAAAGTCATTAAATCTCGGAGATTAATACTTGAGTAATTCAAAAATAAATTAACTTGTATTGAAAAGTCTTTTGGAATATCAACGTGTTGGGTGAAATTTTCGTTTTAACTTCTGTTGCAAAAATCCTCCTAACAGAAATTTTCTATTTTGGTCTGTCTGTCTGTCTTTATTTGGTTTGCTGATTTGAAATTTGAAAACTATAAACTTCCAAGCCTGATAGTTTGAACTATACAGACAAAAATGGTTTTAGCGCTAAAATAGTTCTGTTGTGAAGCGCTTGACACTTGAGTTGCCCCGGGTAGCAAAAAGTTACATGTGAACCAGGGCAACTTTGTCTCGGCTGCTGCTAAAACCCTGATGATGGGGTAACTCTACCTCCTTGTAAACAGGTCCCAATTGGGTAAGATTGGCAAGAGGTTATTTTGCACTCAGCTTGCAATTGGCTGTCGAGTGCTTCACGAATTATTTGCCTGCTATCGGCCAATCAGAATAAGATGCTTTTCAGTCGTATGACAAATAAGCTAAGACAACAGGGCTGCACTCGTATCATAGGAGTGCAACTCTACAAAATTCAGTGAAGAAGCACAAAGTCGCTAACAGCTTTCAAAATGCGCTACAAGTACGGTTTTCTCGCTCTGCTTGTTCTGGTTGTGTCAGTTAACGCGAGCGATTACATGTACAGCTCCTCCGCAAACTGTACTAACATGGTGGTTTGCAACTGTAACGTGAAACAAGATTCGAATTTCACCGAAGCCATTAAGGCGTTGGAAACGAAGTTGGACAAGCTCATTGCGCTTGTCAACAAAACCTCTCCTCCGACTCCGCAGCCTACTCAACCACCAGGTGAACTCCCACAAATATTGTTTGTTTATTTGTTGTTGTTTTTGTTGTTGTTTTTGTTTCTGTTTCTTTTCTCTCGTCTTCACCGAGACAAAATAGAACAAGATTCGCGCTTCTCAAATTAACATCATGGTTTTTGTCTTGGTTACAGCCATTCCTGTCTCTTCATGTAAGGAACAGTTCGACAAGGACAAGTGAGTTGAGCGTCTTTATATACAATAAAATTGCATTCGTTCAAGTCATTAGTGCTTTTTGCAACACAGAATTTTTCACTTCAAGAAACGTTTAGGAAAATAGCTTTTTTTACAACAAATAGAGGAGCAGCTATATTTGCCTTCAGAGCTAATTAGTTAAATGGGGAACGTTAAGAAAACTTTCTTTTAATATCTGACCCGTGGATACACTGATTCGCCAGAAATTCGGTATTTATTACTATAATCGAACTCAGCTTTCATAATACTGCGATGAAGTGGAACTTTTTTTTGATAACTGGTAATTAAAAACAGCAATAATTAATTTGTCGAATGACGGTTTTATGTCTTTTCAAGGTCGGATGGAAAATCTACCAATTAGCGTGTGCAAGCCCTAACAGTGACAAATTAAAGTGAAATTTCTCTACATCATCACCGCTTGTTCAAGTGACATTCAAGTGATGAGAATAACGGAAGTGATCACCAAGGATAAGATTTTTCTGTCATATTTAGACAAATTCACCTTACTATTCCATCCGAAATGTATGGAGAACAGTAAGGAGAATATACATATCAGGGCTTAAAAGGTTGAGAACGATGGAAAGGTGTAAAGGTTATTATAAGTGTTATAAGCCAAGGGTGCAAATAGTTCAAAAGTACATTGAAGATGTCCAGTTTGAAAATTGAAAATTGAAGAGAAAATAACAATTCTAAAAGCTACAGTCCAGGTATACAAATAATTGTGCATACAGAGAGATGAAACGCGAAACTCAATAAACAGACGAAAACAATTCGTGCAAAGTTATTTGTTTAGCTGGATTGTAAATATTCCTTTTTTTAAAAAAAAATGTTAATTATAATAAATGTTAATTTATGATTTTCGCAAAGAGGGGAAGAGGGCTAAGCCTTAGATTCTCTCAAGTTTCTTTGATTAAATTGATATCAACTTTTGTTAATATATTTTAGTAATACATAGAGGATATTACATGGCAGCGCGAAGATATATATGAATTTTATTTTCGAGTGGTAGAAACAATATTTTAAGAACAAGTTCAGCGAGCGAGTAAAATATTGTTTTCTTACCACTCGAAAATAAAATTCACATCCTCAAGCTACGTATATGCACCGTGTAAGTTTGTTTTTATTATATACACAAGTTAGAGTATTTTTGCACAAAAACAGTGTAAAAGTGGGAAATGACGTCATCGATATCCATGAAATTTATGCCACTCGAGTCCCGGATGTAGTTTCGTATGACCTTTACGAGTGGGCTATTTTCCACAAAAGCACTCTTGTCCATATAATAACAACTTTTATTAACCACATTAATCAGTCTCTTTCCCACCGCAACAGTTCATCGACGAGTCAAGTTTATGACCTGATGTTTGGCTCACAAACGTTCCCCGTTTACTGTTACATGGGAAACTTTGGATGCGGAGATGGAGGTTGGACACCGGCTATGAAGATTGACGGCACAAAGGTACACATCGTTGTGTTGATAGGTTGATTTCTATTGGTATCTTTCGTGTAGTTTTTTGTGTCTTTATATTTTCAGTCATAATCGATGAAAATGGACACTATTCCCGCGGCATCATGCAAATTTGCTTTGCACTGCTTCTACTTTGCTCAGACTGTTTTTCAACGCCAGTGGGCGAGAGCGGTGGTACATCTGAACCACCTTTGAAACGAGTGAACTTTTGCTGCAGTGAAAAAATTGAGAGTACATTAAACGGAGTCATCGAGAGAGTGAATTGATTTTCTTTGCACCGAGTGACAAAGATTTTATCCTAGTGATCTGCAAATTAACTAGTTAATGATACCTATTTTTTACAGTGGCCCACAAGTGCACTCCGAATTTCAAACGACACTCCAAATTTGTAAGCACACTCCGAATTCTTAAACCTCACTCTTAATTCTAAAAACTCACTCCCAATTCTAAAAACTCGCTCCCAATCCCAAAAACTCACTCTGGATTCTAAACACTCACTCCAAATTCCAAAACACTCACTCCGAATTTCAAAACTTCACTCCGAATTCTAAAAACTCGCTCCCAATTCTAAAACTTTACTCCCAATTGTAAAAACTCACTCCCAATTCTAAAACTTTACTCCGAATTCTAAAAACTCACTCCGAATTCTAAAAACTCACGCCGAATTCTAAGACCTCACTCCGAATTTTATAATCTTACACTCCGAATAATTCACCTCACCCAAACATTTTCACTCCGTTCAACTAAATAATCTCGCTCGGAAAAACACTTTCGGTTTGAAACTAGAGTATATCATCTGAAAACAAACTTGATATCCGATCTCCAATACAATTCAAATTAATCTGAGTTTGGGCAGGTGTGTCTGACACTGAAATAGTCAAGTAGATGCATAGGTATAAAGATTACGGCACAAATCTAAGGCTTCTCGCCAGTTTTGAAGGACTTGAAAGTCTTGCAGCCTGAAAGGCATACTGAAAATACTCCTGGTATTCACTGGTGCTCTCTGCAAGGGCAAGGTAATTCTCCGTGATATAGTCACACCGTTGTGCACTGTCAGGAGCAAGAAAATTCTTAGTATTGTACAGTTCAGGTAAGTAAAACAACTCACTGGCTCTTCCTTTTACAGTGTCGTACCGCGACCCTCTGATTTAGTGGCTTTTACCTTATCCAAATCTTGCTGAATCAGTCCGGAAAAACAGAACCACAAGCAATCCATCTGTAGTTCTTTACCAGTAGTGAAGACTTGTTTTTCCAGTAAGTCCTTGAAAAAAGTTGATCCACCAAGTAGTTTTGTGTTGTCTTAGGTACGACCACCACCCTTCTATTCGTCGGTTATGAGGTGAGATTCCATAAATATGTGCCAAATCATCGTTGCCAATGAAATAGCATTGTGCTGCTGCTACAAAGCCATTCTCAGTACCACAGTCAGTTCTAACCTTCAGGGGCATCCTCCGTATTCCTTCACAGCATCCATATAATATCTTCCGATCACTACGGGATTATTTTTTGTTTTATCCAATCTTAACCATATTACCTTGCGGATGTAACCGTCAATACAGCCATGGATAGCGAAACCGTCCGGTTTAATTTTGTCATACCCATCAATATGCCAACAGTAGTTACACCCTGGATTAGTGTAAACTCTTCTCTTGAGCTTCGGCCTTCGTCCTCTTTCGCACCGCTCAGGATGCATTTCTTGTAAGCATGTCGCCACTGCTTGCCTCGACACCTGATAACCTTCACGGCGCAAAGTATGCTACATGCTCCAGTAGCCCGATTAACAGCCAGGCCCGTCTAAGTCTTCCTGTATTCTAGCTCTGACAACCTGGTTATTTGAATCTAATAGTTTTGGTCGCTGAGTGACTTGAATCTCTCCTTGAGCGTTCGCAGGTTCATTCTATTCCGTGGTATTTCAGAGGAAAGCACAGAATGGCCTCGTACTCGTATCCTTCGTTGAAATAATATTTCAGTGTTAGCGTTTCTTCATCAAGTTCAGCACCACAGGTGGCACAAAACCTGTTGTAAAGCGTCAATGTTGCTGTGCAAACTTTACATTTTGGTGATGTTGTCGAGTTTACCACCGCCATTGTGTGTGTGTGTGTGTGTGTGTGTGTGTGTTGTACTAGCGGATTGTGAGGGTTTAGAAATTTCGTAGTGAAGTTTAAGTTTTACTTTATTTGAAGTGCGGTTTTGGAATTCGGAGTGAAGTTTTAGAACTGGGAGCGAGTGTTTAGAATTCGGAGTGAGTTTTTGGAATTCGGAGTGAGTTTTTGGAATTCGGAGTGACTTTTTGGAATTCGGAGTGAGTTACTGGAATTCAGAGTGAGTTTTACTGATATACGGCGGTAATCAGTCGAGGTAATGTGTCACCTAGGTAACGACCATAATTCGTTACAAGTCTCCTAGTAGCTCACTGGTTAGAGCATCCGACCGGTGTGGAGAGGATTGTGGGTTTGGCTACCCTGCCAAACATGCTCGTGTCAAACTGAACCCATTAACCTTAATTTACGATTTTTTACGCAACAGAAAATCCTGGAAGATTCACGTGAGATCTCCCTGAACAACTATCTTAAGGGATATTTCAAAGGCAGTGATAGAAGGCTATTTTCTTTTCGTTTCGAATTTCAGAATACTTTCCACTACAACTCTAACTTTTGGAGCAACAAAAATGCATACAACCTTGATGGAGGGAAGACTGGGTTTGACCAAGCAGAGACCAAGCTGCCAACCTACTGGAACACCTCCTTCGCCAAGATCTGTCTCGGTATGAAGATCGGCCACGAGATCAAGTTCCTCGTCATCGATAAACAAGCTAACTCTCTTTTCTCTCTGATCGCTGATGGAACGCACCGCCCTACTACACTGGGTCGTAACAAGTGGAAGGCACTGATCGGTTCTGAAGCCTCCCTGCAGACTGGGTGTAACAAAGAGGGATTCAATGTTGCCAGCTCTAGCTCTTATGCTAAAGCAAGAATCGGTATCCTCGGAAATGACCAGGGAGACTGCGGGACCTGTGACTCCAGAATCGGTTTTGGAACTGGAGGAGCAAGTGATGACTCCAACTCGTGCGGAAACAACGCTCCGAACGGATATACATCGGATAATGGAGCAAAGAACATCAAGGCCATGGGATACATCTTGGTTCAGTAGAGTGGAACTGACTGGTACTTTACCCAGCCTACTAAAGGGTTAATGACGCAATAAAAGGCTCTTATTCAAAGGATGACAGTTAGTGTAGTAAATCTGGCTGAAGTATTCTACCCATGTACTGAGGGAATGTGAGAAACAGAATAAGCAATTGTCGAGCGACTATCTGTCCCTGTGAAAGTGACTGCCCGTGTCACCGACTATCTGACTAAATACTGACTGAATGAATGACTAAGTCTGATGGACTGACGGACTAAATGACTGTCAAACGGACAAACAGAGTGACTGAGTCACTGACCGACTGACTAAGAGGATGACTGTCTGACTGACTGAGACTGACTGACTGATTGGGACTGACCAAGTAATTGAGGCTGACTGACTGACTGACTCAAAAATCTTCTTCCCCAAACGTGCGCGCATTACCAATGATCTTGAGGATGACAAATAAGAAAATTTGGCCGGCTTAGCGCATAGCGTGTGACCTCTAGCGACGGCCAATTTATCTTTAAACTTCACACGAATTTTGGCTTTCGTCCCTTGTTTTGCGACGAATAAACGAAAACGAAACAGCTCACTAACGTCGATTTCTCGCACATGAACGATATGGCACATCTTCGAGTGTGTGTACGCGTCAGGGGATGGGGGCTGAAGACAAGAGACTGCTTTAAACCGACTCTGAACACCTGTTTCAACTTTTTGATCTGTTATAATAATTGCAGCTGTTCTTCCATTTTTGAAAAACTGTCTGATGTAACGTTTGTTATATCTCCGTTTATAATGGTTATCTTGATCATGGCTGCTGATATTCCTCAGTGGGTTATTTTTGCAGCACGAAACTCTATGCCGCTTAACAAGTCTGCTAGGTTTATAAGTACAATTTTCATTGCAGCTTAGTGGTCTTTTTCTCGGACGAGTCACTGTTGTGGTTAGCATTTGCTTGGCTCTTCTAGATTGTGATTCATTTTGACCATTAACATTAGGCTTACAAACCACTGATACATTCCTCACTTTAAAACTACTGCACGCGCGTCTGTAATAATTGTGATGCGCTGTGTTACCAGTGTGACTTTTCCTATCGTGTTCAAACCTTCCAAAAAGCTTTTCCAAACCATGTGGGAAATGCCCAAAGTCTACCAGAACATGAGCTTTTTGAAAACGTCCTTTTATCGGAACTGGCAAATTCCGAGAATCCTTCGCTTGAAAGAGGTACATTCCATTCATTTCTGCCTCAGATGATGGTAAATTCCCAGAATCCTTTGCTTGAAGGAAGTAGGTAGCAAACTCTTTTATAACGATCTCTTCCTCAGTTGATAGTAGATTTTCAGAATCCTTTGCTTGAAGGTAGTACATTCTAACATGCTTTACGCTGCTCTCTGCCTCAGGCGATGTTAAATTCCCAGAACCCTTCGCTCGAGGGAAGCACATTCCATCCTCCTTTGAACCGAGCTCAGCCTCAGATGATAGTAAATTCCCAGAATCCTTCGCTCGAAAGGAGTACGTGACACCCTCCTTTGCATCGATCTCATCTTCAGATGATGTCATGCATAAAAATGAATCACTTGAAGCTGAACAATGGCTCGTAGGTTCCTCTTCAGAATTACTAGCGTCACTGCTGAAATTCAGAAGAACAACATTGCTGGATCAGTAAGCAGTAACAATACAAATATCACTAACACCATTACAAATACTATGGGGCGTAACCTGAAGAAGTCTTCTTCTAATTAAAATCAGTTTTTAAGCGGGTTTAGAACTGGATTTTGGTTTTACCATCGTTAAACCTTTAAGAAAGCTTAAAAATTGACCGAAGGACCGAATTCAGTCATTCTAGGCCTGTCCGCAAAATCTGCGCCAAGTGAGTGTACCTGACTACAGTATCTCATCTTAAAACTTACGTGGACGAAAGGCAGCTGACGGCAGATGGCAAAGAACTTTTCACTGAACCTAACAACTCAGGGTTAGCAGGGGGCAACGTAATGACTGGGCATAACAGAATGGTTTTCACCAGCGAAGGAGTCGGAGTCGGAGTCGTAATCAGAAGCGTAAAGCGTTACGATCTAGTGAAAATCAAACAACGGAGTCGTAAGCAGAGTTTCCTAATGCGCTTACGCTTCCGTCGCTTACGATCTAGTGAAAACCAAATTGTCGGAGTCGTAAGCAGAAGCGGAAGAACTAAACCAATGACAAAGCGTGGGAACGAGCACTATGATTGATTTATCCTTCCGCTTCTGCTTCTGACTCCGACAATCTGGTTTTCAGTAGATTGTAAGCGACGGAATCGTAAGCGGAGTCGGAAGGAAATGGAAACGTTCTGATTCTTCCGACTCCGATTCCGTCGAGCATATGACTCCGCTTACGACTCCGATTTTTGATTTTCACTAGGTCATAAGCGTTCTTAACGACTCCGCTTACGACTCTGACTCCGACTCCGACTCCGTCACTAGTGAAAACCATCCTTTAAACGCCATTCCTTTATAAAGCTGCGTTGTATAACATACCGTCAAACACCAAACACGCCATACATGTAAGTACAATTTTCAGTGGTACGTAAACCGGAAGTTAAATAAGAATACGTAAGAGCTTTATAACATTAGTGCTGTTGTCTTGCGGAAAAAGCTGATACGCATAATGTTGGTACTCCGTGTTCATGTGTTCTGCCCATCTGTAACTCAACAAAGGCCTATCGGCACATGGAATGAACCTTGTTCTTTTGAGTATCTCATCTATCTCTGACTAAACACGACCTCGAAACTGAGTAAAAAATGTTCAAACTTTACTCAAACTTGAAAACTGGGAAGGTCAAATAAGAATATTGCTATTCAAGCTTTGGTCAACGTTTTGATTTTCCTTCCACCCTCGCCTTCTTTGATTATAGAGACTCTAGCGTATCACTGATCTTTAAGTAACTACCTTGCACGGTGAGCCAAGGATGCCTTTGAACCTGTCTTAATGTTGGTCGATTTATTGCAACACTGTTTAACATCGAACGCATCAAGATCTTCGCCTCTGTTGGAAAATGATAAAAAATGTGCAAAGTTTATGTTTTTTGAGAAAAGGTGAGACACCTTTTTTTTCTTATCTGTTAAATATTGCCACTCATTCGAAAATCATCTCTATTCTACACAGCCTAAAACTGATAAAAAGGTGACGGCACAAGACCCACATATGTGAAACCTATAGGGCGTAAGTATATAACCCGTTTGTTTGCACTGTTTCCCCCTCTTTCTTTGTGACTAGTTGTAGGCTGTTATTCGTTCAACTCAGTGCTCGTCAAGTACCCCGGGCAAGTACCTTGCCTTGTCAATTGCTCAGTAATTCTTAATACCTGCCGAAAGGTGTGCAGGGACTCTAGGTGCCATTGTCAGAGCCTGCTCAGGTTCAGTAAAGGCCATGAATGGAGACATCATTTGCACCAAAATCATCCCCAGTGCCCAGACCGTGCTCTGGCAGCCATCGTACCATCCTGACCTTAAAAACTCTGGGGCATGTAAGCTCTGGTACCTGCAACAGAGAAAACATTTCAATCAGTAGAATAATTAGCATGCTACTACAGCATATCCCCTTAATATCGCTCACCCTCCATTTTGAGCAGCCCTCCAAGGCAAAATTATTCTTTAAATTTAGTTTCCTCCTCTCTCTTTGAAAACTGTCCAAAGGATAGTTTATTTCTCGATCAAAATAATGAACCAGTTTTCAGAAAAATTGTCATCTTTGAATTTTTCTTGACTCTGCGATACTTTTTCTTCAGTCAGTGCAGTCCACAGGTAACCCAAGTGTGGAGTGAAAAAAATAGTCATGGCCTCTGCACGTCTCATGCTTGCCACTTACCCACTTGTTCAGCGAATGGAATAGAAAATCGGGGGAAAATGTGAAACCTTATGTCTCACCTCTAAATACATTATAAGGTTCGTACTGTACTTCAGAAGCCAGACCAAAGTCAATTATTTTAATTTCGTCACTCTCCATATCCACCAAGATATTTGCTGGTTTCAGGTCTCGATGAAGGACGCCTTTCTCCTCGAGGCAGATATTGGCCTGAAGGATCTGGATGAAGTACTTGCGAGCCTCGTTCTCTGTAAGTGTCCTCTTTAGCAGAACGCGACTTAAATCCTCGCAGATTTCAGGTCTTTGCATCACGTAAACGTAATGATTCTCCGTTGCGAACAATTCGTAAATTTTGATCACGTGACGGTGCTGGGCCTTATTCAGAAAATAAGCCTCAGCTGGTATTTTTCTGCCATTAATCTGTAACAAGGTAAAGAGAAGAGTATTTTAGGATAATGAAATAAATTTGAATCTTTTTTGGAGCGACATGCACTCTCTCAGTGAATTTCAGGAAATTGGTGAAGGAGATTTTTAGTTTCTTCTCTTACCTCTTTAAACTCCTTGACGGAATTCTTTCTGACAAATTTAATGGCCACCTAAAGTATAGAAGGAAAAAAGTAGCTTCAGAAAAATGTCTTAAGCAATACCTCGACGAAAACATGATACCTGAGAACTGAGGTTAACCATGAAAGTAGAAGCTCCATGGTGCATCTGATAAATTCATTAGTTTTGAAGTGGAAGCCCCGGTGCAAAATATTGCGGTTTTCTTCTTGTAACAGGTCACTTTAGAGGCTCCTTTTCTATTTAAACCCACAGATGAGAAGACTCAAAAGTTTAATCTTGCGTTTGGTCAAGATTGGTCACGTTTCAAACATTTCAAGTGCATATTTTGCTTGCGTCTTATATTATTTCCATTGTCATAACAGTCTGCCTATTTTTCATGTTTCAATCATCCTGGACTTCGGCTAATTTGTTTGTTTAGATGCATCTTACATCCCCCAGTAACTATCCTATCTCAAGTCCTTACCGGCATGTTGTCTGTCCTCTGTCTGGCAGCAAAAACTTGGCCAAATGAACCAGCACCGATCATATGTTCCAGTTGATACTTGGCAAGATTAGCTGCAGACCAAAAAAAGATGGACTCGTCATATTTTCTTCCTCATGCGATAACGATACTGTGAGCCACGGTTAGTCAAATAGATAGGTGTGCAACGAGGGCTTCAATAACATTATTTTATTTTTGTAAGTTATGTCATTTTTCAATGACGTAACGTTCCCTCTTTCATTAAGTACAACAAACGGTAAAGGGAATGATCACTCTCCAAGGTGAATTCTTGTTATTGACTTACGGATTAAGCCCAATATTTGTTTGTCTTGGACAAAAGGAAGTAATAAAACGCTTGTAATCACCGTCTAAGTTGAGCTGTTTTATGAATTCTGGCCGGTGATCTCCTTCTTCAGACAAAGGCAAACTTGCGCTACAAGAAGTAAGAACTGAATCGGTGACTTGATCTTCTCCGGTTTTACCCAACCAATCGGAAACCTAAATAAACAATTAAAATCAGTGAAATCTCTGATCACTAAACATAATTTTAAATCATAGCTATATATTGAGGATATTACACGGCGGCGCGAAGATATGAATTTTATTTTCGAGTGGTAAAAATATGAAAATATGAAAGATATGAAAATAAAATTCATATTTTCAAGCCGCTGTGTAAATTTCTTTTTATTATATAGACAAGAGTGTTTTTGCACAAACAACAGTGTAAAAGCGAGAAATGACGTCATCGATATCCTCTCTAGTGAGGATATGGAAAATACGCCACTCGAGTCCCGGATGTAGTTTCGTATGAACTTTTACGAGTGGTCTGTTTTCCACTAAAACACTCTTGTCTATATAATAAAATGGAATAACGTTTCATTATTTCGAATTAAAGGCTTCTTTTCTAATACCGTTATATCGTAATTTGCAACTGTTTTGTTTGTTCAGGATTATTTAAGCCCCTTTGATAAAAACTGAATTCTCCCTAATTTTCAGGAAATTCTCTCTAGCGTACCAGAAGAAGGGCCCTGGGTACGACGTTGGTTTGATTGACGCTGCCATTGGCATTTATGCTTTGATGGTGACGATATAAGTCAGAACAATTTTTCCGCCATTTTTTCTTAATTTTTATCTTTTCTGGAGTTATGTTCTGTTTTTGTTTCTTTCAGAAAGCGATACGCCACATATATTCCTTCACCCTTGGGAGCGAGGTTGTATTTTTGCCTGAAGGAAGAAGGGATTGAATAAAACAAATTTAATGGACGATGGTAGGAGCATTTTTAGGCTCTATTCTGCATTTCTTACGATTTCTGTTTTTTTTCTCTTTAGAGTCGAAAACAAGCTAACATCTACAAACCCGTGACTATTCAACAAAGTATTTTTAACATTTCCCAGCATCTTGTTAAAAATCATCCTTTCTGATGATGAACGGCTTATTTGAATTTTAAGCTTAATTTGTTTTTACCCCTTTTCTGACAGTTAAAAAGAAAAGGCAGTTTGCAATGATGAGAAACAGTTTTTTTTCTCGAAGTGCGTTTTCGTCGAAGGAACTTAAAAAACAATTTCAGTATGTCCGTTCTCGGCGGAGCAACAGCCACTTTCGTCTTGCTGACCCATTCTGTATGATTTTAACACAGTTACGCAGATATTCAGGGTCTAACACTTGATCTTCTACAGTCGGTAGATGGCAACCACTGAACAAACATAAGTTAAGTTTCAGACTTGGGATGGTTTTTGTGTTTTGAAAAAATACCTCGGTCCGGTGAATGATAAATTAAGTAATGATTTCTGGTTTTCTTTTCTTTTTTTAGGATCCTGGAACAGTCTGTAACAGTCTGTAACGCCCAAAGTGAACCAAAATACTGGGGTACGTGACAGAGGAATAATTGTAAATTTAACTCACCATTTTCAGCGCTTTCGGTTTCTCATTCAGAGTAGCTCCAACTTTGCTCTCGTTCGAGCTGCAGATTTTCCCTCTCGCCAATCGCGGGCATTTGCTTTCATTCCTGCTGGACGGTCCGCACGCCCAATCCAAATCCACCTTATTTTCGTCAGCTGACATTGTCGATTCGTTCAAAGATTTTCTTAACAAGTACATTTTGAAAGTCTTTCACTGTGCACAGCACGGGAAATCTGTATACAATTGATGGTTGCTATGGTGAACTCATATTTATGACAGGTTCGTCATTTTTGCACGCGCTTGTTTCGAATGAACCATGCAACCGCGCGGCTTTCCTAATTGAGAGGTACGGCGTATGAAATGGGCATCCATTCGTGTTGCACTGCACTCTTCTGCAGGATGTTCTCAGGCAGGAAAGTTTACTGGCGTGAGGAATCACTGAAATCAAGAACCCATGTTCAAACAAAGACGACGAGTTGACAAAAACCACACCTTGTTATAAGGGCTACTTTAATGCCAAATTTGTTCTCATATTTTGAACAAAACTGACGAAAATCTTCAAAGACTTCACAAAAAAGGTTTATTTCAGATGTATCTGTTTCTGGGAAAACAAAAATGTCACATCTCCTATTACTGAAAATAGTTAACATTCGAGGAATTGTGAAAATCAAGGCAACTAATGCAAGAAATCTTGTCTTCAGTGCGAGCGCCCATTTACTTTTTGTCTACAGAATTAATGTGCCACCAATTCTATTTAAGTGACATGTCATGTAATCAGGCTAACAATAGTCTCCTTAGGGTCATCACGCAACGCTCCTGGTGACGACCGCATAGGAGACTAGGTTAACAAAGAAGTAATATACTAAAGCAAAGCAGAGTAACAGAGTGTTAGGGCTTTCACTCAGTCGAATTTTTAACTTGTTCTTACAAATCTGGCCAAAAAGCTCGGCGATTAAGAATAGTTTCCAGGTACACTTCAAAATCCATGGAAAGTTTTTCGAAAGTCCCGATACCTTACCAGGCCCCAAAACTATTTTATATGCACAACAACCTTCAATATGGACTCAATTTTTATCCACTTTGAGCACCAAAATTTTAAAATCTTTATGCTTATAAAAGTTTGCACTAACAATTACCACCAATCAATAAAAAATCGGGCATCAAAATGATGTGAATGTTGGACAACAGTGCGACAAGTTTACAACAATAAATTATTCTGTTGCGTTTCTGTTGTGTTTTACAGGTCTTCAAGACATTTTTTACATACATGTTGAACTTAGTAATCTTGAACTTGATCAGTGATCTTGAAGTGAACTGTTTCACTCTCCTCACTGGTTTTAAAATTGATTCTCTTGCTTCTGTTTTGTCTTGATGTAACATGTTGGACTGACACACAAAGGAATGGTGTCACTCTTCAACGTATTTTAACTGGATGTCAGTCAAGCTCCTTTTGTCCCACCAAGATGTGAAGCTACTGTGGACATTATTTCTGGTACTGGGAAAGCAATGTAAAGTGGCAAATTACTGTAATTAATCCACATTTTAGTTACCATAAGTGGTGAGCTAAGTTCTTTCATTATACTATGGATTAATCAACTAAACTACTGACAATAATTCAAAATAAAACTATAAAGCAGAATTCACTAACTAATTACATTTCTAAAAAGACCTGTGGTCATCTGATGCACTGACCTTTTTTAAAAGCCAGTCAGCATCCTGTAGAGCTCTGTCAATAATTTGTTGTATTCTTTTAGGGTCAGTCTCATCACTGTGACTTGAATAACCCTGGAGGAAGATAAAGATGTACTCATGTGGCCTACTGTCCTGACATAAAAATATTTGTGGACACTGAAGTGTAGTATGAATTTACTGAGCACTTGGAAGTGCCACTTACATATTTCACCAGACAAGAAGAGGAAGAAAAGGAAAACAAATGTTATGAACTGTTAATTATGTGAGTCTGGAATCTGAGAATGCAAGGATTGGATATGGCTCCTAATATAGCTTTAGGCCCCATATCTGAGCCTTGTATGTGAAGACAAAGATGCAGCTTGCTACCTCACGTAATAAGCCACATAAATACACCAAAAAGCAACTGGGGTGAACTTGCACTGGTACAACTCGTGCCGATATGAAATTTTGAACTGGAGTCATGTAAACAAATGCACATCAAGCCTCAAGTGGGAACTGGGATTCACTTCGTACTGGAATGAAAGTTGTACCGGCACCATGTAAATAGCCCCCAGTGCCCACAATGGCCATTACTGGAACTGACTGTATATGAATTTCAAAACTTACCAAGGCCTCAAGTAGCCTGCAAATACAGCTGCTTCTGATCACTCCCAGTTGCTGTGGGCACTCTTTCATGCAGTGCCCCAAGTGGTCGGGAGCGATGAGAGGCCACTGTATTCGCCGGCTAGGCCTCAAGGGTACCCTTGTCAAGTTGTTCATGAGTGGAGGGGGACAGGGGCGGAAGCTCGGGAAAAAAGGGGATGGAAGGTGTACAGGAGGCAGAAGTAGAGGCGGTGGGAAGCAGGATTCCTAAGGAGGCAGAAAGCACGAGATATTTTGCAATTGAAAAGGCGCAAAGAGGCGGAAGCCAACAAAAAAGGGCAGGAACCGGATTAAAGGGTACTGGAAGCAGGAAGTTTAACCTCCTGCCCCGCCCCCTCTTGCCAAACGACGATACATTCTGCAGGATATCTGGACCTTTGACTTAAGGCACGTTTACATGACAGAGAAAGAGGAACGGCTCAGATAAAAGGAAGTACTTTTTCCATGAATCTTTGACCGTTTAAACGAGAAACATTATGAAACGGCTGCAATAAAAAGAGACACCAGTCCTCAAACCTAGGTGGAACGGCAAGGACTGTTTACATCTGTCGCATTTGCTTTCAAGAAGGAGATCATCAAGTGGATCTTTTTTGAAGCAGAGTGGAACCAAGACAAGCTTAGAAAAGAGATTACGTTGGACACGAAAATTTAAGTTCATGTTAATTCTTCTAACATTCGTAATCTGCCATTCCAGGGCTGCAAATAATTTTTCTTTCTTGAAAGGACATATGTCCGACCAACTCTCCATTTTGGTCGGACAAAACAGAAATGAGGTCAGACGTTGTTTTAATTATTATCTTAAGTTGAAGTCATTTTTAAATAATCATTTTTTATCATTATTTACTTACTCATTTGGTAAAAAAAATTTGTCCGGACATAATGTCTGACCAGAGTTAAGATTTCGTCAGACATGGGGCGATTTCAGTCGGACATTGTCAAATGACAGACAGTTATTTGCAGCTCTGCATTCCACAGTGGAAAGATCAATTTGGCAGCAACAATGAACAAGTGCTTGGTTCGATGTGGCATGTAAAACTTACTATCATTTATTTCCGCCATTATTGCAAGATTCGAGCTAAATATGCATGCGCACAGAAGTAAACAACTAGGGACAAAACAGTGCTGGCTCACAAAAAACAAATGGTATGGGTATGTGAGTGTTTACACGATGCACAAGAACTAAAGAGAGGGGTACGGAACCAATTTTTATCCGTGCCATTCCACGACGGGGCCACAGGCGCCTATGGTCCCAGAACGGCTCGGGTGAAAGTAGGGCACATATCGTTTACATGAAATAAATTGTCCGAGCCGTTCTGTCGTGTAAATGGCCCTTTAGTCTAAAAATTCCAAGCTCTTCTTGATGTTTTGGTGAGGGCGCAGTAGTGTAGTGGTTAGCGCGTCGGACTTCACTTCTGAAGGTCGGTGGTTCGACGCCCCCTCCCTGCCATTGAGTTGTTTCCTTAGACAAGATACTTTGCCCCACATTGTCTCTCTCCACCCAGGTATATAAATTGGTACCAGCGACAATACTGCTGGGGGGTAACCCTGCGATGGACTAGCATCCCGTCCAGGGGGGAGTAGCAATACTCTCAGTTGCTTCATGCTACGGAAACTGGGATAAGCTCCGGCCGTGTGGGCCTCCTTGGCCCGAGTGCGACTTTATCTTTTCTTGATGTTCCAACCTTCTGAATTCACAAATTGGGACTTTATATGAGCGACAATATCCTCGTGTTGTTCCGAGGGACTGCAAATCAGACGGGCATTTGCCACAACCTACCTGTCTGACATGGTGTTTGTAATGGGCTTGCGTCTCTTGAGGAAGCTGTTTTATGCATCTACGTAAGTGCCTGTAGAGTAAAACTGGTGTTCTAATATTCTGTTGCATTATAAAGTCTCGATCTAAGAGAAAACGTCAAGAAAATCTTAAGAAATACAACTTCCTGCCCTCCTTCAATGAGTGCAATGAATTAGTAACCTCGCCTCTGTACCGTGTAGCCTCCCGATTCTAGGAACTTCTCGATACGGAATACGGAACCAAAATGTCTGTCCCATTTCCTTCAGGTGGTGAAGTAGTTGTAGTTACGGGCGCAGCAGGATTTCTGGGGCTTAAAGTGGTGGAGTTATTAAACACAAGAGGTAGGAATATCCAGGAGATCAGAGGATTTGACATCTGTCCTCGGCAGCCATCTTACTTTCTACAGAATCGTTCCTATGGCGGACATGCAAGGTTAACATACATGCAAGGGGACATTTGCAATTATGAAGAGGTAGGTGGAATGCAGTCGTATGTCGAAATATATCAAGTGTATATGCTGTGGATTGAATCGGCGTTTAGTCTGATTTCCTGTTGTAGTTTATGGTCAATCGTGAGAATGAAAATTGTAAGAGACAGGAAAATCAAACCAAAGAAATTTAAACCACAACAGAGACAAAGTTGCAAGTAAGTTTCAATTTGAAAGCAGTTGCAAAATTGGTGCAAAAATGGGAAGAGTCGGGGTGGGGATGGAGGGGATAGGGGTGTTGGAACCAGGAGAAAGGAAGGTTGGGGGGGGGGATGGGGCTAGGTGATGGGAAAAACTGAGGGAGGCAAGAAAAGAGAGGAGGGAAAGTAGGACCCCAATGTGTTAGGAAGTGGAGGGAAAATATCGTGGGGCTTTTTAGATGGTTTTGCCAATAATTAAACATGTACAGTTTCTATCCAAACTATAAAACAAACATCGCTCTCACAACTTTCATTCAACAAAGGATGTCTCAAAATGTGCAATTTTTAAATGAAAGTTCACCTAAATCCACTGTCAATTCTGCTTTTTTTTGGCCATGCTGACCTTATAAAAATCAAAAAAGCCTATATTTTCAAGTGACCTTGCAAAAGCTAACATTGTCAGCACATGTGGTCATAAATTATGTTGTAGGGAGTTACCCGAGGCCTCGAATAGACAAATAGGTGTCCACATCTGGACAACCAATCTCATACCCAGGATCTGCAGGCTTTGTGGTCAGTGTGAGGATGCCAGGAAGAACTCTGGGGTAGTGGATTTGGAAGTAAAGGAGATGTGGGATGAAAAGGGGGGGGGGGGCAAGGGTATTGTATGGCTGTCATTGCACTTTGTTGATGTTAGTTGCACAAGAAAAAGAGGTGTCATGAACTAAACATCATAGTCTGTGGTCATAATAGCCAGTTGTTGGCTGCTAATGACAGCCATGTAATTTCCCCTTCTTTTCAGGTGAAATCGGTGCTCAAGGGTGCCACTGTTGTCATTCATACAGCAGCTATAGTAGATGTGAGCCATTCATCAGAGATGACAATGCATGCTGTTAATGTGAGAGGCACTGAAAACTTACTCAGTGCTTGCATTGAGTGTGGTGTCACTAAATTTGTGTACACAAGCACTGCAGATGTCATGTTGGGTTGGTCTGACAACTACAGTTTAAATGAGTCATCACCCCTAGCAGGGGATAGAATTTCTGACTTCCTTTTCGGCCAGTATGCATTTACAAAGATGCTAGCAGAGAAGAAAGTACTGGAGGCCAACGGAAGTACACTTGCAAATGGCACTTCCCTCACAACATGTTCATTGAGAGCTGTTGTCATGTATGGGGAAAGAGACCAATTGTTTATTCCTAATGTAATCAATTCTGCAAAAAGCCAGTTTGGTTATTTACCTCGAATGGGAGATAAAGATGCTAAGTTTCACACATGTTATGTTGGCAATGCTGCATGGGCTCATGTGCTAGCAGCTGAGGTCTTGTGCACAAACCCAAAAAACATTGCTGGAAAAGCTTTCTGCATAGGAGACCACACTCCTGAAAACAACTTTTTTGACTTTGTAGAGCCCTACTTGGCAGCTACTGGATGCCAGCTCTTGAATGTTTGTATTCCATATGCAATGATAGTCTTCATTGCTGTTATTTTGGAGTGGATAGTATGGATTTTACAGCCGTTTTGTAACCTTTCTGTTTCGCTGGCAAGGTCTTCAGTGTTTTGCGTGTGCAATGGCATGACTGTAACTTGGAAAAAGGCTGAAAGAGAACTTGGTTATAAACCAATTTTCTCATACGAAGAGTCTAAAAACAACACCGTAAGATATCTTGTGGAAAAATACGTAACTTAAAACATGGCTTGTGTGAATTCAGAACACAGCGGGTTTCCTTCTAAACTTTCCAGAGAAATGTTGTTTGTTGCTTCTTCCAATCAATTTCTTTTTCGTATAAAATGACCTTTGAAGTCATCCTCTTTTTTTGAGTTTTTTTTTTTGCTAGTTGACGGGGCAAGCGTGTTTAAATAAAGTTTTTTCTACCTACCTACCTACCATCCCATCCAGGGGGGAGTAGCAACACTCTCAGTTGCTTCATGCTACAGAAACCGCGTTAATTAAGCTTGGGCCGTGTGAGGCTCCTAGGGCTCGTGTGCGACTCTACCTGTGGGTGTTACGTTTCCTCAAGTTTGCTTTATTTACTTCATGTTTACACGAAAAGTAAGGTGAACCGATCAAATAAAAGGCAACCACATCACATTTTCTAACGAGAAGGTTGTCACGAAACATATCGGATCCCCAGAAAGTATCAAGACATACCGGTTACTCGGAAACCACCGGACGTTATTCGCGTCTCTGAATTTTATTGCCTGTATATGCGAGTTCTCAGTCAAAGAGAGTAGATACATAGTGATTAAAATATTTTATAATTTAAAACTATTTATTTACAGCGTGTTGAACTCATTATATGTTGTTTCCCAAAAGAGTTTTAGAGACCTTCAGTCGTCTACTAAACACTACAAGCCCCCTAAACGTTCTTAACGAACGCTGGTTACAGAAAAATCCTACCTATTTACACACTCGCGACTTGTGACCTTAGGCCGTCTTACTAAAGCGCCCGTCGTACAGGAAGATAAATTAAAGAACGGATGCAACTACAAAAGCAACAAAACACTTTGTTACAAACTAATGGGCCGGTAGCCAGACAGTGAAGAGCTACTGGTAGGATTAAACGCTCGAAACGTTAGCTTTCGATTTCTCTTTACGGTCACCCAATTTACTTTATCAACGCCGTTGACAAAGTTTTGAGTTTCACTTCCCGACCGACGCAGTACCACAGTTTCTTTAGAAATTAACCCGTTTATTCATCTAGTGAAAACTTGCCATATAATTACCAGGTACTCAGGTCCTTTTTCTACGAACACAGCTGTTTGCAAAAACGAGGCAATACGTGTTTTGCTTGCAGAAAGGAATCTATAATGCTACATTTCCACCAACAAAACATGTTCAATTAAACCAGGTTTAACAGAATGAAATTCAGCAACAGAAAACTGAATGACTAGTTTAAACAAAGACTTCATGTGAACCTTTACTTGTTTTTTCATTTGCACTAAATTCGCATTAGAAAAAAATGAGCAAACAACTTTTATAAAGAAAACAATTTTAAACCTTGTTTAACTAACCAGCTTTTAAACGTGTTTAAGCTTTGGTGTGAATGCAGCATAAGTTAAGTTAGTATTACGATCTATCCTTCAGTCGTGCAAAGGACTACCTAAGCATTAATTTGTTTAGCCAGTGACATCAAGGCATTGATTATTTTCCCTCCAGGCGTTGACACTATAGAGCCAATCTCGATGATTCTCAGTCGTGGGAACCTTTGTGATCTCTTGTGAGACAGTGCTTGTCATCTGAAGGAGAAGAAAAGTTCCAATGAACCAGCAGAGTGTAAGCTATAAATTGCCATCCCTCCTTTTGTCTCCAAGCACTTTGATCCCAAGCCAATATAGTCGCCGATACTCAGATTTCTCTCATCGCGAGGAAGGAAGAGGACGGAAAGTTCTAATGAGCCAGTACTGTAGCTATAAATAGTCACCATACCTTCCGCTGCAGCCGCTCTGATCGCAAGCCATAAGAGGTAGCTGTCCTAGCTCCATCCTCTCATGGTGTGAAAGAGCAGAAGGTTCTAATGGGCCAGTAGTGCAGCTATAGACTGTTATTCCCGCTTTCCTCTCCACGCTACTCTGATATCAAGCGATAAAAGGCGCCGTCCATCGTACGAGGGAGTAGAAAAGTACAAATACGTGAGTGGCGTATCTATGAACCCTCATCTCTCTTGACAGTCTGTGTCATGAACCTAAGCCTGACCTGTAATGACTGGCGTAACTGAGGAATGACCTTCAGGACCTCCTCTTTAATGACATCTCCTATAAACATGTACTTGATGTGGTATCTAAGGAAACGTTAAAGAACTCGAACTAAAAGGAATCTGCTGGTGCAAGCGAATTAGCCTGAAAACGTAACACAACAAATTGATATCAGTATTTATTAGTCACTGACACACGTCATTAAAAGCTATGGCTGTGTCGTGTATGTGTTGGTGGAAAAGTTGCTTTCACATAACACAAGTAAGCTGTTTGAAAAATGACACCTTTTAGAGAGCTAAATCAACAAGAAACAATGAAAGACTGCTCGTTTTATGGCATTAAGTCGAATACCCCCCACCGCCTCCCAGAGAGTTGAACCTTTAGTCCTACAGTGTGACTATTCAAACAAAGCGATTCCGCAATACTTTCGTGTAGTACTGTTCACCAAATTCAATTTTGACCAAAGACAATGGACGAAAACTGGTAACATTTCTTCGTTTGGGTTAAGCCAGAGTTGTGCGTTCACAAGAAGTGATCAGGGTCCAAACTGTTTGAGCGCACAGGGAAGTTAATGACAGGGTATGAAAGTTAGAAGCCGAACGAAAGTGAGAGTGTAAACGTCCATCTGGTTCTAGTTTAAACAGTTTTATCCGATTCAAACTCTTCGAGAGCTCACGAGAGTCGCTGAGAGTACACAAGAGTCGACGAGAGTCGCCGAGAGCGCACGACAGTCGCCGAGGGCGCACAAGAGCTGCCCAGAGCACACGAGAGTTGTGGACAGTGCACAAGAAACGACTAAAGCGTACGAGAGTTAGCGTCCAAACGAGTGCGAGAGTTTAAATTCCAGCCAAATCTCGAGGACTCTAAATATAGCTCTGGTTTGGCGCGGACATGAAAGCGAACAATATCGTTTTACAAGTAAATTACAAATCGAAGTAAAGGATACAAGAAGTCACAAATTGTATCGATGTGGTGAAGATGCTGAACTTCTCTGTTGACTTTTTCCAGTAGCCGATACAGCTCAATAATAATCTGCAAACAGCAAGCAATCAAACTATTATAGGAGTTGTTAGTGGTCCTCAGACCAAATAAGATAACAATTTACTACGCAGTTGGCTGGGTGGTAAAAAAAAAAAAAACAAACAAACAAACAAACAAAGAGCCGTAATAATATCAGATACCTCTTGTAGACATCTGGGTCTTTCGTGTAAAAACCGCTGAAGGAATGGTCCGACAAGATGGCACACGTACAGAAACTGAGCCTCATTTGTGATCACCGGTGATACACGCTCACGAACAAACCTTGAAAGATTAAGATATGAACTAATGATAATGATATAAGAAATAAAGAGCAAGGTCACGTGGGTGAGCTTTCGGGGCAATAGGTACAATTCTCCTGGCCTCCTTTCTAGGACTTACGTATTATAATTCAAACAGATAATACAAACCACCTGAACAATGATCACTACTGCAAAAGTCATTTACTTCAGTAAGCCTAGCTATCAAGTAGTAACTTAAGAACTTAGAAAGCATTTTCCGTGCTGCTAGTGTAGAAAGACGAGTAGACGTTTGATTTAAAACTGTCGAGGAAACACTGAGTCTTAGGCAGGCGTTTTCACTGATGTTTATCGCTATACCTGGGCTACAGTTTTAGCATGGTTTTGTCCATTTATTAGAAAACAAACGAAGTTTTGTGGGCTGGCTGTTCATTTCTGTGGTTACACAATGAAACAGATAATCACCTCCACTTGGGCGAATAATTGTTCAATATACTGAACTCACGCTAGGTCAAAAACATCTACGTTAAAAATCACGAAATAAATCTACAATACTTACTGAGGAACCTGGCTCAACTGTCCAATACTAGCATGATGCCAGAACGCATGCGTGACTGCCAACACATAATCTGCATTGGTTTCTGAATGCATGGCTACGTTGGTCGAAAACTCCAAAAACGAGTAGGGGAATGGGGCGGCCTTTCCCAGGTCCTCAAGCATCATGAGAGTCGTAGCTGCATCCCGTGCGGAGAGATCGTTGACGATGACCATACATATTTTTTCGTACACTTTGCTCCAGTACGGTTCCTAGTAAATAAAACAGCGCACTGTTACAAATATTTATGGCGTTAAATATTAAAGGGGATTTCATTTTTTTTTTCCAAGATAAAGATTGTTATAGGCTCAAGCCGGCAGCGATGAATAACGCAATGCGCATGCTCGTTATGTCACCTTAAGGAGTTGTTACCGGGACTTCTCGAGTGTGAGGTAATTTTCTTCCCTGTTCCCGCCATATACACCTATTGCAAGTAAGGTTGCTTCAGTGATGCATGATGCGTGATCCTTGTTTCATAGACCGCAAAGCATCATGTTTGCTATAAATAAATGTAAATAAATGTAAAGACGATCCTCGCAGTTATTAACGCAACTTATGCAGTTGCGAAAAGAAAGCCTGAAAAAATCAGGCTTGCCGGGACTCGAACCCTGACCTCTGCGATACCGGTGCAGCGCTCTAACCAATTGAGTATATTACGAACCAATTTCATGACCAGCTCCCAGTTGGCTTGTTAGCTCAATAGCCCTTTTCACAGTTAACTTTTCTCATTTGCATTACAAGGTATTTGAACGTGAATGTGAGGCAATTTCGGGCAGAAACTGCAAAATTGCCCGAAATTGCCTCACATCCACGTTCAAATACATTGTAATGCAAAATAGGAAAGGTAACCGTGAAAAGGGCAATTGGTTAGAGCGCTGCACCGTGATCGCAGAGGTCAGGGTTCGAGTCCCGGCAAGCCTGATTTTTTCAGGCTTTCTTTTCGCAACTGCATAAGTTGCGTTAATAACTGCGAGGATCGTCTTTACATTTATTTCTTCATTCCGCAGTTCAAATATATGAATATCATATATTCATAATTTCATAAATAAATGTATTGATCGCTTTTATCGCTAAAGGCACTCCAGGAGAAAACCAAATCATAAAAAAACACACATTTGCTCTTGCTTTAGGGCTAAAAGGTAGAGAAAAGCAGCCATAAATTTAGCGAGCATGATGCACTGCGGTCTATGAAACATGCATCACTGAAGCAACCATTTTTTAAATAGGTATATATAAACAGTCGCCTAAAAATGCAAAGAAAAATCTTACCACCAAAGCTCAAGCTTAACCATAGCTCTTTTTTCTAACGGGAAAACCCAATGGAAATGGCTGTCGTTTTGAAAAGTCCGCGTCTACCACCGCTTACCAATATGAGCGTTTTGAGAACTGTCGCTGAAGCCCTATAAAAGTTGACCCACGAAACAATAACGTCTTTTAGACAGAGGTAGGGGTAGAATGCCGTGTGAGCACAAAGCTATGCGTTTTAGTTTCAAAAGAAGAAATGTTCCTTATGTCTAGAATTAATTCGTTGAATTTCTATACAGTCCTTGTACTTAAAACGGTGCTCGGGTGACCAATGGAGAAAAAAATATAGAGGTAGTCATGATTTACCGGAAGTGACGACAACACCAGTCCCACAGCATTAATCCATTCCACAATGTTTGTACGAATGTCTGTGTCATGAGTGACGTAACTTCCTTTGAAGATGACGTCAAACAATGCATCGCCTACTTCCGGACCGGTGGCTGGTAGAGCCATCAGCTCCACCCACGTCGCGTGAAGTGCATGCGCGACAGGGTTTGGAAACTCGTTGAACCGCCAATCACAAGCAGGGAATGGAGGAGGAGTTTTACCGGAAATGGCTTGTTTAGTGTTAAGAAACAACAAACTTTTATTCTTAGAGCAAATGCGTGAAATGACAACAAAACCGCATAACACTCGTGATGTAAATGAGGATTTCAAAGGCTCCATTTCACTTAACTCTAATTTCGTTTTTTTTTTTCTGAACCTTATTTGCAACTCGTTCATCCTGAATCGCAATTTTGACTTCTGGACATACTGTTATCAAATCAAATCAAATTTAACAGACTGCAAACTACTTCCATCCTCTAACTCCTATACTTTATCGAAACAAACTTATGGTACTGGTATTAATGTGATTTATGTAGTCCATTTGTCATATACATGTTTAAATGAGCCATGCATCAACAAAGGCGTGAGATCCGACGTCAGCACGTAAGGTGCCCACGGCAACTGCTAGCTATAGCAGCAAAGGATACTATCTACAAGTCGACCAATCACAGAGCAGTAGTACTCAAGATCTGGAGTCCAGGGAGTGTCTTCAGTACTGGACAGATACTCCATGTATCCCTTGGATAGACACCTGATGACAAACAAATCATTAACCCTTAATTTTTCGGCCTCTTAATCTCGATTGACAATAGAAATGAGCCTAGTGAAGGGCGAAACTTGAAAAGCGTCTTAAGTGAATTTCTTGAGAGGTAGACCATACCAGTGAATGCAGGGAATCACTACCCGAAGGAACTGCGACAGTTAAAACACCCTTTATGTTTTTTACGATTTGATCAAGTTTAACAACTGGCACTTTTGCAAATAGCCCTGCTTTGGCTTCCCACATCGTGATAGCTGAACACATGTTATACTGATCGTAAAGCAATTGGTTAATACAGGAACCACACTTACCAACCAGCAGGGTGAACATCTTTTTGTGCACCTGTTGCAAAACAACATGATTCTTAAGTCATCAAAATAATACAACTACCAGCATTTTTTTCAGTTTCCTTAAAGTTTGCGTGAGCCTGACACGCGACACCCTGCAACGAACGAGGGGAAGGGCTCGTCACCCGTCAATAAAGGGCACGCAGCACGGGGTTGTAACAGAGTGAAACAAACTGGTTAGGTGTCTGAGGATACACCTCAAGGGCAGAGACCAGATATCGAAACAACCACTTACTGATCTCAATTCTGACTGGGTAACCAGAGCTCCTACAAAAACCACACAAGCAACTCACCAATAATTGCTCCAACCAGCTTTTTCTTGAGGGCGGGTTTGTCTCGAAGACAATGCTCGTAGTAGTGCAGTGTGTTATATAAGAATGTTAAAGGACGATCTATTGAGCAAAGAAAAGCAAAGAAAAAAACAAACAGGACATGTCACACCTAAGTTAAGGACTTAGAAACAAGAACTGATGACCAAATTACCTCACGTTTTGTTTTAACTTTGTGCTTTCTTTGTTTGTTAGCGTGAAATTTCTTACGAAAGCGAATCATTCAGACAAACAATTATGGTATGTCGTGGTTGCAAAACTCTGAGCGGCAAACTTTCTTGTGGGCAACGAACGTCTGTTTCAGCTATGAGAGAAAACATTTATTACGTCTTCGGACAACAAGAGAAAGAAACCCGCTTCGCAGTATTGCGTGCAGCGAACTCAAATTTGTCTTTATGCAAAGATTTGGCGATCGTCTAATGTTGGGACAAAAATGTTGTCTAGGTTTAGAAAACTACAGCAAAACCCAGGCAGACGTTGGATCTAAATAGTATCTACAAGCATCTGAATTTTACAAGCCGACAGAAGTATTACACGAAAAACACAACCACCTCTGTTTGGTACAAAGAACACCAAGCAACAAACCGTGGAACTTGTACAAACATCCAAGATGCTCTAGAAGACTTTCCAGTGACTTGTAAACTGGTGAGAGTTCCAGGAAACGCTGGATAACAATGTCAAATACCTGTCAGAGCACAGAAAAACAATGTCAATAACAACAAAATATTTGCTTTTTAATAAAATCATAGCTTTTTCTTTTCTGTACTTGCGCGGTCATTTATTTTCATCTACTTACAGTTAAAAAAAAGGAAAAGTGATTTACAGTGAAAAAAGATGGAAAAAGAATAAAGTAATAAACAACACTGACAATTATAGAAACTAAAGTCGCAAATTTATGCAAAGATCACATCACTGACAACAGTTTTCTAACAAGCTGTTGTACAGTATATAACATATTTCTATTTTCTAACAAGCTATTGCAATAGACAGAAGCGCGTCTCAGCACTCACCGGCAGAAACCTCAAACAAACATTGCCAAAGTAGATTGGCAAGTACTGCACTGTAGGTACCGTGGCTCCAGCTGATTCCAGCAGCCCTTCAAAGTAGAATCTCTCAGGGTAGCTCTGAAATAAACAAATCGCTTGAGTCAAATGTACAGTGATTGAAGAGGCAGTGGTTGTGAAACCCAAGGAAGTTTTTGTAACATGTTATTGTTAGCGTCTTTGACCGTAACTGTGCACAAATCCCGATAGTTTTAAACCATGTCGGAGGTAGGCTTGGATAAATTCTGCTCGAAAAAATCGGTTATTCTGCTCGAAATTCTGCTCGGACACCTAAATTCTGCTTGAATTCTGCTTGGTACCCGAAACATTTTCCGCCATTTCGGCCTTAGTTTTCAATTTTCTTAGAACTGTTATGGATATCACTGCTACTGATTTTCCGTTATTCAGCTCAAATTAGCTAGAAAATGCCATATTCTGCCGGCAGAATGCTCGCCTTAACAGTTGCTTATTCTGCTCGAAATTCTGCTGGCAGAATGTATGCAATTCTAGTCGGAGGAGCTAAACAAAAGAAACGTGTTTGTTAAGTCATTCAACCATGGTGTGCCAGTGTGTACGTCTAAAAAAAGGTTGACCACATAAATTGCAGCGTCATTAATACCCCTCGGACTCTCACATATGTTGAAACGGAAGCGTTTGGTTGACAAACCTGTTCCAGGCCTTCGAATAGTGGGAATGAGAAAAATAATAGAGAGCACACGCGAGAATAAAACGCGTGAAGGCTGAAGGTTAAAGATGGCACGAAATGTCTCAAACGTTTTGTTTTCAGGTTTCCTTTCTTTATTCCGCCGTTGCAATTTTCCCTTTCGTATACGGTCGTTGCCATTTTTAAGACACTTAAAAAATTTTTGAACTGTTATTGAAAGTTTTTCGACTCAAAAGAAAGACATTCACAACCAGAATCGAACCCGGTCTTTTCGTGTGCTAATCAATCTTCCTTACCACTACACTATCACGCCAATCCGCCACAATCCCAAAAAATTAAAGTATATACTATCATTAACTGTCTTTCATAACTGATACATCTATATTAGGTGACCCTAACCCTTTCCCGAATTTCAAACGTAAATTTAACTTGGGCTTAAACTTCGTTCTTTCTAAGATTATTTAGAAATGTTTTTGTTGCCTCGTTGTATCCAGAATATATATTACAAATACCATGACTAAAGGCTTGGTTACGAAAGATGGCATTGACCGTCAAAAATGGTAACGACCGACCGTGGGGAATAGGCTTTGCCGTTCTTCTATTTTCTTTAATATTAAAGCCTGGAACAGGCTCTTGGTACACATGCATAACCACTGACAAAGTTAGAATGTCGATGTTACTGACTTAAAGCGTCAATATTTTTTCCTTGCAAACTCTGTTTCATTAATTTAACCCGAATAACAAACTCTTATGTTTTGACGGTTCTGTTCATCGCTATTCAAATGCAAATGTATTTATATCACGGAACGTGTTATTTGTTATTTAGTAAAGAGCTTACAGTGTGGTACGCCATGTGTTTCTGATGCCATTCATTCTGAAGCCAGTGTTGAGGAGAATTCTGCAGTAAAAAAGGAAAAACACACACACACATAACACTTCACTGCATCAGCACTTAGAAACAAATACGCACCTACACAGAATCCATAAGGTGTTAACCCAAATAGTGACAATCGTCTAATTTCTCCTTACAATATCACTACTTGATCAAACATACAGGTCATGAGAATAAAGAAAATGATCACCAATGATCAATGTCTTGATTTTTTTTTCAAATTCTCCCAACTAGTAACATATGCTATTTTATATCAGGTCATAGTTCTGTTCTGAACTTAATACTTGTTGTATTGTAAATAGTCACACATTATCTTTTTACGCTTTGTACTGTAATGTTAGTTTATTGTGCAGAAATAATAATAATAATAATAATAATAATAATAATAAGGCAGAAATATGAGGAGAATAGGAATTAAATTGTAATCTAATGAAGTATAACTGAAACTCCCAACTCATCCAATTACGCCTCGGTTTAATGCAGAAATCGTACGAGGCGAAGAAACATAAAAATTGTTTTTTTTTTTTTGGTTTTTTGTTTTTTTTGCAAGGAATGAAATTGGCTGGTGTCACCTTTTCAGGCATACTTCGATTACAATTCAATTTTCTCTGAACTGCGATGTGAGCACGACTTAAGAATCACTGTAAGACCTGGAGTCACATTATAGTAGTAACCCAGTTTTATTATGCCGCCTCCCAAGACAATCGTTTGAAGTCCTTTCCTTTCAACGCATTAAACCTTAAATGTGGTTCTGATGTTTGAGTTTCTGGGTGAAATCCCAAATTATCACCACGCAGATGAAAAAAAAAAAACTGAGCAGTTAATTTCCCTGTGGTGGTGTTTATTATGCTGTAAAAAATGTTCCCAGCTTTTGTGTCTCTGAAGATGACAGCTACTGAGCAGTACTTTCTGCGGTGCTCGGTGTTTATTGTGTAGTGTTTCTAACTTTTGCGCCTGAAAAGAAAATCCTCAAGTATGACAGGCCATTTAAATGAAAGTTACCCGGCAAACGTTCTAGAACACTGTTTGCTGTGCTCAAAAAAACGTTCGTGACTATTCAAACGAGAGCTATTCACTTTTCTTTCGGGATGCTTTTTGAAGATAACACAACGATCCGTGTATTTGTTTGGGTTAAGTATTTGCTCCAAATTCCTGTGATGACTACTACTCTGAAACATAAAGGCGAAAAACTAGAAAATGTGAGGTTCGCAGCAATGACAAGTAGTCATCTTTGTCAAAAATCAATAACCCACAAATAAACGAAGATTGTTCCTTCTTGCATTGGTGATGTAATACTCTCAAAACCGTCGATCGCCAGCCTCTCTCACAGGCGACCCAACAACGACCTAAGTTGTTTTACAAGCCCTCACGACTCTATTTCACAAATTTGGTTCACCAATACTAGAAGAAATCGCTTGAGCGACCATAACTGCGTAAATGTAAATGTACCTCCCGTATAAAAGCATTCACTCGAGTTCTGAAGTCAGGCGGCTTCAACAGTAACAGCTGAATGATGAAGAAGCAAACTTGCGCTTCATTTCCTTCATGGCTGCGCAGGGCCTAAGGAGAGAAGAACGGTAACTGAAAAGTATTGTACTGTGGGAAAGATTTCTGCGGATGAAATCCTGTCAAGGTACGACATAGCTACTTGAGTTTTTTTTTTCCGTTTTTCATGTGATGTTTGTTAGTATACTATACAATATTACATGGTGACTCTCTGATCTGGCGTTTGAGTGGAAGCGAGGCCATAGTTGACGCTGCTTAGATACAAACCTCTGTACTTTTCATTTGCAAAAAGCATGTTGTTCTTATGCTAACAAGTTTATGTGCTCGTTACTTACAAAAGAAAAGCAGAAAGGTTTGCTTCAAAACAACGGCTAGAGCTCTAAGCGCACAACCGTCATTTGGACTGGGAAAATTTGACAACTACCTACAATTAACGATCAAACATTTCTGTTCGCTCTTTCACCGACACCGTTGTAACGGACACCCCGATATCACGGCTAACCCGATAACGATACCGTTGTAACGGACATCCCGATATCACAGCTAACCTGATAACGATACCGTTGTAACGGACAGCCCGATATCACAGCTAACCTGATACCGATACCGTTGTAAAGGACACCCCGATACCACAGCCAACCCGATACCGATACCGTTGTAACGGACAGCCCGATATCACAGCTAACCCGACGTTGTGGACACCCCGCTATTAAAGACAGGAGTCGAGGTCTTAGGAAAAACATACAGAACAATTTACAGATAAGCCTCCCGGTATTACGGGAAAATACACACTTCAGTCTGCCCAACAAACAGTTTTATTGATTAATCTCACTTGTCAAAATGACACTGAAAAAAGAGAAGGATTTTTAATGATAACTGTAAGCTACGATCGTAATTCCTGACATTTTTCAGACCGTGTTTTGACACGCGAGCGGCAATTTTTCCACCATTTCCATGAGTGCGGTTTGCCGTCTCAGCGCGAGAACAACGGTCTTGGTATTCGTCGACGACGTATTTATTTTAAGTTTCATTTTCAAAAATCTTATTTCGTCCCCTCTTTCCAGCCCAAGTTAATAAAAATAATAATAATAATAATAATAATAATAATAATAATAATAATAATAATAATAATAATAATAATAATATTTAACCAGGGAGCCCACTCGCCTTGGCGGTTTTCAGTGGGGCCCTGCAAATTATAATAAAAATAAAAATTAAAAACTAAGAAAAGAGATAAAAATTGATATTACAATATAAAACTAATTTTTAAAAAATGTTTACAACAACACAAGGAAAGTTGTTTTCTCGCGTTTGTTTCACGTGATTTTACGTGACGATTACGCAAAACATTTCACGCATTGTACAGCAGCAGGTAAAATTCTAGCCTGAGAAAACAGCCGACGTTTCGCGAGGTCGCCACTTGAGCCCTCGCAAACCGACGTCTGAGTAACGAGCGCTGAAATTCCATACTGATGACGCGTCACTACCCAGATCTTGGCAGTGCTTCTGATTGGTTGAAACGAAATTCCCTCGCGTTTCAACCAATCAGAAGCACTACCTAGATCTGGGTAGTGACACGTCATCAGTATAGAATTTCTGCGCTCGTTACTCAGACGTCGTTTTGCGAGGGCTCAAGTGGCGACCTCGCGAAACGTCGGCTGTTTTCTCAGGCTAGTAAAATTCGTGTTAACGGTTAAACGAAGGTTTCATCTGCTTCTTTTTCACTTGCTAATCGAAAAATGAATTCACTAAATTGTCCGCGTGTGGTGTCAGTTCCATCAACAGAACAAAATAGTCTGTCAAGGTAAAAGTAACCCCGGCACATTGCATTGTTCGGTGACCCTGAATACCGAAATAAGAATTAAGACCTGCGTCACCAGCTTTAAGACAGTATGTATCACCACGCTTTAAATATACTGCAGTTTTGTATAGAACATCAAAACCGTGATATTCTCCTGACGTGTGGGGCACAGACGAAAATACACAGTCCGTAAAGCCAATGATGCCTTTGTCTGAGACAAGCGAAGGAGCTACTGAATAACGTTTGCGTTTTCCACCAAACAAGCAAACGCCGTGAAATAGTATGTCACGGTCAGGAGAGAAAGATAAACAGGAATGTCCGCGTTCATATCTCCAGCCAAAATTCACCGAATCAAACCTGTCACAGCGAGTAGGACAACCGGATCTTGAGGTTTCGGGAAATTCCAGAAGAGGGCATTCCTCTGAACTGAAGAATTTGATTCAGTTACGTGATTAACCTCAACGGATGTCAGTATTTTACTATCGAGGACCACAGAGGCAAATTCTTCTTGCTTCGTCACGGGAAACCCTATTACTTTTACGATCTGGTCTCCAAGAATTCTCCTTTTTTCTCTCCCATCTGCCACGATGTCACGTTTTTCCGCTTCCTTTGTCGCCCATTCCACGACTCCTTTGAACAAATCCACTTCCGCGATATTCAGAGAATCTCTTTCAACTACCGCCACAAGTAAAGACCTCGACTGTCGCAAATCCATCCGATTTCACAGCCGATTCTGTCTGTTCATCGATCACTTTCCAGCATCGATCAACAAGATTCTTCTCTTCATATTTCTCAGCCGTTGGCAGAATGCTGAAAACATTTGACGGATCTAGATTTTCTTGTAGATATTCCGTGCATTTCTCAGTAAGTGAAGGTATCATGTACCATAACACTCCCATCACATAATGTCCGCTCAAGTTCACTTTATCGCTGTACAAGTAACGAAAAACCTCCAACAAACTCTCGTACTCACAGTCAGGCAGTTCCGTGGGGTCTCCATTTTCCGCCAGCTCACCGTAAAACATGGCTTCAAACACAGGACTGCCAATCTACAGTACAAACTTGTGAGCTGGAATGACTCCTTTACTATCATTCTCGCTGTTCACCTTTCGAACAACAAACTTCACATCGCTGAAGAGATCGCTGTTGAACAAAAATGTAATTTTTTCTCTGATGGTGGGTCTTGTTGCTTGCCAGTTTTATTCGTGGCCAGGCATAGTTGGTTTCTAATGAGATTTGTCCGCCTCAACATAACACTAACATAACGACAAGGTCAATCGAGTTCCGTTTCGAAACGAAAGACAACAAAAGGGGAACTTTCCTGACAGCGAAAGAAGAAAAGAAAATATAAAGATATATGGGGGAAAAACAATTCTGAAAAGCTAAACTGGTGAGCAGCACCGTAAGAACTTAAGGTGACTCGATCGAAATAAATGACGCGCTCTATGCCTCTCTAAAAACTCTAATAATATCGTCATTTCGAGGAATAATATGTATTTCAACACGTAGATGTACTGTTCGTTAATTTTGCGTGATTTTGCTTTTATTGAACACTACGTGTTGGATAAAATTGCTATTCTAACAAAACTGAGCACTACGATTTGGTTTAAACTTCTAGAATCAGCTTATAATAACATCTTACCTTGACTCTTCAAGTTTCCGCAAAATCGTAGGAACAGAAATCCCGGCACAATTTGAACGTCAAAGTAACAACCCCAGACGGACTTCAAAGTTTGGACCGCTCCAGCGCTTTCCAGATTTGACTGAAAAGCGTAATAACTCCAGACAAAGTAAGTTCAATGTATGGTTGTAGTTAGTTCCAAACCGCATTTGGCTATCCGCAACGATGAAAAAGTTTGGGCGGCTATTATAAACTCACTTTCTGCACCAAAATGTAACGAAGTCGCCAAATTCACGTTTTTCTGAATTATATGAAAACTAACCGGACGAATTGAATAAAACTATCGGAACATGAAACTGAATCTTTTACACATACTTTGCGCTATTTTACTTTGCTGGGGCGGTCTTGGTTTGGACAATATATTTTTTGAAAGTGATGCACTATCGAAACTCTGTTCTGTATATAGCTTTGCTGTTATCTGAATTCCACAGTAGCACTATGCAAATTTCCTTGCATTTGATGAGAATTTGAGGAATTTACACATTGGCTAAGGGGGTGTTTGGTCGCTACACGCTTTGGTGGTTTTACTTGTCTATAATGTCATGCCAGGTGAAGGTAAAAATCGTCCTTTCGAGATATACAAAAATGTGTGACGCCTGATATCAACATAGGATTTCATAGGATAATAATTGTTCCTTTATTTTCAATTAGCATGGTCATGAAATTATAGAACAGATACGTAAAACCACCAAAGCGTGTAGCGACCAAACACCATAAATGTATCCCCCCTAGCCAATGTGTAAATTCGTCAAATTCTCCTCAAATGCAAGGAAATTTGCATAGCGCTACTGTGGAATTCAGATCAGTAACAACAAAGCCATATACCGAACAGAGTTTCGATAGTGCATCACTTTCAAAAAATGTATTGTCCAAACCAAGACCGCCCCAGCAAAGTAAAATAGCGCAAAGTATGTGTAAAAGATTCAGTTTCATGTTCCGATAGTTTTATTCAATTCGTCCGGTTAGTTTTCATATAATTCAGAAAAACGTGAATTTGGCGACTTCGTTACATTTTGGTGCAGAAAGTGAGTTTATAATAGCCGCCCAAACTTTTTCATCGTTGCGGATAGCCAAATGCGGTTTGGAACTAACTACAACCATACATTGAACTTACTTTATCTGGAGTTATTACGCTTTTCAGTCAAATCTGGAAAGCGCTGGAGCGGTCCAAACTTTGAAGTCCGTCTGGCGTTGTTACTTTGACGTTCAAGTGGTGCCGGGATTTCTGTTCCTACGATTTTGCTGAAACTTGAAGAGTCAAGGTAAGATGTTATTATAAGTTGATTCTAGAAGTTTAAACCAAATCGTAGCGCTCAGTTTTGTTAGAATAGCAATTTTATCCAAAAAGTAGTGTTCAATAAAAGCAAAATCACGCAAAATTAACGAACCGTACATCTACGTGTTGACATACATATTATTCCTCGATAAATTGTGTATAAAATGCGAAAGTTTCAAGGCAATCGAGTAAGAAATGACGATGTTATTAGAGTTTTTAGGGAGGCATAGAGCGCGTCATTTATTTCGATCGAGTCACCTTAAGCTATAAAACTTGTTTATTTTCCTACGCGTTTCGTGTAACTGTAGTACAGACTTCTTCAGCCAAATTTGCAAGTGAAAGTTTGATGCCTGTTTTATGGAAAAACGCACTACGGATTTACGTCCAGGAAGAGGCGTAATATTTAATATTCACTTTAACAATTAATTACTTTAATTAATTAACTCAAGAAGAGTAGAAGAAGTTCTCAGGGTCAGAGGACAGACTCCGTGGAGTGTTCGGGCACGATTAAGGACAGTGCCTCCTCTTGTTCCTGGGAATACGTTCTGTGCTTCTCAGGTTGGTCCGAGAAACGCGTGTTTCTTATGGGCGGTATCTACTAATACAAAAGTATTTTTGCGCTGTTTATGACTATAGAAAAAGTAGATCTTAGCAATGGCTGTTGGAATTCGAAAAGAAAACTGGGGGTAACCATGCATTTTTCAGAAATAATTGAGCTTAAACTTGAAGAGAAAGTACCACACAATGTTTTGTATGTTAAAGCTTTTTAGAATTATGGTTGCTTAATAAACTTTCAAACATACGTGGTTACCGACAATTTTCTTCTTCGATTCTAATAGCCCCTAAAAAGGACTGCTTTTCCCGCATAGACATAAACTGTGCAAAAACACCTCCGTATTGTGAGGCACTGTTCTCAAATAGCAACTTATTTTCGTCCAAAACGGTAGAGGACTAAGAGCCACCTTTTCCGTACAAATCCCTTTCCTTAAAGGGGCATAGTCACGCTATTTAAGTTCACTCTAAAAATCAAAAATATGTCCTCACATCAATGAACGCCCACAAATAATGGTCTAGTTTTGTTACCAAAGACTATATTACTCCACTGAAACTATTTCTGTCGTCTGTTGCTACGGATGGCACGGATGGAAATGGATTGCAATTTGAAAAAATTAGGCTAAACTTTTCAAATTCTTTCAGCGTGTTGACATTAAATCGATGTTAAATGGACATGGTTTGTTTGCTCTTGATGAAATTAAGTTAATATGTTCCTTTAAATGTTTAAACACAATTTTGGGCATGGATAAAGTTAGCTATCGATATTTTTGGCACAGTTTTGACCAGAAATCTACGAAATCCTCGTGACTATGCCCCTCTAAAACACTCAGATTCTCCATGGGCACGTTTCTCGAAAATCCCGATAACTTTCTGGGCCCGGTAAGCGTTTTTGCGAGCTCATTAATTTGTCAGCTAATGTTAATTATTGGCGCAAACTTAGCGATATGCTTCATGAAATTATAACGATTAAAATTTAGCTTTCAAAATCAATAAAAATTGTATATCTATTGGAGAATGTTGGGCACATAAAATAGTTTTCGCGCTCGGTACGTTATCGGGAGTTTCGAGAAACAGGGCCCTGAATACCAAAACCTTTTTCACATGATATTATTGACCTGTGTTTTTTTTTTCGCAAACTGAGCAAATAAAGAACCTTATTTTCGTCAGAAACTGTTAGGGGTTAAGAGTGACTTTTCCTTAACAAGTATTGTAGAGCAAGTATTATTACCTATCGTGATCAACTGGAAAAGGATGTTGCAATATTACTGTACTGTTAAAAGTTATTGTATATTTCCTTTTCTAGATTCAATGGACTTGCGGCACAATTTTATTTTTGAGAATTAAAAATTCAGAAATTATAAACACAAACAGTGAACAAAATATATATGGGAGGTACGAGCTAGGAAGTAGAGAGTTACAAGTTATTGTACATCTCCTTTTCTAGATTTAATGAACTTGCAGCACAATTTTTTTTTGATGATCAAAAATTCAGAAATTACAACAACAAACAGCAAACAAAATATATATGGGAGGTAGGAGCTAGGAAGTAGAACTGAAAGTAATATGTAGATAGCGTCTTCAGGAAAATTAGAAATTTGCGACGCAATTCGGCGCGACTTCCTAAAAAGAGATAGGAAAGGAAAACCGCATTGCCCTCATACTGCAGGAAGCTTAAAACCGGAATTTCCAGAGCAGTAACTCTTTGGAGATGATCAAGTTTAATACTGTAATTCAGGAAATTTGTCCCTACTTGTCACTAACCTTTCCAACGCATTCATGATACTCAATGTAACTACTGGCACGTGCAAAAACGCAAATTGTGGTCTTTAAACATGGTCATTAAATGACCGATTACTTTAGCTTTTATGTAATACATGGAGCTTTTCTGAACAAACACCGTCTGTGCAAAAGATTCTAAAACTACAATATTCATATTGAACTTGTCCCCTCAAATTGGATGGCAAAACTGATAATTAATTCTTCAAACGGAACTCGTGCCTGAGCAAACTTAAAATTAGTGAAACATTTCCGCTCAGGGATAGCCGAGCGAAACGAACACGCGAGTGACGGCGTTATTCGCAAGGAGTGACTACTGCCCGTAGTCTAAAAATTTGGTCGCACGATTTTTGACCTTATTTGTTTATTTATTGACTTTAATAATGCCACTATTTCTCCCCTTTGAAGGTTCGTAGACAAACAAAACTAAAGTTTTCACTCACCAGACAAAGAACAAGTCTATCCAAAGTGACAACGTTATACTTCCAAATAAGGTCATTTAGGTGTGTTATGCACTGCAAAATAAGAGCACACGATTTTAATAAATTAATGTATCATCAAGAAATTATCACCGATATCGGTTCGGTAAAAGCGGATTGGGATATTTGGAATAGCACCCTTTATTATGTAGACAAGGGTGTTTTAGTGGAATACAGACCACTCGTACAGTTCATACGAAACTACATCAGGGACTCGAGTGGCGTATTTTCCATATCCTTACTGGTGAGGACATCGATGTCGTCACTTCCCGCTTTATTACTGTTTTTTGTGTAAAAATACCCCTGTCTATATAATAAAAAGAAAATCACACGGCGCCCTCGAAGATATGAATTTCATTTTCTCGTGGTAAAAACAATATCACTAATACCATATACCATATACAGAGCGGTTTTCAATTGATTTCAAAGAAAAACTTGAGCCACTTTCTTCAATATTTTGGAGTAAAACTAAAACTAATTGACTTTTTTGTTGAACGCGTTATCCTGGCGCTTGTTACATGTATTTGTTTTGAGTTCTGATTGGTCATCACTTTGTTGCATCGTCTCTGATTGGCTTAGACTCTCAATTGAAAGCCACTCCACTCTGAAATAGTAGGTGTTTTCGCTTGTCGCCGATATATCAGTACAACAAAAGAGCTCAAACCAACCTTGTTAACATGTTTTCCTCCAACAGATGTAGAAAACTCGTACACCAGATAATCAGCAAACACTCGCACATGCGCCGTCAGTGCACGAGCCCCTAAGCGTTCGAGAACTCTAGATCGAAGAAAGTGAAAACCTTGTTAGAAATGTTCATAGGAAGCGAACAGTACGTTGATTATTCACTCTTAAACCTTGAGAGAATGACATCAACTGGTCCAACAATTGAGTCTGTGGACGGAATCCTAAATTGTGTCTATTGAAATGAATGCTATTGTGCAGTGCTTTCCTCTTTATTAACTTGTTTAAGGTGGTTCCAACTTATGAGTTTAAACGGATGAAATCCCAAAGTTTGACTATTCAAGTAAAAGCCACTGAACAGTGCTTTCCTACGGTAATTTTTGTTAGGATATATAAGGTTATAACTTTTGAGTTAGTATGTAGTGTCACCATTCAAATGAGAACTTTTTTCTAACGTAACATACTTTTTTTCCTCGCAACCAACTATCCATGTGTAAATGAGTCGGTTTTCAATTGAGCATCGACAGCAATTTCCGTTTGCTTTGGTTTTGCTTCACTATGTTCCGTGATTGATTAAAAAAAAAAACTCGCGCCACTTTTTCAGCCAAACAGAACTAAAACCAAAAACCTGCTCCCACGCGTTTTCCCGCGCTTGACGCTTGTCACATTTACTTGCTTCGAGTTCTGATTGGTTCATTGTGTTGTTTATGTCTGTTGTGATTGGTCAGAGTAATTACTTTGGTTTTGCTTGTTCGACACTCAATTGAAAACCGCCCTAAAATGTTACTAAGAATAAAGAAGTGTTGACTTACTTGTGACAAACAGGACTGAGGCGTCCGGACTCCAGTAACATCTTCCACAAAATGCTGTTAGGAAGAAATGTTCATTACTGATACTATACAATGCTCTAAAAATTTTGACAGTTATGGCCGTAGAAAAACCCATGTCGTTTCTCAGTTGTGTAAGTTCAGTGGCCATTTGATAACTCGAGGGGAATGTGTCAAAGCCTCGGGCGCGTTTCTCGAAAGCCCCGAAAACATTTCGGCCCCGAAAAGCCATTTGTAAAAATATGAACAAAACTTTCTAACATATCTGTAAGATAGGAAATATTTAACTTCTAGCAAAGCTTTATGCTTAGAAACGTCTTTGTTCACAAGATACAGTGTGAGTAATCGTGCCCGAAATCGGCCTGAAGGCTTTCGGGGCTTTCGAGAAACGCACGCCCTTTTAGGCATAACAAAACCTCAAAGAAAGATGAACTATACATGTCACGAGCATGTGACAAAGGAAAAAGTCTGAGTCCCCGACAGGGAAAAAAATTGAGTCCCCTAGGGGAATCGAATACCTTCTGCGCACTGGACGGGAGCTCTAGCCACTGAGAGGCACGTGGTGAGCCGGGGATTCACTAGGGTCATTGTGACATGCCTCATGCATACTAGTGTACTAATAGGGTGAGCAAAGTCGAAAGCGTCCCTAGGGGATGATACAGAACGGAAACACTTACCAAATGAAAACATTCGTTGAGGATGGATCCGCAAAGTGATGAAAGATTTCATTTTCTGTTGTGATTGCTGAAAAAAAAAGGTATTTGTTCTCATGTAAGGTCAAGAAAGACATATTGTATGTACTCGAATATTCCTCCGCCAACAGCACTCCAGTTCAAAACGTTTTTCCTGGAGTTTTATGTGGAAGGGAATGCTAATTCTGACAATTCAGTCAGTTCTAGAATACTGTGTGCTTGTCGTTGACTCTTAGAATGAACACTTTCTCAAAAACCTGTCACATTCGAGCATTAACTGTAGTTGAAGTTTGATACACAAGGTATCATGCTTCTGTACGACTTTCGGATTTTCATTTGTGTTGCTTTTTCGAATTTCTTTACGATCTGGATATAAATCCCGTAACAAACCCGCAGAAATGTTTTCCGAAAAACTTACATCCTCTTTAGACACTACGATACCAATGTCGTCAAACTCATGAACTGACTCCAAAACAACTTGTTCGCCTTTGGAGTTCAATTAAGGTGAAAGCATTTGTGTTTAGTTTTGTACTTCACAAAACCCTGTCGTTGGCTTTCGATCAATAAGATCGCTAAGATGAATGAATCCGGCCAGGACATGGTAGCCCACAACTAGGGCAAGAACGTCATGCTAGTCCACATATATGGCACTAATGTGAAGGTAAGTGAGTACAAGTGAAGGGAAGTGAGTACAAATGAAGGAAAGAGAGTACAAATAAAGGAAAGTGAGTACAAGTGAAGGAAAGTGTGTGTTAGTGGAGGTAGTACTAGGTGCGTTAATCAGTTGGTCTCTATATTCATATAGGATTGTAATGTTATTTGTGTGTGTTAGTGGAGGTAGTGGTAGGTGCGTTAATCAGTTGGTGCATATATTCATATAGGATTGTAATGTTATTAGTGCCTTATATGTGGGCTAGCATGACGTTCTTGCCATGAATCCCTCCTAAAACTATTTAAAACCTTTCCAGTTCGCAACAATTTCATCTCACAAACAATTAAAATAACTGTCCCACGGACGAGATCTCGTGGTTGTTGCACAGGATACCCAGGCTCACAAGCAGACTACTTTACTGGCAAAATGTAAGGATGTGTATGGAACTTGATCGCTAGTTTAGTCAGGAAACTAAAAACGACAATAAATAGCCAATTAAGTTTACATACCAGATCAAATATTGTCCTCAGTTGTATTGTTTCTTCACCTTCTCAAAGCCTTTCAACCGCATTTCGGAAACCGTTAACCTTGGATTCGCACACTCAACAAGCGTTCTCGTTTTACATCAAAATAGAATATCAAAATGTCTCTTTTCGTCTCTTCTCAAAAAACAATTATTTCACTCGTGTTTCCCGTTTTCGCTTGTTAAAACAATCCTTTCCATGTATCTCTTAAATAACAATCGCCAATTGACAGAAGACGCAAAAGGTGAATTGAATGTTGCAACACAGAATATTCCATTTTCAGTCACGTCAGCAAAATCAAACATTACACCATGCAAGATTATTATGTAATCAAAATCAGAAATCAATGTTCTCATCGACTGTGTATGCTCCTGACGATATGCTCCTGACAAAAGCCTATTCTAAAAACACATCGCTGTTCGCTGTGATCTAACGCTACTTCTGCGAAATTTTACCGCAACATATGAATATTTCTGAGCGTGAAATCATTGACAAAAGAGAGACGTTATCACTTTAAACAGCAGGGAACCTCAGACACCCTAGTTTATTTACTCGATTCAATTACACAGATGATAGTTATCTGATACATCAGCGCCTAAAGATAACAAAAGTGTCTCCGACGTGGCCCGATGATACAGCGAAGTTCCTCTCTTGGGAATACCGAAGATCTCGCGAACATCACCGAAGCTACACGAGAGCTTCTTCAAATAACCACAGGAATGTGCTCAGGAATGCGCTCAACTCCACTACGAGATAAAAATCGCAAAATCGCAAAAGAAATTCCTGCAAAATGCTAGTGATATACGATACAAGAGTCTCTCTACAGCAATTCAGCAGCATTGAAATGAGAAAGAGGAGACCTGTATTGTACTTACATTTCCACCTCCGGTACTCATCTTCAACCCTTTGTCTTAACACTTGTTTAGTTTCATGAGGACAAGGGTTTTCCTGGTAAAACTGCCGAAGTGGCGCAGGGAAACACGCCAGAGTGTGTCCAGCCCAGCTAAAGAAAACAGATAACAAGAATACCAAAGAAACCTCATAAGCGTCATTTGCTAGGGGGAAGGAGAGGATTTCTAACGTTCGAAACTTCCAATGCATTCAAGTAATAATCACTAAACAGTGTAGTTTTAGGTCAACATCATTCAACACTGTAGAATACAGCTTTGTTGTACGAATGTTTGATGACAATCGAAGTTTGCACAGCACCATCCAACGTATAAATGCAACACACTTCAAAGTCATTGAATGTTATTCAACAGGGTGCCCAATGGGTTTAACTTGCCGAATTTAACAATGCTCAACGGTGTTGAATGGAAATTTTGCATCTGTTTGTCTGGGACCTTACCTGATATTTTTGCGGCAACATTTTGGCGTGACATGTTATTGTTCCCACAACTTTGACATTTAAATGAACATTTTTAACTTTCTTCCAGGAAATTTACATCTCGATAATCAATTTGACATCTTTTTATTGGTTTTCGTTATGTAAAGTCAATTTATTTTGGCGGTTTTCTGATGCCATAGACCGAAAAAAATCGAGAAAAACAAAATAGCGGAACCAAGAAAACCGACTTTTCAAAACCATAACGCAATCACAACACCACACTAGACATTTGTAAATGTATTATAAGGTGTTGGAGCACCAGCCGAAGGAAGGCGTGATCATTGCAAAAGTTGGCTTGGTGAGAAGTGCCAGATATTTACAGCAACCTCGTTCCCAGGGTATTTAATCTCCCCGCCCCAGAGGGAGCGAGGGAAGATTAAAGACCCTGGAAACGAGGTTGATGATTGAAGATCAGCGGGAAAAAACGAAGAATGGTAAAAAAAACGTAGAACGCACCTGTGAGGAGTGTTGGTGATCAGAGACCTCAGGATGCCTTCATACCAGCTGACAGTTGATTCAGCATCTGTCAATTGACCATCAAGTTTTAACATCACATACATGTCTGATTGGTGACCTGAGTCGCATCTGTGAGGGTGTAGAAACTGAACAACTTCTATTGTGATTGGATTGGATTTTTACTACAATACGGCAAGCAACAGTTTCAGTGTTCTTCAAACTGAATTTGAAGCCGAAAAACTAAACAACAACAAAACTTTTAAAAATAATCATTTTTAAGAAAAGATGGAATAATCAACTTGTCGCGAGCGTGGGACAAAGGAAAAATCTGAGTCCCCGACGGGAATCGAACCCATGACCTTCCGTACACCGGTCGGACGCTCTAACCACTGAGCTACTGGGAGACTCGTGGCGAGCATAGGTCATATTTACTGAGTTCGTGGTGACACGCGTCCTGCATACTGCTAGGATCAGCAATGTCGAAGTGCCCTATAGGTGATAAATAAAGAAAGATGGTGAATTTTAAGCTCGGAGAAGAAATAAGAAAAGATGGACTAATCAACATGTCGCGAGCGTGGGACAAAGAAAAAATCTGAGTCCCCGACGGGAATCGAACCCATGACCTCCCGTACACCGGTCGGACGCTCTAACCACTGAGCAAAATTGAACAAAATTCTCCGAATCCAAATCCTTTTGGTTGTTAATTGTTGTACAAGTGACAAAACTCTCGAGTCTGCATTTCGTTCACATTATATTGTTATTATGATTATTATGATTATGATTATGATTATGATTATTATTATTCACAAGAACTCCTGGGGCTTAATTTCAGTTATATAAACGATCAATCCGAATCCAAACGATGTTTACCATAAACCCTTTATAGAAGGTGCATAATACTGACTGAAAAAGCAAACGGTTTCTTAGACGGTCCTCCTTGTAAGTAGGTTATAGATAGCCAGGCCAACCTTAGACTTTGTTGTCTTCATTTGGCACCACGGGGGCTGCAAACCTTTGGATTCAGCATCAGCTGAGTTAATAAGGTAAATTGGCCACCGTAAGGAGATTCAAAAGCTGACGTTTCGAGCGTTAGCCCTTCGTCAGAGCGAATCAAGGAATTGTGGGTTGCACTCGGTTTATATGGAGAGTGGTGGAGCTACGCTATTGGTAAGAACATGGCAACGTGAAAAACAAGACAACTACAGGGGCTGGATTCACGAAGCCCTCCTAAGAAAAGGTGTGTCCTATGTACTAAGGACAGCTTGGTGAATCCTGCTTCAGGTTTTTAACTGAAATTTTTCCTTACTTTCTTTGCAACATTCATATTCACTGACAAAACTCTGTGACGCCAAAAGTTCGCATTGAATCTGCACACTTCATTTACAACACTGCAGTAGCAAATCAACACAAGCTGTGTATTTAAAATGCAAAGGCTATAAAAGCAAATAATTCCAACTTACAAGTGATATGCATAGCACGTGCAATGGTCAGGACAAGCGCTCGGTTCAGCTCCTCGGATTCACCAGAAAGTAGCTTTCAAAATAAAGGTATTATTCGATTGGTTAAACCATTGTTTCCAGAGACAAATTAATTTACATTTTCACAATTCTGACGCAAAATGTGTTGGAAAAAAAATGATAATCGCCAGGAATCGTTGCATTGCATTCTATTCAATCATTCGATCGCTGAATGGTTGCCTATTACATTTCCATATGATCTCTAACATTGCTGATCACTTTTCTTAGCGATCGAATCACCATCAGCAATCAACCAGGGAAGCCACACAAACTTGTTATCTGTTTCTTAAATAAACATGAACATTTTTGTACTTGTGGTCTTCATTATTTTTAGTACCTGTTTTGGTTCAGTGTTAAAACGAGACAGTTGTGGTTGTACTTCAGAGCTTCCTAGTCCAGTTATGAGTCTGAGAGCTGTGCTCTCAACACTGTGGGCAAAATAATAACAACAATTAACAACTGACCACATGACTGTGACAAAATCGTGTCTCAGAATGTTGTCACAACCATAAGATGTGACAGATTGACTAAGCGTTGCAAAACTATTATGTTCAACTAGCCGGCCACTGCCCACCAAAGCAACTGAGGTTTGTTCAAACCACTGTCTCTTCCGAGTTCAGGAGGCACCTTCACTACATGAATACGTGAAGACAAGTCCATAAGGCAAAATAGAAATGCATCTTTTCCACTGAACCCTTAAATCACTTAAAATTCATCACTAAAAAAGTATTTTTCCATCATTATTTAACCTTTAAGCCCTAATAGTGACGAAAATGAAACTTTTCTTTACATTATCAATACTTGTTCAAACATTCAAGTGATGAGAATAAAGAAAGTGATCCCTAAGGATTAGATGCCTGGATATTAACACAAATTCTCCTTACTAGTTCCAAAAGAAATGTATGGAAAACAGTAAGGAGAACATGCATTTTCATGTCAGGGCTTGAAGGTTTAATAAATGATTTCGATAGGAGTCAGTAAATTACCACAGATGTAGCTGGTTCTGGTTTGTATGTGGCACCGCAGCAAGTGAGTGAAGATGAGAGAGTAAAGTCACTCTGTAGTGAGGTTGGATATGATGTAAACGGTAACTAAACATCTCCAGTAACGTGTGCAGAATTCCCCAAGCATGACTCTTGAACACATTGGGAAGTAAGGAACCTGCAAACAAACCAAAATAATTACAGTTGCATTTTCATGGAGAACAACAAATTTATCATACGCAGCTGGGAGCTACAAACAGCTCTCACATTGCAATCAACTTGCTTTTATTATTATTAGCCCATTCCAGGCTCTCATATACTGGTAAGGCAAACGCAAATATAAAACACGCGAAGACTAAATGGGAAAGGAGTCGGGGATGCATTATATTTTCACGTCCGCTTTTTTGAATTCCTTGTTCCTTCTCTCTCGGGGTTCTGGGACAGGCTATATTTCTATGGACACCCTGCTATTAAAGACATCCAGCCATTACAGACACTCAGCTGTTCTGGACAGCTTGTTATCATGGACAATCCGCTACTACAGACAACCCACTATGACAAATACACACCCCTATATTACGGACACCTTACCATTATGAATATCCTGCTATTAACCCAGTATAAAGCCTTGCTATTATGGACATCTCGCCAATAACACCCCACTTTTACTACCCCACTGTTTGGGGAAATATCCCTGGTTTAAGTTACAGAAGATTTGTCGGACAATATCATGAATATTGTGTGCAAGAGTGTTTAAAACATGCGTGTCTTTGGTGTGTCTTTGGCCGGGCCCTAAAAAGAAAGTTGTTCAGGAAATGTAGTCCTGAAAAGGACCACTGTTGATGACATTGACTAGCATTTTGACAACCTGGGCGGAAGTCATTTTTAGGGTCAAGAAGTAAGCGTATCCTCGGTTGATGGTTATCATGTTTCTGATCATTGATCTGATAGCTCAATTAAAGACGGTGCCTCCTTTTGTTACGACGCACACGTTCTGCGCATCTCGGGATGGTTTGAGAAACTCGGGTTTCTCAAGGACGGTGCCTACTAATACAAAAGTATTTTTGTGCGGCTTATAACTATGTGAGGAAAGCAGATCTTAGCAAGGGCTTTTGTAATCTAAAAAGAAAATGGGGGTAAACACGCATTTTTCAGACATAATTGAGCTTAAATTTGGAACGAAAATGCTATACATTGTTCTGCATTTCAAAGCATTTCAACAATTATGGGTGCTTCATTATTTTTGAAAAATGCGTGGTTACTCTCAATTGTTTTTGGACTTCAGTAACCTTGCTAAGATCTGCTTTTCCCCCATAGTCCTAACCTGTGCAAAAATACCTCTGTATTAGGAGGCACCGTCCTTAAGATGTGATGTTGTTGGCTGTGAAGACCAAATACAATAAACACCATCTAAAGGACACACTGATGACCAGACACAACTCGTGGTCTTACTTATGAACCCTTTAATTCCAAGTGATTCGATCTCCATGTAGACGAGCAGCCGACTGTATGTTTCCACAAGAGCTGGGGCCAAACCAATTGACGACTGGGAAGTTCCCAACTTGATGATGCGATTGACAATGCTGTGAATAAGACTAAACAAAAATACTGACTCAGATCACCGTAACTTCACGACAATCAAACGCAGTAAGGGTACATGTTTTTAAAATGTTTAATGAGTTTTAGAACTGTCATACTACACAACAATGCAATGTAGAGCGCTTTTGACTGTTTATTGCAAGTAAGAGTGCTCTGGTTTTACAGCTAATAGAACCAGCTTTGTCCAAAATGACAGCAAGTTTACATAAAGGCTCCTTCTTCAACAAGAATTCCTCCATTTGTTAGCTAATGAAAAACCCTCACCAGAACGACCAAACGAGTCTATGTTTTGACAACTTCTGGGCTTTACAATTGCTTAAAAAGAACTTGTGGCTTATTTAGTAAACAGAACAAATACAGTCGAACCTTCCGTAAGCGACCACCGAAAATGTCAAGCGTAGGTGGTAGCTTACGGGAGGCGGTCTCTTACAAGAGGTTGGTCCACAGGTGGTCTAATTTTTGGCTCATCAGCTTGTGGTAGTTTCATTGGCTTAATCCACGCGTAAAAACCTGCATAAACCCACAATGCTATATAATAATGCACCTATCAATTTAAAGCCGGCGGGGGGGGGGGGGGCAGGGCATGGGGTGGGGATTTGATTGTTATTGTTGGCCCTGGGGTGGGCCTTTTGACTGATCTTGCCTTCCCGGGGGAGGGGTTATTTGAATTTGTCTTCGCCCAACGTGGATCTGTTTGAACGTCGACTTGAACGAAAGAGACTGAGACCGAAATTACTTTTGCCACGTCACGCATGCGCTCTACGTCCTTGAAATCATAATGGCTGTCCACGAGATAGAGAATCAGATAATCAAAGAATTTGACCGTTTTATCTCCATATTTTCGATTAATTTATAGTTTTTTTTGTTGATTTGAATGTTTTTAGACATTGCAGTACTGAAGTAAACAGGGATAAAGAGAAACCAAGTTGATTTTTTGGCCAATGCAAACGATCAGTGTACGGGCCAGTTGCTGCAATGACTGCTCTTTTCAGATGTTACGCTTTCTGCAGTCTTTACAGAAAACACGACCTGTTTCTTGGAGAATCTGTCGATTTTGTAATTCGATATACACAGTGTATTAAACGCCGATTGAATTTTATTAAATAGTACCTTTGGAGACTGTAGTAACGTTGAGAAGTGAAAATTATAGAGTTTTCCTGTTTTCCTTGCGTCTTTCTTGCATCCAGCCTGGGAATGATTGACAGCAATATGCCTCCCGGGGTGGGGACATTTTTGTGCATTTGACTGTAATGGTTTGCCCGTGGGCAGGGAATTTGACGGCAAATTTTTGAAAAATGTCAAATCCCCACCCCATGCCCTGCCTCCCCCCCCCCCCCCCGCCGGCTTTAAATTGATAGGTGCATAACCGTTTAGTGGTTAAAGAAGTATTTCAAACTTTCAAACATTATACAGCCAAGATGATTGCTTCCCGGGGGGGAGTACTCCCGTCAATTTAGGATAGGTGTGTGCCGCCAAGGTTCTCAAACCCTGACCCTATTTAAGGGTTAGAAAATCGAGAATTGATACCCTTTTAAAGGCCCAAAACCAAGAAATGGCACCCTATTTAAGGGAAACAAGATAACTCACCAATGTGTAACTTTATTTCTTTTCCTTTTAAAATCGGCTTGTTAAACTTTCTAACGTGTATTCGGGCGTGTAGTACAGTTAAACAGACCATATATTTTCCGTTTTGCGCGTTGAGGTGGATACTGCAATTTAGTGACCCTATCTAAGGAACATCTAAGGATTACAGTACCAAAAAATACAAAAAAGGGATACCCTATTTAAGGACAGAGCACCTCAAAAACCCTACCCTATCAGGCGGCACATACCTATATAGCGTATATAAGGGAGTAACCCCCTCGGGGATTGCTGAAACGATAACAGTTTGCCTTAAAAAAAAATCGAATCCGACGGTTGTAAAGCGTCCTGAAATTCAATTTGCTCCGGTGTCCCCTGCTGAGATCTGGATAAAGTGTTAAATGTTCACTTACCGGAGGTTAAAAACAATGGAAAATTCCTAAAAGTGGTCGTTTACGGGAGGTGTTTGCTTACGGGAAGTCCCAACTATTAATAGTGAATTGACTGGGGAGGTTTTGGCGTTTTGGAAAAGTGGTCGCTTACGGGAGGTGGTCAGACAGGGAGATTCGACTGCATGGTTTTGCTAATCAAAAACAAAACCCAAAATAACAATTATCATGACATGGCAATATGGAATTTCAACCTAGTTCCCAGGGTCTCTCCCTCTTCCTGTCTCCTGGGGCAAGACTCACCTCATCTTAGCGTGTACAGTGAGCGAGTCCAAAAGACTCATGGGACATGGCACTGTGGGCCCAGCAGCAAGCGTGTTTGACGGACCAGGTAACTGTGTGGTGGCTTTGTTGTTTCCATAACACATTTCAACCAGCACGGCCATAGGCACCGTGAAAAGGTCTGGATTGGTACTGTCTGTTATGGAAAGCAGGAAAAACGGAAAGCTGAAGTCGCACTTCTATACAATTAGCAATAGGTGGTGACTGGTGGTCACTGGAATTGCCTGTTTGTTTGGATCAGTTGCAAAGCAGAGCAGAGAACTGGGACAAGCAAAATAGAAAAAGTCCAAGAAGTGGGATCCCTTATCCCTGCAACTTTCCAATTTTACTCATCCCTAGAAAACTGACTTCTAAAACACCCAGCTTTACAAACAAACTATTAATACGACTACCCTATTATAAAGACCCCTTTTTTGGCCCAAACGAATGCACAAACGGTCTTTTTCTTATCTAAAATGCTCTTAATCCGACCACATCTTTATTACAACCACATTTTCAACTACATGATAGAAGAATGGAAGATGCAAGTTTAGTAATTTTTGTTGGATATTCTCTTAAAAGACTTTCTATTGTCTTAATGTCTCCATCTTTAAGCTTATAATTTTAGGGTTTCATTATTCAGATGACGTATTGTTCATTGACTAGCTTGTATTTTACTCGTTCGTTTGTTGTTCTTCGTTCATTCATTCGATTTAATTATTGGTTCTAAGAGTTCTTTACCATTTTCCAAATTACTAACAAGATAGACTGCCCAACTAAGATTGACTGACTTACTGACTGACTGATTGATTCTTGGCAACTCAAATTCTCAATAACTTGAACGTGCAATGACTCAAACAACTTCTTGGTAGTTATCAGTGTTCTCTACTTACAGGCATTACAGAGAAGGGGTATCTTGTAATTTGACATTGAAAAAGAACTGGTTGCTGTTTTGGAGCTCATGTGTATAAACCTGAAAAGTTAGAAGGAATTACAAAACCTAAGATATTTTAAAACATGTACAACTCTTCTTCACTTATAATTAACACTTAAACGAATAAATTGATGAGAATTTCATTCAACACATGGTACGTCCCTCGCATTGTGCCTCTCTACTACGGCTCAAGACCATTAAATGTTCTGCCAATCACATATCAGGCTACTAAGCTACTATGTGTAAACCAGAGGCCTCCATATAAAGTGTAAATAAGGTGCACCCCGCTTCACAGACATCTCCTTTATGGAATTTCTATCTGGTTACAACTTAGCGATTTTCTCGAAAATTAATCCGCTTAATTTGGACAGCCCGTTACCACGCCAACAGGCACTTTTTCTGTTCTTCAACAATGGGTTTCGACTATCTGACAACACGAAAACACAACTTACTCCAGTTGATCCTTAAGTGTGTGAGGGACAGCTGGCCTCCAGATCACATTCTCAGACTGTGCCTGAACACAAGGGTTTGAATGTTGATAAAGATAAGAACCTTTATTTAAGTGTCAATGTATTTAGCCTAGACAAACTAGCTGGGGACAGATAGATAGATAGCTTTATTAAGAAGTAAAATCATTGCAGCTCCCGGGCCGGCTGAAATGTGATCTACTTTACAGCGTAAATATTAAAAATATATATGAATATATGATAACTACTATAAAAAAGGTAAAATATAACCTATAATATAATACAAAAAGGGAAACAGGGGACACTAATGGGACAAAATGGGACACTAATGGGACAAAATGGGACACTAATGGGACAAAAGGGACACTAATGGGACAAAAGGGACACTAATGGGACAAAATGGGACACTAATGGGACAAAATGGGACACTAATGGGACAAAAGGGACACTCATGGGACAAAATGGGACACTAATGGGACAAAATGGGACACTAATGGGACAAAATGGGACACTAATGGGACAAAATGGGACACTAATGGGACAAAATGGGACACTAATGGGACAAAATGGGACACTAATGGGACAAAAGGGACACTAATGGGACAAAAGGGACACTCATGGGACAAAATGGGACACTCATGGGACAAAATGGGACACTCATGGGACAAAAGGGACACTAATGGGACAAAATGGGACACTAATGGGACAAAATGGGACACTAATGGGACAAAAGGGACACTAATGGGACAAAAGGGACACTAATGGGACAAAATGGGACACTAATGGGACAAAATGGGACACTAATGGGACAAAATGGGACACTAATGGGACAAAAGGGACACTAATGGGACAAAATGGGACACTAATGAGACAAAATGGGGCACTAATGGGACAAAATGGGACACTAATGGGACAAAATGGGACACTAATGGGACAAATGGGACACTAATGGGACAAAAGGGACACTAATGGGACAAAATGGGACACTAATGGGACAAAATGGGACACTAATGGGACAAAATGGGACACTAATGGGACAAAAGGGACACTAATGGGACAAAATGGGACACTAATGGGACAAAATGGGACACTAATGGGACAAAATGGGACACTAATGGGACAAAAGGGACACTAATGGGACAACAGGGACACTAATGGGACAAAATGGGACACTAATGGGACAAAATGGGACACTAATGGGACAAAATGGACACTAATGGGACAAAAGGAACACTAATGGGACAAAATGGGGCACTAATGGGACAAAATGGGACACTAATGGGACAAAATGGGACACTAATGGGACAAATGGGACACTAATGGGACAAAAGGGACACTAATGGGACAAAATGGGACACTAATGGGACAAAATGGGACACTAATGGGACAAAATGGGACACTAATGGGACAAAAGGGACACTAATGGGACAACAGGGACACTAATGGGACAAAATGGGACACTAATGAAGACAGTAGTACTAGTTAACCTACGATACATTTAAAATAAGTATTTACAATAAAAATGAAAAAATCTAATGACATAGGTAAATTATTAAAGTATTACTTTTTACTACAACTGGGCCAACTGCAATCTCTTGTTTTCAGAGTACAAGTTACAGGTTTGCCATATCTTCATTTCCAAATTTCCTTAAGACTCTAAATCAAAGCAAAGCCTAATGCAGGGCCTTTAATTTAAATAAGAATTCTCGTGCACTTTGAAGAATAGGTTAAATGGAATTTTATTTGACTTTTGTGAAGCACTTGCTAAGTTTTCCAACCCATGGGCTCAAAATATGGTTCTAATGAAGACTAATACAACCAATTTGAAAGATTTTTGTCTCTCAAGTATACTAGGGTCCCTGAGAAAAATATATCTTTCTGGCCTTCCTTCTCTGTGGTTTAAATTGGCAAGTGCAATAAAATGACATTGTAGCAGCCACTGATAAAAGCAAACTGCATAACATCTGAGGTGAGATTAATATATTTTACAAGAGAAGAGTATGCACCTTTTTTGCTAAGTGTACCCAAATACAAGCCATAGCTAATGAATGCACCGAATCAGCGACGGTTATATCTGGGAGTGGCAGAGGCTGAAACAGAAACAAAACAGCCATGTTTCAGTTCTTCTATCATAACTCCTTACTTCACAGTTAATAACACTCAGAATTTGAATATAAACACGATTCTAAATTCTGTGGAGTCTGTGAACAAAATTCTAAAGTGACAAATCAAATGAAGGGCTACCAGGCGGTGCTAGTCTGTGGCACTGTTAAAGGGCTGCACAAGGAGGTTCCACCTTTTGAGCCAGTGGATGAAATCCTAAAAGGTGATCAATCATATGAAGGCTATGAGCATCACTTTCCTTTTGGGCTGTTTATTATCTTGTACAAGGCAGTTGTAAGTTTTTAGACTGTGGATGAAATCACAAAGTATGATAATTCAAATGACAGCAATCAAGCAATACTTTCCTGTGGTGCTGTTTGTTCTGCTGTACAAGGTGGTTCTAAGTTATTAATTTCGCCTGTGGATGAAATCAGTATTTTTCAATTCAATGGAGCCAACCTGTTTTTCTGGGTAAAGCAAATCAAAAAGCTTCACTACTGGCTTGAAATCACTCAGCTGAAAGTAAATCAAACATCATGTTAAACCAAAAAGTGACCATAAAACATAAAACATAAAACCCCAGTTGTAAGCCTACCCACTTATAAGCCCATCAAGTCAGAGCCCAACGCCTAAGTAACACAGTGCCATTCCAAGATATAACCATACCACTAAATAAACTAAAATAACACTTCATTACCACGATATTTTGTGCTTGCCAACCAAAAACCGCAGCCTTACAAGCTGTACAAAGCCAGGGCTTATGACCAGAATTTTAATGTACCTAAATGCAAGTTAGGCAAGTTAAAATAAGTCAAGGCAGTCAGCGGTCTCCTTAATGGCATTACATGACTTGCAGGGCTGCCCATGGCTTTTCACAGGTCTTATTTGTGACTTGTGTTACATTCTGCTTTTCATTTGAGCTGATCTTTATGGATCATTTGCACTACTGCTAAGTGGGTCCTTGCAGCTGATCTTTGCGGATCAAGTGTGCTACCGTTAACCAAATCATTGCAGATTCTTGCCCCTTCCTATCCACCCAGTGCAAACTTTGGCCCTAGGTAAGTATTGGTTCAGGTAAGTATTCTCCACTGCTTTATCAGTGTGATGGTGCCAAGTGGGGTTGCTTGCAGGGGGTGGTTCTCACTCACATGTTTACCATGGATACCACACTGCTTGCCTTGAATCACATAAGGCCCCCACCAACTCTCTAGGCACCAGTTCCCAAGCTCTCCTATTGGTGATGAGTTTAAAGGCAGTTAATTTAATGAATACTATCTTGTCAAACATTCAATGAAAATGCTGACTGAATGGCTGAAATTGATCAAAAAGTTCTATGCAAGACTTTAAGTGGGCACTGCTTCTCTACATAAAGTCAAGCCAGGGATTTGGAGCAAAATAAAATAATTCAACAATGGCAATACTCATAACAGTCTTGCACAAGCCCAAGTTAACTGGTCAAGAATTAAAATAATGGTAATTGAGGCCTCTCTCGAGACCTAACTTACAGGATTTTTCTGGATACTTCCAGAGATAAACTGCAATAAAACCCACATCAGATGGTCCCTTCCTTTCTTTAGATTTCTTCCACGTAACTGTAAACCAAACAAACCATGGAAGACAAGACATCTCACGAGGCAACAGAGTTAATTATAGCAACCTTAAACTGAAAGCAAAGATTTACATCACAGTTGTGCAGTCTCATAAACTTTAAAACAGACAACAAGTCCCACGCTTCTGGCGAGTTAGACTCATGCTTTTCCACTTAATCTCAGCTATTTTAAGCTCTTAAAATTAGTATCTTTTTGCATAAAAATTGCATAAATTACACACACTTGGCCAACACAGTGTATTAGTGCTGGAAAGTAAACAAATGCCCCACTGAATTTATGTAGAGAGAATCAATACTGGCAGGATTTGAACCCAAGACCTCTGGGCACTGTTGCTCTATAGAACCAACCAAGTCATGGCAATGGAAATGTACATGTATGTATTGGAAAACGTAAGGAGCCGTCATTGCTCACTTTTATAATCAATATAAACATTTTATAGTGCATGTTTGAGAGCTGTGGATAAAAAAGAATTGTCAACAGTTTTGAACGTCAAGATCTCAAGATTTGGTAGCACTAATGACTAGATGCTATCATTTTTGACAAGTTTGTCAAGCAGAGACAGCCCTAGTGTCTAGTACATGAGTGCTAGTTTTATCATCATGGTAACAATGCTAGTACAGATTACACATACCTTGGTGTAGAGGGACAAGACCATGTGTGGAAAGCTAGCGAACTGGAAAAGTACAAAGAAAATAAGATGGCTGGACAGATGATGCCACAGAAGCTGGGATCCTGTTTCCGACACACTGGCCTCATTCTCTTCAGATCTCTCCATGGCTATGACTATCAAGTCAACTAAGAGCTCCTCTAAGGCTGGGCATCGTTGCTTTTGCTGAGAAGAGAAATAAAATGTACTGTAAGTGTTGATACATGCAATAAAGAAAGTAAACAGCAGAGCTCATGTAAGAGCCCGTGAGCAAGCTCTTAGGGTGGGGGTGGAGGGGAAGAGTAAGAAGCTCTCATTTTCTCCCCACTCCCTGTCCCCTGAGAACTTGCTTGCAGGCTACTCATGCAAAAGCAGAGAACCAAAGTTATGAAACGGATCAATATACTGAGTCATTTTGGATGGTAATGGCATATGCTCTGTATGTACATATGCCATTCTACCTCTATGACAAATTTTGAGCACAAAATGATCAACACTGCATGCATTGCACAGTGGCAGAGAAGAGGTGATTTGGTGATGTTTTGAAACCAGTTACATGATTTAGGTGTAGATGTTGTTTATGTTTTGTTTTTTCCTTTTCTTTGTTTAGTTTGTTCATTTGTTTGTTTGTTTGTTTGACTGTGTTTGCTTTTGTTTTTTTGTTTGTTTGTTTTTGTGGCGCACTGGTAATTATCTTTGCAAGAGCAAAGATAATTACCAGTGGCATTGAAAGCTCACGATTTTCCCTGTTTAATAGCTACACTGTCAGGCTAGCCTAGTTGTGATTTTGGGAGAGTTGAAAGTCTGACCATATGAATCCAAGAAGCAGGTAAAACATTGCATAACAAGATCAATCGGAGCTCAGGGGACACAGACCCTCAAATCTTGATCAGCACTTCATTTAGGCATCAAAGATTATGCTGTGTGATTAGTTTTTGTGGGACTTGCAGCTTTCAATGTGTGTGACGCAAGCTTTTTAGATCGGGGATTCTAACATTTGGATACAACACAGAGGTCAGCAAACCTTAATGTTACAAGCCTAAGGCAAAAACTCACACCTAACTACTTGAAGTGAAACATTTTCAATTTCAATTTATTTTTCATGGAAGATACATTATGTCAGAGGTTCTGATCAGTTGAAGGAGTGTTTATTTATTTTTCTATCAAGAATGTGGTGGGAGTTTAGCTTTGAAACTCAAGTCTCACTTATGGCGTTATTCTTATGGCAGCGAAAAAGGAAGAGCAACCGAACAAACCTGTTTATTAAGTCCCAACATGGTACAGATAACATCACGGGAATATGGCTGGGCAATAACGTACTGCAATAATTTGGTCTGGGGCTCCACCAATTCCTGTTTGCACAAGCAACAAAAGAATGAGTTTACAAAGGTGGAATAATTATGTTAACCCTTTAAGCTCCAGTAGTGATCAGCATCAAATTTCTTCTCACCATATCAATTCATTATAACATATTAAGGTCATGAGAACTGGGGAAATGATCGCCAAAGATAAATAGTCTTGATGTCTTAACAAGTTCTCCCAATTAGTACTCGGTGAAATGTATGGAGATCAGTAAGAAGAATTTGAATAAGGATCCCAGGGTTTAAAGGGTTAATTTATAAGTGGGCCACCTGTTGCTCAAGTTAGAGTGACTTTATCTCTTTTTGCCATTGTGACGGCAGCAAGGGCAAAACAGTTAAATTTTCAGCTACTTAAGAGCCTCCCAACCAATCAAGCAAAACCAGCTTAAAAAGTCACGTGTCTGATCCTCTGGATTAAATGAGAAAGCTGGCACACAAAGGCTAGTACTTAATTCTAATTTTCATGGTATTAGCTGACTAGAAGCATCACTCCCCCCTGCCACAGATGGGATGCTAATTCATCACAGGGTCCGCCCCCCAGCTTTTTTGCTATGATTCTCTAATGAATTGCTGCAACCCTATGTAGAGAGATACAGTAAAAGTCCTAAGCAATAACCACTAAACTACCAACACCTTCACAAAACCAAATTGGTTGACTGGTAATAATTCTCAGCATACCTTGTCATATGGCAGAAGCCCTTTCAGAGGGAAGGTAAGTGTGTTAGGATCCAGTTTCCAAACAGTAATGGAGGAACCAGGATGACCAATCACAGGAAGAAGGGATGGTCGACCTGTGGTAAATAAAACAGACAAACCTTGATTTAAAAAGCATGAGGTAGATTCATCAAATAAGTAACAATGATGAAAATAATGAATTTCTTAGTTGCATGACTGTATAACACAGTGCAAATGATATGCCTGACATGTTTAAAATTTTCAAAAGGGGACATTTTTGAATTCCCATATAAATCACCACAAAACTGCTACAGCATAGCTAACGGTGTACTATACAGTTGGTGTGGAATACAGCTATATAATATATTGCACACTTACCTACTACAGACACCATGCGAGCAAGTGGTCTGAATGATTCTGTGAAATCTGAAAGTAACCTTGCAATTGCCTAAAAGCAACCCAAATTACTTAAAAGGTTAAAACTTAAACCATTTTACTTGAATGACTAATTATTAATAACAATTATTTTAAGTACAATTATTGCACATATCTCTACTAGGAGGTAGGGTGCCCAAACAATGTGGGTCTGAAAATCACTGCATTAAATCAGGACATCTCAGGCCCAGGTGGTGATTGTGGGGTGCATTCTCTGAGGCAAGGCTTGCAGTAAGGTAATATGAACTGCTTTCTCTCTTCCAAAAAAGCAACTGGGGAGGATACACAATGCACCCCTTGAAAGATTTTGGAGGGTCAGTTTTCAGGAAATGGGCTAAAGATATTTGACCTTGCCAATATCCATCTTAAGATTTACCAGTAAACTGGTATCCTGAAATGATTAAACTGAGATATGTAACTTTTTATAAGTTACTCCTGACCAGTGGTAACTAGAAGTTTTAATGTACAATGTATTCACATCATCATGTCTGAATTAAAAAATTATTCAAATGCCACTGAGATATTTTTCTGACAGGAGCATAATCTTTCTTGAAGAGTTTTTACACATCACATTTAACATTTAACATGGACTTCTTTTAATTGCAGAAATCCTGCAACACTGCACTCTAGAATTAAACAGGGACATGTACATACACTGTACACATTAGGGTCACATAACTCAGTAATCCTACACACATTTGTAAATTTATACATTCTACCCCAGATAGTTCACAGACAAAAAGTATGCAGTGGAGTACATACCCAGTGAGGCTTAAGTTTTCCTTCAGGAAAATTTTTGTAAATCTACAAATTAAAACAAAATCAAGTAAAATTCAGAGTTTGTTTTGTTTTGTTTTTTCTTCTTTATATTTTACCTAAATTTATAAACCGTCAAGATGACTTACCTCATTAATGACAAAGTAGGCTGGGAGAAGACAAGCATTTCTGTCTAGGATATAGCGCACAACCTGCAAAGTCAAACCAGGAATGAAGGCTGGAAACTTCATTTCAGTAGTAACAGAGAGTACAAAGCATGCATCTCCCCTTAGGTGATATTGAAGCAGAGTAAAAACATTCAAACTCCATGATAATGCAGACAGTTACCTTGTCAACTGCATGTTGTACCACTGCCACTTGACAGTTTTGTTTTTGGTTATGTGTAACTTCGAAAACTCTCTTGACACCTTTCTGAAAACTTGCTGAAAGGTTTCTGCTTTAGCTACTTTAGAAAAATGGCACAGAGTATTGCCCCCTTGCAAGATGATGTTGGCCTAAATAGTTCATTACAAACTTCAATGACTTCTTTAATTTAAAAATCAAGTATGAATGTAGTATAGATAAACATTCCCATTAATTGATTATTCATTGAACATGCTGAGTGTGATCCATACAACGACTCTTTTTCCCTTGTAGAAGACAAAAAGTTTAACCTGTTTGAAGCCTGAAAAACCTTTTTAACTAGGAAATGTCAAATGGATTTTAAGTTAGAGTACCTTTGCACAAGTCTGTATGCGATCAGTGAATGCAGCATCAGGAGAAGTTGGGATGGTATGAAATCTTTGAAACACCAAACTCAGAATGTCGCGACATCCCTACAGCATAAAAACAAACAATGCATCAAGTAAGCAATCCTTAAAACCATATTTAACTAAAGAGTTAGAATTAGCAGTCTATCATTAGCTAATGTCTGACCAGTTGTACCTAGATAAAAGTGGCTACAACCACCATATTTACCCCAAGGGTGTATTAGAGAGTATTAAAGGGGGGGGGGGGGTGAGGTACTCATTTGACACGAAACTGAAACATTGCTGCCATGTAGGCACTTTCCCCATCAAACTGTGAAAACCTACAAGTTCAATTTTTATACATTTCTCCAACCTGCGATCAGGCACTATTTTTGCTTTGCTCAGTAAACTATTTCCGCAGGAAACTCAAAACGAAAGTTCAACAAGCCACCCACGTAAAATATCAACATGAGAGAGATGCAAAAATTTGGCCTGATCGCAGTTTAAAATTTCTCCAAAAAAAAAACACTCTTTGACTAAATGCTTGGGGTTTTGTGTCATTTTTCACAGAAAATTAAGCCACCAATTCACATAATAATTTTGACTCAATCTTGAACAGCAGAAAAACTGACATTGACAGTTTAAACGAAAAAAACTTCCGGAAAATCAAGGCAGCCTTCACATCCTCAATGTAGGTGTTCTGAAGGTGCATACAATTACAGGTCTAATTTATTTTCATTGATGTACCACAAGTTTTATTTTGACTCTACAAGGTACAACAATTATTTTTACCACATCTTATCAGATTCTCATTTTCTGATTGGTCAAGAGCCGTGGGACACGAGAGTCGCGTCATGAATGCTTGTTGCGAATGCTGGTGATTGATTTATTGTAGACTCGCACCGCATGAAAAACAATTGTCCGTGGTAAAATTGTCCATTTTATTAAAACTCAGGCCCTATAATTGTTGTAAAATCAAGAAAGAACGAAAAAATGAGAAAAGACATAAAAAGGGAACAAGAATCGGTCACATGGCTGAACAAAAAAGGCGCCAAAACCTTGTGAAGTGTTGCAGCATTTATTTCCAAAGCTGAATGAATCAATGAAACTGCTCCAAAGTGATCATGAACGGAGTGGCACAGGTTTTGGGGGAAACATCTTCCAATTATTGGCTCTGAAATGTGGTACATGTTTGATTTTTTTTTTTAACACATTTTCTGTAAGTAATTGTCGTTCAAAACGGATTGAAGCTGTATGATTTCACCATATTAGCTGTGGGAGGAGCGGGAGTTGAATCGAACGAGTTTGTGATCCGTGCACACAACGGCACCATCATGTACCTGTTTGATCAAACTGAAGACAGAATTTGAACTTGAACAGGTAATTTCTATGCAGCTCAGAAACAAGATTACTGTCGCGAGGAACATCAGAATTCACCATCTTAGTTTGTTAAACAAAAAGCACCAAACACAGTTGTTCTCAGTTTACAGGTTGCAAACGGAATGGTAAAACAACAGTCAAACAACTGGGAAAGCAATTCAACTCCTTTTACATGGCATCTGATTTGTATCTGCCTTTTTGGACCTGTTGAAACACAGAGCTACAACGAGTGCAGGTAAACCGTGTCAGTCTTGCTAGTATACCTGAAAAAAATGTCGCTCTTCCTTCTTTCTTGGTAGTTTGTTCAGTACTTGTTTAGATTGCTTCTTGATTTTCGTACTGACTCACAACGAATGTGTGTCAGTTTTTATTCCATGCTTCTGTCCCATTTTACTGTGTTTTATTTTGTGCCTTGTCTTCATATTTCAGAGTGGAAAGCCTTCCTGATGAAACCTACCATTCAGTAAAATTTTAATGCTCGACGCGACGATGAAAGAAATTATAAATTGTAGACACAACGTTAAAAGTTTAAATTTCTATCTTTCTGTGGTAAAAAACACATTTCCTCCAGCTTTCCATGGTATGGCCTCTTATTTCCCATGATTTCTGTCATTTAGCCGTCAAAATAAGTTGCGGACTCCCTCTGACAACAATTTGACGGTTAAATGACGAAAATCGTGAGAAATAAGAGGCCATGCCACGGAGGAAATTTGTTAGCGCTGTCAATTTTATATCTGCCATAGTTTAAGATGATGTTAGGTCAAAATGTCTGCTTTCAAACTTGTTTGATTTGCATTTTCTGTTGTTCCAGATTAATTAAAACCATAATCCTTAGAAAAAGGAAAATAAAAATCAAACTTTAGTTCAAAAACATTTTGATTTCCAGTCCGTACTGCACAGGCTTAACGGTTTGTTTTGGTTTTTTGTTTTGAAAACTACTTACTTCATGTATGACCGTTGTGAAATGTACCAATTCGTCACATCTTACATAGAGTGAAATGACAGTTGTTGTCTCCCGTCATCATGGATGTGAGCTTTACTCCCAGTGAAATTGAAGAAAGAGCGTTTGAGGTGGCCGCACAGCCAGGATGAGATAATATCTCGGTATGTACATGTACTGGGTTTTGTTTACGGGAAACAGGAAATGTCTGCCCATGTCGTAGTGCCCAGCAGTTCTGCACATCCAGTTGCCATCTGGCACGAGGAACCGCAATTAAGCCTGTGGATGATTAGACATGGCGTGTTGCAGGAAGATTCATCCAAAAATGACGACGTATTAAAGTCTATTTATTTTTCCCATGTGGAAAAGTTTTGATTCGTACAGCTCCAATCATGCACTCTGTTTCATGAATTATCTATGCGAGGCTCACAAACAATTCAGGGCTGAGCCTGCGCACTACGGACTGGAAATCAGCTTTAAACTACAACATGTCCATGGAGTCCCCACTCCCTGTTTATATCCTTTCACCTTATAATCAACTCCACCAACAATCCTTAAAAGGAGCTGAAATGTCTTGCACCACATGAACTCCTTGTGAAAACTGAGATGGGGAGTCTTGAGGATGGCATCACATACCAACCTATAAACATCAATTAGGAACAAATCAATCAGCAGCAAACTTTTCTAACTGTCAGCATACTGCGCACCACATTCTACATATTTTCTCTTCACCCATACATGTAGAACTGGAAAACTGTTGAGAAAACCTACATTGTAACAAACTGCAGGGCATAGTAACCACCTGATTTAGAGCAGAACGTTATAATTAGACCTGGACACTGAGTATGATTTGCCCGATAGGGGCCTGGTACGAGTCGTTCGTACCACGTTGTTCGTGTTATATGTTCTCGTCATTCCTAAGTGAGAATGCTCGTTTATATTAAATGTATTTCTTAATGAAATGGATGAATTCCTATCTATGACGAGAACACGTCCAACCAAGCAGTGAATCGGCGAAGAAAACACCGACAACAAGCGGATTTCTTCGCCATACGCCACACGGAACACAACCATCGATCGTGACCGCCATCTTTGTTTTCACACAGAAACGAAACCTCCCTTCACCGTAGCGACAGACTATCACAACAAACAAGGTCAGACCACAACGAATGGCGAAGAAATACAAGTGCCCGTTCCCGGAATGCAACTTTGAAACGGAAGAAGTGACAGACGCGTTCGCGGCCGTTTTGCTCTCGGTCCACTCGGCAGGCACACACACCGCTCCTGGAGTCGCCGCTGCTGCACCAAGCGCCGCCCCAAACACCGCCCCGAACACCAAACTCGAAAGAGTACGGCGCCCAACAATCTCTGCCGCAGGGTCAAGCGAGGATTGGTCGTATTTCCTCACCCGTTGGGACGACTATGTCGCGGCGACCAACGTCACAGGCAAAGATAAAGTAATCCAACTCCTCGAATGCTGCGATGAACAGCTTCGTAAAGACCTCACACGAAACGCAGGCGGCTCCCTCACCAACAAAACTGCCGATGCAGTGATGGAGGCCATTAAAAAACTTGCCGTGAGGGAGGAGAACACAATGGTTGCCCGGGTTCAACTGCACAACATGCGCCAGGACCGGGACGAGACGATCCGAAGTTTTGGTGCCCGCCTTCGCGGCCAAGCCGGCGTCTGCAAATTTTTAGTCACCTGCCCTGGTTGCGCAATTGAAGTTAATTACACAGAGAACGTTTTGCGCGACGTCTTAACACGCGGCCTGGCCGACAATGAAATACAACTGGATCTGCTAGGAGAAAGGAATCAGGACATGACCCTTGAAGAGGTCTTTCAATTCATTGAGGCCAAAGAGGCTGGAAAACGATCCGCTGGCCGCCTGTCGCAAAGCCAAGGTGTAGATGCCGCAAGCAGCCAATACCGTCGTGCCAAACAGGATGACATCAAACGGCGTAAAACAGGAGACAACAACGACCCGTGCTATTACTGCAACAAGCGCGGCCATGGCAGGAGCGCCCCGACCAGGATAAGTAGAAATGACTGCCCTGCTTATGGCACAATCTGCGAACAGTGTGGGCGACCGAACCATTTTGCAAGCGTGTGTCAGGGCAAGAACAGGTCCACCAGACCCCAACAGCCTACCCCACCCAGTGGCAATACTACAGAAGGTGCAATCTTCGACTCACTCTGCACCACGACAAGCCTCAGCAACAATCCTGGCAGAGATGTAATCAAACTTGACCACCACCTATACTGCCACCTCACTGATTGTTGGGTCCGACAGCCATCAAAGTCCCAACCATTCATCACGCTAACAGCAACTGCCCACCCCGAGGACTACACAGCACTGGGATACAACCCTCCCACATCGCGGCTGACACCAGTACGACTATCTGCTATGGCTGACACAGGCTGCCAGAGCTGCTTAGCTAGCATACAAGTTATCCGTCGCCTTGGCCTGAGTGAGAGAGATCTGATCCCAGTCACCATGCAAATGCACGCCGTGAACAACAATGGTATCAAGATCATGGGTGCTGTCCTCCTCAGGTTCTCGGGCAGGTCTCCGTCCGGTGCAACCCTCGAAAGTCGACAACTCGTGTATGTGACAAGTTACTCGGACAAACTCTTCCTGAGCTGGGAAACCTGCACGGCACTGGGCATGATCACTAAGAACTTTCCCACCGTGGGCGAGACTATCCACGCATGTAGCACGACCAAGCCAGACACAGCATGCGATGCGTCAGAAACACCCCCCTCAGACAGCGCAAAGGCACCTGAGAGCGCATCCAGCTCACCGTGCACCTGCCCACGTCGCAAAACACCACCACCCAAGCCCACCGAACTTCCATTTCCAGCGGTGGAAAGCAGCCGGCTGAAACTGCAACAGTGGCTTTTAGATTATTACCGATCCAGCACCTTCAACACCTGCGAGCACCAACCACTCCCGCTGATGGAGACCGTCCCTATGAGGCTAATGGTTGACCCTGGCGCGGAACCGGTTGCACATCACACTCCCATACCAGTACCACTTCACTGGCAAGAAGATGTCAAGGCAGGACTTGACCAGGACGTATCACTGGGCGTGCTCGAGCAAGTCCCGGTAGGAGAGCCTGTCACATGGTGCCACCGCATGGTTGTGTGTGCAAAGAAGGACGGCAAGCCTCGATGCACAGTCGACTTCCAGGCGCTTAACCTCCACGCCACACGTGAGACACACCACACACAGAGCCCATTCCACCAAGCACGCTCTATACCCAGTAACACAAAAAAGACCGTTTTTGACTGCTGGAATGGCTACCACAGCGTCCCCCTCCATGCGGAAGATCGCCACCTCACCACCTTCATAACCCCATGGGGCCGATACCGCTACAAAACAGCACCCCAGGGTTACATCGCCTCCGGTGATGGCTACTCGAGACGCTTCGACGAGATTGTCTCCCACATCCACAACAAAACTAAGTGCATCGACGACACCCTCCTTTGGGCAGATGACCTCCAAAAGAGCTTCTTCCAGGCGGTCGATTGGCTCGACCTCTGCGGTCACAACAGAATCATACTTAACCCAGACAAGTTTGTGTTCGGAGCCGACACTGTAGAGTTCGCTGGATTTGAGATCACTCCAAGCAACGTGCGGCCCTGCAAAAAGTACCTCAATGCCATCAGCAACTTCCCAACACCAGCCAACATAACTGATGTCCACTCGTGGTTTGGACTCATCAACCAGGTCTCCTATGCCTTTGCTGCTAATGAACGCATGCTGCCATTCCACCAGTTACTCCAGCCAGGAACTCCCTTCAAGTGGACTGATGAGCTCAACCAGCTCTTTGAGGAATCTAAGTCGGTGATCATCAGCGAAATTGAGGAAGGCGTGCACATCTTTGACAAATCAAAACCGACCTGCCTGGCCACCAACTGGTCCAAAAGCGGCATCGGCTTCTGGCTATTCCAGAAACACTGCCAGTGTCCATCCACTGAACCCTTCTGCTGCAACACAGGCTGGAAAATCGCACTAGTCGGCAGCCGCTTCACACATGCCGCTGAATCCCGTTATGCCCCAGTGGAGGGAGAAGCTCTCGCCGTCGCAGATGCCCTTGACAAAGCTCGATTCTTTGTCCTGGGCTGCAGCAACCTAATCATCGCTGTAGACCACAAGCTCCTACTTAAGGTGTTTGGAGACCGGTCCCTTGAGGAGATCACTAATGCCAGGTTACGCAACCTCAAGGAAAAGACGTTACGTTACCGGTTTCGAATGGTACACATCCCTGGTGTGCGACACAAAGCCGCTGATGCCAGTTCCCGTCACCCAACAGGAACCACCACGCCGGACACGCTGATCCTGCCAGATGACATAGCAGCAGCTACAGCTGCCCCAGCTGTGCTACCCCAATTAGCTTCCTCAGCACTGAGCACAATGGCCGTTACCTGGGACAGGGTCAAACTAGCTACAACAAGTAATGGGGACATGACTCAACTACTCGACATCATAGAGAGTGGATTCCCCCAGTTCCGCCATGAGCTACCGCCTGCCCTTCAGGAGTACTATCAGTTCCGCGAACACCTATACACAGTCGATGGCGTAATCCTCTACAAGAATTGCATCGTCATACCACCATCCCTCAGACAGCATGTTTTAACCGTCTTACACTCAGCACACCAAGGCGTGACCTCCATGACTGCATGTGCCGACAGCACTGTATTCTGGCCTGGCATCACTCGAGCCATCCGTGCCCTACGGGAAACCTGCAACCATTGTAACCGCATGGCACCATCCCAACCAAGTGCACCGCCCTCACCACCTATTCCCCCAGCTCACCCCTTCCAATGCATCTGTGCAGACTTCTTCCACCACAAGGGGGTCAACTACCTCGTCGTGGTAGATCGCTACTCCAACTGGCCCATTGTCGAACGAGCGCAAGAGGGATCTAAAGGCCTGATTGACTGCCTGCGGCGCACATTTGCCACATTTGGCATCCCCGATGAATGTGCAACAGACGGTGGGCCAGAATTCACCGCAGCAGCCACATGCCAATTCCTGAAGGAGTGGGGTGTCCACCACTGTCTATCATCAGTGGCGTTTCCCCACTCAAACTGCAGAGCAGAGATTGGTGTAAAGACAGTTAAACGGATCATCACAGACAACACTACCCCAAACGGCAGCCTTGACACTGACTCCCTGCAGCATGCCAACCTTCAATATCGGAACACACCAGACCCTAATACGTAGCTCTCCCCCGCACAGTGTGTATTTGGCAGGCCTATCAAGGACTTTATACCTATCCTGCCAGGCCGCTATCAACCACACCCTACGTGGAGTGATACCCTAGCCACGAGAGAGGAAGCTCTGCGAAACCGCCACATGAAAGCTGCAGAGAGATGGACGGAGCACACCAAGAGACTCCCACCCCTGGCAGTTGGCAACCACGTACGCATCCAGAACCAAACAGGCCCATACCCCACTAAGTGGGACAAGACAGGCATAGCGATCGAGGTCCGCCAGTTCGACCAGTATGTCGTACGTGTTGATGGCTCCGGCAGGATGACCACCCGAAACCGGAAGTTTCTCAAAAAGTACATCCCTGTGCAAACTAGGCCCCCTCGACACACCATCAACGATGACCTACGACACCTCAACCTGCTGACCCCCAAAACAGGCAAGCCGCCCAGCCCCAATCCACCACTAGCAGAGCTGCCACCTCCACCACCATCTGGCAAGCCACTGAGTTGTCCCGATCTCACCAGCCTAGGCCAAGAGGGGTGTGCACCTCCGCCACCACCTACGCACACGACACCGCCCCACCCTACTGCACATCCATCGGTACTGGCCAGCCCAGATCCACCACCCAGTTGTGAATCACCATCCCTTACCCCTTACTTGGGGGGAGATAGAGCAGAACGCTATAATTAGACCTGGACACTGAGTATGATTTGCCCGATAGGGGCCTGGTACGAGTCGTTCGTACCACGTTGTTCGTGTTATATGTTCTCGTCATTCCTAAGTGAGAATGCTCGTTTATATTAAATGTATTTCTCAATGAAATGGATGAATTCCTATCTATGATTGAGAGGAATCCCGTACATGGGAGGGTACTAATACCCTTGTTTATTTTGCTACCAAATGAAACTTGGAATGAGCAATGACTTGACGAGCCACTGGCAATAGGCTTGAGGACAGACTGATTTATGTAAAGGTAAATTGTGGGTGGTGAATGCGACACCCAGACGGTCATCCTAAAGTTAAGGGGCATGGTTCACAAATTGAACAGTCCCTGCCAATGGCCAGTAACAACACCAAGAAAAAATGACCAACAGTGTAATCTTTATGTTCACCTCTTTTCTTTACAATTCAACTGAAAAGTCCAGGCTAAATATAAGTTAGTGCAGTCACTGAAAATGCACATGTCTGATCAATTTAATGTGTTCTATAATTATTTTAAACAGGCTTGTGTCAGGGTTCATACCCTTTTAACATTTTAAAATTCCAGGACTTTCCATTACCTTTTCCAGGACCTTTTAACATTTTCCATGACCTAAATTTAGCCTTTTGTTTACAAAAAAGGTGAGGTGTACCCAGTTTATGACTCACTAATTTTCTCTTCTTGCGGTTTCATTCACAGAAAAAGCAACCGCTGATTAAAATCTATTTTGTACAAGACCCTTGTAGAACTTCATTTTCCATGACTTTCCATGACCAATGCTCAATTTCCATGACTTTCCAGGTCTGGAAAATCAAATTCTAAAATTCCATGACTTTCCAGGTTTTCCATGACCCATACGAGCCCTGTATGTGCTTGAAACGGGTGTTTGTACACCCACAAAAAACAAATAAAATCACTGCTCTTGAACAAGCACTGTTCCTAAGATTGTGGCCTGGCCTGTTTACATTGTATATCAATTCAGGGATTTGCAGGGTGGTACGAGATTGAAATGACTTTAAGTGGCTGTGATAGACCATGTTGCATGCTTGTCTGACCTCACCCCTTAGTTACATGTACATGTACATCTCACATTGTTACCTGGCAGGGAGCATTGAGGTTTCAACTAAACTTCCAAGCAAACTAAAGGCCAGATCTATTCTCCTGGGATTGTTTTCATTGTAGATGAATGCAACATAATCAAGCAAAAGTTGTTCTCTGGCATCCTGGAGTTAGAGACAACAGTAATATGCAATCACTAAAAAGCAACCATTGCAAAGCATTGATACAGGTTCATGTAAATACAGTCAAACCTCTCCTTATGGACAGCTCAATATGTGCCCTTATTATCCCTTTAAGCCCTGCTATGAAAATGCATATTCTCCTTGCTGTTCTCTATACATTTCATATGGAACTAGTAAGAAGAATTCAGTTGTCTCAATATCGAGACATCTTCTCCTTGATGAACACTTTCCTTATTCTCATCACTTGAATGTTTGAACAAGTAATGATAATGTAAAGAGAAATTTCATTTTTGTCACTGTGAGAGCTTACAGGGTTAAAGAGGTTCGACTGTTGTTAAATTTGACCAACAAATATTATTTTTATTACAGCACCATTGAGCTCCCACAAGTCTCCTGTAGCTCGGACGTAGAGCCTCTAGACTGGTAACTGAAAGCTCATACACCGTGCAACTCCTGCTGGAAGAACTCAGCTCTCTTTTTGCTGAGTATGCCTGTGTCATTCACTAAAAAATACATCTAAACATTAAATGACATGTTGCCCGTTTGACAATATCGTTGCAACCCTCCAACCATTTTAATCGCCACAGTGACTGAAACACTCTAAACTCCATTCACAAAACCCAAGAAAATTACTTGAAATCTTGCCTACAGCTTTTTAAACAAGGGCCTCAGCGTGTCAGTAAAAAGTTCAAATGTTACCAAGCTACACACGCCCCTAGTCTTGTACAGAATTAAAGCAAAGAAAATGAATAGCATTTTCCTTACCACGGGAACAGAAGCCCAAAATGGTTTAAAAACTTGCTGAAACAGCTCTTTAACATCTTGGTCCTCATCACCTTCATTGTGCACAATCATCCTTTAACAGAAAGATCAAGATAGTTCAGCTTAGACTTTTCACATGCATTTTTTCTGTCTTATCCAAAATATGGTACAAAATTATTTCATGTTCCTTCTTTGTAGATAACAATTAAATTTAAATTTATACATACCCACAGAATGCAGTCTCGATGGCTTCAATTCCCTGAAGAAAGAATGTTAATTAAAGATACACCTGATGCTCATTTTTGCAACACTCAAAATTCATGCTCTGCATTATACAAATATATTTACACCCTGTAGGAGAGTGTGTCACATTACGATAGTCAGTTGACATCAAGACAAGTCAAAAATGATGCACACATCTAGCAGGTCTTTGGATAAAATTCAGGGTTAGTGTACATGTTGGTTATGCACCATTCATTTTCATCAGTGCTCCCCCCCCCCCCAAACCCAGGCCGACCCTGGGCATTAGGATTTTTTGAAAAGAACCCAGCAAATGCCCCACAGTGGGAACAAACAAGCTGTTCAAATGCCCCCGCAGTACAGGTTAAAAAGAAAGTTGATTTCTAAGTTTCCGGGATTACCTTCATTCTAATCAAAGCTAAATAGGGCCAAATAAGTCTCATTTCTCTGTATTGCTCCAATTACCATTCTTTCTGTGGATCTACCTTCTCACTTTGTCCTCCTTAGACAAAGTTAACCCCAAATTTATCGTCCTTGCCCAATAAACTTAACACTGAAAGGAAGTGAGAGTGCTGCAACATGAAAATCACGCAACTGTAAAATACTGGGCTCCCAGGACAGGCAATGAGGAAAAATGACCCACTAATCCCTGGATGGGGGGATGGGGGGCACTGCTGGAATTGACTGATGCATTACTCTGACGGTAATGAACATTTGGTAGAGGCCTTTTAGTAAGCTGCACTGCTTCTTAGTGAATTAATTCACGTAACAGTGTCAAGTTTCAATGAAACAACATAAAGGTGACTGTATATTAAAATTTACATGTAGCAATTTGACTTCAAGTATGAGGAAATGCTCAAGGAAATGAAGTTGAGTTGACCATAGCATTTGCCACCACTGTCTATCAGCAAAAAGACAATGTGGTGTTTTAGCTCCTTCATTGAAGATGTTAGAAGATGAGACACAGAAATAAAGATATTATTATTATAATAATAATTATTATTATTATTATCATTAGAAAATATTCACACCTCTCCCCACAGAAGGTTTGTACCCCCACCCTACCCCTCCAGAAATTCCAGTTAAGCTGCATACTTTCCTTCTGGAACCACACAATGATGACTGAACCCGTCAGATTTGTGTATTTGGGTGCAAATTTAGAATACGCGGCTACTTATTTACATGTCTCTGAACGTTTTGTAGAAGGAGGCCCATGAAAACAAAAGGACCCATTCTTACTCAATAACATGCAAATTATAAGTGGCTGGGTGTTCTAAAGTTTAGACACGTATAATTTTGCGTACAGACTATGGTGAATGTCCACTTATTATGTTTGTTAGCGACAGACTTTTTCCAGACTGTGAATAGGTTAAGACGTATAATATAATTTTTTACAGGGAAGTGTTCAGTGGTCAGCCAAAGCCCGATTGAGCTACCCTTGCACTTCAAAATTTAGTCTTTTATACAATCTATGAGTCCAAACTTCGGGAATGTCTGGTTTGTTCGACAGAAATTGAAGTGTAATGGCACTCTTATGATCCGAACTAAAAGTTCGAATTTGTACTGTCCAATTTAATTTCCCGCTTTTGTCAGAAAAAGCGGAAGACAAGCAGAGATTATTAAGGACGCCACACTGCTCCATAGGCCACACATGGTAAGCAAACTCCATAATTTAACAAATTATCATACCAGTGCATCTTCTAAGATGTGCAGCAGTTTGGCCTTGTGATTTTCCATGTCATAAGCTTAAACAGTTGCTTTCACATTTTGGTAAAGCGTTCATGTAAGCTTCATATAACGTCCCAGTATATCCATGAAACATATACACTGCTATGTAAGGGACATATAGCGTCCCATTATATGAAACGTAGACTTCGTTCGCCTAAGTTTGCCTTGGTTCACCTCCGTTTGCCTTGGTTCACCTCAGTTTCCCTTGGTTCACCTCCGTTTGCCTTGGTTCACCTTAGTTTGCCTTGGTTCACCTCCGTTTGCCTTGGTTCACCTCCGTTTGCTTTGGTTCACCTTAGTTTGCCTTGGTTCACCTTAGTTTGCCTTGGTTCACCTTAGTTGTCCTTGGTTCCCCTCAGTTTGCCTTGGTTCACCTTAGTTTGCCTTGGTTCACCTTAGTTTGCCTTGGTTCACCTTAGTTGTCCTTGGTTCACCTCAGTTTGCCTTGGTTCACCTCAGTTTGCCTTGGTTCACCTTAGTTTGCCTTGGTTCACCTTAGTTTGCCTTGGTTCACCTCAGTTTGCCTTGGTTCACCTTAGTTTGCCTTGGTTCACCTTAGTTTGCCTTGGTTCACCTCAGTTTGCCTTGGTTCACCTTAGTTTCCCTTGGTTCACCTCCGTTTACCTTGCTTCACCTCCGTTTGCCTTGGTTCACCTTAGTTTGCCTTGGTTCACCTCAGTTTGCCTTGGTTCACCTTAGTTTCCCTTGGTTCACCTCCGTTTACCTTGGTTCACCTCCGTTTGCCTTGGTTCACCCCAGTTTGCCTTGGTTCGCCTCAGTTTGCCTTGGTTCACCTTAGTTTGCCTTGGTTCACCTTAGTTTGCCTTGGTTCACCTCAGTTTGCCTTGGTTCACCTTAGTTTGCCTTGGTTCACCTCAGTTTGCCTTGATTCACCTTAGTTTGCCTTGGTTCACCTCCGTTTGCCTTGGTTCACCTTAGTTTGCCTTGGTTCACCTCAGTTTGCCTTGGTTCACCTTAGTTTGCCTTGGTTCACCTCAGTTTGCCTTGGTTCACCTTAGTTTGCCTTGGTTCACCTCCGTTTACCTTGGTTCACCTCAGTTTGCCTTGGTTCACCCCAGTTTGCCTTGGTTCACCTCAGTTTGCCTTGGTTCACCTTAGTTTGCCTTGGTTCACCTTAGTTTGCCTTGGTTCACCTCAGTTTGCCTTGGTTCACCTTAGTTTGCCTTGGTTCACCTTAGTTTGCCTTGGTTCACCTCCGTTTGCCTTGGTTCACCTCCGTTTGCTTTGGTTCACCTTAGTTTGCCTTGGTTCACCTCAGTTTGCCTTGGTTCACCTTAGTTTGCCTTGGTTCCCCTCAGTTTGCCTTGGTTCACCTTAGTTTGCCTTGGTTCACCTCAGTTTGCCTTGGTTCACCTTAGTTTGCCTTGGTTCACCTTAGTTTGCCTTGGTTCACCTCAGTTTGCCTTGGTTCACCTTAGTTTGCCTTGGTTCACCTCCGTTTACCTTGGTTCACCTCCGTTTGCCTTGGTTCACCTTAGTTTGCCTTGGTTCACCTCAGTTTGCCTTGGTTCACCTTAGTTTCCCTTGGTTCACCTCCGTTTACCTTGGTTCACCTCCGTTTGCCTTGGTTCACCCCAGTTTGCCTTGGTTGACCTCAGTTTGCCTTGGTTCACCTCAGTTTGCCTTGGTTCACCTTAGTTTGCCTTGGTTCACCTTAGTTTGCCTTGGTTCACCTCAGTTTGCCTTGGTTCATCTTAGTTTGCCTTGGTTCACCTCAGTTTGCATTGGTTCACCTCAGTTTGCCTTGATTCACCTTAGTTTGCCTTGGTTCACCTCCGTTTGCCTTGGTTCACCTTAGTTTGCCTTGGTTCACCTCAGTTTGCCTTGGTTCACCTTAGTTTGCCTTGGTTCACCTCAGTTTGCCTTGGTTCACCTTAGTTTGCCTTGGTTCACCTTAGTTTGCCTTGGTTGACCTCAGTTTGCCTTGGTTCACCTTAGTTTGCCTTGGTTCACCCCAGTTTGCCTTGGTTCACCTCAGTTTGCCTTGGTTCACCTCAGTTTGCCTTGGTTCACCTTAGTTTGCCTTGGTTCACCTTAGTTTGCCTTGGTTCACCTCAGTTTGCCTTGGTTCACCTCAGTTTGCCTTGGTTCACCTTAGTTTGCCTTGGTTCACCTCAGTTTGCCTTGGTTCACCTCAGTTTGCCTTGGTTCACCTTAGTTTGCCTTGGTTCACCTCAGTTTGCCTTGGTTCACCTTAGTTTGCCTTGGTTCACCCCAGTTTGCCTTGGTTCACCTCAGTTTGCCTTGGTTCACCTCAGTTTGCCTTGGTTCACCTTAGTTTGCCTTGGTTCACCTTAGTTTGCCTTGGTTCACCTCCGTTTACCTTGGTTCACCTTAGGGTTGACCTCAGTTTGCCTTGGTTCACCTCAGTTTGCCTTGGTCCACCTCAGTTTGCCTTGGTTCACCTTAGTTTGCCTTGGTCCACCTCAGTTTACATTGGTTCACCTCAGTTTGCCTTGATTCACCTCGGTTTGCCTTGGTTCACCTTGGTTTGCATTGGTTCACCTTAGTTTGCCTTTGTTCACTTTAGTTTGCCTTGGTTCACCTTAGTTTGCCTTGGTTTACCACAGGTTACCTTGGTTGACCTCAGTTTGTAGGCGGAAAGATTATAAAATTGACAATAGAAACAGGTTTTTCTCGTGGTGTCCTTGCTAACTATATTTACGAAAGTGAGAGGGAGTGGAGGGGGGGGGCTATTCGAGGGGTGGGGGCGTTGCTGGGCTATTGTAGCCAAGGGTTGGCCCTTGTATGGGGGAGAATTCATCTGCGCTTTTTTGAGCTTGGGCGCTTATAGGAGGAAATACGGTATTTGTAATGTGAACTTGAAGTTAATGAGATTGTTCAGTTGTACTTAGTGCAAATGCTCGATTAAGCGTCTCGGTCGCTTATCAATTTTCGGCCTTATAGCGGGGGCGCCTATTCGAATCAGAAATCTTATTTGAAGGGGGCGCTTATTCAATTTTTGAGACAATGACCACAATTTACTCCCGGGTCACTCCCGGTTCCTTTCGGTGCAATAGTAGGAATTGTACCACTTGTCCTTACATTGAACATGGCCGCACTCGATATACTTTTCATTCCACAGGTGAAACGTACCATATCAAATCTCAGATAACTTGTACTACTTTCAATGTTATCTACATGATTCAATGTCGCCTATGTAGTTTACAATACATTGGGGAAACTAAAGGTCACCTCAAAGACCGTTTCAATGAACATAGACGACCAGTACTCAAACCTGCTTCAAATTATATCCATACAGTGGTTTCAGAACACTTTCTCAGCAATAACCACTCCGACACCCATATGCTACTTATTCCTACTGAAAAACTTAAAAATGAACGCAGTTCTTTCAGGAAGGCACGTGAGGCTCACATTATTCACAAGGCTAAGACTCTTGAGCCTCTAGGCATTAATAAACGTGATGAACTGTAATTTGTAACTATATATAGTAAATTTTTGTTTTATATTGTTTGTTTTCTATTATTTCTAAGTCACGCGTGATACCACGTCATAAATGTAACTTCCGCTCATTGTTTTACTACATGTATATTTCTGTAAATTCGTGATTTGCCTTAATAAAACCTGATGAAGACTGGTATTGGCCAGTCGAAATATTGTAACTATCGTCTTTTCACGTTGTTTGATCAGTCTCTGCAGTAGTCATTTTGACAATCATTTATAATTTTATCAGTTTTGACTGATCACGATCTTTCTGATCTGACGTTGAGCAAGGTTGATCGTACACGGTTTCTCCAGTGGTTTCATACCTTAACTTCATACAATTTACCAGGTTTTTAACTGTTTCTCTTTATATACTGAAACTGTAACAAAACATGAACATTTCTGAAACGATTGACCACAATTTACCGAATGTCTATTTACTGTCACTGTAACCAGCTTTACCAAGTTCTGCAAGAAATCAAAAGCACTATAAATGACAAATCTGTCAACGTTTTCAATATACCGCTTATGCAAATGTTTACGGAAAACGCACTCAACAGCTCCTAATCATGATGACACCATTCATGATCCAGTGAGCAACCTTAACCGAAATCTGGCCTCCTTTGGATTATCGATTGACCCAGTAGTTGGTGATGGCGATTGCGCATTTTCCAGTATCGTAAAACAATTGCACAAACTGCCCGAATTCATTAACAAAGAGCCTTATTTTGTGGAGCACCTGTATGGACTTGGTCTTTCCAAATCTGTAGAAGAGGATGCTTATCGACTACGACAACTCTTTGTAGATAACGTACAATCCAATGAAGAATATCAATCAGTTGCTGGCATGAATCCCGACAGACTAAATGAAGAAACTGAGCTTTTTAGGGAGCGGGGTACTTACAGCGGAAATCTGGGGGACTTAGTAATTAAGGTTTGCGCAGATGTGCCTAACTACCAATACCATTTTAAAGAAAAACATGGGTAAACTATATATCGTTGGAAAGGTTAAGTAATGTAGATTTCGGGGAAAAAAATATGAATTGCCGGTTTCTTCAATTCCGCAAAAGAAAATCGCAAACAACCGCGAAAATGACCATGTGTCATTCAATTGAATTAATAGCGTATCAAATCCAAGTGTGTGAGCATTTTTTGATATTCTGACTCGTCTGGTTATTTTTAATTAATCTGTCAAGTTCGAACAGCAAAGAATACGCAAAGCGCATTGCTTTGAATTTCGCCACTGGTGAAATATTATATATAAATTTCAAAAACTGATCGCCGACAAATTTTGACCGTTTCACCGAACATTTAAGAAATGTCCAGGCCAAATTTCACAGCAACCCGCCGAATTTTGATACACTATTAATTCATTTATCTGATTGAATAACGCAAGGTCATTTTCGCGGTCATTATTACAATTTTATTCTGCGGAAAACACCGGCAATTCATTTTTTTCCCGAAATTGAAGTGTGGCGTATTAAGTGTGCAATGTAGCTTTTTTCAATTAACTTAGCGTTAAGGCATGAAATCGTGCAACGTAGAATGCCAATCCAGCAATGCATTTGAACACGGATACAAACTACCTGGAAACTGAGAAGTAAATTCAATTTTGGGAAAAGCCTAATCTCCTGCCCAAACGAATGGAAAAGTCTGGAAATGAAGACGATTTTCAGCCATCTAGTGAATTGTGAAACACTTTCAACAATCACTGCGTGCTGTTACTTCTCAAAAATTTTCAATTACATTTGTGTGTGTGTGCTTCACCAGTATATGTTGTGCTATCTGAAGAAACGTAAAAAAAAAAAATGAAAAACTGTTTCTATATTATGCGATCGCCAGTGTTTACTGTATTCAAACCAACAAGTACAAATTTCAGTCCACATGGATTTAGATCGCCGAATGGCCAAGGGTGACGTTTCCAGCAATCGTTTGGCGATAATATGCTTAGGGGCGCACCACGCCTAGGTTTCAATTTCCTGTCTTTTGTAAGATTCTTTTGTTTGTGGACAGTTCTTCTTTGTGATATTTACGCAAAGTATATTTTTTTACTCGACCCCTCGTACAGTTTTTAAAAGAAAATGACTCGGTGTACATTTCCTTTTTACGAAATGCAATACTTGTTTTACTTTGCAAGGAAAATCTACATTTTCAGTTACTTAGGAACTCAGCGTCAAGACACCCGATATTGATAGAAGAAACATGTCAAAAATTAAGTTTCCATAATAGTCGTCATGACATTAATTTACCTTAGTTTATTAGATATGAAGGTGTTTTGTACGCCATGTTATTTTTTGTTCGTTAAATGTAGTTTAGAGTTCATTATCTTATTGCTGTTGTGTTGCTGGAGGTCATTTATTAAGACCCTTTTTGGCGAAAAACCCACTCTAATTAAAAGACATCGAGTCCACTCAATCAGCCAAAAGCGAATTATTACGTTGACTACTTGTAGTTATAGTTAGTAGTTAAGTTTTTTATGATAAAATTACCAAAATGTATACTTAATGTAACAAAAAATTTGAAAAAACTGTTATCCTGAGATGAAAACTAGGTTTGAAAATGGCTCACAATTAGAACTGTCGTATGAGATATAATGAAGTTACGTTATATTTGGCTCTCTTACACGGATAAAACTGAGTTTTATTTTCTGATAATTTTGCTCAAGTCTAACTCCTTGATCACACATTATATTAAATAACTTTGTTATAAGTGAACAAGATATTGTTAAGATCATTTGAAACAAAAACACTTCTTTAGGACAACTGATATTATTATTCTAGTGATGAACATAGGTAATGACTGTACAAGGACTAAGAAAACAAGTATGAAGAGCACCTCACAAGACCGAGAGACCAAGACGTTTAGTGATTGATGTAAACCAAAAATGCTAGATTAAGCGCCCAGCTTCCAAAAAGCTCATCGCTTCGAATTAGCTGCCCTCTTATAGATTAAATGAAAAATGAATAAGCGCCCACCCCCTACCCCCGAAAACCGAGTTCGGTACAGATTACACTAGTACCGTTAACTGTGTGTAAAATTTAAAACACGAACAGTAGTGTTTTATCAAGGACTTAATATATACAGACTTGATAAAACACCTGCTGTTCGTGTTTTGAACAGCTTCAAAAACGTCAGCTTCAAAAACTGACCTGAGCCAAGGCAAACTGAGGTAAACCATGAGGCAAAAGGAGGTGAACCAAGGCAAACGGAGGTGAACCAAGGCAAACTGAGGTGAACCAAGGCAAACTAAGGTGAACCAAGGCAAACAGAGGTGAACCAAGGAAAACTAAGGTGAACCAAGGCAAACTAAGGTGAACCAAGGAAAACTAAGGTGAACCAAGGCAAACAGAGGTGAACCAAGGCAAACTAAGGTGAACCAAGGCAAACTAAGGTGAACAAAGACAAACTGAGGTGAACCAAGGCAAACTGAGGTGAACCAAGGCAAACTCAGGTGAACCAAGGCAAACTAATGTGAACCAAGGCAAACTGAGGTGAACCAAGGCAAACTAAGGTGAACCAAGGCAAACTGAGGTGAACCAAGGGAACCTGAGGTGAACCAAGGCAAACTGAGGTGAACCAAGGCAAACTAAGGTGAACCAAGGCAAACTAAGGTGAACCAAGGCAAACTGAGGTGAACCAAGGCAAACTGAGGTGAACCAAGGGGAACTAAGGTGAACCAAGGCAAACTAAGGTGAACCAAGGAAAACTAAGGTGAACCAAGGCAAACTGAGGTGAACCAAGGCAAACCAAGGTGAACCAAGGCAAACTAAGGTGAACAAAGACAAACTGAGGTGAACCAAGGCAAACTGAGGTGAACCAAGGCAAACTCAGGTGAACCAAGGCAAACTAATGTGAACCAAGGCAAACTGAGGTGAACCAAGGCAAACTAAGGTGAATCAAGGCGAACTAAGGTGAACAAAGGCAAACGGAAGTGAACCAAGGCAAACTGAGGTGAACCAAGGCAAACTAAGGTGAACAAAGGCAAACGGAGGTGAACCAAGGTAAACTGAGGTGAACCAAGGCAAACTAAGGTGAACCAAGGCAAACTAAGGTGAACCAAGGCAAACTAAGGTGAACCAAGGCAAACTGAGGTGAACCAAGGCAAACTGAGGTGAACCAAGGCAAACTAATGTGAACCAAGGCAAACTGAGGTGAACCAAGGCAAACTAAGGTGAACCAAGGCGAACTAAGGTGAACAAAGGCAAACGGAGGTGAACCAAGGCAAACTGAGGTGAACCAAGGCAAACTAAGGTGAACAAAGGCAAACGGAGGTGAACCAAGGCAAACGGAGGTGAACCAAGGCAAACTGAGGTGAACCAAGGCAAACTAAGGTGAACCAAGGCAAACTAAGGTGAACCAAGGCAAACTGAGGTCAACCAAGGCAAACTGAGGTCAACCAAGGCAAACTAAGGTGAACCAAGGCAAACTATGGTGAACAAAAGCAAACAGAGGTGAACCAAGGCAAACTGAGGTGAACCAAGGCAAACTAAGGTGAACCAAGGCAAACTGAGGTGAACCAAGGCAAACTGAGGTCAACCAAGGCAAACTAAGGTGAACCAAGCCAAACTAAGGTGAACCAAGGCAAACTAAGGTGAACAAAGGCAAACGGAGGTGAACCAAGGCAAACTGAGGTGAACCAAGGCAAACTAAGGTGAACAAAGGCAAATTGAGGTGAACCAAGGGAAACTAAGGTGAAACAAGGCAAACTGATGTGAACCAAGGCAACCTGAGGTGAACCAAGGCAAACTGAGGTGAACCAAGGCAAACTGAGGTGAACCAAGGCAAACTAAGGTGAACAAAGGCAAATTGAGGTGAACCAAGGGAAACTAAGGTGAACCAAGGCAAACTGAGGTGAACCAAGGCAAACTAAGGTGAAACAAGGCAAACTGATGTGAACCAAGGGAACCTGAGGTGAACCAAGGCAACCTGAGGTGAACCAAGGCAAACTGAGGTGAACCAAGGCAAACTAAGGTGAACCAAGGCAAACTGAGGTGAACCAATGCAAGCTAAGGTGAACCAAGGCAAACGGAGGTGAACCAAGGCAAACTAAGGTGAACCAAGGCAAACTGAGGTGAACCAAGGGAACCTGAGGTGAACCAAGGCAAACTAAGGTGAACAAAGGCAAACGGAGGTGAACCAAGGCAAACTGAGGTGAACCAAGGCAAACTAAGGTGAACAAAGGCAAATTGAGGTGAACCAAGGGAAACTAAGGTGAACCAAGGCAAACTGAGGTGAACCAAGGCAAACTAAGGTGAAACAAGGCAAACTGATGTGAACCAAAGGAACCTGAGGTGAACCAAGGCAACCTGAGGTGAACCAAGGCAACCTAAGGTAAACGAAGTATACGTTTCATATAATGGGACGTTATATGTCCCTTACATAGATGGGTATGTATACTGGGACGTTATATGTAGCTTACATGAACGCATTACCCACATTTTGCTTTTGGTTTTAGACATCAGCGGCTAAAGCGCTCATGTAAGCTACACATACTGTCCCCTTAATGCTAATGGCCCCATGTAAGTTGCATAAACTGTCCCCTTCTGCGGTGAATAGACTAGGAACAGGGTAGGATACACTCCAGGGTGTGTACTTGAAGTGAAAAATCAAAGTTCATAACACAACAAAAATGGCGACAAGAAAACGTGGGTAAGTGAATTGTCCCGTTTTTCTTGCAATAAATTACAAATATATTTGATGGATCGAACGTGATAAACCTTTTGTTGAATCTTTCAGATTAAAGCTTCACTCAATAATCGAGAAACTGTCTGAACAGTGCGAGAGAAAAAGTCCTTTGCCCGTAAGTACGCGTGCATGCCGTTACAAATTAAACCTGGTAGTTTTTCTTTTGGTTTTATTTTAGAAGTTTTTACTTAATTCCTTATTTAGGCCCTTTACGCCATAGGACGCATTTAGAAGTTTTTAGTTCCTTGTTTTTGTATTGGTTCTGTTGAACTAAATAAGGACCACCCTTTATTTTTGAACTGTGTTTTCTAAACTGTGGCCATAATTTACCGGTATCAGCAGCCATTCGTGGGGGCGTTTTGGGGGCTGAGGAACCTGGGGTATTTCACATTCGTCAGGGCAGCTTTGATAAATGCATGCTAAAGCTCCCGTGGTAGAGGAAAAACTTGTGAGCAATATACTTTAACTTATCCCTATTAGCCTGATTCTTAGCAGATCCAAGGGAGATCGCATTTCATGTAGTTCACACCAAAAATCTTCATTGTAGGTCGCAGGCAAGTTAGTACAAAGGTGATGTTACATGGGATGCTTCGCATTGGCGATTTTTAACGCACTGTTTTTAGTGCAACAGCGTATGCTAAAAGTTGATGCCATGTAACATGGGTGCGCAGACAATTTTCTGTGCAATTTTTGCATTGCAAGTTTTTGAACCAGCTTCAAAAATTTGCAACAACAATCACAAATTTTGCTCAAGTTGTTTCATGCAACATATCTGTCGTTAATTTCTTGCACAACACCTTCCCACAACCCTATTCACTGCTCTCATTGCACTAAAAATCGTCCCGTGTAACATGTCTGTTGCTAATGGATTTTACATGCATATTGCACTAAAAATTGTCCTGTGTAACTTACATTAAAAATTGGCATTGAGTTCGCGCTAAAAAGCATTGTTGCAAAACATCCCTTGTACTTACTTACTTACTTAGGCCTCTTTACACCATGTGGCACATTAGGCCCCCAGTAAATCCCTCCAACATTCCCTGTCTTGCTCAATTTTCAATGCCTAACTCGAAGTGAGGCCCAGTCTTCCCTTTAGCTCTACTTCCACCGATCTTCTCCATGTCAACCGTTGCCTGGCTTTTCTGTGTCTGTCATCTGGGGTCCATGTAACATCACCTTAAACTTTAGAGGATTTTGGCATGTCTTTGGCATATTCATGCAAAACGTACCTTGGGGTCCAAGGTCACTCACTCTTCGACACTTTCTTCTCTGGTACAGAGGAGGGATCAAGAGAATGGGACTTTGAATAGACTGCCAATCATGCTGTCACTCGGCAATGATACCTTCATTAATACATGCTGAGGCTCACTCACGTGTGAAATTTGTACTTATTGAAATATACTTTAAATGTTTTTTTAGGATGATGAAGGTGAAGAAGATGCTTTAAGCTCTGAGTTGTCCATTGTAAAAAGGTGCAGATTTATTTGTTTGTCATTTTTCATTTATTTGTTTTCCTGTAGATGTGACATATTTGATGGAATAAGGCACCAAGATGGATTGTGCCTTTTCCATTGATGAAAGTATTAAAAAATAAAATATATTTTTATTCTTTCATGCTGCTAGAAAACAAAGGAAAAGAAACAGAGTAAAGAGAGTATACAGTGAATTTCCATCAAGATCAGAGTCTGAAGATGAATTGTCAGATGAAGAGGTTGACATACTAAATGTGGACGAGAAAAGCCAAAATGATGACAGTCTTTTGAAAGAACAGGCTAGCAAACCAGACACATGCGTTATCAGAAGTAAAAGAAGTCCTAATCCTAGAGTGGCAAAGAGAAGTGCACAAAAAAAGCAAACCACAAAACAAAAGCAAAAAATAGAGACAACCACTTCAGACAACAGTAATTATAATAAACAGACAAAGGGAAAGGATGTGCTGTTGGAAGTGAATTCTTCAAATGTAATTACTGAAACCTGTAGTGGTGGATCAGAAAGAGACTTGGCTATTGATGTAGAGGCATTTGTGAACCATGTTCCTGTTCTGGAAGATGTTGATCGAGCTACTTCGTGTCCTTTCTGCTCTGTTTTGTGTGAAGATGTCATCCAGCATGTTAAAGACTGCCATCATTCAGGTGAGACAACAGTCAGCTCAACCCTCTCCAATGACCATGCTTTATTCAAACTGCAATCAGGCCCAGTTTAGAAGTGTTTGCATACAGCCACCTCTAATGACTCACAGCCTTCAATACCCAAAGGCGAAGGGGAGCCATGAGGGTGACAATCTGTGTTAAGGGTAAAGAGAAAACAGGGGGGGGGGGGGAGGGCCAAAATGAAGATGTTTCACAACATCCCCTCTTTCTTTGATGGGCGGAGGGACTCCCAGGTTAGATCCACCCGTGTTGATGCACATGAGACCCTTGTGCAGGTTTTGCAAAAGCCATACAGGATAGCAGTGTCTTATAGCTTTGTCCTTGCAACAAATGTCTAACCAAGAAAACTTTTATTTTGGTTTTCTGGTGTCAGAATGTGCTGTTGTGGATGACAGTCGTGGTAATGACAAAGAGATTGATGAAGAGATGTCAGACTCAGACTTGAGCTCATCAGATTCACCTGATGATGATACCGACAGCGACGAAGATTATATACCTTATGAGGAAACAAAAGCTGAAACATCGAATAAACGAACCGCAAAGTCCCAAAGGCAACGGAACAATAAGGTATCTATGGGAATTTTTTGAGGCAGCTGGTCAGCAGTTGGCCTTAGCCCTACTGAAATGTATTTTTCTGTATGTTTAAAATTGTCTGCACTTGTTTGTTATCTGTAGGCTTGATTTTGAAGTTTCACCATTATGATAGCAATCGCTAGTATTACACTATGTACTACTAGCAATTGCTGCAGTATGTGATCTAATTTCATGATGCGTATGTGAAAGTCAGAGGTAATGGATACTTTACGTGTAGCTAGCAGCTGATACTTGACACTCAAACCCAGACGGAAGGCTGCTCATTGTGGTTGTTACACAGTGTGCTTCATGTAATGCTATAACGACCTCTCCGACCCTCTTCTTGAACCAGCTGGGCATCTGTCACAGTGCCTGGTGTCAATAACTGTGTTTGGTAGAAATGAACAAAACGCAAGCATGAGATGGGAGAAATTGTTAAGCGGAGTATTGCTGATAGAATCTATGGTTGTGCTTTTGGTTCCATAAGTCCTCTTGACCATCGTTATAGTGGATTTAAGATGGTCACCGTGGTAAGCAGTGTTTATGTGGTGACCTGAGAGCACCCCACCAATGGGTGTCATGTTTGACTCTTAGGCTCATATATGGGTGGAGCTAATGTTTAGTTCTCACCTGTGAGGGTTTTCACTCCAGGTCTCTGGTTTTCCTCTCTCCCATTAACAAATTCCAAGTTTCTTTGACATACCTGTGAGTGATGTGGCCTTCCACTGTAAATGACATTAATTTATTTGGTTTATTTTAATTCACAGTACATTGAGCTTTCATTGATCGTGTTACCTCTTTGAAATTTTATCAATATCTTATTGGTACAACAAAGCAAAATGTTATTTCACTATAATTTACGTAATTGCTATCAAGACCATAGCTCAGGGATCAACATTTTGCAGGAGATTTTTTACAGATGGGTAATAAATATGTAAACGATTATTATCTTAATATTGTTGATTGAAAAGAAAGTTTCTCTCTCCTTGTTTTCCAGATGGTTGATACAGACTCTGAAAGTGAACTTTGTATAGATGTGGAAAATGTTATAAAAACAGAGTCTGGCATGACTGATATTGACGGTCCAAGTGGAGAGTCTACAGGTACTGCAGTCAAGTTGTCATGTTTAACCTGCAATCTCAATTTCAAGACAAAAGATGAGCTCTCCAGCCACACTGCTAAGTGTAACAAAGAAGGTACGCTTCAGCTACTGTAACTTACACAACCTAATCCCTGGGTCTTCCACTTCCCTCCCCAGAGGGATCCTTATACTCTCTGCGGTGGGGAGACGATCACCCCTAGGAATGAGGCTTTATAGTACCCTACACCCTACAAACAGCTTATCAACATCATAAGTAGGGGAGAAAAATAATAGATTGAACAGACTGGCAAATTTGACCAGCAGTAGACCATCCAAAGTTAGAATGTCAGTAGAGGGATTATAAATCTAGCAGAAACTCCACTATTTGAATCCTGTCTCAGTGTTTTTCACAGCCAAAGTAAGACATCTTTCAGTCTTTCTGTAGAGAAACTCAGTTTCAAATGAATTGAAGTTGTAAAATGTTGTCATATAAGTTAAAATAGATGAACTTTATTTTAACACAAATTTTAGAGTAGCCAGAAAGGCTAATATCTCCTTGTAACAAATATACGAAATAAATATCTTGAAGAAATATCAAACTAGAAATAACAAGTAAGAATCCCAACTGGCCAGAGGCAGACCAGTTGGCTATGTACAAGCATGGCCGAGGAGTTAAACTGGTGTGTACCGAGAAACAACTCCAGCTAGTGACCAGAGCGGTATTTGAACCCGGGTCGACTGAGTTGAATTCCAGGGCCCTTAACCACTCAGCCGTGCTGCCTCCCCCCCACCCCCGCCAAAAAAAAATATTCTGTTTTAGTTAGTGGTGTAGCGCAAAATTCAGGAAAGCTACATGTATTTAGAGTTTTCTCGAAAATGTATGATTTAATTAAGCCCCTCCCCCCTTTCTAATAAGCCCACTGGTAAATACTGTCAATACTTTCAACTGGCATTACACAATTTACTTGACTTTGGTGTGTGCCTAGAATGCAATGAATCTACAAGTATTACGAATGTGCAAGTATTAAGCACCACAAGTACTTATAAGTTAACTGCGGTTTTCATTCATTGGTCACTGCAATGTGGCCTCTGTGTAACTTGTAGGCAGTAATGATGACACGCCTAAGTTCTGTTGTGGCTGTCAAGGCTGTGGAATGAGATTTCACCACTGGAGCGAGTTGAGGAAACACTTTGATGAGAACCCAGGTAATATTTGAAAACCTCTTTCTACATTTCCATCAAGTACTTGTGACACCCAATGGGGGGGGGGGGTACTCCCTTATACAAGCTAAATACCTGTAGGTATGTGCCACCCTAATGGGTGTGGTTTTCGAGCCATTTTGGTCTGAAAATGGGTATTGATTTTGACCAGTTTCGTCTCAAAGTTTAAAAATGGGTATGGATTTTACAGACTAAGTCGGAGAACGGGTATGGATTTTAGAGGCAAGGTCTGAAAATGGCTATTGAAAAATTGCATATTTTAGTCTGAAATAGGGTCAGAGCTATGCAGCACACCCCCACCAGACGTTCCGAGGAGTGCACCCTCCCTGTTGTAACACTAACCTATGGCTGATTTTTCAAACTCTTCACAGACTGTCGAAAGTTGTACCAGTGTGATGAGTGTGATCAGGTTTGCATTACAACCAGCTTCCTCAAGAAACACAAGCAACTTCACTCCAAAGAACCACCTCACAAATGCAAAGAGCGGTCTCACAAATGCTCTGTGTGTGATGGCGACTTCACAGACAAGAGGCACAGTGTCAAGCATACTGGAGTCAAAGAATTTAAATGTGATGTCTGTGACAAGATGTTTTCTAATCAACGTGAGTTCAGTAACTCCGCAAACAATATCCCTGTACTGAAGATTTAACGAGTCTTCAATTTCTTATAAAGGGGACTCTCGTATTTAAGTGACAGAGGTGCTCATCATAAATTTTGAAAGGAATCTAGTCTGTTCCAGGCTCTTAGATAGTAGGGATGGCGAAAATTATAAAGGGAACCCGAAAGTAAGACGCGTGGGATCCGGAGAAAAAAGGGCGGACGCGTTTTTCGCGTTCGTTTTTCCATTCGGTTTTTCTGCTACATCGGAGTCTGGGACCGGCTAAAAGGAACCAGAATTTAACACCCATGAATTTTAATCAATATAACGTATGACGATCACCCCTTGTTATTTTACTTGGGAGTCCCCATTGGCCAGATAGGGACAGTCATGTTGCCTCAGTAGTATCAGAGAGTTTTAACGAATGTTTGATGATAATAGACTTGGTTTGTGTTTGGTATTGCTGTTTTCTTTGTACAGTGTCCCATATGGTATGCAACCTGTGGATCTGAGTACGAGTACGAGACTGAATGCGAGTACTATCTACAAGTTCTTTGCAATTTCAAGCGTGTAACGTTCCCTGGACCCTCACTTGTTGATCTCCCTGTTTACAATATTAAAAGAACCAATATTGCTTTAGCCTAAGCCCAGGGTCTAAAATCTTGTGTAATATACCATGTGGCTCATTCAGTCCGATAGACGAGGACGCAGACTTACCTCTCCTTTCTCTGTATGTTAGGTACCCTGAGAGAACACCGAAGGCGACATACAGGCGAAAAACCTTTCAAGTGTGAATACTGCGAAGCTACTTTCAGCCACTCTACCGGCCTAAAGATTCACACCACGAAACACACAGGCCTGCTTCAATACAAGTGTCGCGTCTGCGGAAAGCTGTTCGCCAAGTCCTACGGTCTCAAGGTGCATTCGCTGTCGCATTCAAACGACAAACCTTTCGTCTGTGAGGTGATAATTGTCTTCTTGTTGCGTGTTTCCTTTACAGTTGAACTTCCCTTAAGTTGACACCCTGTTACCGCATTTAAGTAACTGCTTAGGAAAGATGTCTGCTTATGGGAGGTTCGAACATTGCGAACAGGTTCACTTATTGAGTTATTCGCTTGAGTAACTTGGAGACGGAGCTGCGATTTGCGAGCCGGCGAGAAGAGTGAGCTGACATAACAGAACAGTTGTATTTTGCTCATATGACAATCATGCCTGGACTCTAGAGTTAATGCCTGATGTGAGGCCTTAGTCTCGAGAGTTCCGCAGCGTTTGTGCAAGCGAACTTGGCTCTTGCAATCGGCTTTTTTGTGCAACTGGCCCCCGTTCTGGAAATTACGAATCATCGCTGAAAATCGCTGTTAACTCCGCACCTGTTTACTCCATTGTTGCCTGTAGAAGTGAACCCAGTGGAAGTATCTATTTATTAATCTTTTGGTTCTTTATATCTTTTAGGTTTGTGGGAAAAGTTTCAAGCGTTCAGACCACTTTAAACAGCACAAGATTATTCATTCTGAGAATAAACCATTCAAATGTGAGACATGTCAAAGAACGTTCAATCAAAAGGTCTGTCTTAGAAAACATCTTCCTTGCAAAGAGCACGAAAAGCAGCAGAAAAAGTTACAGAACTCACTTGCTAAGCAAGCTAAAAAACAAAACAAAGCTAAACGTTCGACAAAATCTGCGGGTGAGCAAAGCTCGGCAGCCCCCCAGCGCGAGGTTATTTCACAAGAGAATGGTAAAATTGTTGCAGGAAATGATACCACAGGTGTCCCAGACTTCCGTGAGGTTTCAAGTGATGTTAATCTGGCTTCATCAATTGACACCTCTCCGAGAGACGGCTCTTTGTTGGCAAGCTGTGATTCGCTGCCATCGTTTGTCCGACCAACATCCAAGTTGTTTGATAGCGAATATTACTCCGCCCATTCTGATTCCCGTGTGGATTATAATGCTTTGCTTAACTTGCCTCACACCATGTTTACCGGTGTTGAAGAACCCCTTTCTCTTGATACATTGACCCCGCTTTCCTCTCATGATACGCATGCGTTATCTGGAAGATCGCTGAGTCAAGTCAACTCAACTGACCTCGCTTCAGTGTTGCTGAGCAGTGCTATTTCTCCAGAGAATTTGAACTCCATTGTTGAAGAGACAAGCTCATTTTTTGGACATGACTAAACTAACAGTGCGTTTGAATTCATTCACTGGCGTGTGGAGATTTTCATTCTTATTGTTCCAGTTGTGAAAAAAAAATTGATTAATTAAATAAGTCACTTTTTGTCTACTGTTTCTCTGTTTTGTTTTTCGGTAAAAAAAAATGGGTTTACCTCGATGTAAGAACCAGACAATAATAAATAATAAATCGTTTATTGAAACTACATCTTACAGTCGCGCGAATGAATGGCATGCGCTTTAAAATATTACCAACAAATATAGAATATTAGTCCAGTCATTTTGTGACTGGACCTGCAACTAATTGCAACAGAAGCTTTCTCTTTGCCGATCATTTAGAATTAGTGTGTAGATCAACATACTAAAAGTCCCGAAGGATCCAAGCACGGTAACGTCTCCAAATTTAAAGGAAATGGTAACTCGTGCTCTGGGCCAACATGAAAACGAGGCTCAAACCAGAAATTGTTCTTATTGTACTTTTTTATTGCCAGAATTCATCCAAAGTCAAATAAATCTATTTGAAATGTGTCTGTAAACTTTCGTTCTTTATAAAACGTCACCAGGCAAGCGTATAAGCACAGTAAATCTTATTACTTTTGACATCTTGTATGCTACACCAGAGAACACCTGAATAGGGCGACAGTTTCATGTGTGTGTGGCGTATTCCAATAAAAGTTTACACTTTCCTCAAACACTGAAGGTTTATTTTAAAATAAAATAAAATGGGAATTAGTAGTGGCACATCCACAAGGTTGCTCCTCGTCCACTGTGTCCGGATCAAACTAGAATTTAGAAATGTTGGTTTTTGAGGAGAGGGGAAAACCGGAGTACCCGAAGAAAAACCTCTCGGAGCAAGGACGAGAACCAACAACAAACTCAACCCACAGATGACACCGGGACCGAGAGTCGAACCCAGGCCACATTGGTGGGAGGCGAGTGCTCTCACCACTGCGCCATCCCTGCTCCCCCTTTTCATGCGCCCATGTTATATCTACGTCCGTATCCATCATCACTATCGTAGTCAAACTGGTGGGTAGAATTTGTGCATGCGGTGCCTCTGCATTGACCATACGCAGGGAAACACTCCAGGCTATGCTTGCGGCAGGGCGGCAGGTACATCTTGCGCTGGCACAATCCGATCATTAATTGAAACTGACCATACCTAGAAGATAAGATAAGACAAGACACTCCGGGACAGCCAGTGAGCCAGTCACCACAGGGAGTACTTGATCATCGCTCACTTTTATCCCCACTCTTCCACTGACATACCTTCATCTTCACCTTTTCATTGTTTCACTTGTAGGTACACCCTTAGCCTATGATACCGAGCTGTTGCCGTTGTCGGAGGCAGGTTCTGGGGCAGTATCTGTATACTCTAGGTCGCTAGTTTCGCGCAGTATCGTTCAGTTGATATCCTAAGCTTTCAAGGTTTTTCCCCGGGTTTTCAACAGTAGAAGGATATTAGTGCATTCTCAGCTGCTGTCTCAATGTCATCCAAGGTGGAATTGAGAATAAAAGTCGAAATTTTCAGCTTGCTCTCTAAAGTGTAGAGTGTTGGCCTATTTCTTCAACACTGCAGCTTTGCCAATTCCGTAGAGACGGGAGGTGGTGCCCCATCCCAAAATGAGGTGAAGAAATAACATGCTGCTTTTTAAATGTCTTCATATTCCAGACGCGACTTCTAGAGTTTAATTGGATCTGGTTTGAAGTAGAGGTCACATCTATGGCATCAATGACAAGTAAGTCCGGCCAGTATTGTGACCCTTTCCCGAGCAGATTCTACGGCAGTCGTCACAATAAGAACATCAGCGTCACCTTCGGCTTGAAATATTTGACAGTTTCTATTCTGCAGAAATCGTCTTAGCATATTTATGAACCCTTGTTTGTTCTTGGAAGTAGCGAGGACGTCATTCTTCTTTAGGACCATTTAGGGTAACTTTCGTGTCCTCTTAGAAGGTTATAGTTGCGCCAGCTCTTCTTGTTGCTCTCCTCTGTTGCGTCATGTTCTTTGTGGACATCTCGTCATAGCCATAAAAAATAACGATCCGACTCCATATTTCCTAGCGACATAGCTGCGATATAAACCACAAACATCCTAATATGTGGCCTTGTTAAGGTGGTAACTCGTGTCTCAAATGGGACGCCTTATAATTTTAATTATTAAATTTCTGCTTTGTCTTTATCGCACGCTGAAAGAAAGCCTGAGTTCCTTAGGACAAAAACGAAACCGTGCAAAACGACACACTAGTCAGCACGTGTCAACTATTTGAAACAAGCCTACTACGGTTCGAACGAATAGTTTAGTGACGTACAGAGAAACGTGCAAAAGATAAGACTAACAATGTTGTATTAGGGAAGGTACGTTTTTTCTTGGTGGGGGAGGGCTGGGGCCTCAGAGGGGAGGGTCAACAGTGAAAGTGAGCACCAAAAGGGGAGGACCATACCTCATATGAGCTATTCAAGGGAGGGTCACACATCTTTTCGAGAATTTTTTAATGAGAATTTTTGTGATGTTGCTTTCCCTTTTTCTTACAGGTTAAGTTTTTCTTTTCACCAACTTTGATTTAATTTGGTGTTTTATTGTAGGTACTAGGTTACATTTCTACATGTATATTATGCCATGGCACATAGTTTTTCTCGGAGGACTCGTGTCCTTTTCCATCCATATCGAGAAGTACTTGACTCAGGTATCGTTTCTTCAGCCTCTTGCTGTTGGCTATCCGCTGCCTGATCTCCTGAGTCGTTTAGTTCTAAAGAGTTACTAGTAGATCCAACAATGCGCTCTACCCAGTGTCGGAAATGTAGGAAATATTTGTTTTTGAGAGGCAGATTTCGCATGCTAAACAAATAAACCTTTCTGTAACCAACAGCAATGCCGGCTAGTCAGAGAAAGAAGCGCGTGTATTTTCCCTTAGATATTTTATGTTCAAAACTTAATTTATAATACCCAAATACTTCCACATTCAAACTTCAGCTATAAAACGTAAATATCCCAAACTGATTGTTCCCATTTTCCTTGTTTCAGCGTGCACACATTCAATATTGAGGTATATTCATATTCAAACACTTTGCGTTCACAAACGAAACGTTCTGAGGTTTCTACAGCATGTAACAATAATAAATACTATGTAGTAGTGAGGGGAGGGTCGCACTTTTGTCAGTCACCTAAAGGTGGGGGGTCAGGAGTTCTTTAATTAAAACACAAGGGAGGGCCAACACTTTTTGGGAAAAAAATACCAAAATTCCCCAGCCCTCCCTCCCCAAGAAAAAACGTACCTTCCCTTATCAACAAACGGATGGTACAGAGAAACATAATAAGGATAAGACTAACACTGTTTTAACAAAATTACAGATGGAGAAATCCTTTTTTTGACTAAAATTGTACGAACGAACTAGTTACGAAGAAACGTTGAAAAGACTTGAAGATTCAAACACCATACGAACAAACTGGCAGATTGAGAAAAATAAAAACAAGGTAAATCGTTAGGTTCGGATAACGTTGAAAAGATAAGACTAACATAGTAGGAACGAACTAGAGTACAGAGAAAAGTACAGAAGACAAGACTAACACAGTACGAACAAACTGATGGATGGAGAAACGTTAAAGAGACAAGGCTAATATCAGACGAACGACTCCTACCTTATAGAGAAACGTTAAAAAGACATGACTAAAACAGCGTACGGAGCGTGATTGAACATTGAAATTACAAGACTAACTCTACACGAACCAGCTAGCGTAGGAAGAAACGTTGAAAAGATGAGACTAAAACCGTACGAACTACCGTACGGGGTAACATTGCAAATACAAACACCGTACGAACGAACTAGCGTAGGGAGAAACGTTGACAAAAGACTAATACTGTGCGAACGAACAAGCCGTTACAGTGAAACGTAACTACGAGACTAACACTGGATGAACGAACTAACGTAAACGGAAACACTTAAAGGAGACAGGATGAGCACCGTAAGAAAGAATTAACGTACGAAGAAACGTTCAAGACAAACTTAACACCGTACGTATCACGTTACACACGGACAATCAGTACAAACAGGAACGAATATTGTTTAATTCAACAGCAAGTCCTCGGTGTACACCTTCTTATTAAACTCGAGCTCACGTTCCGATCATTTTTCCGATCTAACCACGAGGTCTGTAAAACTACTGGAACGTATGCGCAATACAAACACTACGATAAATGTGATCAAAAGCTAGTCTCTCGTGACAGTAAGAACGGTGTTAGGTGCAAACCGTGCGTAGCGTACAGAGAAAGGTTGAAAAGACAATTAAGACTAACAACGTACGTACAGTGAAAGGTTGTAAAAAGAAAAGACTAACACTGTACTAATGAACTGACGCAAGGAAAAACGTTAAAAAGACAAAACTAACGGCCGTACCAAGAACTAGCGTACGGAGAAAAGTTAAAAATCGAGACTGCTCTGTACGGGTGAACTAGCGCACAGGACAAGGTTAAAGAAAACAAGAGAAAGGCAGTAAACGGACTGAAGTACCGAGAAACGTTAAAAAGACAAGACCAGCACCGTGCGGGCGAACTTAGGACGGTGCCTCCTTTTGTTACTGCGCATACGTTCTGCGCATCTCGGGATATTCGAGTTTCTTTTGCCCACTGATACAAAAATATTTTTGCACAGTCTATGACTATGTAGAAAAAGCAGATCTTAGCAAGGGCTATCAGAATCCAAAAAGAAAATTGGGGGTAACCACGCATTTTTCAGAGATAATTAAGCTTAAATTTGGAAATTTAACGCTTTTTTTGAATTATGGTTGCTAAATTATCTCTGAAAAATGCGTGATTACCCACTTTTTTCTCTTTGGATTCCAATAACCCTTGATAAGATCTGCGTTTTCCCCATAGTCATAACCTTTGCAAAAATACCTCTAAATTAGGAGGCACAGTCCTTAATTCAAGAAAAGTGAAAAAAGCCTAATACCGTAAAGTTGACGATAGGGGTACGAGGTTGTGTCTTTTCCTATGCGTGCCACTCAAACGGGAAACGAGTTAATCAAATGCCATACATTTTGTCGGGACAGGTAGCCTTCTTCATCGGGTCATTGACCCGAGACCAGTCTCTTATCTGGAAGTGAGACTAAAACAGCAAGGGACCGCCAACGATAATGGAGGGGAGAGGAACGGACAGTTAAATATCTTATCTCCCTATTTTTAAACTCATTTTTCTCCCTCCTCCCTAAATTTTTGGCCGTTTCTCCCTCCTCCCAGTTTTTTCACCTTTCTCCCTGATTATGCTTTAACGGGTTTATATTACGTAACACCACACTGCAGTTTAAATTCCTTCCAATATTGTCACTTCACTAAAGAACTTTGTGCTCTTCGAATACCTACAAACTACTAGACTTAACATGTAGTAACAGGGTACCTATGAATGATGTACGCTATTTCTTTGTGATTTTTCCAAACTAACAGGCTCTTTTCCTCATCTCAAGCGACATTATATCCTCATGATCCCTTAGGAGTTCCTCTCATATCTTCTTGTTTCTCTATTGTATGGCATTTGATGTCTTGCCTTACTCTTACTCTCAGTTTTTATCTATAATCACACAGTTCTCACTGGATACAGCAAAGCCAGAATTTCCTTTGATATATTTCATGATCAAATTAAGTCTGTAAACAAAGATGTTCTTTTTAAAGAAAGTCTTGACACTTTGCTAGTTTGCAGGCACTCGAACCCACCTGATGATACGCGTAAGTGTGGGCATGTTACACTCTCAGTTCGTCGTCACTGTCACTATCGCTATTATTCAAAGCACCTTCAACTTCACTTTCCTGAGGAACAAGTTCGCTGATGTCCAACATCTCAAAGATTTGGTCAGTAAATTTGATGATTTTCTAGTACCTTAAGGACGGTGCCCCTTTTGTTACTGCGCATACGTCCTGCGCATCTCGGGTCTGGGCTGCTTAGTTATTTCTGAAAAATGCGAGGTTACCCACATTTTTCTTTTTAGTTTCCAATAATCTTTACTAAGATCTGCTTTTCCCCCATAGTCATAACCTTTGCAAAAATACCTCTGTATTAGGACCCACCGCTTAAGAAGGTTTGCCTACATCGCACCTTTTTTGTTTGTGGCTGAACTAGAAATTCTTATTGGTTCTTGATGAGCGTTAAAATGTTAGGATTTGTACCACACTAACGGGTCAAGATAACGCAGCATCAACCAGTACACGAAGTCCATAAAATTGTTTAAGTATGATTACATTGTCAGTTCAGTTTCATAGTTTTCTGACTTCCCTGCCTACAAATTATTCTTATCAAGCAATTTGCAGTAGAAATATTTTTGCACAAAAAGGCTTCGGAGTTTAACATGGCACAGTGCAAGAGGGAAGTCCAGAACATGTCAATGTTTGAGTGACAGTCAAATTACTGTAAAAGATCACAAAATGGAGCCGTTATCGATGACATGAATGCCGAAAGTGCGATTCCCAGTCTATAATAAAATACTTCTTAAGATTAAGTTGCTGCATTGTTTCACATTTCTGGGAACCTAATGGAAGCACTGAATCAGAAAGCACTACTCGTTTTATTGGTGACGCCTAAACAGACCTAAACACATGAAGTGCACAGAAAAGACAGAAAACTAGAAAGGTAAAATATTTCGTACTCACCATGGCCTTGCCCTTGACCTTCATCCTTATTATCACGTTTTAACGAACGCTAACATGACTAACTCAAGGTCTCCAGCGATTTTCCGATTTGGCCTCTAAATCTCACGGTCAATCAGAATATCTTGAAATGGCCAAACAATGAAGCGAGAAATTCTCTAGCGACCTCTAGTAGCATGAAGCGCGAAAAATAACAAGAGACCGTTTAAAATATCGCAAACACCTGTACCTGAGCTTACGGGCTCAAAATAGTCTTGGGTGCCCAGGGTCTACCCACTCTTCTCTCGATATAATTGTTTAGTGGGGAACAGATCCGTACAGTTTCTTAAATTAGGATCTATTAAGGCTTTAAAGACTCATGTCACGTTTTTTTTAAGACATTCTCCCTTCTCCCTTTTCATGCTGGTTCTCCCGTCTCCCTATTTTTTTTGCGTCCTTTCTCCTTCCTCCCTATTTTTTGGGGCCATTTCTCCCTCCTCCCTAAACCGTTCCTCTCCCCTCATAATGCTGTAATTCGTAGGATCTGCTGAGAGATCTGATCAGCAAATAAAATGAAATAACAAACAAGACTGCAAGGCTGATCGTACTACGTGAAAAGTAGACTTTGCAAGACACCCACACGACTAGAACCGATACAGGAGGATTGCAACCGCGGACAGCTGTTGCGTCCTTATTGAGACTCGTCAGCGCGGTGTAGCAAATATAAATAACGCCAGCTCAGAATATATTTTCCAACCCGTACCCTGTATCAAGTTTCGTACTTTGAACTCACCCGTCCCCCGAATCACGCGGTGAAAGGCACGGCCATTCCAAAACATTTAAGCGCATGGACAAAACCATGCTAAATAAAAGCACAGCATATCGGATCTAAAAAGATCTACGGTCCAAAAATACGTAAAATATGTATCGGTTCTAGTCGTGTGGGTGTCTTGCAAAGTCTACTTTTCACGTAGTACGATCAGCCTTGCAGTCTTGTTTGTTATCTTATCTGGAACACTGTTAAAAACAGGGGTTGCGGATGTACCTGCACGTTGTCGCTTTCAACCCTGACAGAAGACTTTTAAGCAAGAGTGACAGCTTGCTCACTCCCCTTGCTCACTCCAGTCATTGAAGACAATATCCTCTCTTCAGTAGCTCTAACGCGATCAACATTGACAGCATTGTCAGCCTTTACATTTGTCATGATATTTCTGAGGTTAGGGTTGGGTGCAAAACGATTCCTGTCAGCCAAAGTAGACAAAGTAGAGAGGATAACGAGTGTGTCCTTCATACCTCGCTTCTGTCTGGCTTTTGTCATGTCCATGTTCTAGTCACGCGAGTTGTGTCACACTCCGGTGAACTCTTAAAACACCCGCTTTGTCTCAGCACCTGACAGGCCGGCACGGACAACAGCCAGAGAAGTCGTTGTTGTTCAGTTATGCCCCTTCCTCTTGTTAGGCCTTCGCTTGTCTTCAGGGTTCGCGTCAGCACTTGTTTAATCACAAGATCCGTTGACAATACTGTCCACAGGCCAACACTTCTCATTAATACATAGAAGCCCGGTACGACATCGTGATAGGCATCAGGATAATTATAACCAGTTCAACAAGCATGTTTCAAGAAAAAAATAAAAGAAAACACTCCACACACACACAACAGCAAACAGCGGATAGGTAACCAAATAGGATCCAATTTTATCGTTAAACACATAACATGTGAACTTTTAACATTAATGTTGTATATGGTTTAAATTTTATTGTATTTTATGAAGATAAAGACGTTTTCATGAGCGTTATAACAAAAGCTTCGGTCAGCCTCGTTCCCATGCTGCAGTAAAACTGGACTCAGAGCCTTCTGATAAATCCCGTTTTATAGCAACTTCCCCTTTTGGGATTTTTTGGGACTTTTGATATGTTATTAAGGATAGTTTTCTAAATGTAAAACCGTTGAGATACCTTCTGTTGCAATTAGTTGCAGGTTAACCGTTTTTTCCACAAAATGACTGGACCATATATGATATAAAAATAAAGATAAATAAATATCAGGAATACTAATATTTTCTTTGTTTGTTCGGTTTTGTTTTGCTGAACGCTATTGTTTAAAATGTTTTGTTTCCTTTGTTTTACGTCATCCGTGAGTTTCACAGGTTCTTCCACTGAGGTTTAAAAGCCAAAAAATTATTTGCAACGCGAACAAAAGCAGCCTGAGAATAGGTTTTCTTCCTGAGAGCACCACTGACCAGAGTGGTGTTAATGGCTTCATATCGCATCCCAAGTTTTCAGTCACCTTTCTTGCACTCTCCGAGAAAGCAGAAAGCAAACGAAAGTCTACTGAGAAGCAAGTCCAAAAAATGCCCTGGTCCCAGAAGTTGTTTTTTCTTTCGTCGACATCTTCTTGCGACTCAATTTCGCTTGAGAAGAAGAAAGAGAAACCTCGGGGACAAGGGTGGTCAAAAAAAGATGTTGCTGAAAAAAGAAAATCGTCGGCCGATTAAATGGTGGTACAAGCCTTGCAATCAGTTTGGTTTTTGTTTTGATTGTGTTCACACTTGTTTTCCGCTCCCGTGGGTGTGTTGTACCGGTCAGATTGGCGACATGAAATCTCTTTACGCGCGGTCGACAATTTGCCTTTCATCAACACAGTGGACGACAAACTGAAGTGTTTCGCTGATCGCTCTTCCACCAACACAGCACCCACAGTTGACCCAGTTTGTAGAGAAACTAATCCATTTATCCTTTTCGTAACCTGAATGGATTGAATTTACATATCCTCTTTTTTAAGGCTAGGGAGTATGTTACTTTTTTGACTCTCTAGCATGGGCTGGGGGTAGGGAGACACTTTGCAACATTTGGCTCCTGACTCAGCGCTAAGGAATTACGTCACCACTGTGTTATGTGTCGCGTCACGCGCTAAATCTGTCAATTCCGGGGCGGGAAGCTAAGAAGAGCGAGGTCGTGGGAATAGGAACGTGCTTTGCGCTTTGCGCTGTTGCACGGTACCCCTCTGTCGCTTCTCCCTCGAGCTAAATTTTTTCGAGATGTTGTTCTTTTCGGGAGTAAAGTTTTCACTTTTTTTAACAGTGAAAACTCGCATGGTGGGACGTATGTCACGCAATCTTTGGAATACAACTATCCCCACAATGCAAAGCGTGTTTACACAGCCGTGTAGAAGAAATTTTAGCTTCACTTGTAAACACATCGAAGTGAACAGTCGTTTGTCTTTATGCTGTGATGGCAGCACCAGGGCAAAACTATGCTATGAACCAAGGACAATATCCTCCAAACTATCCACCACAACAGCCTGGCTACTACCAGCAACCGCCGCCACCCGGAGGCCAATATCCAGCCCCACAACCTTATTATCAGGTGACTCAGCGATGTTTTAGAATTTTTTTTAGCCTTTGGATCCTTGTTGTACATAGTCAGCGACTTAGCCTGTACCAGGCTCTCAGGTTCAAAATTTAATTAGACTTAGAGTCTTCGGTGTCAGGTTATTAAATGCAATCGAGCTACATCGACCTGTCATCTCCACAAGTCCCTTTCTCGAACTCTCAGGGGATCGATAATTGTTCGAGGGCTGGAGATAGCCGTAGTGTATTCACACACAATTCACAAAAAATACATAAATTATTAAATACAAAAAAACACCGTAGTTTATTCACACACAAGGGTGACAAGGGTGATGTCAAATTTCCTATTTGTGTTTAAGACTTACTCGATCGCCTCTATGGGTCACTACATACAATAATTAAATTGGTTCTTATACTATAACAAAGTGTTTCTGAATTTCCTCCTTATGAAGCCTAATCTTATATTGAAGGCTTAATGTACAATACATTATGTTGTACTTACAATACTTGCAGTGTTTTGGAAATGAAGCTCATGATCAGACAAGTGTTCACACTTGCTTGGTAAATCAGGGAGCAGGGATGGCGCAGTGGTGAGAGCGCTTGCCTCCCCCAGTGTGGCCCAGGTTCAATTCCTGGCCTCTGGGTTGAGTTTGTTGTTGGTTGTCATCCTTGCTCCGAGAGGTTTTTCTCCGGGTACTCTGGCTTCCCCTTCTCCTCAAAAACCAACATCTCCAAAATGCCAATTTGATCTTGATGCTGTATTGTGTGCCCAGTTAGTACTCTGTGCTAGATATCATTGACACCTAATAAGGTGATTTATTTATTTCATTATAAACATCATTGACTCTCTACTCTCTGTACTGTTCTCAGCCTCATGGAAAGGTAATATCTTGTTGTCTGGTTCAGAAAAGGGAATAAACAAATCCATGTGTTATAGTAACTTGTATGACAGGGTTGGACGAAACTGAAGCTCTGCACTTCAAGAACAAAATTACTTAAATACTGCATCAAAATTGGTCCAGGGTAAAGGATTCAAGATAACTGAGTTCAATTTAACTCATAGTTTGACTGAAAATGAGTAATTCCAAGGAAAACAAAGTTCGAGATTGTGGGAGATTCAATACAGTTGGGTTGGAGATTAAAGTGAGATGCGATCATCCAGGTAATGGTAGTCCTGAGAAGAACTCTTGCCACTGACATTGACAAAAACCTGAGCAGTTGTCATCTTCATAGGCAAGTGCACTCTGTGGAACCTCAATATAATGAAGTGCCATTGAACTGGCAAAATGTGTTCATTACAATGGGGAATCGTTATATCAAGGTTCTTTTTCATAGATTTTACTATTATGGGCTGAAAAATATGGTTCATCATGTCAGGGTCTTTGTCATATAGGGATCATTATATCTGGTTTCACTGTAGTTGGAATGTTGGGTCATCTGTTGATGGTATTTTTTGTCTCTGGTTATTGGGCTGATTGGTTACTTAGCCTCTACTGATTTATTTGTATAAGAGTATATAATCATGACTAATTATCAGCAAGAATTTTGGTGTTGATTTTAACATCTTTTACACTGTTGTTATTTTATTATTTTGTAGTGTTCAGTCAACCTTGAATTGTCATTCCCATTCCTTTTCTGAACCAGACAACAAGATATTACCTTTGCATGTGGCTCAGAGAACAGTATATTTACACATAGAGAGACATTGATGTTTACAATGCTAAGCAAATGTGAATGCTTGTCTGATCATGAACTTTATTTCCAAAACACTGCAAGTACAACATGATATATTGTATAAGCCTTATAAAAGACTTTTAATTAATTAATAGGGTTTAATCTTATTTATAATTCTAAGTTTGTGGATTTTTTTTAGCCCGGGTATGCAGGTCCTGGATATGTTGCACCACAAACAACAGTGATTCAACAGCAGCCTGTTGTTCTGCCGCAACCAATCATTCTCAAACAGTTCCCTGTATCCATGCAGTGTCCCCATTGTGGTGCAACAATTGTCACTAAGTTGGATCATCGTGTTGGCAATACCACCTTCGTCTACTGCTGCATGCTTTCTCTGTTCGGGTGAGGATATCTAATATTTAACCTGTAAAATGTGTTTCTCTGCTATATTTCTGAGCAAAAAGAGCACCCCTTTTAAGTACTTTTGATAGCATTTGTAAAATGAGGATTCAGTTCAACAGTCTCAATGAAAGGCTTAACTGGGTCTCTGTCAGCACTGCCTTAACACCATATTGAAACTGTTGAGTTGGTTGATGATTATTGACTAAGTGACTAACTGCCTGGCTGATTGACTGGCTGACTGACAGACTGATGGACAGATGACTGACAGACAGATAGACTGACAGACTGATTCACTGACTCACTGCCTGGCTGACCTGTTTGTGACTGTCCACATGAACTGACATACAGCCGACTGACCGTCTATTTGACAATAGTAGCCCAAGCAAACATGTTTTATTGACCAGATCAGGAATTCCATTCTTTGAACACCAGGGCCAGTATATTTCTCTCAGTCTACAATATGTTTTTTGTTTGTTTTTTCAGTTGTTGTTGCATTCCATTTTTCACTGACTGTGCAAGAGATGTGGCCCACGAGTGTCCAAACTGTCGTAGGGAGATAGGTGTCTATAGACGCCCTGTCATTGAGTCTGGAGGAGGTGGTGGCGAACCTTATAAAAGAGGAGCAAAGTATGACTTCCATTATGGTGGACCAGGAGATGATTACGTACCACCATCAGATGATTGAGTAATCTATATTCACGTGCGGATTGCTTTCCTCTCTTCAGCTGTGAAACAATAATGTACAAACTCTAATCAAGTAATTGCCACAATCCAAATAATGAACTGATACGGAGACTTTTTAGTACACCATGTATAGTCCATGTTATCCTACACTGTACATAATGAGTCCTTTTATCCTGTGAGAAAGGTTCTCACTAGACTTGAGCCAGTGTGCTGCAGAGTTTTTACAATTGGCCAAACTCACTAGCACAGAGTGAATGTGTTCCTATCACACACATATTAGACATTTCTAACCAAGTCACTCGTTTGGGTTTTATGCGCGAGATGCGAGACGTGAGAGCCTGCTCGCAGGCTAATTAACTAGTAGTATTTATGTCAGATAGATATATGTATCTTACATGCTATAATTACATCTAACTGTAGAAACATCCACTTCTTGCTGTAGTGGAACACAGTGTGGTCATTGCATAAAGTTGACATTATTAATTTTACCTAATGCTAGAAAACGGGTTGCTCAAACACATTTGAGCTTAAATAACTTATATAAGAATTAATTTGGAAAAAAATCAAAGCATGATGGGTCAGTCATTCATTGTTTTTAGGATATACTTTCTTCAAAACAAGCCCGGTATGAGTACAAAATATGTTATGTCATGGAAGTCTAAAATACTAAAATATCTCAGGAGCACCCAAAGGGAAAATTTTAGCAAAATACTTTCTACTTTCTTAGATTGTTTCAGAGCTTTTTAAAGGCATATTTGTGTAAGCTAATACAGGTTGATCTGTTCGGAGTTTTTGTCTGAAAATTTAGGAAACAGAATCCTATCCACCGAATTTGCGAGCTGCTGATAACTCTCCAAAAATGCTAGCTGACCTTATTTTACACTCTAAACGACATATCTGTCCTTCCAAAAACAACAGGAATTAATCAGTTCCCTTGTTACGAAAGTCTTAGGGGGTGTTTTTCCACAGCAATCTCTAGTTTTCACTGCAATTAAATCCAAATATCTAAGGTGATTGAGGCCTTCCAAACAGATATTCCCCGAAATGAACCATTGGGTGCCCGTGATAACTGCATTGTAGTAGGACAGGCCTGAATGCTGAAATTTGTCAGCTGTGCTAAATGCCGGCTTTTCAAAATGGCAGCCATTTACATTGGGTTTTCCACTAATAAAAGTAAAGTTATAGGTCGCTCAGCACTAAATGGTTGCATTTTTTTCTTTGCATTTTTGGATGGCGGCATATTAGTTTTTTTCCAGATTTATTTGGGAGAAATTTTCATTTGGGTGGAAACAAGCAAAAATTGCTTTGAATTCATGTACAAAGACCCAGGTTTCAAGTTTGTTTTTGATGATCACATATGACAGATGCACATTGCGTTATTCAGTGCTGTCTTGTAGAATAGGGTCTGCTACATGTAGCTACAGGGGAAGTGAGATAGAGGAAGAAATTTCCACTTCTTGGGGAACTGGTCAACATTTGTCTGAAGCTCGCACATAGTGGATAAATAATATGACACTTTAAATTGTGGTTGGTCAAATGACCAAATTTTACCAATTTGATTATAAATTATGGCATTTGAAATCCATTTTTTTTCATTTACTCTAACCAGGCAATTTTTATGCATTTTTTAAAAACCCTTTTGCTCCTAGAGTAACTGACCTTGAATCAGTTAGTGTGGTTCTAAATTTGATTTTATGGATAGAATCCTGAAGTGTGACCATTACATTACATTACGTTACATTACATTATCGCTCAAAAAGAAGTTTGTTAGTCTCATACTTTCAATCTTGGCCAATTTCAGATGTGAAAAGGTTAATTTTCCAAAGCTGCTCTCTGCCTGCAGTAAAAGTTAAATAAACTTTAAAATGTCAATATGATGAATTTGAGTTAATAATAAAATAAGTTAATAAATTAGCTAAGGAATTTCAGTTATCTAGCAAGTTTTTTGTATGCAGTGATGAGGAGGGGGGCAGGGGTATTGGGGTGGGGTGGGGTGGGGTGGGGTGGGGTGAAAGCACCATAGGACCTCGATCATGTTTCTTAGCGTGGACAAAATGCATTTTCACATCTAAGAAGTATCAATTCTCACCAGTAGTTTCGCACACTGTCATCTGTTTCCGACCGCTATCAATAATCACAAAAGTTACCAGGATAAGTCCTCCCTCGTCCATATCTGAATATGGACTGTTAAAACTTATGGTACCAAGTAACTTCAAAAGAGAATTTGGCTGTTTGCATATGAGCCACCGAAGTGACTTTTTTGCTTTTCAGTCTAGCCAGCAAACGATTTCTTTTGGCTTTTAAAATACAGTAAACGGCTCAAAAGCAGATTATCCGGCCATACGCAGAGACGAATTTGTTGAAAAGCTGTTGCAAAAATTACGTTGTATATACCTCGTTCTAAAACTGCACCGCGGGAATGATGGCTTAGTTCTAGAAAAACCTAAAAACTTGCCGGGGCAAAAGGGACTTATTGCCTTAATAATGGGGTCCAAATCCACGAGAGGGGATCCATACCCGGATTTGGACCAGGGGTGCAAATCCGCGGGGGAGGTCCAAATCCGCTGTGACCGGCCGGCAAGGCCAATCGTTATATGATGGCTTGATTGTAGATCACCTTGCCTCTGGAAAAATGTACCTGAAAACAGAGTTTTCCGGGATGCGCGTCGATGTTTACATGGTCGTATGTTCTGCAGTTACTTCTTCATTTTAATTCCCGTTGTCACTGTCTTAGTGATGTGGGAGCTTTTTTCGCTTCTAATATGTCTTCTGATGGGTAGTTCCCGGGGGGGAGGTACTCCCATATATAACCTATATAGGTATGTGCAGCTGTGAAGGGTATGGTTTTCAAGCAGTTTGGTCTGGGATAGGGTATAGAAATCAGGGAGTCTTGGTCTAGGATAGGGTATCAATTACCGGGAAACTAATGCATGGTGTGAAAATTTAATCCAATTAATTAATGGGTTTGAAAAACTCGGAAATATAAAATATAAATGAAATCGTGACAATATTGTTGATCGAGAGATGGTTTTCCATTAAAAGCACTGTGTGGTTATGGGCGCTTTCCATTCAACCAAAATTTCCGGAAATTCCGGTCCGAAACTGAATGGAACGGTTCTGTCCAACCGGAAAATTTTCGGAAAAGAAGGTCCACCTTTTGAGGTGGACCGCTTTTTTCGGTCGGACCGTTCTACTCGTTCTGAACGGAAATTACTGTTCCATTGGAAAAATTTCGCCTTGCAGTACCTTTCTGTCATAAATTTCTGGAAGTTTCTTTCCGAAACTGAATGGAACGATTCGGTCCCACCGGGCTGGTGTAACCTACCGGAAAATTTCCCGATTTACTGTTCCATTTGCCACGGGAAATTTTCGAAATTTCAAACCGGAATTTTTGGTCGAATGGAAAGCGTCCTATATTTCTGATGGATAGCTCGAAAATAGCTAGTCTGGGATAGGGTAGGGATTTTTGGCATCTAGTCTAGAATAGGGTTGCAAAAACGACATGAACGTGGTCTGGTATAGGTTAAGGGTTTCAGAGTCCCAGCGGCACACTCCCATCAGAATTTTTCTGAGTACCCCCCCCCCGGGGGGTAGTTTCAGTTGGGTAGCCTTTGGCGGTAAGGAAGACTGGGCTCGATCGGACTAAGTTGAACGCCTGTCAGATTTCGTTCTAGTTGAAGTGTGTAGCTCAAGTGTGCAGTACAGTGTGTGTGACAGTTTTTCATGGTTTCCAAACTGCATGGGAAGGTATGTGCAATTTTTGGAGGCTCTCGAGGAATCGGTAAAGCTATAAGCGAAGCACTTGCTATTCAAGGAGGAAATGTGGCTGTTATATCCAGGGACAAAAGCCGCGCAGCCGAATGTGTGGACCGCTTACGAAGAGCTACTTCTCAAGAAAAGCATTTGAGCTTGAGTTGCGATATTAGCTGTTATACATCGGTACAGAGTTGCTTTAAAGATGTCCAAGACAGACTGGGACAAGTCAGTATTCTCGTAAACGTGGCTGGGGTAAATTACGACAGCTTACTGCTTAGAATGGACCCTGGACAAATGGAAGTCGTGATAAATACGAACCTTGTTGGAGCGATGTATACCTCACAAGCTGTTTTGAAACATATGCTGAGGGAAAGAGATGGTGTGATCATTAACATTGGAAGTGTGGTGGGGATGAAGGGCAATACAGGACAGTGTGTGTATGCAGCATCAAAGGCAGGTAATAGGAAAAAGTTTTTTCTTCAAAGCTCCCAACCATTAAAACAAAAGAACTGAGTAAAAGGGCCACTTTTCAGCCCATAGCGGGCAGCAGCTCAGTCCAAGGCCTGCGTTTTTAAATCATGATTTGCTGGTTGTACCAGTTGGCTGTCATGTTTCACCTGTTGTGATTCTCCCGTCGTGATTTACTCTGTGGACTCATTTTATGAGGGAATTTCCCTCACTATTGGCTGATCATGGATATTCCTTAGTGTACTTCTCAATGTGGACAAACTGCAGCTTTTCTATTTGTCTGATAAGTATTGCAAAAAGACCAGATATCAAGGACTTTCTTACCATTTGCAAACCTTCTAGCTATAGAAAACATTTTGCAAAGAAAATTATTTAATAATAACATGTATGATTATGTTTGAATCTTTTGCATATTCATACAAGACTGACAGATCTCAAAAAATAGATATTTCTGGCAGATGGAGTTTCACACTTCCCATGATTTTCTTATTGCTTTTCACAGGGCTGTTGGGTTTCACTAAATCACTAGCAAAAGAAGTTGCTTCACGGAATATTCGAGTCAACTTGGTTGCGCCAGGATTTATAGAGACAGATATGACCTCAGACTTAAGAAGACAGAATTCAGAAATTGGGTCTATGATTCCCCTTGGCAGATACGGAAAAGTGCACGAGGTTGCAGAAACAGTTTGCTTTTTAGCTGAAACAACATATATCACAGGACAGGTGTGTTTTTCCTTTGATGTGGCTAAATGTATTTTAGGCTAAGTTAAACTCGGTGCAATGCTGGTCAGTGGTCCTCCACATGGTGGGCTTGTGGGGTGGCCGGGGGGTTGTCGCAGGGGCCTTTTGTGTTTTAGAGTTTGGCCTTTGAGGTCAATTCATTTCACGTGCTTGTTCGCTAGTTAACGGTTCTCCGTGCTTTCACTCCCTGCCCTTCCCCCCCCCCTTTCTTTTTCTTGTTATGGTAAGTATGTGGTAATATCGTTGTTCCACTGTTCTCAGTGTGACGGTGCCTGGTGGTTGCCGCTCACAGGGTTGTCATGGTTACCCGACGTGCTCGGCTCAATTGCTTCGGGCTCCACCATTCTTTCAGGCACCTTTCCCAAGCTCATCTATTGTTGATGAGTTTAATGTGTCTTTACAGCCAATATCAGTGCTGTATCCCAGGGAGGGGGTGGAGTACCCCCATATATAACCTATGTAGGGATGTGACGCTGCTGAAGGGCATGGTTTTCAAGCGGTTTGGTCTGGGATAGGGTATAGTAATCATGGAGTTTTGGTCTAGAATAGGGTATCAGTCACTGGGAAACATGTAAGTGGTGTAAGAAATTTAGACATGAATAGGGTTTGAGAAACTCAGAAATAAATGTAAATTCAAACATGGCCACTTTGTTGATCAATAGCCCGTGCAGAGAAGTCTCCTATTTCTTTTGCTTCACACGGAAAAGGGATGTCTGCGTAATGGCGTCACTAATAGTGTTCCAGTATCCTGCTGTTTTGCTGGAATTCATGCTGATTTTGGTTTTAAATTTCGCGTAAGACATGTTCATGTAAACAGCAAACCGATACTGTATGGTGAACAGGAACGATTCATCCAAAAGAAACGGCTACTCGAGAGAAGCTGATATTTCCACACTGCACTTTTCAAACGTTTGGACCTATTTTCGTTATTGTCAGTCCTGTGCACCTTTTAAAGTTTTTAAACTGTGGTCAGTGCAAACGTTCCTCCTGAATTTGTCACAAGTTATTACAAAATCTTTGTCACTTCGGTAGCTACCCACCATGCGGTTTACTGACATACGCCATTAAAATGTACAGCAAATTGTAGAGAAAGGGATTTCCTTGTAAACTTTAAATTCTCCGCAACCTTGAACAAGATTTCTATCATTATGCTTCAAGATAGGCAAAAAATACAGCATTAAGTTGTGGTGTTGATCTGTCAACTGAAAGCCCCTCTGAAATTATGCCACATAAATCATCCTGAGTGTTTTTGACGATAGCCAATCAGAATTGAATCTAGCAATGCCTACTGTCGGCCAACCAATTAGAGCACTTTGCATGAATTCCTGCAAAACAGCAGGATACTGGAACATGATTAGCGACGCCATTATGCAGACACTTTTCTGTGTGGAACAAAGGAAATAGGAGACGTCTGCGTGCAGGCTATTGATCAAGAGATCATTTCCATTGGAAGCACTATGTGGTTATATTGGATGGAAGATTTCTGAAACTGATGGCTAGTCTGGGATAGGGTAGGAATTTTTGGCATGTAGTCTAGAAAAGGGTGGCAAAATGGAGCTGAAAGTGTTCTGGTATTGGGTAAGGGTTTCAGAGTCCCAGCAGCACACCCCACCAAAAATTTTCCTAGTACCCCGCCACCTCCCAGGTGCTGTGTGTGGACCTGGATTTTTCAAACATGATTCGGTAGCCACCTTTTGGATCATTATGATTTGATCACGAGCAGGTAGTGTTAAAGGAAGTGTGACCAAAAAAGGAGTCCACCGTATAAATCTGCCAACTTCTTGAAATGTAGACACCCATACAGAAAAGGGTCTGTGAATTTTCTTCAACATTTTCTAATCATGGGTAGCTCTCGACTGGCCAATCATGAATGCAAATCATAGCCAGCAAATTGTGTTTGAAAACCTCGGGTGTGTAAGCAAAATCTGTGTGGATGTCAGTTGTATTTTGGGAAGTAAGTATTTACTCTGTGGACTTCAACATTACCAGATCATGGTGGAATCATAACGAGAGGATCATCACTGTCAATTCTTGTTTGAAAAACCTGGGACTGTGCACCGCAATAAAATTGGTAGCTCGATTACCAGCCACTGGAAATGAGCCCGCACTCCTCCCTCTCTCTTGGGGAGGAACAAAGACCGGACTCCAGAGGGCAACGGAACTCAAGCCTATGAAATTGGCTGTAAAATGATTGCTGAGTTTGTTCTCTTTGGAGTGAAAACCCTTTGAGTTTAAACGAGTCCAAGTTTATACTCTTCTCTCCAAGTCTACGTTGATACTCTCCAGAAAAATGTGACGTCACTGATTTTTAACGGACATTTCTGACTAAACGTTGCTTTTCAAAGGCTGTTTTAATTCACGTCCTGGCTTGCAGCAATCCCTATCCCTCAATAAACTGTTGTTTTTGTCTTTGTTCACCTAAGTTTTAATAACTTTCCTTGCAGGTTTTGCTGGTTGATGGAGGGCTAACGCTGTCACTATAATCTCACTTTTATTTAACAACAGTATTACTATTTGACAAAAAATAAAGTTATAGTTTCTAATTTGAGTGAGGGTAATCTAAGCTCTTTATTCGGGAGGGAAGAAAAGGCGATTTTAGCGAATGCCCTTTAGTGGACATGTTTCCTTCGCTACACCGCCCCAGCTTACTGCACTGTTCCAGGTAAGAGACAGCTGGCTTTAAATTGAAACAAAGTCAATCCTAAAACGAGAGAAGGAAATGATTTGAAGTGTCCTAGTTTTACTTGAAAAGCGCTTGATCAAAAGACATCTTTGCACCATTTTTAGGCGATTTTGTTTCTTTCTTTCGAACTGAAAACTATTAAAGGCTTTTTGCTGTCACGGACGTCCCTGTGTTCGACAGCCTATCAGTTACGAGTTTTACCGGGCAAATTTTGGCCAATCGCAGACGGTTCTGTGAAAGATTGTATGAGGCCCAATATTAGCACACGAACCACTTTAAGTGTAAAACAAAAAGACTGCTAAAATTGTAAAAGATCTCAGTTTAGAATGCTTGCTGTATAAGAAAGACTTGCACATAATAGACCTCTCATTATCTTCGGTTCAGCGAAAGATTGTATGAGGCCCAGTATTAGCAAGCGACATACATAAGAGTAAAACTAGTGGTGCCAAAATTGCGAAAGATCGCAGGTTAGATTACATGCTGCATAAATAAGACAGACGCGCAGAACAGATTTTCTATGATCTGAGAATTTATTTCAGCTGAACGTCAATTGAATCCGTGTGCTTTGATCTGATTCTTTACTGTTTCTCAGTTTGTAACCTGACACATGCAGCGAGTACATGAAAACTGGACACAAATTGCGAAGGATACCGTGTAACACTAAATTTTTTCGGGAGTTTAATTTTGCGGATTGGCGATTTTTTGTGTTTTGCGGAAACTAATATTTGCGATTGGGAGAAACTGGGTTTTCTTGCTGGGAATTAATTTTTGCGATTTTCAGGAAGTCGCCCTCTGTTTGGAATTATAACGTCGTTGTTTGAGTCCAAACTATCTAATAAAGGTGAACAACATGTAGTTAATCTACGGAGTGCCTTCAGACGATCCTTTTCTTTAAAACTTTTAGCAGTCAAATACATGTAATTGTAATATACTAGTTCAGGAGCTCCTGACCAACTGCAATTTCATCGTTTTATTTCTGAATGTTTTGGTTCTAATTTCGTTTTGTTTCTGAACGAAAGAGACGGTTTAAGTGACTGGGCACCAACGTGATTTTACCTTACATGTAAAAGGCAATGTTTGTATATAATTTTGATTGTGGAGTAAATTTTTGCGGAGAAAATTTTTGCTGGACATTTTTTCGCTGGGACTTTTTTTGGCGGATCGTGAAAAAACCCGCAAAAATCGCAAAAATTAGAACCCGCAAAAATTTAGTACCACACGGTAATCAAAATGGCTTCGTGTTTTTAAAAAAGAGTGTTTAAGTAAAGCGGATAAAAAGCTTTATATTCATTTGCCAGCATCATCTATGATCGCTTTTATCATACGGCAATGAGCGTTTCATCACAATCACGTAAAATTTCTTTTACAGTATGTCCAGAGACAACTCAATTCTTGTTTGCTCTGTGATAACGAGAACTTGACTCAGTTCGTTATGTCATCATTGGCTGGGCTGAGGGCCGCATAAATCCCAGATGACTACCCCTTGTTCTGAACATATCACTTTGTTGCATTTAGTCTCTGTATTCTCGTATGCTTCTTCCCCAATTTTGTAGAACTTTCCTTCGTGTTCGCATCCAGTCGCCGGTAGTGGCCTTGCATGAGCTTGTTCGGTGAAGAGTAGAAGCGCTATGGCATAGAGTGCAACAGAGAAGAATGCCATGAGCTGAAAGAAAATTGCAAGGGAAAATCAACGTCAGCGAAATTTAACCAAAGAATGTCCCTTTGGCAAACAACTAATCAGTTGGCACGAAAAAATTGACGGTAAATGATTTATTATTTCGTGGCAAAAAGAAGGAAGTCCTGGTACATTGTGCTAAATAAAAGGGATGGTATCAATCGCAAGTTATATTGATCAGCTAGAATTAGAAGAATACAGTCAAAACTACCACATGGCCGTAATTTCCGGACACCCGATGCGCCATTACTCGTGCCATTACTCGCATCAAAATAAGTCTAAAATTGTAGCGTGGGTCTGCCTAACCTTTACACCATCGAGACTCTATACCATCGTTGCGGCGATCGGAGAAAAAACGCCAAGTGTGCCAAACACTGCAACGGCGATTTTCGCTAGCGATTTTGATCGCCGTGATCAAAGTCGCCGATAGCTGCTATGCCAGATATTGGCGCCTAGTGCTTAGGCGCCTAGCCTAGGGTTTGTTTGTTTTTGTTTTTGTTTTGTTTGTGTAAGCAGTGTTGATTCATTCCTCTATACCTATCCCAGTCAATAATTCCCTTTGGTCTCGAATTTCCCCACCTTCCCCTCCCTTTGCGTTCTAGCCCGTTTCTATGCCCCTTAAATTGATCTCGAGCACTCCTATTCCCGGCCTTTTCGTTCGGTGCGTGCCCTGAAGCGGTTAGCGTTATGGTTACGCGTGCGCCTATAAAGTATGATCACGTTTATGTTTAGCATATACGTGATCGATCGAGTTATGGGTGCTCTCGAAAAATTACCAGCCCCAACGAGATGCGAAAACGTTTTTGGTTTTTCAGCGCAGTTACTGAAATGCCTTCCCAAGTTCATCGATAACTTGAAGAGTAGTCAGCGAAAAGAATGGGTAATATAGTGTACCTGCAAGAATCGACAAGAAGATTGAATTCTCCACTTTTAGAAATCCGTTGATAAAATAAACGGTGGAACGAATGTTACCAGAAACCAGCGTTTTTCTTCAACATTTATTCTTCAATATGTGCGGTTGTGCTGATTAAATATTTTCAGTTTTTTGGTAACATCGCTCATGACTTGCCTTTTGAGAATGCTGCGGGCTAATAACTGCTCTTTGAAGCTGATTTGAATGACACCCGTTTGGAGAAACGATTCTTGCCACGGAGAAATTCTCAAAAACAGGTCCGTGTCTAGAAAGATATTTCGGGTTAATTGGAAGAAATTTCGTTTGCCATAAATATAAGGCAATTTGCTTCTTCTGTTATATAACTTTATTTTCTGACTGAAATGTTCAATTTAATTTTTATTCGTCTGAGTATTTTCAAGTATTTTCGTCCTTAGGGTTTTGTTTTTGTACATTATGCGCTCAGTATGTATACAAATCAAACTTACTGTTTGAATTTCTCTTGACCTTTGTTCAGGTTTGGCGTGAATCTTCTGATCCTTCTCAACTTCGCCCGGCTCTCTTACTAACTGTACAGCACGCAAGCGGATCAACTACCTTCATTTTAATTTAAGCCTTGACAACAAACGAATATAAATGTTTTCATTCGCTGACTTTCTTCCCTGGTGACAAATAGACAAACAATTGATACAATCAATTGTGCCTTTGCTAAAAGCATGCTGAGGAATATTTACAAGAGTCGCCAAATTAAATAACGCACTAAATAAATTGAATATCGCAGGATGATAAATATTTCGAAGGCTGCACTGAAGATACTGGAGCCCGATCTGTAGAAAATATTTCAAATATCAAAATTAAAATTTACCTACCCTCGATAGGAACCCCAAACAGACGATAATGCAAAGCCAAAAGACGAACATAGATTTATCCCCCAAAATGGTTTAATGCTGTTTTTCCAAATAAAAATGTTGTTATAAACTCGTTGAATGTACATACCATACCATAGAATTCGTGACTCCGACATCATAAATGGAGAAAGTTATGACTTTGACAGAAATGGGTACAAAATGGACAAATAAAAGTTAGCAGTCCTAATCTTCTCAAGTGTTAACCCCAACTTGTTGCACTCGGTGAGGAGAATATTAATTCGAAATATGTCTTATACCGGCAGGGCACCCAAAGAGAAAATTTTTGGCGAAATGCATGAAATATCATTTTCTACTTTCTTAGATTGTTTGAGAGCTTTCTTAAAGGCATATTTGTGTAAGCTAACACAGGTTGATTTGTTCGGAGTTTTTAGCTGAAAATTTAGGCCGCAGAAAATTACGGGAAACCGAGAATCCTATCCACCGAATTTCCGAGCTGCTGAGAGCTCTCCTTAAATGCTAGCTGACCTTATTTCGCATTCTGAACGACATATTCCGGTCCCTTCGAACATGTCTCCGAAAACAGGACCGTTAAGAGATTGAAAGCTGACGTTTCGAGCGTTAGCCCTTCGCCAGAGCGAAACTCTAATTTACCTTATCAACTCAGTTGATAAATCCAACGTTTTGTGTTTCACTTCCCCATCGACGCGGCAAGACAGTTTCTTTAAAAACTAACCTCCTTGTTTGTGAAAAATTGAGTTTATAAAACAGAAGCATTTATATAATACAAGAAACTAGCTTGTACTCTGATGTAGTTTCGTCTATCTCGTAATGCTATATCATTCAACACTTTGATGTTTTGTATCTCAATTTATAGTTTCCTTTGATGACGATGATAATAATAATAATAATAATAATAATATTTATCACTTATAGTGCGCATATTCTATGAGTATAATCATATGCGCATTACAATCTTGCAAAAAAAGTAACTAATTTATCATGGCGATATGTTTATATGTTAAAAAGAAATAACTAAAACCATATCCTATGTTTTTTTCATCACAATAATCTCATGCTCAATACTATTGTAAAATGAATGTACGATTAAAAGAAATAATAAAGAACAATTATAAAAATAATGATAAAAACAAGCAAAATATGATAAATTAATTATACGTCTTAGTAAATAAGTCTTAAGGAGGCTCGCAACAGTTTTTTTGGCCTTGGGGTGTACCTTTTGAAATCAAAATTTCGCATAGAAGATAAACTTCGATTTCCTTGATACTACACCATCTTTTCGACATATGACCAAAGTTTATTTTCTCATTGGTTTCCTAGCAACAGCTGTCACCATACCAACGGTAATGGACAGCCCCTCATTTTAAATACTGTCGATTATCTCGAAATCTAGTCAGACTTTTAATGACGAAACTTGGAATGTTTGAACTATTCACCCTACACAACTTGTATGCGAAACTAGAGAAGAATCTGTAAGAACGTTTTCAAGTAAATCATGAATCATTTTTTACGGACTGATTTTGGTCATTCCTGCTATTTTCTTCACTATTTCAAGAAAAATATAACTTAACACCTTCTCTTCTTAGTTCAAAGATCTTTATAATACCAAAACACTCTCGATGTGTATAGGTGGCTGCGATTTTAAGATATTGATATTTAAATACTGCTAAAATGAGGCACAAGTCAGTCAAAAAGTTCGCAATTTGCATAAATAGAAATATTTCTAAAATGCCCTTACAGATTTTTCTTTTAAATTACACGCCGTTAGAATAACAATTCTTCTTGGTGTTAGCGAACATATTGGGCTTAAGAAGCATTTCTGGCATGAGATATGCAGACTGAAACTCAGTCATGTTTCAGTCGTTATTACCTTTCTCTGAACAAGGGTTTTATTTTTCTTGCTTCTAGTCTATTTCACTGTCATTCACGTGCGATAAATATTTATGATTGTGTGCAGTCGTGCAGAGACATGAAATATACGTAAAGTAATGCAAATATTGTAACAGTAATTCAAACAGCCATGTCGCGGAAATCGAGATTTTGCGCTGAAAAGATTCGTAAAATGAGGGAAGCCAAAAATACGCGTATTTTACATGGTCACGACATTGATGGTCAAGAAGAGGGTCAAAGTGGTGAATTTGAAAGTTCAGTTTCTAGCCAAATGAACCTCTTAAGAACCAAGAAACGAAAGAAAAATTTCCAGTCGAACCAAAAGACGTGTGCCACGAGAGGAGCTAAACTGAAGAAACTAAGCGATTCTCAAAGCAGGGAGAAAGGCGAGGCAGCAAAATTACCGGTTACCAAAATTACCCGGTCCAGTCCGAATTTTAAGAAGGTAGAGAATCAGCCCTGCACCGCAACCTGGCCCTACTAACCGAAGGGTTGCAAAGATGCCAGACGTGCAAACAGGGACCTTCGAACCTCAAAGACGTAAATCAAGAAGTGAAGTTTCAAGGGGCCTGCCCAATTATAAAGCTAACGTGTAAAAAATGTTCTGAAATCAACATAATTCGACCAAATAACACCCATCGGATCGGAACACACTCATTATGCGTCTTTGTTGTCCACCATGGGAATACCCGCCCTCATTCATACTGCCTTCAAAAAACGGGAGCGAGAAGCGGGAAATGCCGTAGGAAGTATTGCAAAGAGAACATGTCCAAGATACACTGAAGGAGAAAAGGAACTCACCGGGAAGGACAACCAGGTGAACGTGGAAAATGAAACTGTGGATGTGACTGTCTCGTATGATATGTCATGGCGGAAGAGGGGCAAGGCATTTGACTCGTCGTCGGGGCTGGGTTCAGTGATTGGTGCAAAAACCAGAAAGGTAATTGCTTACGGAACAAGAAACCAGCAGTGCCGCATCTGTAAGCAAGCCGAATGTTTGCAAAGGTACCCAAAAACACACGACTGTAGGGTTAACCATGAAGGTTCATTAAAGTCCATGGAGGCAAGTTTAGTTGTGGAATTATTTAACGAGGCGCCTCAGCGAGGAATGCGCTACTCTACCTACGTGGGCGATGAGGACAGCAGTACTGAGAACCGGCTGTAAGTTTTAGTTGATTATCCGATTGAAAAGTGGACTCAATCATGCAAAGCGTACGTTGGGCTCTCGTTTGTATAGCGTGAAAGAAAAAGTAAAGGGATTGAATGCAACTGTAATTACTTACATTCATAAATGTTTTGGATACGCTATAAAACAGCACGCAGGTGATCCTACTGGAATGAAAAAAAGTCTTCAGTTTACATCACCCCACGCCTTTGGAGATCACAGTGGATGTCAAGAAGCTACGTGGTGCAAGTTCGGTGACGATCCGGAAAACTATCAGCACTCTGATCTACCTGGTGGGCGCAATCTACAAGGGGAAGACCTAAGAAGTGCTATTGATGACGCCATCAGACCGTTTCTTCGAGATGAAGCCATCTCCAAACTCTTACATGTTGGGTCCACCCAAAGCAACGAAAGTCTAAACGGTGTGATTGGGTCGAAAACTCCGCCCAAAATCCGTCATTATGGTGGCTCCGAAAGTGTGGACTTCAGAACGGCTGCTGGAGTTGCTCAGTTTAACGATGTACCCTGTTATATAACTGAGGTTTGCCACGAGTTAAATCTGGTCAGCTCCTCTGCGTCAGTGAAACATGTTAATACACTGGATAAGAAGAGAAAGAACGACAGAGCCCGAAAATCGACTTGCACTTTTAAGAAGAGAAGAAGTCAACTAAAGAAGGCTAAACATCAATAGACGTCCTCACAAGAAAGACGTGAAGAAGTGACATATCAGTCTGGGGTGGGACTGACATCAAGTGCACAGCCGGTTGAGGTCACTTACGAGACACTGACACTTCTCACGAAAACAGTCTCCGAAGAACAGTTTAAAAGTTATGAAGGTAACCTTTCGACAGATTTAATCGGAAATGACACTCCGTCTGACATGAACAGGCTGCAGTTTAACCAATTAAACGTAGCTTTTGCTGTTATTGACCTTGAAACCACTGGACTTGAAAGATCAGCCGAAATAATTCAGTTGTCCTGTCGATCTCTCCAGGATCAGTCATCCTTTAACAAATACCTTCTTCCAGAAACTAAGAGCATTAAAAAAGTAGCAAGTAAAGTACACGGAATCTCAGTTGAGTATAGAAATGGCAAGAAAGTGTTACAAAAGGAAGGAAACATCTTACCTGCGGTAGAACAACAAAGTGGCTTAAATGACTTCCTTGACCATGTTAAGGCAATAGCTGACAGGCCAGTGGTGGATGTGCTGCTCTTATCGCCCACAACGGTTTCAATTTTGATTTTCCGGTCTTGTTTAAATCTTTGGAGAGAAATGGCTTGATGGGAGCATTTTCCGAAATGAAGCTCTTGTTTCTAGATTCCTTGAAAATCATTGCCGAAGAAGTGAATAACGCACAGGGAGTGCTGTCTTCATGTTCATCAAAGTCCCTAAGCGCAGTGTATGAACACTTGCTTGACGACAAGTTTGAGGCTCACGATGCAGCAGAAGATACCGAAGCATTGTCCCGCATTCTTTTAAAAACCGGGATGGACAGAAGCAAGGCAAATGCACATGGTATTAGTCTACAATGTATGAAGGGACGAATGCAACGATCGGAGCGAATTTCTGCTATGAAATCAACTTTCGATAGAATGTCGATTACAGATTCAGTGAAGAAAAAAATGGCGGAGGCAGGTCTAGAATATGAAGATTTGAGGAGGCTAAAAGAGAGCGGAGGGGACAGAGAGATCCTTGCAATTCTTTCGTTACCCAAAAACTTTTGCGAAATAAATGAAAAGAAATCGAAGCCAAAGGTTACAAACAACAGGAGAGTTTTAACAACAATATTACAGCATTTGTAATTCAATTTTATCTGGTAATTTTTTCAGCCTCAGTGTAATGCCACACGTCAGTGGTCGCTAAAATCGATACAAATGTTTAACATGTATGCAATCCGTAATTGTAAATGCTGAAACATCATTCAGTATTTATAGAATAATGGAAAAGAGTGTCCAGAAGCTCAGAAGACGAATATTTTTTTTTATTATTATTATCAGAACTCATTATAAACGCACGAGAGAACACAAGGGCAGCGTGTATAAATTATTCATCGCACGTGAATAACCGTGAAATAGATCAGGAGAAACAAAATAAAACTGTCGCTCGTAGATAGTAAATAACGACTGAAACCTGACCGAGATTCAGCCTTCTTATCTAGTAACAGAAATGTTCATTCAGCCTAAAACGTGCTGAAACGTCAAGAAGAATTATTATTCTAACGGCTTGCAATTCAGAAGAAAAATCTGTAAGGACATTTTATAAATATTTCTCTTTATGCAAATTGCGAACTTTTTGACTGACTTGTGCCTCATTTTAGCAGTATTTAAATATCAATATCTTAAAATTGCAGCCACGTAGGAAGCTCAATGTACATCAAGAGTGTTTTGCTATTATAAAAGATCTTTGAACTGAAAAGAGAAGGTGTTAAGTTATATTTTTCTTGAAATATTGAAGAAAATAGCAGGAATGACCAAAATCAGTCCGTAAAAAATGATTCATGATTTACTTGAAAACGCTCTTACACATTCTTCTCTAGTTTCGCATACAAGTTGTGTAGGGTGAATAGTTCAAATATTCCAAGTTTCGTCATTAAAAGTCTGACTAGATTTCGAGATAATCGACAGTATTTAAAATGAGGCGCTGTCCATTACCGTTGGTATGGTGACAGCTGTTGCTAGGAAACCAATGAGAAAATAAACTTTGGTCATATGTCGAAAAGATGGTGTAGTATCAAGGAAATCGAAGTTTATCTTCTATGCGAAATTTCGATTTCAAAAGGTACACCCCAAGGCCAAAAAAAACTGTTGCGAGCCTCCTTACCTGCTTGTCTAACTGATCAGGGGCGTAGCTAGCCATTTTTGGTTTGTAAGCCTGTTCCATACCTCGCGAGTGTAGCGTACAGGGGGTAGGGGGGGGGGAGAGTCAAGTAGGCCTACCGTTTGTTCAATTCATGCTTTATTACAGCTCAGGGTGGCTTATATATAAGATAAAGCACTTTTTTATATAAGATATCCTCACATCATGAATTCTCAGCTACTAAGCTCGATCTAATTTGAAGTTATAACGAGTTGTATTGGACTAAATGCCCAGCTAAATATCTCAAGTCAAGTTTTATGGGAATCCGAAGTTTAGCATCCTGTTCTTCTTGCCGCAAAACTCACCAGCCACGGCCTCCCCGTCAATCGTTACGTCCTTGTACGCGTGCATTGGAGCAAGAGCTGAGAGTCGCTCTGTCTTCATGGTTGCCCGTAGATAAGTCTTAACTGTACGCATCCTGCGGTTGACACGGGCATCGTGGGATGGCGTTAACGTTTCGATAAAGAGTTGGATTTATGCAGTTGAGGGTGTCAGCCAGAGTTGCTGGTCGTTTTCCAGTTGAATGCAGCCACTTTGTTTTCCACCGCAACATCTCGTTGTCGTACTCTCTCTTGTCGGTCAGATCGTTCTTGTACGACGCATATAGTACATCTTCTCTTGGAAGTCGTTGCTTAATCCTTGCAGTTTTGTTGGGAGACAATACTGGCCTAGGAAGCGATCCTCTTGTGATAAGAGCCTGTCATTCATTTCTTGAATTAGATGATCAATAAGAAGGAGATACGTAGCCCTTTGCCAGTAGGACTTTGGGTTGTGGCTGGGACATTCACCCTGTGTTGCTGCCTTCTGGTTGTTCTTGGCATGCTTGGCTCAATGTCAAACTCAGCTGCAATCTGTTTCTCCCGCTCATACACATCCTTCCAAACCGACAGATCGTCTCTCTCAGCTCTCATGATATTAATTACCACTCTCGCTTCTTGGGCTGCCTCGATGAGATAATTTTTGAAAATGACAACTAGTGAGCAGCACACAGCAACATATCTTGTCAACTTGTATTATTCTCCGACCGGTTTCGTCTGATCACATAGACTTCATCAGGGGGTTGAACAGGATAATGAAAGGGAACTAGTTTTATACCTATGATTTACAGTACAAATCATCTCCCAGTAAGGGTGTGAACAGCAAAAACAGCCACAGAAACTTACATGCAGGATATGGCTAAAATCCTGCGTTACAAAATGTGCAATGTTTAATTTTGGGGCTCACGGATTTACTTTTTCTTAAAAAATATCCCCAAAACTAATTCTATGAAATAAAAAATATATTCGCATAATAAATAGACCAAGAAAAGTTTGTAAGCCTGGGCGTACTAGCTTAAAGGGAGCTACGCCCCTGCTGATAAAGGTAAACTATTCTATAATATTGGTGCTGCAATCTCGAACGCGCAGTCACCCATTGTTTTCTTTGTTCTCAATGTGCTTCTCGCTAAAAGAATTCTGTTGCTATTACGACGTAGATCATAGTTTGACGATGGTAAAATTGCTATTAAATCAGAAAGATATTAATTTAGGAGCTTCCTTTCTCCGAAAAGCTTTCATCCACATCTGACGCTTGTTTTCTGTCTTCTTTTCTCAAGCTCTTGCACCTGTAGACATATCATTAAGATTGAATAATTAGCATTCTTCTCCGCAAATGTGATGTGAATGTTTGTATTGGCGTCAGTCGTACCTTACTTGTATTGCACTTAGCGAATTGGTTGATTGCATCCATTTCGGTCTTGCCCTTTTAAAAGACTTCTCCATTAACAATGGTAAAAACGCATAAGACGTATGTTGATATCTTCAAAGAAGAAAAAGTGAAACCTTAATCCCTTTTAAATATAAACTGACTTTTTACCAGCCTAGCGCGTAAACTTTAGTACTGTGCGTGATAAAGTCGAAACGTTCAACTTTTTATGTTGCTGCTTTTACCTTAATTATTATGTTTCTAATTACAAAAGCATTTTGGTAAGGCTTTTTTTAAGAAAGACTGATAATCATTTGCGCCCAGCAATGAGTCTTCGAAGCAATTTCTCTTCCTTATTTGAGCAGCAACTTTTAACAGGGACAGCGTCCATAAAAGCACATCTGTTTCAGTTCTCTTTTCATGTCTGTTTTCCAAAAAGCATAAACCAGTGGATTAGCTGCCGAGTTTAGGACAAAAAGGACGTGAATTGCCCTCTTCAAAGGCTCAGGTACGACACAGAGTTTAAAGACGAAGCAAAAACATCTGTAATTTCCGCCAACATGGCAGAGAACGAAGAGCGAAATAATAAAAATTATCATTTTCAAAGAAGTTGATTTCTTCTTCGTATGCGTGTTCCTTTTCGCGTTTTCCTGTGTCGCCGAATTAAACCTGATCTGATCCAAAGTAAATGCTTCTTTTCGCCAAACGTCTCTTGCTATAAAACAAAGGCGCCCGATGACAAATATGAACAGTACACTGGGGATGAGCTGAAAGATTAATACCCTGAATGTTTCGAAGATAAAAGTAAAGGAATAGTTTTCGTTCGAGTAAGTAAAAATCGAAGGTAATGTGAAGAGAATCAACGGCGAAATCCACGCAAGGGCAATAAATAAAATTAATCGCCGCCGCGTCATGAAAACGGTGTATTTTAAAGGCATTGTAATTGCAATAAATCTATCTGCTGTCAAGACACATAAGTTTGCAGAAGATGAATAAAGGAACGTGTGACTAACTTTGAACCATACTCCGGTGTGATCGATGGCTAACTCTTGGAAGAAGCTTGAAATAAAAAGTAGGGGGAGATAACTCAATCCAACGAATAAATCAGCCAGGGCAAGAGAGAGCACAAACCAGTTTGCTGTAACGTGCAGGCGGTGTCTTGTGATGATCAAGTATACCACAAGAGAGTTTCCCAGGATATTTATGACGGTAAAAAACCATCCGAAAGTTAAAAACCACATTATAAATAAGATAGCTTCACTGGTATACGAGCATAAAAATGGAGTATAAAACCAAACCGATTGATTCAGCCACACACACTTAGTTGATTTCTCAACTATTGTATGATCAGCCCAAGTGAAAAGAAAACGGCCAATCAGTAGTTCTCGCGTCAGACCAGTGTTTAGGCCAGCTGACTATGCACGGCTACAATAGCCGAGTCATTGTTGATAATTCAGGTTGCAATGCGTGAGTACATATATACAGCTGAATTTGAATTCAGTAGGAGGTGTTAACTGGACTACATGTGTGGGCGATATAAAGCACTTATAGGTGTTTCCATACTTTCTGTTATCCAATGTAGCAATTATATATATTTTTTAAAACGACAGGTGTCGACGAAATGTCAACACGTTTGGTTTTCTCATTAAACTTAGCTCTCTTCAGTCATCTATTTCAACTTCATAAAAATAATAAGGCTTCAGCCATCTAATTAAACTCCATAAAATACTAAGGCACCGTTCTCGCAGAAAGCGCACGAAGATGTGACTTGATTTTGAGGGAAACGCAAAACACTATTGAAGTGCTATCAAGGTCTTAAACTTTCTTCCCAGTGGTATTTATTTTTTTAAACATCCTTTCTTATGCCGGGGTCAATGATATATGCTGAAACAAATTAAACTAATGAAAAACGTGTCACTTGACTTATCTGTCCTACAGGTAAGTGGCCATAAACGCTTTGCCAATCAGAATGCACATTTCATCGTCACGATACCATTAATATTTCAATCCCTGTGAAAATTATTAAAAATGTGGATTCAGCTGCTCACTTAGAAGTCGTTCATGTTTTTCCTGTGCTTAGCAGTGAAACGCGTCATGCACACACAAGCCGTTGGAAAATTGGGCGTGCGGCCCGTGGAAGACCGTCTTTCCGTGCTAGCGGGGTCGTTCGACGAACTACTCGCAGGGTAATCGCCTATATTCCTTTTGTATTTCGCAAAATTTGGCAAAATCTCTGCCACGCTGTCTACTTATCAGGGGAGAGCTGTGGATAATTATGAACGCTGCCTGTGTAAGAGATGAGAGCTTTACTCAAAGTCTTGTCAATAACCCAAGATAAGTTTACAAACTACGTAACTAGCAGATGAGCTGGATACCCGTCCTGGCTACCGAGAAGTGATTGAGAAAGTTCGCAAATTTCTAGATATTTATACTCTCCGGGGTACTAGTATTCCTGTCCGTTTTGTGTCGGAATTTTCTTCCTACCAACCAGGGAATGAACAGATAAATATAGGACGGAAAATTGCTCTTGAACGAATTCATATTTTGACATGGTTCATTTCCTGAGATGGGTTTCCCAGGTTCAATCTGCGTCCCTAACGGGAAGCGCACACGGGATGAAAACATTTTTTAAAGGAATGTTGCAGTGATGTTAAAATTTTTTTTAGAGCTCAAATAGAAGTTTAAACGACAATTAACAGAATTTGATCAAAGGAAACAGTCTGGCCTGAGTGATTGGATGGTTCCAAATACTTTACACTAGATTTATATAGTTGTATTTATGGAACACTCAACAAATTAAATTACGCAATGCTGATGGGTCGAGAGCAGTACAATTAATCCCAAATTGTACTGCAATTTCTTCATCTTCTTCCTCCCTGATGGTCTACCTCCCTCTTCGTGAAGATTCTCATGAGCGTCGCTGTTGGTGCTATAAATTTGAAGGTTTTGCAATGCCATCTACTGTACTTGATAAGCTTTCCTCATGTTACATACAGTAAACGGCGCGGCATTACAAAGCCCTTCAAATTAAATGTCTCAAATCGCTAAAGTTCGCCACAAGAATTAGCCTGTGAACAGGCTCTCTGGTTGGGGAAAGGGCGAGAACAAGCGAAGAGACGGGTAGGGGTGGGGAAGGAAGCGGAGAGGCCGTCTGTCCCTTTCCTTATTCTCCCCCGCTCTGCGCGCGGACTATGTTCACAGGCGGAGCTAGCCTGTTCCAGGCTCCGAGATAGTGGGGAAAGCGTGAATTGAGAAAAAGAACGCGAAAAAAAGCGAAGGGGCGAGAAATTTGAGAACGATCCCAACAAATTGACATTTCGACAGTTTGACAGCCGAAATCTAATTATCTAAAAACTTGATAAAAGTGGGCGGAAGAGTGTCGTTAAAAAAATGCTTACAGGCTCTCTCCCTTCCCTTTCCCGCCACAGCCCCCATTTTTCAAGATCCCGTGCGTCTTATTTTCGCGTTCCCTTTCTATTTTTCGTGCCATCCCAACTATCTGAGAGCCTGGAACAGGCTAAGGCGGAGCCTGTTCCGGAGCCTGTTCCGGAGCCTGTTCACAGGCTACACAAGAATGAGAAAACACGACGACTTAGGTAAGTTTACGTTTATTTTCGGTGTTAATATTCCTCGCAGTATGTCATGTCTTAAAAGAGGAACATTTCGATATTTCCAGACATTTCCTTATATTTTGACGCCGCGATTTTCGCACTATATTGTGTCGGGTGGCAAAAACAGGAAGCCACTTTGATTCATCGAGTGCACGCGCATTTTGAGCAGCGGTGTTCGTACTAATCATGCTCTCTACACGTAAGCGTCACGCAATTTTCAGATCCAGACTCCCCCGGTAAGGAGAACATGGCGTCTGATTGTGGCAGAATTCGCTGTAAAAAGGAATGTTTTGAGGTGAGTAATCTCTAAAGATGTTGCTATAAGCTTTATGTGTTCCATAAACGTATATTTTATACCTCTTAGACGTCTTTCAATTTTCCCATTTATGACATTTATCATTTATTGTCTTCAGTTGGCAGCCATTTCGAATAAAATCTTGAACGCAGCGACAAAAATAAACCGAATGCATCAGTCAATTCCATCGGTGCCCATCCCCCCTGGGCATTAGTGGGGCCTTTTTCCTCATTGTCCGTCCCGGGGATCGGGCATTAGTCTAGCCCGGGGCATTTGACGGTCTTGTGATTTTCACGTCAAAGTACTGTCACTTCCTTTCAGTGCTAAGTTCATCGGGCAAGGACGATAAATTTGTGATTAACTTTGTCTAAAGAGGACAAAATGAGACGGTATATCCACAGAACTAATGATCACATACATACATACATACATACATACATACATACATATACTTTTTGTTGAGGCAGGTCGGTTTGAGGCAACCTAAAGGCTGGTGGAGACCTGCCAGAAACTTAAACGAAATATGAAACAAATCAAACATAACATTTTTAAGAATCCCAACTGAAGCTATACACAGAAATAACACTTATTTGACACATAGTTTGGCCTGATTTAGCCTTGATTAGAATGGAGATAAGCTCGAAAACTAAGAAATTAACTTATTTTTTTACCTGTACCGCGGGGCATTTGAGCAGCTCGTTTGTTCCCACCGTGGGGCATTTGGCGGTTTGTTTTCAAAAAATCCTAATGCCTGGGGGTCGGCCCAGGGGGTGGGGGATGGGCACTGCTAGAAATGACTGATGCATCAGCTTTTTGGATTTTGGAAGTTGACAGACACCTGCTGTAGCTGTGAAAGGTGCATTGTTCTATCTCTAGCTTATAAGCCTTTTGAATTTCATGATAAAGTCCTTGAACTCTATTGCACAATTAGTATTTATTTGACTATTGCTAACATTAAACTTTCCTGATTCACGGAATTTGTCTCATCAGTGACAAATATCAGTATGTTTAATGGGAATGTATGAGAATTGTTCCTTTGGGTGGAGTGGTAGTGTTAGACCAAAATTCCTAGCCCCCGCTACAGCAAAAAAATGCTTTAAGGTGTTGAATCTTCTACTGGTAAACAATCAAAATCGATAGTCACATAAGTTTGAGCAACAGGTATTGATTTCTATTGATTATCAGAGCAAAATTGAACCAGATCACAACAAAACAATGGCTTCATAATCTGGCCTGTGTGCTTCGAAACAAAAAGAGCTTCTGATTTTATGTTCACAGTGTAAGAGCAGTGACTGTATTTTCCTGTTCACTTTTGCATCAAAGCTGGACATCAAAGCCAAATGTTTACCATGTTCTAGTTTTTCCTCAGTATAATTTGAAAATTGTCATGTAGGCTTCTGAAGTTTCACTAATATATTTTTATCTCTCCCTGTTGTCACACAGCTGAATTCTGCTGATATATGAACTAGAATCCTAAGTAGAAAATTAAATAACCTTTTAATGAATGTAATGTCTCAAATGCTAATATGACAAAGCTACAAAATGTGGGGGTGGTCAGGTTAGTGCAAGATGTTGTAAAAAGAAACCATCCCATCCAAATGTTAATAGATCCTGCTAAAATTTATTCACCATCTGGTAAATGGTACGTCAACTCCTAAGCGGAAATGACACATAATCTATCACACACGAAGCAGTTGATTCAACATTCAGTGAATATTGTGCTCAAAATTAACTTTTGGGTCTGGTCTTCCCCAGGACCAGTAGGCTGAAATGTACTGGTCCTAGGGGCAGAGTCACTGAACACTTGTATCTAAATTTTATTCGATGTAATTTTTTTTGTTTGGATGTAAGTCATTGTGCGTGCTAGCTAGTCCATGTTTTCTTTGTTTTATTAGGTCCTTGATCAGCCGATATCCCTTAAGTACTCAACAGCTTTCCTCCAAAAAAAGAGCGCAAATAATTCTTTACTTCTGGCCATGTTAAAATTCCTCTACCGTTCAATCAATCAATCAATCAATCAGTCAATCAATCAATGTATATTGCGCATGTTCCATGTGAATATTTTCACATGTGCATTACACATACCTATTCACACTACTGACAAAAATCCAGATGATCCTGAAACAACCTGCTGCATGCTAAAAGCTGCGAGTTTGCCACATTGCAGAAAACAAAGCATTTCATGACAAGTTGAACCCAGGCCTTAGCTGCCATAAGCAAATAATGTCTAGCATTTTCTGTTGTTCATGCAAATTTCCCCATTCATTTCAGCATTCAGTTTGTTCTTTCTCTTGATAGGAAAACAGAATGTAATAAAATTGTCTTGGGAAACGGTACGTCTACTTGTCCAAAGGGCAAGTGGGGGGAAAAGTTACTCATTTTTGGTGAATTTTACTTGTTTATGATAAGTGGACAATCATTGATTTTGAGTGCTGTGTTTCACAATTTTGTCTCCTTAAGGGCAAAATATAAGGATTTGTATGTGACATTTTGATGAGTGTGAAAAAATATCAAAATTGTTCATAAACAGCCGCTTAAGTGTGTGTACCTTATAAAATGATGCCTTTGTTTTGTTGCTTGACAGCACATGAAACAGCCATGAAACAATACACATAAACTAGGATTAATTCTTATACTTTGCCTCCTAGGAGTCCTTTTGCAACCTTGGGCGCCCTGTGATGAGGTTCAAATCAGCTAATCAAGCACAAATCAGCAATCCAATTTTTTTTCCTATTAGAACCATTTTGTGAGAACGTCGAGGCTAAGATTGGCCAAGGACATGCTAAGAACACACCTAGGCTGAAATTTAGTTAGGACCTCTTAATTTTGTCCACGATTTTCACGAGAGCTCAAATGCAGGGTGAAATAACAGTTTGGACTGAGTAATTAATTGTATAAATACCGGCAGTTTAATTGAGCCTCCAATACCAGCACAATACAGGTAGTAAGTTTCCTTGGACTGAAAATCTTTTCAGTCCTCGGAGTTTCTTCATCTAGTTATTCCAAATAAAACAGCAATGAGTCCTTTAACATTTACAAATAAGGTGTGTTAAAAAGCAGTCAGATTTTACTAATGACATCATCATTACTTTGCTTCCAGGTTGCTTGAAAATGGCTGTAAACAGTATCAGAGCCGAGCACACAGTGTTCTGTCCTGAGAACTGTTCAGTAAAACACAACGAAATGATCATTGCGTTAAGTGCCATCAGCGATGACACCAGAAAGCCACCGGATTTAGGAGCGCTCAAAGTTGCGCTTTACTCCCATCTCCAAAGCGGCTGGAATGCACAGAGCAGTGTCCCGGATGCTCTCTTGGAATTCCGCTTTCCCCTGGTACAGTGGGCATGCGTATTAGGTAGAACTCAAGCCCTGAGTTGGCTTCTTTCAAAGATGAAGTTCAAGGCATTTGTTGTTGCTGAACGAACTGGCGAAACAGGTTTGCATCGAGCCTTGAGACTGCTGCATCAAGTCCGAAGCCGTGATGCGACTCCTCGCTCCGCAGACTTCATTTGCAGCAAGTTTAGTTTAGTTTTACACACGCTGACAGAACAAGATCCTCAAGGGATGTTTATGAAAGACAAAGTTCAGGGCAACTCGGCTTTTCATATCTGTGCGTTGTGTATCAGTCAGCAAGAATCAGTTTCCAGTGAATTAGAGTACTACGAGAACTGTATGAAAATTTTGTTTATGCGCGTCGCTAGTCTCCAGACAGTGGAAAAATTGCCTAAAGATGCGCTGGACAAGGCACTCAATTCGAAAAATGACCGTGGCGAAACCATCCTTCACATACTTGCGCGCAGTAACATCTCCATAAAGACAGTGAAATATCTTATTTCAGATTACAAAGAAGTTATAAATAAGTTTACGAGAAACGACGAAAGTAAAACACCACTTGATGTCGCTCGAGATCGCAAAGCCGACCTTGTAGCGAAAGAACTGCTCAAATCTACGGGTGTTGGGGTTGAACAACTAGCACGGAATCATCCTGATTTGTACCAGCTTCATACTCAGGATGCGAACGAACTTTCGTGTAATACTGCAGCCGCCACTAACACCAGTGATAATATTGACAACACAGCTCAAAACAGAGTTGATAAGAATGGTGCTTGTGGGGGATATTCTCTTCGTTTAAGTAGCCTTCTCCCGAGAGATGGATTCTATCGCGGGTCGTCCCAAGGTAAATCTCCATCTGAGGACAGCGTTGCCCAGGACGAGTCGGTTCCTTCGCCTTCTCTTCTTGATGCCTCGTCTGTCTCTTGTCCTGAGGCATCCACGACAAACTCTGTGAGTAGTGCTGTTATCGACAACCATACTGATCCGGAGAGTGCAACAACACAGGGCGTCTTAACAAATGCAACCGAGCAGGATAGTTGCGTTTCTGTTGTGGTCGAGAACAGTGTTTTAATAAACCTTCAGGATGATGAAACAGACGATGAAGGCCTTAGTAATGATAGCACTGTTGTGGTAAATTGCGCCGTTGACAGTGATAAACCGACTTTACCTTACAATTCAGACTCGTTCTCCGAAAGTTCACAGTTCTCCGAATCTGTTTTAACAATGGCGGAAAGTGAAGTTCCCCCTGAAGCTGCACGTGTCAGTATGACGTCACAAGATGAGGATGCGTGCACCGCACGTGCTGAGCAGCCAGCCGCACGTGAGAATGACATATGCAGTTCCCTTGCCAAAGTAATCCGACAGGAGAGTGATGTGGCTAGTATGTTGGTAGCGAGACTTCAAGACAAAAAGGAGCAAAATCGTGTTGAACTGCGTAGGGCACAGCGAGAATTAACAGCGAAACAAGAGAAAGAAAACGAGGCAAACTGTACTCTTCTGCAGCTAAAAGCAGAATTGGAAAACCTTCGTGCCCAAAAAGAGAACTTGGAGCGCAGAAGGCAAGAATTGTTGGAGGAGCTCAGAAGTACTGAGGGAAATATTAGCCATCTTCAAGAGGAATCGCTTCGACTGCAGTCCAGGGTCGACGAACAAGCTCGCATATCTGAGAGCTTAAGAACAGACAGCCAAAAAGCGAGCGAAAAGTGTGTTTCTCTCAAGCGTAAATTCACGGAATATAGCGAAGCTTTAAGTGACATTTCACCTTGTGGGGAATCGAAAGCTAAAAAAGAACGCTCTGATGATGACTGAAATCAACTGCTGTCGGTTACAAAACTCAGTGCGTTTACGCAATCTCGACGGTGACGCCGAGTTTAAACATCTCGATCATCTTAATATTTAACAATTATTTATCGAAGTGGAAGTGAGTAGTGGTGGCGGAGGGGTAAAAATATCTACCACTCTTCACTGACACTGAGGTGAAAAATTGTTTTAGTATACACCAAACTAGAGGATAGGCAGCATCAAATAGTTCCTATTTTCTGAGAAGTGACGGAAAACTCGCGCGCGAAATAAAGAAACATATGAATGCCAGGAGGTTTCAGTTTCAGTTGTTTATTTAGTGCTTAATTTAGCATAGAAGTGGGGGGTGGGGTGGGGGCTGAACGTATTTTCTTATACATGACAGAGGATTGGATGCAAGTTACATGGAAACGACTGGGAACCAGAATGTTGATCTTAACTCACAATTCGGGACCATTGTGGCCACCCATCCACACCTCCAGTTAAACCGAAATTCTATCCTCTCCCGACCCCCATCAATCAATTTTGTGGTGCACCCGTGCCCGAGCTTCGCGAGGTTCTGCGAGTCACATATTTCTAGTTTAGTGCTTAATTTAGCATAGCTAATCCTAGCACTGGCGGTCTAGCGGTGTATTAAATAGCGGTGAATAGAAGATACTACCCTGAGTTTGAGAAGCCAATCAGATCGCGCGAAAAACACTATCCACTGGTTTGGTATATACTCATACTGAATAACTTAAGATCACAGAAAAATAGATCCGATAAAATAGGAACCTCCCTTAATTATAGGAGTATTACCGCTAATTCTTAACACCAGGTAAGAGTCTGTTTTACAGCCCTAATGGTAAATGAAGTGAAAGTTACCTCTCTACAAGATATCTGCAAAATTGAGAAATAAATAAACCCGAAGTTTGTCAAAATTTTGCGTTGTTTGCATACGGTAAATGAAATATCAAAATTCTTGCATCGAAATGAAAGGAAATTTTGGTTTTGTAAACGCCGTTTATGAAGAGTTTGGCCGCAATTTACCTTGATAATGGCCAGGAAATGACATTAGTGATAGCCTGCGTAGAAGCGTTTCCGTAGGTTTTTCTGCCCGTCCGAGGCATTTTTTCGCTTTCTGGCGCCCCAATTTTCACGCATTCAAAGAGCGAAAAATGCTTCAAAGCTGCGGAAATCCCTATACTACGGAAACGCTTGCTGTGCAAGGTACATTAGTGACTTCAATTTGTTTTGTTTTTTTTTCCGTTGGAAATTCGGAAGTAAAAGGGTTGATTAACAAAACTCAACAGATTTGCCATAACTGCGTAGTTATTACAATATTGAGCAATAAGTTAAACATTTTGCCATTACTTTCCCCTTACAGTATCTTGACAAGTTGTCCGACCATTGGCAATGATTATTGCTCCCAAATGAGAGCTCATTTCTTGTTTGCTATGTGATGAAGAGTTCTTGGCCCAGGCTGCTATGTCGTCGTGCTTGCTACTTTCCTTAGTGGGCTGGAGTGAAGAAGCACTCTTTATCACTTATTAGTAACCCGTATTCTGTACACATTAAAGAAGAGCACTCTTCCTCGTATACCATTTCACCAGGCTGGAAGAACTTGCCATCATATTCACATTCCGCCGGCGTGGAAGGGGTAGGGGGTGCCGAGATAGCCGGCCTTGCATGACCTTGTTCGGTGAGGAGCAGAATTGCTATGATGGAGAATGCAACGGAAAGGAATGCCATCGTCTGAAAGTAAACAAAAATTGCCAAAAAAGATAACCTTTCTTTGGTGAAATGCATAACTAGAGATGGCTGATTAGCTGATTTATAATCAGTTTTGGATTAGTGGCGAACAGAGAGTAGAGATCACTGACTAAAAGAGATCACTGTCTGAAATAACTGACCTATTGACTATTATCTCGAGCTAGTGCTATTAATTATTCATTAATTTTCACAAGTCTTGAGTTGCACTTCTAGCTAAACACGTCTTCTGATCAATCCCGACTTCTTAAGCCCTATGACTTCTTCCCTCCTTTTTCCTTTTCATTGCCGTATTCCCATCTCATCTCGTTTATAATTTCGTCCCGTCCGGTCTTATCTAGACTGCGAGTAGTCTCTAATTTTGGCGATGGCGATTGTGGGGTGGGCGAAATACACACACGCGCGCGCGAAATTTCGAGGCGACGCGACGCGAAGGGAGCGCCGGAAGCGCACGCGCGTGTGTGTATTTCGCCCGCCCCACAATCGCCATCGCCAAAATTAGAGACTACTCGCAGTCTAGGTCTTATCTCACTTTGACTTCTCTACTCTCCACACTCTTTTCCTTTCCTCTTTCTGCTCTGCTCTGCTCTGCTCTGCTCTGCTCTGCTCTCCCCTCCTCTCCCCTCTTCTCCTTTTCTTATCTCATCTCAATCTCGTCTCATCTCGATCCTTTCTCCTTTATCATAACCTGATCCAACGTCATCTTGTTTCATTAATTACTTAATAGAAGGTAAAATTAGTGTTTCTACAACAGAAGTATCTATCTCCAAATCTTTGGCTAAAAACGAACGATCACTCGAACTAAATATAAATATATCACTGAGGCCAAGGCGAAACGTCGAACTTTACGTGAGTCGAGCCTAATGCAAGCAAAAGCTATTGTTTTTGCTAAATTGCGTTAGGTTCGACTGATGTAAGTTCGACATTTGGCCTGAGCCTAATTTCTTATGACCAACGTCAGCAATTTGCATTTTAATCATCACCCCATTAACAGGACCTACCAGGCTTTACTGACAATATTTTAACAATCTTACAAAAACGTTCAATTACTTTTTAGACTGGCATATGTAACGAAAAAAAGTTTTAAAGAGTCTGTGCACGGAAACCACGAAATTGAAAAGGAGAGCTATTTCGGTTACAGTTTCGTCTGTCTCTTTAGGAAAGTAATTTCGATAAAAAGCAAACAACAATTTTGTTCAATTTTACGGGCCCAAAAACATTGCATGTTGTATTTGTTGATACCAAGCATGGTCCTATATTGTGCTTACAACGTATATTCAGTTTCACGAACACCCTTAAAGAAAATCGTGGCGCTTAGAGGCGTTAAATCTCGTTCCTAAAACTAACTCGTTTTATACATTCAGTGGCGAGAGGTACCCTGCCTGGGTCTCATTTGAGAACAAATTATTCCAAAACAGCAAATTAAGGACCAATACAGCTATTCTTTTCCCACCGACAGACGTAAGAAATACAACAAGATAACAGCTCCGAAAGCATACTAAACTTTTAATATAAGTATAAGCAAGAACAGTAACAAACAGAGAATTCAGTAAAAGTAAATTTCGGTTCTTATTTCAAGACCATTATCAAACGTACATAGGATCGCAAAGCGCTGAACTTATACAAAGGTGTTAACGAATACTAACAAACTGACAGTTACAAAGAAAATACAACAAAAAATATACACAAGAATGTAGAGCAAAGGATACAGCAAAAATGTAAACTGCTAATACAAGTTCTTCGGCTACCTAGCAATGCCCAACTTTAGACTAGTTGGCAAAATAGCCTATTTCAGCCCATGAGAATTAATCACACTCAAGGAAGACCGCGATGAAGGAAATATTATCTTAAAAGTTGCATAGCACGCTATCATCGGACAAAAGTAAGACATGAAGCAAAATTTTAAAATACCTCTTAGAGCTTTTGTGCTTCCTAAACTCTCGATGTTTTGAGGAGACAGCGAGCTTCAAAAACGATCGCATTTCCCTACCTGATGTTAACGTTTTACGATCTATTTGAAGTTTTACCATCTAATTTGTTAGGGATCACGCCACATTTTCAGCCTATCAATTTCCTAAATCCGAAACTTATAAGGAACATTTAGTCAATTCCGGCACCTTTATGTCATTATTTGACATTTGTCAGATTTGAACATGTCAAAACTGACAGCATTTATCTTAAATCTGTGACGAAAGGTGATGACAGATAAAAGATACCTACAGAATTAAAAGAGCTTTAACGTAATAATAATAATAATAATAATAAGAAGAAGAAGAAAAAGAAGAAGAAGAAGAAGAAGAAGAAGAAGAAGAAGAAGAAGAAAAAAAAGCATTATTTATCCTGAAAAACCGACCAGTCAAACAAAAAGTAACGCTGGTAATATCCGGTGATCAGCCATAAAAATTATAAGATTATTCACAAAATACAATATTACAATATTAGAGATAAGAACGGCTAAGAAAACAAAGCAAGAACGATTGTCAGAAAATCCTCCATGTTTATTGTAATTCACTGTATTCCACACTTAAGTTCTTTTTTAAAAGACTTTGTAACAAATATATGAACCCGCTGTTGAAGATCGATTAAAATTTCGGTTTTATGCGCCTGTAAGAACCTTATTATTATTATTATTATTATTATTATTATTATTATTATTATTATTATTACTATTATTATTATTATTATTATTATTATTATCATCATTATTATCATCATCATCATCATCATCATCATCATCACCACCATCATCATCATCATTATTAGTAGCAGTAGTATTATTATTAGAATAACATAAAATACATGTACCATGAAAGCGATCATCTACATCATCATACTCACCTGGATGCAGTTTATATCAAGAAGAATTACCGTAAAACCTCTATTAAGCCCCCCCCCTCCCTCTTTTAAGCCCCCCTCTCGAAGAAGCCCGCTTTTGGAAGCAAGGATTTGTAATAAGCCCCCCCCCTCTCCATTAAGGCCCCCTCCTCCCTCCCCCACTTAGTTGGAAATATCAGTAAAATGATCTATATCAAGCCTTAATTAATATGTTTCAGCCAGTTTATTGGGAAATTTGGTCTTTCATTTCCCAGAAGTACCATTATTTTACAGTATAAATTATGTTATTGTTCTTATTCTGTGACACTATTTTTGTCCCAATTAGCCAACGATCTAGAAAAATATTTTTGATAAAAATCCGTTTGAGTTTTTATTAAATGTTATGATTTAAAATAAGCTCCCCGTCTCTATTGAGCCGCCCTCCCTTACTGAGGCCGAAAACGCCCCCCCCCCCCCCTCGGTAGGCATGAGATTTTTAGTTCCAGTTTTCAGTCTCCTGCTAAGTTCAGTTTTCATTCCAAAGCCGAGAAGAAATCTTATTTTTTAGCAAACAGAGCCTGATCTCAAAACAGTAGCAGTGGACAAATATATAAAACGCTACTTGTTGAAACCGAATATTCCTTAGTGGTATAGCCAAGAGAAGATGAAGTCATCCTCTCTTGAACCTCTCTTGGTATAGCTTATCGATCGCAATACTGAGTCTGGTATAGCTTAATATTGGTTATAGAAAACCCACAAGGAAGATCAAATATTCTTTAAATTCAAGGAACGAATTGAAAATCCCCTTCAGTGCGGCATGCGGCGACTTCCAAAGATTTCCGACGATTTTCCGAAGACTCCCGAACGCTACCGAAAATGTCCGAAGATGTTCCGACGATTTCTGAACACTTTCGAAGCTATTTGAAGCTTTTCCGATGGTTTTCGAACGTATTGAAACGCAACATTTTAGCTTGTTCTGATACAGTAAGGACTCAAATTCGACATTAAGCGCCGTTTATTAGAATATTTTTGAGGGAATTGAATTGAATTTGAATAAGTTGTCCGGATTTGTGAGTCAGGCACAAGAAATTGTCCTCGATGCGTGAGATCGATGTCTTTGATCCACAGGCGTGAGACTCACGCATAACGTGTGAGAGTTGGCAGGTATAATATTAACTCAAGCACGAGAAAAAACGCTAAACGCTTAATCACTCTCCGTAGAATTGTTACCTTCTTCGACTTTCTCGTCAGTGTTTGAAGGCAAGACGTCGATTTCAAGGAGCAAAACCGATCAAGAACAAATGTACTGTTTCTATCAGTGACTCTTTTCGAATGAAAATAATACCTCGTAGTCAAGTAAAACAATAAGCAAATATTGGATGAAGTTGAGTAAAATATCGTGATTTGTCGATCATTAATTATGATTATTTGCCGATCCCAAAGGCACAACCTCGTTCCCAGGGTCTCTCCTCTTCCCTGGGAACGAGGTTGCCAAAGCCAGAGGTGAATGATCAGCGAGGCATTGCTACAAAACCTAAGTTTGCTTATTGCTTTATCAATCAATGAATAGGTTTATGCATTTTATATGTATGTGGCTAACAGCTTACAAGATGGCAAAAAGCGCACGTGGCGTTACTTGCTCTACCACTTTACAAGCAGATCTTCGGACGATTGGCCTCCTTTGATGTTTTGCCGAAATAATTTAAGACCAACTCCACTTCTTTTCTCTGTGTTACCACCTTCAGTGCACAAGACAACAGGAGATAATCGTCCTCTGATAACTCAGAGAAACGAGCTGTCATTGTGAACGGGACACCACAACACTGCACACAAGCAGAACAATATTTGTACCAAATCAAGCCCTGGCCAAAGTATCAAACTTTTCGTCCCATATCGATTTAGAAGACCATTTTCATTCATTATTTTGACTTGCGAACACAGTACAGTATACAACAAGTGTTTGATCTTCTAGCAACGTTTGCCAGCAAGGCTTGGGCAAACGGGGAAACACCAGCCAATCAGAAATCAAAAAGCGTTATTATGGGCTCACTTTGTCCGATGTTTGGTCAGATTGTTCGTAGATTGTTCTTGTAGGAGAACCACCATGTTGGACGGAAATGTTTGATCGCTAAGCCGGGTCTTCAGCTTTGCAGGCAGTTACTTGCAGTAATGTAATGATTTTTTCACCAATCAAAACACCGGACCAAATAAACAGTTAAGTAATAATTGGAAATATTTAAAGTAAGGTTGGAAACTAGGCGAACTTGGCGAACGGCAAATTAATCACACAACTGTTAGCGATTTGTACTTACTTGGCTTTCTAAGTAGCAGGGATTGGAATTGCTTGCAGGGCTGTGCCAGGAAGAAGGGCAAACTGAAAGGAAGTTGTCATCTGCATTCATCCCCTTTATTTTCTTTTCCAAACTGCCTAAATTTCATGTTGTGTGCATGCTTCAAATGAAATATCAAAATTTTTGCCTCGAGAAGAAAGGAAATTTTAGTTTCTATTGACAAAAGTTGTTTTTGACAGTTTGCTGCACTTTACGTTGCCTTGATAACGGTCAGAAAATGGGGTTTGTGGCTTCAAATTGCGGTTTCTCGTTAGAAATTCAGGACTGAATAACTGAAAGAAAAACTTTATTAAAGTGTCTAAGTCTACTAGCCAGCCACAAGTGGCTTACTAATTGGGGACACCTATGATTAAATTGCAATAAAATTACATTAAATAACATTCGCGATACTAAAGGTTAATGACTTAAAGCATTTACACGTGAAAAAAAAACTCAACAGATTTGCCACAATGGCGCGTTTATTGCAGTTACATTTGCTACTGTTTTCCCTATGTAGTTACATATTAACCCCTTAAGCCCCAATAGTGACAAGCATCTAATTTCTCCTTACAATATCACTAGTTGATCAAACATACTGGTCATGAGAATAAAGGAAATGATCACCAAGCATGAAATGTATTGATGTTTAATCAAATTCTCCCAACTAGTAACATTAGAAATATATGGAGAACAGTGAGGAGAACATGCATATTGATATTGGGGCTTAAAGATGAGGTGTCTTGATGTTTAATCAAATTCTCCCAACTAATACCATAATAAATATATGAAGAACAGTGAGGAGAACATGTGTGTTGATATTGTGGCTTAAAGAGATGAGGTGTCTTGATGTGTAAGCAAATTCTCCCAACTAGTAACATAATAAATATATGAAGAACAGTGAGGAGAATATGCATGTTGATATTGGGGCTTAAAGATGAGGTGTCTTGATGTGTAAGCAAATTCTCCCAACTAATACCACAAGAAATATATGAAGAACAGTGAGGAGAACATGCATGTTGATATTGGGGCATAAAGGGTTAAGTTATTCAACCACCGAGAATTATTGTTATCCAAAGTGAGAGCTCATTTCTTGTCTACTCTGTAACGACGAGATCTTGGCCCAGGCAGTTGTGTTATTCCAGTTGTGGTCGCTATTTTGAAGTTGGGGTGTGAGTACCGCCGAAAGCGCACGCTTTATCACCTATTAGTATCTCGTACCGTGTACACATAGCTATATGGCACTTCTCATCATATATCACTTCCCGGGTATCACTTCACCAGGCTGGAAGAAATTGCCATTGTATTCACATCCCGCCGGGGTGGAGTTGGGGGGTTGCGGTGATAGTGGGCCTTGCATGATCTAGTTCGGTGAGGAGAGGAAGCACTATGGCGAAGAATGTAACAGAGTAGAATGCCATGATTTGAAAGGAAATTGAACAAAAAATGTGAATAATCTGATTAGCCATTACTACTGCCAGTTCAGGTACGGTTTAGCTACGTTATTTAGACCATTAATAACGTTTGCTTCAATGGCAAGTAGGCAGAAAAAATTACCTGTCTGAAATATATAACCAATCTAATATGATAAGTTAGTGCTATAATTAGCTGATTCATCATTAACCTGGGAATTCATCCACACCTGGTCCGCACTCCTGGCTGCCAGGAGCGTTCGCGTAAATGCCCCTGACGGCTTCGAGCGACGAGAGGCGACTATATTCGCGGGCTAGTGATCCACTGGCTAGCGATTTATCCACTGAATAAAGCTATATCCTTTTCCAGATCACCTTCAAAAATACCTCATCACTATTACATCAGTGTTTGAGGGTTTTTCCTTCCCTCTTGCTCCGCTCTCCCTCACTGCTATCGCAGGCTACAATTTACCTGCAGGGTCGGTCAATAATCTTGGGACACCTTGTCCACTTCTCCCCCTTCCCCCCTTTGCAATGTTGAAAAGACTAGAACATGTGCTATTTTCTGTCCGAAAAGCCAGCAGTTTGTACAACATTGAACGGGGGAAGGGGTACTATTCTCAGAGGTGTCAAATGTCCCAAGAATTATTGTCCGAGACTGTGGCTAGCTTACCTAGCTTTAGTAGAATACAATTTTCAACCAACACAACCAACAATGAAACATTTTTTTTAACAGATTTAGAAAACTCGGAAGGAAACAAACGCTCTTTTCTCTTTCTTTTCTTTTTTTTTGAGTCGTTGAAATAGCTTTTAGCAGTGCAAATGGTCCTATATGTAGTAACAAAAAAAGACATTTATAAGTAGCTAGTTATTTGAGGGGAATCATGGCGCGCAGAGGAATGGCAGTTTTGCCTTTGTTTGAAATTGAATCCTGAGAATCTGCCGAAACTTTTTTTTCTCTGTCTTTCTTTCTTTTTTTGTGAAATTTACAAAGCAAATTCGTCTTACCTCTCGGTTTAACTGTATTTCACCAGATTTGTGCTCCAAGCTTTTTTGATCTTCTTATGCACTAAGCTGTTAAAATCTGTTTATCGGCTACGAAATGAGCGAAGATGTAAGGGCCCCGCAATATACAACACGGTCTTGGTAACTGCACATTCAATGGAAGAATTTTCGAAAACATACTGATATTTTTGGTTTACTAATTGTCCGTTCTGCCGGTCTGATTGATGTGTCATGTGAATCCCCCTGAAAGCTGTTCCCTCTCTCGGTTATTGGGTAATTAGCTAACCAATCACCTGTTGCAATTGCAGCTGTAGTTTAAATTGATATGGATGAAAGATGGTTTTCGTGGAAAACTTCATTTTCAAATAATAACGAGCAAAAATCAACAGATTTTCTATACCAATTGCTAATGTTTTCTTATGTAGTTACATATCATCAGTCACTATTATCCCAAAGTGAGAACTTATTTTTCGTCAGTTCTGTGATAACCGAGACTTGAGCTCGCCATCCGCGGGGCCTCTATGCCGTCCTCCGCCTTGTTGCTTTGCAGTGGGGCTGGGAGTGGGCGTACCGAAGGCGCATGCATAATCATACACTACTACAAAGTATTGTCCTCCGACGTCCTCACACACGTATTGACTGCACTTGTGTGTATCACGTCACCAGACTGGTAGAAGCCGCCGTGGTACTTGCATCCCGCCTGGCTGGAGGTGGGGGTTGGAGTTGGAAAGGGCTTTGCGTGACTTTTTTCGGTGATGAGTACAAGAACTATGGCGGAGAATGCAACGAAGAAGAATGCCATGATCTGAAAGAAAATCAAAGTTGCTTAGCTAGAACTGACCATAAATATTTGCTTAATCTTCATCAACAAAAAGATATAAAATGTTACCTTTCTAAAGTAAACAATCTAATTTCGACAATTATGGCGCCATGTACCGCACCAGTCTCTAGATGCGCTTCGATACATAATGCCACAGGGCACCCAGACAATCTGTTCGATTTGAAATTTGAGGGATTTGTGCGGGAATGTTACGAGGTTCGTATTTAAAGCAAAATATTGGAGATAATGTTGGCATTTTTCTTCAAAATAAACGTAAATTTTCCTCAATTGTTGTATTTTGTCGTCCTTGCAGCTGTAAATGGCGAATATTGGCGATTTTGAAGGTTTTGCGTTCGGCGTTTACCTTATATTACTCTCAGGTAAACGCCGAACGCAAAACCTTCAAAATCGTCAATATGCGCTATTTACAGCTGCAAGGACGACAAAATGCAACAATTATATATATCAACATTACCCCCAATATTTTGCTTTATAAAATACGAGCCTCGTAATATTCCCATACAAATCGTTCAAATTTCAAATCGACCACATTGTCTGGTTGCCCTGTGGTAATGCCTCCTGACTGCAGCATGTTATCAATCGTGTATCGAATCAATTCCGTGAAATTATCACGTTCGCTCATTCTTGCCTTGGCTGTGCAAAGAGCGGAAAAAATTTCCAGCTGATAAATCCTACGAGAGAATAATTTACATTATTTCACGAAATGCTGACATGTACCCATAAATATGTTGTCTTTGGCTTCATTTGTTTTTCAGGGCGTTACGATTATGTTTTAGCGAGGTTACATTTTCAGTTCAGCTTACCTTTTGGAAAATTGCATGTGCTGTGATGCTTTATTTAAGATGAAAGCTCCTTTTTGTGACGGTAGGTTAAGGTTTTTCCACTCTGAACGATCTAGGAGGTATGAACTTTGAACACTGCGTCTATTGGATTTCTAGAACAACTCTTGGGTGAAAACCGAAATTAGTGACTCAAATGGAGCACTCACTTGGGGGAAAGAGCTGTCACTCTCAATAGGCACCGAGATCTTACGCCGAACTGGACTGCAGCAATAACAGCGAGAACCTGATTTTGGTTCCAACAGCGACTTTATTCCTCCCGAAAAGGGGTCAAAAACGTAATCGACATTTGTTACAATATCAATACTTGTTATAACATCTACTGACAATTCACAATTCACTTGACTCTGATGATGACTTCCGCTCAGGTTGTCGAATCGTCGGTCAATGTCACCACAAACAGTCCTTCTCAGGACTACACTCACCCGGACGATCATAATTTACCGACTCATGACTGATATGACTCCTTAATAAGCGAGCTCGTGCCGCTTGTATCAACTTACAAAGACTGTGTTCTTAAATATTCATAGTTAAAAAATTAACGATCAACTAAACTCAAAACAAGTCAAGTCATCAAAAGCATTCGTTTTGAAATGTGAATCAAGAAGTTAACAGGGTCCAAATTAATCCTATAGAATTGAAAGGTAACCGCAATTTCGGAGCGGAACTTATTAACGAAGATAAATTAAACTAAAACTCACAAGTTGTTTAAAGTAACACTTTCACTGTAGAGCTACGTTGTTTTCCCGAATAACTACTGTCGACCTTTTAAAAGTATTTTTGTTCATTATCACGAAAAGTGAGCAATTTACATCGAAAAAAGTTTGAAAAGATAAAAATGTATTGTGAATGACATTTATCGAAACGGCTAAATACGAAAAAACTAAAGCGGATCATTAAAAAGCCAAGCAAATCTGAAAGCTAACTGAATATGGCGAGAGTTATTTGGACGGCTAAATCTTACGGCTTAACACGCATAAAATACGATAAAAGATAAAATACGAATAAAAATGTAAAATAAATAGACACTGGATTTATTTCCCTCACAATTTTTCGCAATCTTTTGAATAGCCATTAGTATTACAACCTGGCCTTTTTGTATTAAAAAATAAATAAATAAATAAATAAAAACCGGGCAGCTTTTAATGATGCTCGGACTCGAGGAAACAAATCTATTTGTTCCACTGGTTTTAATTTTGCCTTTCTTTAGATTGACTCAGTTTTGATGCAAACTCTTAGGGTGTGTACAGTTTGCCTACTTGATAAATTTTCCTGACAACTTTAATTTGAGATCATTCATGGGTGATATCTCGCTACTTTCTTTTCTGTGCTTTTTGGAGAATTGCTGAAACTTTTTCCTACGAAATTACTTAGAGACTCCGCATATTCGTCGCATCCCATTTTTTTCAATTTATCAAAACCTTAAACAAACAAGAATTATAAAAGAAAAGGCACAATTAACATTTACGCAAAAGAGAGAGAAAAAATAGATTAACTATAGATTTAAAAAAGAGAGAGAAACGGCAAGAACAGTGGCGTTATTGCAGTAAAAAATCATTTTAATGCAAGAATCCAGGAGTAAGGGCTGAACGTTTAGATTTTCTTGTAACCAAAACATCCATTTTGTTTAGATATAAAGTCCACTCACCTCTCGGTTTAACTGAATTTCACCGGTTTTGTGCTTAAAGGCTCGTTTGACCTCTTCTTCTCTGCTTCTCTGGGTGTTTCGCAGATCAGAGTGGTTACTCCAAACAGTGAGCAGAACTATAAAAGTACCCATGTCTTTGAAACACACATTCACGAGAAGAATGTTATGACATTTATTTTTTCCAGCAGTCAATAATAGGAGATCGCGATGCGGATTAAAACTGGAGATGATAGTGTTAGTTCTGTGCGACTTGTTGTCAGTTTTGTTAGCTCTAAGGTAACAAATTAATTAATAGGGCACAAATGCCACCCTGAATACTGTTTCTTCACCTGAATAGTGTTTTCACACTTGTTACAATAGCGATCGTCTTTTTGATTGGAAGTGTACACAGTGTCAGCTATACGGATAGCCCCAGGCCCCGAAAAAATGTTTAGCCTTATTTCGACCGGTTTGTGTCCTTCCATGGGAAACAGGTTTGCCATTTTTTCCCAAATAAATGTACACCCTATTGTGAATGAATATGTATTTCTTGTAGGGGAACGACAGTTTTCTTGTGGAGGGATGGGAGGGGGGGGGGGGGGGGGAGAAGACTTGCGCACCGAAAAGCTCAGCCCTGAGGTTTGAGCTCTTCCGTTTTCATATACTAGGTTTATGGAAATTCATTGTACCCCTTCCGCATACATAAAACAAAAATTTCCGACAACGGAATGGTAGTAGCAGTAGCAGTAGCAGTAGCAGTAGCAGTAGCAGTAGCAGTAGCAGTAGCATTAGCAGTAGCAGTAGCAGTAGCAGTAGCAGCAGCAGTAGCAGTAGCAGCAGCAGTTACAGAAGCAGTAGCAGCGTGAGCAGTAGCAGTAACAGTAGAGGTAATAGTAGAGGTGTCGGCCAGAGGCTGAGCTGTGTCGGCCGAAGGCTGTCACAACGAGCGGCTTGCCGCGAGAAAAAACCTTTGATATCCAGCATGCACATACAACTGCATTGCAACAACAATAGAGAACACAAGCCAGAACCGGAAACCACGCAAGAAAAGCCTCTGGCACCCAGGGTAACAAAAATTTCCAATGTTATTAAACCCAGATACATTACACAATTAAATCGGTTTTGAGAGAAATTAATTATTAATCTCCCCGATATAACGAAGATTTTGGTCGATTTTCCACAAATTCGTTATATCGGGATATCGTTTGTCAGGAACACCTGATATAACGAACTCATTTTCCCAGTCCCTTGCACCTCGTTAAATCGGGATTCCACTGTATCTGATAGGAGCCCTGACTTTTTGCACGTGACGTCATTAAATTCAAAACTGAATCAAAACTTGCTAGGCCCACTTAATTTTTATCGTCACCAGGTGCGTTCTAGTCTATCTCTACGTCCCTTTGATCTCGAGTCCCCTTTCTACGAACAAATGTTTGATCGTTTAGCTGATTTTGTCTGCAAGGCTTGCGCGAGCGGGAAAAACCAGCCAATCAAAAACTCGGCGTGGTGTCGAACTATTTTTTCAGCCGTAATACGCAGTAAGCGAAAGTGAGTACACTACTATACATTAGCGGCTCGACAACGCATTGTTGCGAGTATATGTATCTTTTGTGGCTTTGAACATGAGCTAATCCCACACCTCCTCCCCCGCCGAAAAAAGGATACGTAAAATTTAGAGAACTAAAGTTGTAGTCGTTGGGTAGACTGCAGTGCTACTCCAAATTTCTTATTATTCAAAATTCAAAATGGCGACGACAGAACACCCCGACAAAACTGTAGATCGATCTAGATCACCTTCACGTCCTGACTGACTACTGATTCTGGCGTTTAAATGAAAACTCAATAAATAAAATGTATATAAAAGCCGCGTTTTTAGATAAGTTTTCGCTTACTTGTATGTCTTGTATTCGTGATCATTCGTTTTCTCTCTCCCCCGGTAAATGATTGAGAACGATCGACAACTTTGTAGTGGCTTGTCTGACGTACGAGCCGGAAAACTTCGTTTTCAGATAAAACCGATCGAAACTTAACAGATTTTCTATATCCCAAGCGTTTATTAGAATTGACCAATAAGAACAACAATTGCTAATGTTTTCCTATGTGGTTACATATCACCGGTCACCATCATTCCAAAGAGAGAACTCATTTTTCGTCAGTTTTGTGATAACCGAGACGTCAGTCCGCCATCCGCAGGGCCTCAATGCCAGTTTCCAGTGGACCTGAGAGTGGGGCTGGGAGTGGGGCTGGGAGTGGAGCTGCCAGTGGGGGGACCCCAGACGCATGGTTTATCATACACTAGTACTCCGTAGTGTCCACCGAAATCCATACACACAAATTTACTGCACTTGTCCTCGTGTATCACTTCACCAGGCTGGTAGAAGCTGCCGTGGTAGTTGCATCCCGCCTGGGTGGAGGTGGGGATTGGAGAGGAAAAGGGTTTTGCATGAGTTTTTTCGGTAATGAGTAGAAGAACTATGGCGGAGAATGCAACGGAGAAGAATGCCATGATCTGAAAGAAAATCAAAGTTGCTTAGCTAGAGCTGACCATAAATAACCTTTGCTCAATCTTCATCAACAAATAGACATAAAATATTACCTTTCTAAAATAAATAATCTGATTTCGACAATTATAGTGCCACGTACGGCACCAGTCTCTAGTTGCGCTTCGATACGTAATGCCTTCTGACTGCAGCATGTTGTTCAGGTTATTAATCATGTTTTGAATCAATTCCGTGATATATTAACGTTCACCGACTCATTCTTGCCTTGGCTGTTCAAAGAGAGGAAAAAATTTTCCAGCTGATAAATCTTACGAGAGGATCCTGAATTATACATTATTTCACGAAATGCTGTGGCTTCTTTTTTCCTCATTTGTTTTTCTAGGGCGTGACGGTTATGTTTTAGCGAATTTACTTTTCCAGTTCAGCTTACCTTGCGGAAAAAAGACAAAATGTAATCATTGTTTCTTATGCTAAGAGAATGAAATTTCAAGTATGTGCTGTGATGCTTTTTTAAGATGCATTAGAATGTGGAAGATGAAAGCTCCTTTTTGTGACGTTAGGTTTTTCCACTCTGAACTATCTAGGAGATATGAACTTTGAAAACTGCGTCTACTGTATTTCTACAACAACTCTTGGGGGGAAATTAGTGACTCAAATGGAGCACTCGCTTGCGGGAAAGAGCCGTCACTCTCAATAGGCACCGAGATCCTACCCCGAACTGGACTGTAGCAATAACAGCGAGAACTTGACTTTGGTTCCAACAGCGACCTTATTCTCCTCCAAAAGGGGTCAAAAACGTAATCGACACTTGTTACAATATCAACACTTATTAGAACATCTACTGACCACTCACAATTCACTTCACTATGATGATGACTTTCGCTCAGGTTGTCGAAACGTCAGTCAATGTCACCACAAACATTCCTTCTCAGGACTACACTCACCCGGACGATCATACTTTACCAACTTAGAATATGACATCCTGGATGCAAACCATTTACATGCAGTGAATTTTGAAGTGTTAATAAGCGAGCTAGTCCTGCATGTATCAACTCACAAAGACTAAGTACTTATATATTCGGCATAGTTGAAAAATCAACGATCAGCTAAACTATTCAATATCAGAACAAGTCAAGTCAGCAAAAGCATTCGTCTTGAAATAATAAATCAACAACATAACAGGTTCTAAATTAATCCTATAGAATTGAAAGAAAACCGCAATTTCTTAAAGGAGTATTTTCACTGAATAGAGCTCAACGCTGATTAAACTTTTTCAGATTTGACTCAGGCAATTACGCTGTTTTCCCGATTAGTTACTGTCGCCTTTTTAAAGTATTTTTGTTGATTATCACGAAAAGTAAGCAATTTACCTTGAAAATGAAACGTTGAAAAGATAAGGTATTGTTTATGACATTTACCGAAACGGCTAAATACGAAAAACCTAAAGCGAATCATTAAAAAGCCAAGCAAATCTGAAAGCTAATTGAATATGGCGAGACTTACTTAGACGGCTAAATTTTACGGCTAAACTCGCATAAAATACGATAAGAGATAAAACACAGATAAAGCTGTAAAATAAATAGGTACTGAATTTGTTATTTCCCCGACACTTTTTTTCGCAATCGTTTGAATTAGCCGTTAGTATTACAACCTGGCCTTTTTGCAGTAAAAAAAAAAAAATGGGACAGCTTTTAGTGATGCTCGGACTCTATATACTGTAAAAAATGTCAATTGATAATTACAGCGGTCAGTGGTACTTTACTAGGAAACAAATACATTTGTTCCGCTGGTTTTAATTTTGACTCAGTTCTGACTGACTCAGTTCTCATTAGATGCAAACTGTTAGGGTGTGTACGGTTTGCCTACTAGAGAAAATTTTCTTGACAACGTTCCTGGTAATTTAAGATCATTCATAGGTGATATCTCGCTACTTTCGTTTTTCCGCTTGTTGGAGAATTGCTGAAACTTTTTCCTACAAAATTACTGAGTGAATCTGTGTATTCGTCGCATCCCATTTTTTTTTTCAATTTACCAAAAACCTTAAACATAGAAGAATTAAAAAGGAAAAGGTACAATGAACATTTGCACAAAAGAGAGACAGAGAGAAAATAGCTTAACTACAGGTTAAAAGAAAAAAAACCCAAAGAAAAACGGCATGAACAGTAGCGTTATTGGATATTTTAAAAATCACGTTAATGCAAGAAGCCGGGAATAAGGCCTGAACGTTTAGATTTTCTTTGCAACCAAAACATGCATTTTGTTAAGAAATAAAGTTCACTCACCTCTCAGTTTAACTGAATTTCACCAGTTTTGTGCTTAAAGGCTCGTTTGATCTTTTCTTCTCTGGGAGTTTCGTAGATCAGAGTGGTAACTCCAAACAGTGAGCAGAACTTTAAAAGTACCCTGGCATCATGTCTTGGAAACACACATTCACGAGAAGAATGTTTGACATTTATTTTTACCAGCAGTCAATAATAGGAGATCGCGATGATTAAAACTGGAGATGATAGTGTTAGTTCTGTGTGACTTGTTGTCAGTTTTGTTAGTTCTAAGGTAACAAATTAAGTCACCCTGAATAATGTTTCTTCACCCGAATACTGTTTTCACACTTGTTACAATAGCGATCGTATCTTTATAATAACAATAATAATAATAATAATAATAATAATAATAATAATAATAATAATAATAATAATAATGGTTTATTCACAACATATCCATATCTATGGAAAAGCTAAAACTACAAAACTAGAAAAAAAGCTGAAATTTATGTACACGTATACAACGTCAAATTTAAGAAAATTTAAGGAAAAGGTCTTAGGTCATGACATGAGGCAGCTTGATTTCAAATGGTCCTTACAAAGTTTACAATACTGTACAATTTCTAATGTTCACTGGTAAGGAATTGAAAATTGCAGAGGCCGGAGTCCTGAAAAGTTCCCTATATAAGGGGAACTACAAGGCTCGGGCGACATTATTATGCCGTTCTTATTGAAACACAGTGTCTGCTATACGGATAGCTGAGTTCGGGAACTATAGGCCTCAGGCCCCGACAAAACGTTTAGCCTTATTTCGACCTCTTCGTATCCTTTCACGGGAAGCAGGTTTGCCAATTTTTTTCTGAATAAATGTACACCCTATTATGCATAAATATGAATTTCTTATAGAAGAATGACAGTTTTCTTGTGAAGGGATGGGGTGCGGGGGGGGGGGGGAGGGGGAACCCTTTCCTCATACACAGAACAGAAATTTCCGAAAAAAAAAAGTACAACAGGGTAGCTCTTTCAGAAGTAAAACAACTGCTATCAATAGGAGTCCTGACTTACGAAAAAAAACCTATACTAATTGTTTTCTTGGAACCTATTTCCGGTCATTTCAGGTATTCTTAATGCGGAATAGCCCAAGAAGAAAGAATTTAAATTATGCATGCGTGTGCCGTCTGGCCTGGAGTTTAAAGCCCTTGTACTCAAAATATTTGCTTTTTGGAACCGATTTCAGAACTGACATAGGTAAGGTAAAAAGGAGAGTCAGACACGAACCACAGGACACCCACAAACCTAACATACCACCCCCCACCCCTGAAGGCCCCCCTTAAACGCCTGGCTATGCCATGCTGATGAGTCCTAACAAGAAAGAAACCTCTGTTCGTGGCTGGCACTCCATGTGGAAAGTGGCTGTGTGCGTGCGTGCAGGTCTATGTCAGCCAGCCTGGTGAAAAAAATATACTTAAAGGATTATCAGTACAGACGAGCTGTTTAGTTAAGCCTCTGTACAAGGAAAAAGCCGTTTGTGGGGGATATGAACGGAGGGTGGGGGCTCAGAGAAAACGGGTGAAGGAGAGGGGGGCTTGAAAGACGCACCAAAACGATTGGAAATTACACAGCACTTAAAGTTAGGCCTTGGAGAAGGCAGTTTAATTTATCTTCAGTCTTAGATTACTTCATCAATGCCTAGTTTTTCCCCGTAAAAAAATTCCAATCAGTTTCGGTACAAGGCTATCCGTAACCTGACTAGATGCTATTTGGAATGAAGGCTAAAAACGAGAGGAGGCTAAGTTCCGTACCAAGACAATCGTACGTACTAATGTTGGCCTTCGCCTCGTTTATGAAGGCTTTTTCCCAGTCCTTCACTGTCAATCCGTTTCAGTGAAGTACCGTAAATGATATATTAGACGCCCACTCTCTAATAAACGCCTCGGATCCAATTAACCCCCCCTCTAAGATAGGCATTTGGAGGTAAACGCCCTTCCCAAATAAACGCCCCGGTCTAGTAAGCGCTTCTTGCGAACAGTTGTCTGAGTCAGACCAGCTAATCAGACCAAATTTCTGGATGACATATCTTAGATCACAATATTGACAAAGACAGGAGCCCATAATGGGCTCCTGACAAAGACAATGAAATTAAACGTAATAACGATGATTTGGTGTTGATGATATCGAGAAGTGCTTTCTAATGTAGAGTTTTCCTCACGTTCATTGTATAGCTGGCTTTGAATTTAGCAAAAGTTGAACCTTTGTTTTAGTACTTAATCGGGCAAATGTAGTTTATTCATTTATTAACAATATTTAAACAGAGATGCCCAGTTCAGCATAGGCTGGTTTAAATGGGGCTCTGTAAACTATCTAAAAACTATCTACAAAGTAATTAGGACACAATAAACAATAGAAGGCAGAATAAACAATGAAAGGCCCGTGTCCAATAAATGCCCAAAGAAAATCCCCAAAATTTGATAATTGCTCATTAGAACATTTACGGTATCCGAAACTGAAACGACTTTCTCGTTCACAGCACGTCACCCGAAACGCTTGCCGGGATAGACCGGACGAGTCCCGAACATGGCGTCAGTTTTCAGCATGTTGCACAATATTTCTTTTCTACGTGACATAAATCGATATCTGCTGAATTCTAGTTGAATCTGACAATTTTGCTTTCAGGCAGAGACAGAAGCCCCTAGGCTCTGAAAAGAGAAAGTGAATACTGAAAGCAAAAATAGAACACTTGGGGAGTTGGGAAGGAGGAGAACTGTGTAGCCCTCCCCTGCTCATTTCTCCACCTGGCTCTTGCCGGCGCTGAGCTAATCCCACCCCCCTCCCCCACCGAAAAAAGGATGCGAAAAATGTTGTAGTCGTTTGGTAGACTCCAGTGCTACTCCAAACTTCGTTATTATTCAAAGTGGCGACGACAGGAACCCCGACAACTGAACTGTAGATCACCTTCACATCCTCACTGACTACTGTTTCACGCGTTTAAATAAAAAACTAACTGAATAAAAAATCAAATAACGGAAAGGTTAATTGCGTAGGGATATACAATTTGGGTTGACTTTATAAATTTTTGACTCTACACCGCATTGAAAGTAAAATTCTAAGCTTTCGACTCTGCGAGATTCTTGTTCACAGTGACTTGGTCAGGTCGCGTGACTTGTGACCTGACCACCCTCGTCCAGATCGCTGCAACCTCCCCCCGTCTCTATGTAGGGTCGGCTTGCGGGCTCTGATGTAAATTGCCTCTCGAACTCCTCTCGTAAACCAGTCTGGATCTCTGTCCAAAATCCGTACCTCATCGATGTCGGCATCGTGTTCTGGCTTGTCTTTGTTGATGTGTGGAGACACTTCTGAGGAGGTGCAGCTCGGTCTCTTATGTTCTAAGAAACGTGCCTTGAATGATCTTTCCGTCAGGTCACACGTCACGTGACCTGACCAAGTCACTGTGAACAAGACTCTAGCAGAGTCGAAAGCTTAGAATTTTACTTTCAATACGGTGTAGAGTCAAAAAAATTTATAAAGTCAACCGAAAATAAACAATCATTAAAAGCCGCGTTTTCAGAAAGTTTTTCGCTTCCTTACTTATAAGCATTCGATTTCTCCCCCCCCCCCCCCCACAACGTAAACGATTGAAAGCGATAGACAACGCGCTTTCAAATACTAATGAGCGAAACTCAACAGATTTTCTACACCCAAGCGCTTATTACAATTGACCGATATGGACAACATTTGCTAATGTTTTCCAATGCAGTTACATATCATCAGTCACTATTATCCCAAAGTGAGAACTCAGTTTTCCTCAAATCGGTGATATCTGAGACCTTAATCCACTAGGGCCTCTATGCCGTCGTCCGCGGTCGCTATTTGCCAGTCATGGGCCTGGAAGTGGTGGTGCCGAAGGCGCATGCTTTATCGTACACTAGTACTCCGAATTCAGTACACACGGTTTTACTGCACTTGCTCTCTTGTATCACTTCACCAGGCTGGTAGAAGCCGCCCTGGTAGTTGCATCCCGGCTGGCTGGAGGTGGGGGTTGGAAAGAACAAGGGCTTTGCATGAGTTTGCGGTTCGGTGATGAGTAGAAGAACTATGGCGGAGAATGCAACGGAGAAGAATGCCATGATCTGAAAGAAAATCAAAGTTGCTTAGCTAGAACTGACCATAAATAACCTTTGCTTAATCTTTATCAACAAATAGACATACACTCACCCGGACGATCATACTTCACTGACTTATGATATGACATCCTGGGTGCAAACCATTTACATGCAGTGAATTTCGAAGTGTTAATAAGCGAGCTCGTGCCGCTTGTATCAACTCACAAAGACTGAGTACTTACGTATTCGGCATAGTTGAAAAATCAACGATCAGCTAAACTATTCAATATCAGAACAAGTCAAGTCAGCAAAACCATTCGTTTTGAAATAATAAATCAACAAAACAACAGGTTCTAAAGTAATCCTATAGAATTGAAAGAAAACCGCAATTTCTTAAAGGAGTATTTTCACTGTATAGAGCTCAACGCTGATTAAACTTTTTCAGTTTTGACTCAGGCAATTGCGTTGTTTTCCCGATTAGTTACTGTCGCCTTTTTAAAGTATTTTTGTTGATTGTCACGAAAAGTAAGCAATTTACCTTGAAAATGAAACGTTGAAAAGATAATGTATTGTATTTGACATATACCGAAACGGCTAAATACGAAAAAACTAAAGTGAATCATTAAAAAGCCAAGCAAATGGTGAGACTTAGTTGGACGGCTAAATTTTACGGCTAAACACGCATAAAATACGACAAGAGATAAAACACAGATAAAGCTGTAAAATAAATAGGTACTGAATTTGCTATTTCCCCGACACTTTTTTTCGCAATCGTTTGAATTAGCCGTTAGTATTACAACCTGGCCTTTTTGCGGTAAAAAAAAAAATGGGACAGCTTTTAGTGATGCTCGGACTCTATATACTTTAAAAAATGTGAATTGATAATTACAGTGGTCAGTGATACTTTACTAGGAAACAAATACATTTGTTCCGCTGGTTTTAATTTTGACTCAGTTCTGACTGACTCAGTTCTGATCAGATGCAAACTGATAGGGTGTGTACGGTTTGCCTACTAGAGAAAATTTTCTTGACAACTTTACTGGTAATTTAAGATCATTCATAGGTGATATCTCGCTACTTTCTTTTTTCTGCTTGTTGGAGAATTGCTAAAACTTTTTCCTGCAAAATTTCTGAGAGAATCTGTGTATTTGTCGCATCCCATTTTTTTTTCAATTTATCAAAAACCTTAAAGAGCCAGTGTCACCCAAAGCGCTTTGCGCGCCGAGGTACATTTTTCATATATGAAAAATACGCCATTTTCTTGATTGTCGTGAAGTCTGATTTGTAGCTTCTTCCATCGCTACTGTTAGCGATCCGAAAGCACTAGTGTGAATGTTGACTTCACATTTAAGTGTTGCCATATCGATTTCGTTGTATATTTCCGAATTCTAAAGTGTTTTCTCGGTGGAGAAGGAGATCTTTAAATTGGATGCCTCGTAGGGTTCAGGAAAGTTGTACCCTGCGAGCAGAGGCCCTTCGATCTTCCTAGATAAGTCGGGAAGATCGAAGGGCCTCTGCTCGCAAGGTAGAAAAGTTGAGGCGCAGGCCGAGTCTTCCGGGCTCTGCCAAAGTTGTACGGCTGAAGGAGTCCGTGTATCACTAGCGAGGGAAAGAAAAACATCTACGGGTTTCAACAATAGTACTGACACTGTGTTTGCCGAAATAGTGCTACATTCGTTGCCGAATGAAAACAGAAGGAACGTTGATTTACCACAAAATGACAGTAGCTACGGGCTTGCTCCAAAATAATGCTTCTAGTAATGAGTTTGTGCTGTTTTGCTTAATTATTCCTTGTGCTCACTGTCTGTTTATGTTTTATTTTTACAAAAAGTGTAAGTGGCTATTTTGGTTTTGCATCCATCGACATCGGTCGATACAATCGATCGCGCAATCAATCGATCGGACTGTAATAGATCCATGTATACGCATTGAATGCAAAGTCAGACCTTGAGTAGTTTTCTCCAGTGACATCTAGCGATGAAGACGTCAATATTCTTGCTACTTGTTTTTGTCTTATTATTTTTATATCGAGTGGAAGTGGCTACTCTGGTTTTACGTCCATCGACATCGATCGATCGATCGATCGATCGATCAATCGATCGGTTGTTATAAAAGCTCCATACGCGCTGACTACAAAGTCAGATCTAGAGTTGTTTTCTCCGGTAACATCTAGCGATGAAGACATTACTATTTTCAGAGGCTACTACTGTAAATGTCAGCTTGCTGAAAGGCCAGTGCGGCGGGGTATAATTTGCAAAACGTCCGGCAAACGCGCCAGCCAAACTTCAAAACAAACACACAATCGCGCAAACCACTTTGGGTGACACTGGCTCTTTAAACATAGAAGAATTAAAAAGGAAAAGGCACAATTAACATTTGCACAAAAGAGAGAGAGAGAGAAAATAGCTTAACTACAGGTTAAAAGAAAAAAACAAGGAAAAACGGCATAAACAGTAGCGTTATTGCATACTTTAAAAATCACGTTAATGCAAGAAGCCGGGAATAAGGGTTGAACGTTTAGATTTTCTTTGCAACCAAAACATCCATTTTGTTAAGATATAAAGTCCACTCACCTCTCGGGTTAGTTGAATTTCACCAGTTCTGTGCTTAAAGGCTCGTTTGATCTTTTCTTATCTGGGAGTTTCGTAGATCAGAGTGGTAACTCCAAACAGTGAGCAGAACTATAAAAGTACCCTGGCATCATGTCTTGGAAACACACATTCACGAGAAGAATGTTTAACATTTATTTTTACCAGCTGTCAATAATAGGAGATCGCGATGGTTAAAACTGGAGACGATAGTGCTAGTTCTGTGTGATTTGTTGTCAGTTTTGTTAGTTCTAAGGTAACAAATTACGTCTCCCTGAATAATGTTTCTTCACCTGAATACTGTTTTCACACTTGTTACAATAGCGATCGTATCTTTATAATAACAATAATAATAATAATAATAATAATAATAATAATAATAATGGTTTATTCACAACATATCCATATCTATGAAAAAGCTAAAACTACAAAACTACAAAAAAAGCGGAAATTTATGTACATGTATACAACAACAAATTTAAGAAAATTTAAGGAAAAGGTCTTAGGTCATGACATGAGGCAGCTTGATTTCAAATGGTCCTTGCAAAGCTTACAATACTGTACAACTTCTAATGTTCACTGGTAAGGAATTGAAAATTGCAGAGGCCGGAGTCCTAAAAAGTTCCCTATATAAGGGGAACTACAAGGCTCGGGCGACATTATTATGCCGTTCTATACATATACGGTTTTTAAGAACAATATAAGAACATTGAACCTTACGGGACTTTGACCGAGAAGTGTGACAATTTATATCATTTTTTTTTTCAAATACAATTTTTACTGTTTTATTGTTTTTAATAATATTTTTTTTATTTCTATATTTTATTCTTAGTTGGACAAAATATTATAACACGTAGTCATTCTTAATTATAGCTTAACTTAATTTATACACTTCCAAGAAGTTTTTATTTTTCTATTTTGTATTTTTATTTCGTGGCGCACCTGTAAACTAGCTTTTTAGCTAAGCGTGCTGACCACGTTAATAAAGGATTGATTGATTGATTGATTGATTGATTGTTCGTATTGAAACACAGTGTCTGCTATACGGATAGCTGAGTTCGGGAACTATAGGCCACAGGCCCCGACAAAACGTTTAGCCTTATTTCGACCGCTTTGTATCCTTTCACGGGAAGCAGGTTTGCCAATTTTTTTCTGAATAAATGTACACCCTATTATGAATAAACATGAATTTCTTATAGGAGAATGACAGTTTTCTTGTGAAGGGATGGGGTGCGGGGGGGGGGGGGGGGAGGGGAAACCCTTTTCTCATACACAGCACAGAAATTTCCGAAAAAAAAAGTACAACTGGGTAGCTCTTTCAGAAGTAAAACAACTGCTATCAATAGGAGTCCTGACTTACGAAAGAAAACCTATACTAATTGTTTTCTTGGAACCTATTTCCGGTCATTTCAGGTATTCTTAATGCGGAATAGCCCAGGAAGAAAGAATTTAAATTATGCATGCGTGTACCGTCTGGCCTGGAGTTTAAAGCCCTTGTACTCAAAATATTTGCTTTTTGGAACCGATTTCAGAACTAACATAGGTAAGGTAAAAGGTAGAGTCGCTTATGAGCCACAGAACACCCACAGACATAACATACCACCTCTGAAGGCCCCCCCCTTAAACGCCTGGCTATGCCATGCTGATGAATCCTAACAAAAAAGAAACCTCTGTTCGTGGCTGGCACTCCATGTGGAAAGTGGCTGTGTGCGTGCATGCAGGTCTATGTCAGCCAGCCTGGTGAAAAAAATATACTTTAAGGATTATCAGTACAGACGAGCTGTTTAGTTAAGCCTCTGTCCAAGGAAAAAGGCGTTTGTGGGGGTTACGAACGGAGGGTGGGGGGGGGGGGGTCAGAGAAAACGGGTAAAGGAGAGGGGAACTTGGAAGACGCACCAAAACGATTGGAAATTACACAGCACGTAAAGTTAGGTCTTGGAGAAGGCAGTTTACTTTATCTTCAGCCTTAGATTACTTCACTGAATGCCTAGTTTTTCCCCGTAAAAAAATTCCAGTTAGTTTCGGTACAAGGCTATCCGTAACCTGACTAGATGCTATTTGGAATGAAGGCTAAAAACGAGAGGAGGCTAAGTTCCGTATCAAGACAATCGTATGTACCGATGATGTTGGCCTTTGCCTAGTTCTGAAGGCTTTTTCCCTGTTCTTCACGGTCAATCCGTTTCAGTGTGACGTACCGTAAATGATATGCTGTATTAGACGTCCACTCTCTAATAAACGCCTCGGATCCAATTAACTCCCCTCTAAAATAGGCATTTTGAGGTAAACGCCCTTCCCTAGTAAACGCTCTTAATCTAATAAACGCCCCGGTCTAGTAAGCGCTTCTTGCGAAGAGCTGTCTGCGTCAGACCAGCTAATCAGACCAAATTTCTGGATGACGTATCATAGATCACAATATTGACAAAGACAGGAGCCCATAATGGGCTCATAACAAAGACAATGAAATTAAACGTAATAACGATGATTTGGTGTTGCTGATATCGAGAAGTGCGTTCTAATGTAGAGTTTTCCTCAAATTCATTGTATAGCTTGCCTTTGAATTTAACAGAAGTTGAACCTTTGTTTTAGTACTCTTTCGGGCAAATATAATTTATTTATTTATTTATTAACAATATAATAATAATAATAACAATAATAATAATAATAATAATAATAAAAATAATAATAACAACTTTATTTATGTGTCAAATTGATATTTAAACAGATGGCCAGTTCGTCATACGCTGGTTTAAATGGGGCTCTGTAAACTATCTAAAAACTATCTAATTAGCATCCTAGGATACCCAGGGGCAGATAGTCGGGGCGAGAGGCAGATAAAACGGGCGAAATCGGTGCGAGCGAAAGTTTACAAGACGGGCTGGAACAGCCCCTGGGAGGATACCTTTAACGGACTAGTTCAAGAGCCCATTTGCGTTCTTGCTTTTGATTGAGCACAAATTTGGAGGCATTGTATTTTTTGTGCCCAATCAACGATCAGCTTATTTTCCCGTTCCTTTCGTGACGTCTTATACAGAGTCTAATGTAATTTTTGCAGTCAATAATTTATGTGTTTTTGTGAATTTTGTTGTGAATAAATTGTGAATTGTACAATTGTGAAAAAGTAAATCTTGTACCCAGATCTCATGCACTCGTGCGTATACTGAAATAAACTTTCTGTCTCGCTCATTCGATAGGCCTACCATCGAAGAAAGATTCAGGAAAATGGAACCCACAAAGCCCAGAAATCAAGAAATTCGGCAAGGGTACTCAAGGAAAAAAAACATTTTGCATGAAAAATAGATCGAGGTACTGTGAAAAGTTCATACCTTAGGTGTGAACTTTTAGGAGCATGCAGTAAGGATTTACCTGCGATCCACAACTTGTCTTTGCGTTTGCTACAAACTACACGCTTCTAAAAGTTCGTGAACTTTTCACAAGAACTCAATCTGATTTTCGAGCTTGTTTTCTTTTTCCTTGATAACCCTTGCCAAATTTCTCGATTTCTCGACTTTTTGGGTTCGCTCACAGCACGTCACCCGAAACGCGTGCCGGGATAGACCGGACGAAACAAGGAGGTCTAGTCCCGAACCTGGCGTCAGTTTTGTTGCACAATATTTCTTTTGTGCATGACATAAATCAATATCTGCTGATCATGAACTCTAGATGAATCTGACAATTTTGCTTTCAAGGAGAGACAGAAGCCCCTTGGCTCTGAAAAGAGAAAGTGAATACTGAAAGCAAAAATAGAACACTTGGGGAGTTGGGAAGGAGGAGAACTGTGTAGCCCTCCCCTGCTCATTTCTCCACCTGGCTCTTGCCGGCGCTGAGCTAATCCCACCCCCCTCCCCCACCGAAAAAAAGATACGAAAAACGTTGGAGTCGTTTGGTAGACTCCAGTGCTACTCCAAATTTCGTTATTATTCATAACATAACAATAACCTTTATTTGCATGACTATAATTATTTACAGTATTGCAAAAGGTACGTTAAAACAAGAACAACAAGATAAAGAAATAATTATTAGGCGGCGCGACGTCTCAAACGTCGCTGCCGTCTCATAAAATGCAAGGCACATTCCTGAATTGTCGGAAGTCAGTAGACTTAGTCTCCGCACGGGCTCTAAACAATCGGGCTCGTTATAATGACGTGGATTTTAGGAGATTGATAGCTAATGTTTCAAATACCGCACGATTTGTTGGTGACACGGATTTTTATAAACAGAAGTGTGAAGCGTAATTTTGTTGTTTTGAGTTTCGCGGCGTATTGAAGTTGAGTAAAGGTAAGCGCTGAAATGTTTATTTCGCTGTTTTTCAGGACATTTCATTTTTAAGGGGCAGTGTTTACAAAGGCTAGCGAGAACTTGGGAGTTGTGTGCGTCCAATGCCCATCCGCGCTCACGTGCGTTCTCTCAGTGCACGAAACGGAAAGCAATCTATGAAATCTATACCTGCCACTGTAAACCCGGCCCTTACAGAATCAAAGCTGGAAATAACTTCCATAGTTTAATAAATAGCGTTCCAAAAAAACTAGAACACTAAAAAAAGGAAAACAGTGAACAAAAAAATTCGGTGGTGATGAAATCTCAATCAAATAACAAACAAGGCCTGAGTATCACCAATCTAAATTGATTCCGTCGCACCAGGTCAGAAATACATTTCTGCCTTTCGGTTCTGCCCAATTCTTAGAATTTTGGTTGTCTGAACTTGTCTGAGACATCTCAGTCTTTCGTTTGTCTTTCTATGGCTTCAAACTAATTTAATAAAGTTTCATTCGTTTTAGTTAACAAATAAAAAAGCCAAAACCGTGCTTTGTTCTGTGATAAAGCACGCAAGGAAGTGACGAGAGCACGAAAGAAGTGTAGGGTGAACACGAGCCGCAGGCGAGTGCTTCTCCCCACTTCTTGAGTGCTCTTGTCACTTTCTTGAGTGCTTTATCACAGAACAAAGCACGGTTTTGGCTTTTTTATTTGTTTTATAATAAAGCTTTGCTCACATTTGTAAAGAAACTGGCTTTTATTGCAAGAAATCAAGTTTTTTTTCACAGCTTGCAAGCGCGCGCAAGAAAGGATTTCAGCTTGCCAGCGCGCGCAGAATGGCGTCACGGGCTACTCCGTGCATCTGTACTCTGATAAGGCACGCTGTTTCAACCAATCAGAGCGCGCGTTATATCGAAACTTTATTATAATCTGTATTAGAGCACGGGTTAACACGCAAAAATATAAACGTCACGAGTCGGTTAGCTATCTCAGCATTGACGTGAATATGTCTTCCAGATGTCTCTAGAAACACAGCTTTCTGACGATAAAAAATTGGTCTGAACCCCTACGTGAAATCAAGAATACTAGACAAAATGGAGTTTGAGCTCAAAAGAGGAGAAGTAAAGCTTTTTGAGCAAAAAGCGTTTCCGCCTGTTGTAGCTTAAGGATATCACGGTGTAAGAACGATTTAAATGAGTCGTACAGGGGAGTCGTGCATGTTCGAGTTGGACTTCGAGTTCGAGTTTGAGTTAGACTTCGAGTTAGACTTCGAGTTGGACTTCGAAAGTAACTAAGTAGAGTATACACTTAGCTCAGGGCACCGCAAGCCACGTGAGTTTGCCATTTTGAATAAGCCACAGAAAGCTAATAAGTCAGCACTGCATTGCAGTTTTACAACAAGTCAAATTTAAATTCGTTCATTTATTTCCTTGAGGAGTTAGTTCTACAGTTCGTTCACGTTGTTGAAGGTTTTCGGAAGCTACGGACAATTACTAATAAAAATAGCACATTTTAGTGGAGTAGGGGGCAACAAGTCTCTACCAAATCAATTAATTAAATTAAATCGGTTGTTAAATTTCATAGCGAACGGTCTATAAAATGGGGTGGGAAGGCCTGCGCGACTCCTACTTCACGTCTTTGTTCGCCTCGCCTTATCTCGGTCGTTTGACCAATTTTGCTTCTTTTGTTTTTGTATTGGGTTTAGTTTGGAGGATTTTTATCCAGTGACTGAATTGAGCCGTTACAACTTAGGCGTCGCATTTTTTAAGACTTTGATCTAGAGGTCATATCTCATCAATTTTCTGATAACCGGTGGATTCTTTTGGCTCGCACTGTTTGTTATTCTCAGTTAAATTTGACCTCTGATCGTTTGTACGACTTAGTGTGGTTTCTATGCCGCTTGTAGTGGCATATTAGGTTCGTTGAATTTGGCTCGTTTAGGAACTTGATCTCTCTCCTCCGCAGAGGCTCCTTCACGTCCTTCACTGGGGGAAGGCGAAAAACACGAAAAATGAAAATATAAAATAAGAGGCCTCTGCGGAGGAGAGAGGAACTTGATAGGGTTTTTCAGCCTCTCATCTTATATTTGTGACAATAAAGGATCTGAAATATTATCTTCAACCGGGTCCGGCTTATTTTTTTAATTCTGTTGCAGGGTGTTGTGTTTCGCATCACGGAGTGTGATCTATAGCCATTTATTAAAATGACAAATGTTGCGCTTGGAACCATCTTCAGCATTCCGTGATTTCAAGAGATATTTCGTAACGAAAAGAATCAAGATTCCAGGTTATAGATGTGTCTAGATACCTTAAGGGGTCCATAAGGGAAGAGGTTGGAGAATGAGCTCTTTTCGCCTTCTTAGTCAGCAAGTATTTCTCGTGGGTTTTGGAGTGTTCGAATTGTTTTTTTTCCCTTCGTGGGCAGAATTTTTTGTGTTAAGTGACCCCTCTCCACCCTCCCTCGAGAATCGATGCGTGACGATCTACAAAAAAAAAATGAAACAGATGAAAGAAAGGAAAGCAAGTACAATTCAAAGATCAACTCGAAGTGCAACTCGAAGTCCAACTCGAAGTCTAACTCGAACTCGAACTCGATGTCCAACTCGAGGTTTCAGGATTCCCGTCGTACAGAGGACACTGGTCACAAACAAACAAAGTTCTCAAGTTGCATACACACATTTAATTCCTTACATACCCGAAGTGCAAATTGTCCATAACGGGTCACCGGAAACCACGAACTACTGAAGTTAATTTTTCCTTAAGAAAAGGGGAGGGGGAGGGGAGGGGGTGAGAGACTGTGCGCCGCCTGTAAATTCATCAGAATTTCTTGTTATGATATTAATAACAGATTATCAAGTGACGCCATTCTAGATAACAGGATACTGTCACGCAAATTATTCAATAATGAAATATAATTCGTCAATCGTAAATTAAGATAAATATCTTAGGAGTTCATCAGTTTAATCACCAGGCCGGAGTAAGATAGCTGCTGAAAATTATGGAGATGACTTTGTATTTGAGCGAAAAATTCATTTCTAAGTTTGAAATATTTCGGGCAATAGCAGAGGAAGTGAATTTTATCTTCAATTGCATTGGAGTCGCAAACTGGACATAACCTTTTGTCGTGAGGAGTTTGGTTATGCCTTCCAGTTTCGATCATAAGTTTATGATTGTTTATGATTGCTTGGCGACGACAGGGACCCCGACAAAACTGTAGATCACCTTCACGTCCTCACAGACTACTGATTCACGCGTTTAAATAAAAAACTTAATAAATAAAAATTCAATTAGCGGAATAGTTAATTGTGAAGGGATATATAATATCGGTTGACTTTATAAATTTTTGACTATGCACCGTATTGAAAGTAAAATTCTAAGCTGTTCACAGTAACTGGGTTAGGTCGCGTGACGTGTGACCTGACCAGCCTCGTCCAGATTGCTAGAAGGTTGTTTCTTCCCCCGTCTCTATATAGGGTCGGCTTGTGGGCTCTGATGTAAATTACCTCTAGAAATCTTCTCGTAAACCAGTCTGGATCTCTGTCCAAAATCTGTGCCTTGTCGATGTGGACATCGTGTTCTGGCTTGTCTTTGTTGATGTGTCGAGACACCTCTGAGGAGGAGCTGCTCGGTCTCTTATGTTCTAAGAAACGTGCCTTGCATGATCTTTCCGTCAGGTCACACGTCACGTGACCTGACCAAGTCACTGTGAACAAGACTCTAGCAGAGTCGAAAGCTTAGAATTTTACTTTCAATACGGTGTAGAGTCAAAAAAAATTAAAAGTCAACCGAAAATAAAAAATCATTAAAAGCCGCGTTTTCAGAAAGTTTTTCTCTTCCTTACTTATAATCATTCGATTTGAATAAATTTGACAATTGACCGATATGAACAACATTTGCTACTGTTTTCCCATGCAGTTACATATCATCAGTCACTATTATCCCAAAGTGATAACTCAGTTTTCGTCAGATCTGTGATAACTGAGACCTTAATCCACTAGGGCCTCTATGCCGTCGTCTGCAGTCGCTATTTTCCAGTCATGGGCCTGGAAGTGGTGGTGCCGAAGGCGCATGCTTTATCGTACACTAGTACTCCGAATTCAGTACACACGGTTTTACTACACGTGCTCTCTTGTATCACTTCACCAGGCTGGTAGAAGCCGCCGTGGGTAGTTGCATCCCGGCTGGCTGGAGGTGGGGGTTGGAAAGAACAAGCAGCTTTGCATGAGTTTGCGGTTCGGTGATGAGTAGAAGAACTATGGCGGAGAATGCAACGGAGAAGAATGCCATGATCTGAAAGAAAATCAAAGTTGCTTAGCTAGAACTGACCATAAATAACCTTTGTTTAATCTTTATCAACAAATAGACATACACTCACCCGGACGATCATACTTCACTGACTTATGATATGACTCCTGGGTGCAAACCATTTGCATGCAGTGAATTTTGAAGTGTTAATAAGCGAGCTCGTGCCGCTTGTATCAACTCACAAAGACTGAGTACTTAAGTATTCATAGTTGAAAAATCAACGATCAGCTAAACTATTCAATATCAAAACAAATCAAGTCAGCAAGAGCATTCGTTTTGAAATAATGAATCAAAAAGTAGACAGGTTCTAAATTAATCCTTTGGAATTGAAAGGAAACGGCAAATTCGGAGCGGAACTTATTAATGAAGATAAATTAAACTAAAACAAGTTGTTCATTTAAAGTAACACTTTCACTTAGAGCTAAACGCTGATTAAACTTTTTTCAGATTGACTTGTTTTCCCGATTAACTACTGTCGGCTTTTTAAAACTATTTTTGTTAATTACCACGAAGTTGAAAATGAAACGTTTGAAAAGCTAAAAGTGTATTGTATATGACATTTACGAACGGCCAAATACGAAAAACTAAAGCGAATCGTTAAAAAAACCAAGCAAATCTGAAAGCTAATTGAATATGGCGAGACTTACTCGGACGGTTAAATTTTACGGCTAAACTCATATAAAATACTTTAAAAGATGAAACACTGATAAAACTGTAAAATAAATAGCTACAGAATTTATTTCCGTAACATTTTTGGCAATCGTTTGAATAAAAAACAAAACGGGGCAGCTTTCAATGATGCTCGGACTCTGGGAAACAAATCGATTTGTTCCGCTGGTTTTAATTTTGCCTTTCTTTAGATTGACTCAGTTTTGATGCAAACTTTTAGGGTGTGTACGGTTTGCCTACCAGGGAGAATTTTCCTGACAACTTTAGTTTACATGATTTATGGGTAATATCTCGCTATTTTCTGTTTTCTGCGAATCGGAGAATTGCTGAAACTTTTTCTTACAAAATTACTGAGAGACTTGGTATATTTGTACTCATCTATTTTTTCAATTTATCAAAAACCTTATACACACAAGAATTAACAAGGAAGAGGTACAATTGACACTTGCGCAAAAGAGAGAGAGAGAGAGAGAGAGAGAGAGAGAGAGAGAGAGAGAGAGAGAGAGAGAGAGAGAAATAGATTAAGTACAGATTATGTACAGATTATTGCAGGTTTTAAAAATCATTCTAATGCAAGAATCCAGGGGTAAGGTTTGAACGTTTGGATTTTCTTAGAACCAAAACATCCATTTTGTTAAGATATAAAGACCACTCACCTCTCGGTTTAACTGAATTTCAGCAGCTTTGGGCTTAAAGGCTCGTTTGATCCCTTCTTCTCTGGGAGTTTCGCAGATCAGAGTGGTAACTCCAAACAGTGAGCAGAACTATAAAAGTACCCTGGCATCACGTCTTTGAAACACACATTCACGAGAAGAATGTTTGACATTTATTACTTCATTCAGTTTATTAGTCGATTCAGGAGTCCATAACAGGAGATCGCGATGATTAAAGCTAAAGATAAAGTGTTAGTTCTGAGTGACTTGCTGTCAGTTCTGTTAGTTCTAAGGTAACAAATTAATTAGAGGGGCACAAATGTCACCCTGAATGTTTCTTCACCTGAATACTGTTTTCGCACCTGTTACAATAGCGATCGTACATTTTTATTTGAAGTGTATACAGTGTCAGCTATACGGATAGCTGTCTTCCGGAACTAAAGGCCCCAGTCCCCGACAAAACATTTAGCCATATTTGGACGGCTTTGCATCTTTCCACGGGAAACAGGTTTGCCAATTTTTTTCCAAATAAATGTACACCCTATTTTGAATGAATATGTATTTCTTATAGGACGGATGGGGTGGGGAGGGGGGAGGAGATTTGGGCGGCGGAAGTCTCCGCCCTGAAGTTTGAACTCTTCCGTTTTTATGTATATACTAAGTTACTTTATGGAAATTCATTGTACCCTTTCCGCGTACATAGAACAAAAATTCATCAGGGGAGCTCTTTCAGAAGTAAAGCAACTGCTATCAATAGGAGCCCTGACTTAAACTAAAAAATGTATATTAAGGGGCCGATTACGTGAGCCGGGCTGGCTCGATCTACCGAGATGACTGCTCACCCCGGTATTACACGAGGCGAGCCAGCCCACCTGCGGCTCAATTTAGAAGCTGTCATGTGAAAAGATGGCTACTTCAAAGAGCATGAGTCGAGTCTTTTTACTTTCGCTAATCCATTGTTTTGGTGTATTATTTTCAGTTTTAGGTAACTTTATGGTCTGATAAACTGTTATATAGAAAGAGAAATATCGATATTCTGGAGAGCCATTTTGCTCTGAAGCAAAATTTAGTGACGAGAAAGTGTTGGCCCGGCAGTCGCAATTACATGGGAAATTTTCAGCCTGGCTAGACGAGATCCCAACATCACGATGCCGGGATCCCAGCTAGCCGGGCTGAGATTTTTCCATGTAATTGCAAAGTTGATTTTTAATGTGTTTCACAGACGTGCCGAGATCCCGGCAAACTGGGCCAGCCCGACTAACTGGGCCAGCCCTCCTCATGTAATCGGCCCCTAATTGTTCTCTTGGAACCTATTTCTGGTCATGCTGGGATTTCTTAATGCGGAATAGTCCAAGAAGAACGAATTTAAATTATGCATGCGTGTGCCGTCTGGCCTGGAGTTCAAAGCCCTTGTACTCAAAATATTTGCTTTTTGGAACCAATTTCAGAACTGACATAGGTAAGGTAAAAGGTAGAGTCGCACATGAGCCACAGGACACCTACAGACCTAACATACCACCCCCCACCCCTGAAGGCCCCTCCCCCCTTAAATCCCTGGCTATGCCATGCTGATGAGTTCAAACAAGAAAGAAACCTCTGTCCATGGCTGGCATTCCACGAGTAAAGTGGCTGTGCGTATGCATGCAGGTCTATGTCAGCCAGACTGGTGAAAAAATGTACTCTAAGGATTATCAGTACAGACGAGCTGTTTAGTTTAGCCTCTGTACAAGACCAAAAGCCTATCACCCTGACAAGGTAAAAGGCGTATGTGGGGATATGAAAGGAGGGTGTGGGGGTCAGAGAAAACGGGTAAAGGGGAGGGGGACTTGAAAGACTCACCAAGACGATTGGAAATTAATTACACAGCTCTTAATTATTCTTGATGCCTTGGAGAAGCCAATTTAATTTATCTTTAATCTTACTACTTAATTCAACGCCTAATTTCCCCCGTAAATAAATTCCAATCAGTTTTGGTACAAGGTTATCCGTAACCTGACCAGATGCCATTTAGAATGAAGTTTAAAATCGAGAGGAGGCCAAGTTCCGTATCTAGACAGTCGTACGTACTAATGTTAGCCTTTGCTTAGTTCCTGAAGGCTTTCTTCCAGTCCTTCACGGTCAATCCGTTTCAGTGACGTACCGTAAATGATCTATTAGACGCCCACTATCTAATAAACGCCTCGTTTCCAATAAACGACCCTCCAAAATAGGCATTTTGAGGTAAACGCCCTTCCCTAATAAATGCCCTTTATCTAATAAACGCCCCATGTCTCAAGGACCTCAAGTGCTTTTTGCGAACAGCTGTCTGAGTCAGACGAGCTAATTAGATCAAATTTCTGGATGACGTATCACAGATTACCGTATTGACGAAGACAATGAAAATTAACGTAATAAACAATGATCTGGTGTTGCTGATATAGAGAAGTGCGTTCTAATGTAGAGTTTTCCTCTCATTCATTAATTGCATAGCTGCCTTTCATCTAACAAAAGTTGAACCTTTGTTTTAGTACTTGATCGGGCAAATATAATCAGATAATAAACGCCTATCTCTACTAAACTCCCCTAGAAAATCCCAAAAATTTTATAAACGTTAATTAGATCATTTACGGTATCCGATTTTCGCTCAGAGCACGTCACCCGAAACGCGCGCCGGGATAGATCGGGTGAAACAAGGAGGCCAAGTTCTTAACCTGGCGTCAGTTTTCGGCATGTTGCGCAATATTTCTTTTGTACGTGACATAAATCGATGAGTGCTGAATTCTAGATGAATCTGACAATTTTTTCTCCAGGCGGTGACAGGAACCTGTGGCTCTGAGATTGTACATGTGAATGAATGAAAAAGCAAAAGTGAATACCGTAAACTGCCGCTTATAAGCCCCCCCCCGCCCCACCTCCGGTGATAGGCCCATCTTCCTGTGAACAAAAAAGTATATCCAGTTATAAGCCCCCTCTAGTTTTCCTTGTTTCCTTGTTTCCTGAGAGAGTGCTTTTTAAAGCACTCTCACAGAACACTGCCAAAATCGGTGAACTCTGAGCTTCTGTTTTGTTACGTCCCGGTTACGTTCATGTTGTTACAGTTTTGATTTTGTTGTTAATATTGAATTTGATTTATTATGACGTTTCAAAGGTTAATTAAAAACTGGTAAATAAAAAGACGTATTTCGATCAACACTGTTGTGGCTCATTTCGAAACGTATTTTTTTATTCTGCCTATAAGCCCCCCCCCCCTCCCCGGATATAAGCCCCTCCGTTTATAAGCCCACCCAAAACCCATTACGAAGTTGTATAAGCCCAGGGCTTATAAGCGGCAGTTTACGGTACTGAAATCAAAAATAGAACACTTGGGGAGTTGGAAAGGAGGAGAACTGTGTAGCCCTCCCCTACTCACTTCTCCACCTGGCTTTTGCCGGTGTGGGCAGGATTGTACAACTCGCCCTTGCATCATTAACGGCCGTTTAAACAGCAAACTAGCGACCTTCAGATCAGACTACGAGTGCGACATTAAGTACCACCACAACTTTCGAATTTCAAACTAGTGACTTCCCCAGAGCCACTACTTCTTTTTGGGGAAGAAAGCTCTGTTTACGATATTGGCGAGACAGATCTCAATCTAAAGCACGCAATATAGGATTGAAAAATCGTAGTCGAGCTCATTCTCGCACTCGTAGTCCGATCTGAAGGTCGCTCCTTTCTTTTTCGTTGCGAAACTCGCCCTAAGTCTTATTTACATTAATACAGAGTAACCGCTGCCCAGGCTAGCTGCCACTTACATTTCATTTCTGGGATGCCCCCCGGCATAACGACGACTCAAATAACCGGACACTGAGGTCCATTTGACAAACCTACTTCTGTTTGTGAGCATTTTCTTGCTAATCCTATCCGTGTTATCGCTCGTATCCTTCATTTCATATTCATACTACGAGCCTCATTACATGAAGCCAGAGAGTCACATCGTATAGATTTAGCGAAAAACCTTTAGAATCTTATGGTATGAACAAACGTAATGAAACGCAATCCTTCTTATACACTTTTGTAACACTGTGCGTTATTTCCTAGCACTCCTTCTTTGTCTAGCAACATTCTCGGTTGGTCTCGAATTGGTCTTTGTCTAGGTTAAAGAATCTTTGCCTAAGGAAGGCAGGGCATATTATTAACCTGATTAAATGTATAATTCTACGCTTTATTAGTTTTGCAGCAGTCCTTAGACTTCACATTACTCGAATACTCCCCACATGCGTTAATTTCTTGTTTTCTCTTTCGCTTAGTGTTCTCGTTCTCACTGTCTCTGTGCCTAAGAGCGGATGATCACACACGTGTACAAAATTACCCGCGCGCGAAACGCGAGGCCTCGCGTGGAGTACCTGCGGATGTCACGGTTGAGGGTGCTGAGTGCCTACGCTAAATCAACATTCTTATAGTATTAGCAAATCGACAATAACAAAACATGAGTCGCCTTTTTATGTTTCTAGGCCGATGGTTAGGAGAAAAAATAAGGCTATAGTGTAACAAGGACAGCATAATCTATTTTTAAAAGTACATTTGGCATATCAAGCTTTCAGGTTGTATATTAGTTGTATATAGGCATGTACTGGGCCTGAGTAGGTACGGAAATAACTATTAAAGACATTAAAGGACGATCTCTGGACTTCTGTCGGCAGTTTTAAATCTATTTTTATTTTGGTATGTCTGAGAAATTTGTCTATTTTGTCTACGGATTAACTTGGAGTAAGCCTTTTCCAGTTGCTAAAATTAAATCACTTGGGAAAATGAATTTTCAAACTGTATTATGTTTGTCTAATTATAAAATCTACATAAGCTAAAACAAGAATATTTACATCGTCGAGTTTGATTGATCAATCGTGTTGTCATGGTAATGTCACGGGATATTTGGCAATGCCATCGCGTCTTATTATGGTCTGACTTGGTCCCAAGGGACCTGGGTGCATTGTTATTTCAACTCGTGAACTGAGCAGTGAATATCCGGAGTGAATCGCTTCGAAATTTCTTCTCATGTGTGACTGAACGGTATTGCAGAATGGACTGTGAATTCGAAGGGGGGCGCAGATTGGTGTGTAGATTTATTTTGCAAACGTGTTTTGCTATTTCTTTTGGTAGCATTTATTGAGACCGGTAAACATTCAGTAATTTACTCGTTACAACGTGTGCTGAGGGAAATTTTAGCGCGATGTGCGTTACTTTGTTGATCGCGAAAGGACACTTTCGGCTCCTCTTACTTCTGTTGATAAAACTTTCTCATATTTATCACAGAGAAAACAGAACCGCAGGAATTACAACTACGATGCGGACGACATCATTGAAGGAAAACGCACGTTTAGCGTGGAAGAAAAGCTAAACAGCCCGAAATTTGCGGAGGGCGATTTTGTGAAGAGCTACAGCGGACACGGTGGGTCCACAAGAATTACTTTAAATTGCTGAATAAAATTTTGCAGTTGAAAACTTGCTTGCTTACTAGAATTTTTTATTATTTTAGAATTCACTCTTAAGCTCATACAAGAAAATGGCTTCACTTCGCCTGTTATAATCAAAAGTCCTGAGGGACTGAATATGCGGTACGTGAGCTTATATTTTGTTTAAAACATGAACTCCCAACGTGCGTGTTCGTAGGTTTCATTGAGGATGTTTGTTTCAACTTGTCGAATTTCTCGGTGAAGATTTAGAAACTTAAAGTACCTTAATTTTTCTCCCATTTTAGGGTTCCAAACAAAGATTTTACTGTAGAAGATGTAAAGAATTATGTCGGTAAGCTTTAATTTGAGTCTCTGAAGAGCTAGTATTTCGCTGTTTGGGTTGTTATACAAACTTGCATCGGTGTGTACATCATTTGATGTCGATCTTTTTCTGAGGTTATGTCTCTACAATGATTAGGAGCCCGGCGAATCTTGGATGTAATTGATGTCAACACACAGCAAGCCCTGGAAATGTCATTGCAGCAATGGGTGAAATACTTCACAAGTGAGGAGAGAGAGGAAATTTACAACGTAATTAGCTTGGAGTTTAGCCACACTAAGTTGGAGGAGTTGGTCGAACCGCCCGAAGTGGTGAGATAACTTTCTTTTAACATCTATCTTGCTCTTTGTTTATGGCAAGTTATTTTAAAGGCTCTCTTTTCCTGTCATGGTATAAATGGTTTGTGTTTGATTCGTGACTAGGTAATTTTCATTATTGTTTGCGTGTAAATCTATTAAATGCCACTGAGTTAATTCAGTAATAGTTATTTTTTATTAAAATTTCTTTCCAAAAATCGTTTATTCTTTGGGGTTGATAAATATCTCTTAGGCTCTAAGGGACTGATAATATTTTTTGTATACTCTGCTCATTGACAAATGAAACCGAATGAAAACGTAGCTTTGGACGAAAGGGAGTGATTTTCAAATAGAGGTTTTACGTTGCACTGAGTTTAGCTTACTGTGTGCTTGCAGAGTTCAATCCGTGCGAACTGGTAAAAGAAGGAAAAGCAAAAACGGGAATTTTCTGTCACCAAGAACTGCTGTTGGCTCCCAGTTCACAGCAAGATGATTTCAACGATGTTCCTTTCCTGTCCACACGCCCTCTAAAAACAAACCCCTGAAAACAACATACTAGGAAACCAAAACCCATATTCGTACTTCACAAATTTACTCTTTCGATTTCGTTATTTTTGAGATGGATTGTACAACATTGCTTCGTTTAAGTGTTATACAGCTCTGGAAGTGTTTTGGTGACGAGGGCAGTGCGTGGAAAGAATTCAAAAGCAACCCAGAATCTATGCACCCTAAAGGCATGCAGTATTAAACTTCACAACCAAAAATCTTTTCAGACCTTTCCGAAGGAATCTCTAGCAGTGGAGAATGCCTTTCTTGTCAAAGAAATATTGTGAAATGAGGCTGGTTGCAATGACAAAAACATTTTGGTGTTTTTATATGTTGCAATTTCTCTTATTCAACATGTTGCGTCATTCTGTAGTTGCATGATATATGGCAATCACTTAGGACGGTTAGAATTGTACCCGTGTGTTTATGCTGGGGGCGGACTTTTCTCTCCATGTTATACTGTTCTTTCCGAATATTATTGGAGAATGAAGGTTTTTTCAGCTTTCCAGCAGGTTTTTTGTGCTGGAAGCCGAAAGTGGTTTTGTATTTCGGCAAAAAACGCAGCCCGCCTTGTCACGTTTATAGTTATGTAAATATGGCGGCTTGCTCAATACTCCCAGTGTTAGTCAAGACCGCAGTGAATCCAAACGAAACCGAAATTGTTGTCGTTTTAGAATGGCCTTTGAATTGTACAGGTTTTTGGCCTATGACATTGTTTAAGTGATGTTGTAAGTCGTACTGGAGATCGCACTTTTGAGGGTTGTTCGGACCTGAAAGAGTTGAGTGCTGACAGGCACAAATTTTCGTGCTTCCCGCTAGACAATACTGGTAATTAATTTTACAGAGATCATATCCCACAGTAGATGATGGCTATTTCGGTAACTTACTGAAACAATTGGTACCAAGTTACTAATCATGAAAATATTAACTTCCGGGAATTACCACTGTGTGGAAATTGAGAATTTTGAGCAGTTTTTGATTTCCAGCAAAACGCCCCGCGGTGTAGAATGGCTGATCTCGTTTCATTTTGGGTGGCAACCACGCATTGTTAAAAGTACAAAACTTTATTTTGAGCTGTCAGCTCAAAACTGCTGTTACTAGCATCAAACCTCCAGATTTCATCAGTTCTTTGTTTTGCCAAATACAGCTGACTAGAGTTTTATAGGTGCCAATCTTCAAAAGATTTGTAATTTTGCAAACTGAAGTCGGCGAGGTTCTCGGATTTGTAATCCATGACGTATAAGTTTGGCTGCTGTTGATAAAGCAAGGCATGTTTTAAAGTTATTCTAGGTTGTTGAACAGCACGTTAATTATACAATTTGCGATTCAGTCGAAGCAGAACATTTGCACTGAAGGCAAACGTTTTCTATTTCGTTTCTCTCGTTTTAGACAGAAAAAAAAGAAGAACAACAACGTATGTAAGGGAAATACACTAGAAACAAACTGCAAATTGCAAAAAGAAAAAAAAAACTGATGTTCTGAGTTAGGTTTAGTGAAGCTGAAATCATCTGTTCCACGTGAGAAACATGGTCAGCACTAAGAATTGGGTGAATTTCATGGCCTGAAACGTTATGTTCTTTAAAAAGGTGAAAATTTATTCACTAAAGCGGCATTCGGGGTATTTTGAACGTATTAAATTCGGTATTGGGAGTTTTAAAAACAAGGAAACTACATCAGCTCGTTGTTTAAACCTAATAATGAGCTCAGTCGTACCAAAAAAAAAAAAAAATTCAGACCGGCCTACTAGCCTTCACTGAAATATATGTTCAAAAATAAAAATTGGTTCTTCGCGATTTTTTTAAGATCACCGAGTTGAAGTTCATGGCTTTCATGACTTTTGAAAAGTAAGGCTTGAGGACTTGGTCAAATACCGGAGAGAAAATTGCATTATTTAAGACTGTATTAAATGGTTAAAAAGTAAATCCCCCTGCGATTCTGTCGCTTTAGTATCACCACTGATGTGAGAGCTTTTGAACAAAAAGGAAACGTGGGATTAGAAAAAAAGAGAAATTTGCAGTTACAATTCTCAAACCGTGCGTCTTGTAAATGTATGGTCCCAGCTTTTCATTGTGTAAACGAACTATTGAACTGAAGCTGTCAAGCTTCAGAATCTGCGTCCTGTTTGTTATGGTGTAAAAGGCGATGCTAACTTTCGAATTTGTGGATGAAGTGTAGACATTCAAACGAAAGGCTGTTTTGAAGTCCGTACTTTCTGTGTGGTATTGTTTCAATATTTCGCCGTTTTATGTTCTAACGTTTCGGTCTGTGAACATCAGTGTAAAATCCTTACTGAGTGTACCCGTTGAAATAAAAGATACCGAGCACTGCTTTTTTTGAAGTGTTGCTTTAATCATGTTTTTTTTTTCAAAGTGAAAAGTTCTTAAATTGGTTAAATTTGTATTTCGGGGGTATTTAAAGCGTTAAAACTAATAAATTGCTACATGCAAACTTGCTCGTATTGAAGTGAATACTTCAGTCCGGTAGTAATCTTAGACGAAATCTATAGGGAGTGCAGTTTATAGCCTTTTGTGTAAAAGGATATTCATGCCTTTCAGGTCCGGATAATGGACTGGGTGAATGTTGTTTGGCCACAGCATCTCATCGAGGAGCAAAGGGATTCAACGAACTCTTTAGCAGACATGAAGTACCCAAAAGTGAGAAAGTAAGTCCTTGATTTGTAGACTATTGTGTGTGCTTCATTTGTATAGACACAAGCACCCACGTAAATTATACTTATTTGCACAAAGCAAATCGGACAGAATTGCTCCGGTTTGCTGTAATATTGCTTATTAGGTATTTCTTTATGCTATAATGTGCAAATGACCTATATACAGACGCGATATGGAGTTGAACCATTCCTGTAAATTTTTCGTGAAGATGAGCTATACTGTTATCATCAACTGTTTTGTTGTCAGCGACTGAATTAAAATGTATTCGTGTTTAGTTTCGACTTAAACGTTCATGACAATCACACTTAGAGAAGCAGCTTCGTTGGCCCTTTATTGTTAACTACAACTGCTTCGTTGTAAATTTAAAGTCATAGACGAAATCTTCATGTTAATATATTATACTCTTTGGGATGAATTTTAGCCATTTGGCATCTAATGTTTGATTTACATATGGGTTATACATATTTTTCTAAAAAGACGATTCTGTTAGAAATGACTGTTGTACCGTCTTAAAAAACTGAAGAATAGTTTGAACAATCGATGAAAAAAGTACGTTCTTGGTATCGTCAAACTTAACGATCGCGATATTGGAGTGAGATCAAGTTGAAACGTTTCTGATGTGTCTGTACTGTCATGATTTGGTGTTTATTAATGCAGCATGTGTTTGTACAATAAAGGCAACTTCAGGGCATCCCTTATGCTGTGTATAACTGGAGTTTTCAAACGTTGTTTGGACAAAACGTGACCCCATCGTCTCAAAAGTATATTCTATCCGCAAAAGTCAAAATGACCGTTTACATCAAAATACAAAAAAGGTGAACAAAGAGGTAAATTTCAGGTGGAATTCTGTCTGGCATGATTAAAATTTTACATGTTTTGTCTTGTTCTGTGGTTTAGAAGTGTTCAGAGCAATGCACTTATGTAACTGATGTTTCCATTATCATTAATACACAAAACGTAGGACTTTATATCCATCGTATTTTATGATATTTTGTTGTTTGCGTTCAAGGTAAATTTATATTCTGAAACTCTGCTTCCCACGTCAAATTGCGTGACGGTTCCCTGGATAAACAGACGCGTTCCATCAATGCCCCTTAACAATTAACACGTTTAAAACATTTTGCGAAACGTTTATTCTTTCCCAAAGTGTTGCATTTAAACAAGGATGATACGAATTTCTAAGAACTTTTGACTTATTAGTAATGCGTTGTTTTTCTTTGTCAGCGTTGGCTCTTGTTTCTAGTGTTGGGCAGATGTTATGGTCGACTGGCTAAGCTCGGCTTGTGTTTCGCTTACCAAATGCCTTAAAACTTGTGGCAAAATCTGAGGAGAAACATACACTCGCGCTTGCTTGTGTGTTAAATTAACCCTTCACTTTTTAGGAAATTAGTTCAACGTAAACGGGATAGCGCAATGTCCAAGTAACGATGTGAACACAAATTGTTCTTTGTGGCAAACTTTACAAACCCTAATTAATTAGAAGTTGACTAAAATCATTAGAATAGTATTTTTCTTATTTTAGAGGAAATAGAAAAATTTGTGCACTCTGTATCAAGAGTTCAATTAACCTTTAATTGTAATTCTTAGCAAATCAGGAAATGTCCGTTTTTGACGGTATTAAATAACCAGCACTGAACACTCGACTTAAAAGCTCGGATGTGATGTCTCTATGTGCCTACTAAAGCTTGGCTTTATTTCACAGTAATGTATTTCCTTGAGTGCCAACGAAAAAAGTTGGTTTTCTCTTGAGCACAAATGAAAAACGAACTTTACGAATAAGATATTACACCTCAACAGCTTTTTTTTTGAATGATCACACTTTAGGATTTCAAATCCATAGTGTCACAGGTTACAGGCAGGCATCTTGTGCTACAGCATAACAAACAGCGGCCTCTGGAATGTTGTGCTTAGTAGGGTTCATTTGAACGATCACACTTTGGGGATTCATCCATAGACCTAAAAGCTAAAGCCATCTTGTACAGCATAGTAAACAGCACCACCGGAAAAAAAGAGCTTTCAAATCAGTGGTCACATTTACAGATTTTTAATTCAGCAGGTCGACTTAAAAGTGAGGACAACCTTGTACATCACAGTAAGCATTAACACATGCAGGCAGCTGCTCAGTGGCTTTCGTTTAAAAATAAAATAAAAGATAAGTGGCGTTTGAATGGCGACAATTTAGAACTTCATTCACACATTTTGTCAAGCGTAATAGACAGCAATACAAGAGAGTACTGCTCGTCAGCTTTCACTTGAATGGTCACAGATTTGGATTTCATCCACTGACAAACCCACTTGTGCCACTAGAAATTGCTCAGTAGCTTTCATTTGAAAACTTCTTCCCTAGAGGCAAAGGAAGTTAAAATCGCCCTCACTAAACTGGTCTGTAGAAGGGAAAGAATAATACAATAGTTTTGTCACTGAAGCTTGATCATGAATTCCAGCTGAAATTGTGGAAAGAACAACGCCAATATTCGAACTTATCATCACTGACAAACTGATAAAGACAGCCGATTAATATGGCAATGGATGAAGGATTAGATACTTTCAGAATATGCCTTAGCTTTAATGAAGGTGTACTGATTATTGTATCATAGTTTGAACAAGACGAATGCGTAAATGAACGTTATCGTGAATGAAGCGTATGTTTGATTATATAAACAGTTACTGATATTAAAATTAGGACTTATTGTTTAGTTCAAGGATGGCAACTGATTCGTTATGAAAATATTAAAAAATATACCACCAATTACAAGTGCTCAATGCCTTTTATTTGAATGATAAATCCTTCGGATTTTATCCAAAGACTTGAATGCTGAAACATCTCTTAAGCATAATAAACAAAACCACACGAAAGAGCTGCTACATAGCTTTCATTAAATGGCACACTATAGTATTCATCCACAGAATGAAAAGTTAGAGCCACCTTTTGCACCATGATAAACACACCACTCGAATTTTATCCACAGAACATGAAGTTAAAACCACCTTGTGCAACATGGCACACATCAACAGACAAAAGAACTGCAAAAGAGCATTTATTGGAATGGTCACACTTTAATAGTATTTCGTCCACATGCAGATTAAAAATAAAAAAAAGAGTCTCAACACAACCAAACGGCACTAAAGGAAACATCTGCTAAATAGCTCTCATTTGGAGGGGTTACACTGTAGGGTTTTATCCACAGTGTACGAAGCTTGTAAAACCACAAAGTTAACTCAAGATTTAAGGTTGGTTTTTAGAGGCTTGAACCGAGTGCCCTGCTTGCTCAAGAGTTTGATTATTTGATCGCTTTCAGCAATTTGATAACTTGGCTTACTTATCTTGGTATTTTGACCTTTACTCGAGAAGATTGAAATCACTGAAAATGCAAATTATTTAACAAGAATTTTTGTTGCAAAAGAGACATGCATTGTACTGTGTACGTGTTCGACTAGAGCATTTTATTTAATTTAAACTTCCGCCGGCAAACATCACTCATAACCACCAATTTTTAACTCTTGACAAATTTTCTTAAATGTATACTCGCGAAATTGAAAAATAAACAGTACCACAATAAAGTCATGCTCAATAACTTAAGTTTGAATGTTCACGTCTGAAGACTTTTACCAAACCCGCATGGTACATCATCAGAATGAACAAAAGCTCATGTACTAGTCAAAAGCTCTCATCTGAATGATCACATTTCGTCCACAGAATCTAACGTTAGGACACCTTGTGCTTAGTACTAAATAAACAGCACTATACAAAACTGATGAAAGAAGTGCTCAATAGCTCTCGTTTTTATGGTCATACTTCAAGAATTTTATCCAACAAACCCAAAAGGTAGAAACTCTTTACATAACTTGTGGTTCCACTGCGAGAAGGAGGCAAGGTCCAAGTGGTTTTCAAACAGGCGATAAAACAGAATTGGTTTGTTGAGGTTTTGACCACCTCACCAGGTCGGGCATGATTAACGCCTATCTCAGAAATTGTGACTGAAATACTAAAGTCGCAGTTATGAATATTCCTTATTAAAATGTGCCTGAACGTCTGACGCTAGCTTGAAAACTATTAAAATACGTTTCGATAGAAGAGGTTTGATGGCGGATCAGTTCAAGAACAACAGAAACAACAATGGCGTTTATTTAGACAAGTTATAAGATATACAGCGAATCATAAGCAGCCAATAGAAGCTGATGTGGCCATGCTAATAAACCTACTTACATTAACCAAAACAAAGCTAATTACAAGCTGGAGACGTCCAAAAACTAACACGGGACAAAACGGCCGTTAAAAAAAGGATTAAAAAAGTTTGTAAATAGACATGAAAATGCTAAAATGTAAATGCAATATCAATTAGAATATGAAGTCTTCACTTATCCTACAGCTGGGCTTATAAGAGATGTTATTAAGATGTTAACTGACCATTCGTTTGAAGCACAGAAGACAGTAGTTTCTGATGTAGCAAAAACTGTTTTCTTTTTCTCATACCTCTCGTATGATGATTTTTGACCTACTGTATATCTTTTTTTTTTACTATTTACATTGGCCCTGTATCTTTACTATTACCGTTCTTGCTTCACCAGAAATCGATGGAGATTTCTTAACGTTTAGTTAACGCCCATGTAAAACCTGCACAGTTTTGTGACATTTTGTATCAGCATCCAATAATTATGTCAATTATAACCTAATAGAATTAGAATCCCAACTACAAGGAAAGAATTTAACTATTGTGAGCCTGGATAACGAAATAACGGAGGCAAATCCTCAATGTTGGGCAGGAATTATTGTGTTTCGTTTATCTACCACGTTTCAGTTTGACTTGCAAGATATTAGGGAAATTTTCAACTTCAATGTACGAGGTTCTGGAATCATGGAAATTTTCCTAAAATTATTTTCTTGATTAAGGAAACAGGGATATACTTCTAGAAATTACGAAAATATTTTTGAGTTACGCGTAAAGGGATCCTTGATATTTCTGAAAGTATTATTCTATTGTTCTACAGTTGGTGGTGCTTGTTTTGTTTTTGGTCGGGATGCTTTACAATTGAATTTGCCATTACTAGATCACTATTGACCCATACTACTACTAAATTACAATTATAGGCTTCTACTACGAACAAACTAGTGCATCGGCTAATTCATTGATTACAAACGGCTATCAATTGTTTAATTACAAAGGTAGACAGACTATTACATATAACATTACAAAATTAAGGCTTTACTCATAAGCATAATATTAAATCAAGAGGTCTCATAATATTATTTCTTTAACACAGAAGCAATGCACGAGAACCTAAGATAAAGACAACAGACCACAAACACAATGCGCGTACTTCAATTCCATTTATAAACTAATTATGGTGTTGCTTGTACCCAGAAGCTGCTATGGCCAAAAATACTGTTGTTCGATCACAAGTGGATCGGTTTCCAATTTTCGTGTATAGACGTTTTCTGCCTTTCCTTACTAGAGTGAAACTTCGGTTCATTAAGTTGGTGGAGAATGCCTTCTAGGTTAGTTAATGAAATCCTACGATTGTGACATCCAGGCTAAAGCCGCCGGTTAATACAGTTTTGTGATCTTGTTACGCATTGATTCTGTGAATGACGTCTGACAGAATCTCTTGAGCAGTCTTTTCTTTCCTCTTTGCAAGATGGTTCTAACATTTAAGACTGTGAATGAAATCCTAATTTGTATATTACTCATGTGAAAGCCATTGATTATGCTGTATATCTTACTGTCGAATCCATGGATGAAATCTGAAACTGTAACCATTTCATTGAAAGCTTTTGGCTCTCGACCTTGTGCCCCTGATTGGAGGTATCATTTTTCTTACACGCTTTATACACAGTTGGCAGACGAAAATTCACTTCGCAGCTTTCCAGTTAGTACATCTCAGTATAGCCTATAGTCCAGTTTCGACTTAACCAAGATTGCTGGATGAAAAGACAAAGGACGCATTTACACAGGGTTAGTTTCAATCTGAAGTAAAACATTTACAGGAAAGTACTGAATGTTAAAATAAAACAATATACAGAGTTAGACTAGAGTTGTGATGAAGTTCATCTTCTCGCTGACATTTGTGAATATTTTACTTCAGATTGAAACTCACCCTGAACAACAGCATCGTTTGTCTTTTTGTCCAGCGTTCTTGTGAACGTTCACTTACAAACTATATTTTGTATTTGTTCAAGGTACGTGCTGATGAGTGTAGGAGGCTGTTACACGGATTTTCATGTAGACTTTGGCGGAACATCTGTGTGGTACCACGTCATGAAGGGCAGGAAGGTGAGTGTTAAAAAAAAGTGTGTGCTATACTTAACAGATTTCAGATTTTTGCGCTGTTTACATTTTCACTATAGTCTAACTTATGGCGTTATAAAACACAAATGGTAACAAATAAAATGTGCACAGTGACCAAAGTAGCTAAGCGTGATTTTATTTAACCCGTGAAACTATATCTAGCTATTAGTGTCTAATAGCGAAAATTGACCAAAAGAAAACAATTTGAATATAGTGTGTAATAGTGCGTGATAGTGTAGTATCTATCTATGTCACGGATCAAGAAAAATCAGCCTAGGCGTTCGAGTTAGTCACTGCCACGGATAGATAGTTGACCGTACATGTTGTGTTTGCTAATATGTTTTATGTAGAAAATAGAAAGAACGCCATTTTGATAATAGTGCAAATATATTTATGTGTTAAATAAGTGTAAATAAATAAATGAGTATCAGTTAAATAAATATAAAAACAGTAGTTAATCTACGTCAAACTGACGCGTGAGTTTGGAGACTCAAGAATGTCGCAGATTGACTGAAACTTGTAATTTTTAGATGTTCAAATTTCGGACAAAACTAAACGTCCGAACAAATGGACCGTCTGAACACTTTTGGTACTTGTAAGTTACAACCAGTAAGTCGCTTATGTACGAGTGTTGTAATGTCTGTGTTATTCTTTTTGAAGGAGTTTTAAGTATAAAGGAAATCGTCCGACGTTATTTCCGAAATAAGCCTAAAAAGTGAAAGAAAACGTTTGTCCGAAAGAAAACGTTCCCTAAATTTTCGAGGTTAAAGTTTGTTAACCTTGCTAAACATGAAAGAAAAAACTCATTTGTTAATTCACGACCGCTTCTTCACACCGATCGGATGCTCTTCAAGTTACTGAGCTACAAAAGACTTGACTAGATTTTTTATATGACAAACGACCTTGTTAGGACAATATTTTGTTGCTTCTCAGTTGTGTATGGAAATTTGTTTGAAAATAATGATATGGTATATGATGTAAAATTATTGACCTTAGTCACCAAAACCGGTAGTTGACTTTTAAACATGGCACCTGTCTAGTCTTTCAAAACATAAAACCAGTCCTTTCCAGGACCACTCGTACCCGGACGATCACACTAGGCAGAACCTAGAACCAGCTTGCACGGCAAAATCAACACACCGCAAGATTGTACTGGTCAATCAGCCAAGTACCCAAGCATTCTCCTCCCGCTTACTCGACTTGGTGCGAAATGTCGTGACGTCGCCGAATGAGGCACCCGTGGTATCCACCGCGGTCAAACGTCTGAGGCAGTTTTCTCGTTTTAATTCGTAAGATATATTCACGATGCAGTCGAAAAATGAGCAAGGATATATAAATTAGTGGCTGAGTGTAAATATGTTTTCATTTCTCTCAAATAAACGAGTTTCTTTGCTATTCAAATGCTCCGCACCTGAACAAAATTACTCTTAGTAAATCAACAGGATACTGGTACAGTGTTCAACTTTAAACAGTGAAAATAGTTCCCTTATCTTTGAAGTACTTTTCTTAATTTTCTCGTTTGACCGCGGTGAACCCGTGGTATGCCATTCTGTGACGTCACGAAATTTCCCGCCAAGTCGTGTGAGCGAGGAGAGAACGGTACTAGGCCGCTGGTCAGTAGCTCTCAACATCTTTTGATGGGCCACACGTTTACTAGTGTCTGTCATACTATCCTGTGCTACCCTCGTTAAGTTAAGATTGTTATTATTTCATTTGAATGCACACACTTTAGGATACTTTTGTCGCTCTTGTAGTAAATCGTTTCAAACCTTGCAGGTATTTTGGCTGATTCCACCGACAGAAAAGAATCTTCACCTGTACGAGCAGTGGGTTTTGTCTGGAAAACAGCAGAACGTTTTCTTTGGGGATCAAGTAGAAAAGTGTAGCCGCACTTACCTTGAAGCAGGAGATACGTTCCTAATTCCCACAGGTACGAGGCAAATACGAGTGATATTGCCCTGATGGCCATTTCCAATATCCGGTTCTCTTTCCTTTTAGTAAAGATTGGTTGAATGATTGATTGATTGATTGATTGATTGATTGATTGATTGATTGATTGATTGATTGATTGATTGATCCGGTTTACAGGGTGGATCCATGCTGTGTTTACTCCAGATGATTCGCTTGTGTTTGGTGGCAATTTTATTCACAGTTTTAACATTCCAGGACAATTAAAAATCAGTGAGATCGAGGATAATACCAAGGTAAATCGTAACACTGACTAGTGAATCCACACTTGTTTAGCAGGTGCTTCAGTTAACATTGGGCGCGGTGTCGGCACTATGTGGTTAAACCCAAGCGCGTGCTACGCTGGCTACCTACTTAAACGCGGTACAATTGTTGTTGCTGGGAGGTTGTGGTGTTTTTTTGGGGGGGGCGGGGTGTATACGTTGGAAAACAAACAACATAAACGCAGCCTGAAATTTTCTTTCTGACCTTATGGTTTAGATCTGACGTTAAACTTAGGACTGGTTGTTTTGAGACAGTTTTAATACTCTTTCAAGGTAGCAATGATTGCGGTGAGTTTAACTTGAAATTTTTCGCAGGTGTTTTTTTACGAGGCGCAATTGAGTTCTTACCACTGAATATTTAATCCTACCAGAAAATATCGATCTTACAAAGTCGCAAGAAAAATGGGAATTGTATTACTGTCTGTTTATGTTATTAGAGTAAAAGATTTAATTATGTCGTGTCTACGTATTTAATTCACCTCTCACTCATTGCGCATCGTTACTAGGTCCCCCTCAAGTTCCGATATCCGTTGTTGGCTCAAATGTTGTGGTATGCCGCTGACAAATACGTTCGACTTTTGGAGAAAGATAGGAAAGAACGAGGTTTAAACTTGACACCAAAGAAGGATCAGAAAAAACAGTACACTGCAACTCCCAGGACAAGAGATGGAGCCAGTGCTAAAGGGAGATCATCGAACAAACGACCCAACAAAACTGACATGGAAGAAAAGGACGAGAATACAAGTTCTCCCGCGAAAAAAGAGCTCGTCATAGAAAACGCAACGGAGACGCCCGGCCGCCGGAGATCCAGCCGAGTCGCGAGGAACGAAGCGATCGCGCGACAGGCAAACGAAAACGAGGATAAAGAAACGGATTTTAAGAAAGAGGAGATTGAAGGAGGGAAGAAGAGAAATGCCAAGAAAACAAAGGACAACGAAGATAAATTGGAAATGAACGGTGAACATCACGATGAAGATGAAGAGACCGAGAATACACCTGACACACCTGAGGCGAGTGAAGGTCAGAAAGAAAAGGAGCCTTGGCGCCCAGTCTACCTCACACGATTTGAAGTTGACGGGCTGACTAAGTTGATAGACAAGCTTAGGAAATGGCCTCAGGCAAAGAAAAATGTTCCATCAAGTTTGGAAGATCCATACGGACTGTTGGAGAGACTGGAGGTTTGTGTATTCATTGTACTTACTCGGGTCCAACTAAAGGCGGGCGGTTGATATAAAACATTACTTTGAGATTAAAAGTTAACCAAAGAATTCCTTTTGTTCGTAGCCAGTATATGTTTTCAAAAGCAAAATGTAAGCTAAACAAAAGTACTAGTCGATACCGAAGGACAAAACAACGGGTTTACGGTCGTTTCGTATCCAGTCGATTAGCAGTACCAAATTAGCAGCCGACAGTATATCGTAAAATAATCTTCAGTTAACGAGTTGATAAGTTAAAATAAACTAAATAGACTGTATGCAATGATGTATCGATACAGACATAGCAAGCAATACTGCTAAGCTATGGAATTTGGTAACAGATACTAAAGGTTGCGTTCTACAAGTACAATTACTCAAAAATTTACTATGGTCGTTTTTTAGAGTCGATCAAATCCGTCAAGAAAATAAACCTTCCACGGCACCGGTGACCGCCATCTGTTTAAACAAAAGAAAAAAAAAACTTTAAAATATTTCCTAAAACGAAATACGGTAGGCCCCCGCTATCTTGAAACCCATCGGCTATCTCGAATCTCCCGCTGTTTCGAAACCCGCAGGCTATCTCGAAACCCGCAAGCTATCTCGAATCTCCCGCTATCTTGAAACCCGCAGGGTATCTCGAATCCCCCGGTATCTCAAAACCCGTAGGCTATCTCGAATCCCCCGTTATCTTGAAACCCGTAGGCTATCTCAAATCCCCCTCTCTCTCGAAACCCTTAGGCTATCTCGAATCCCCCGCTATTTCAAAACCCGCGGGCTATCTCGAATCCTCCGATATCTTGAAACCCGCGGATGATCTCGAACTGAAACCTCTTCCCCTTAGTTTAAGTTGCACAGTAATTTCTTACTGGCTAACTCAATCTTCCCTTTCTCAACTGAACAATGTTTTGTTTCCGTTGCGTGCTGGGGCGTGTTAGTAAACCAATGATCACTTTGCTAAATACTCTGAAACTCAATATTATGCCAGTCTTTTCATTGCAGACGTTCACAAGCTTTCTGGCTCGCTTGTGTAAGCTTGATAAGATCCACGGCAATCAGTAAACATTTTACAACATGGAACGTGAAATTTGATTTCAGTCGTTTACTTTTGGTTACAAAAATGCTTGGGTAGGAAACGAGCTCATTGGTTAGAGAATCCAACTGGTGTGCGCAGGGGCATTGGCATGCTCGTAATAAATTGAATGTAGTTTATTTTCTTTCTTGTTGGTCGTTTAGGAGCTGCTTGAACTGCATTGGGAAGATGATCCAACTCTTGCAGCCTCGGGGCTGCAGCATCTGTTACAAATTGACAAACCAACACAGGTAATGCTCTTGATAAACCACAAATGCCATAGATAAACTGACGAAACTGTTATTTATGTAGTAATTAGGGTTTTAAGTTTTTATTCTCTGATGCATTGAGATTTTGGAATGACGTAACCTACTGGATCTCAGATGAGGTGTCCTCAGTTGGTGTACTTGACATTGTGAACTAACGATGGATGTTCCTCGTTGATTAGTTAATTTTTTCTCTTCTTACTTCCAGAAGAAGCCGGCGGCGAGAAAAACTGGTGCCAGGGGACCAATGATTGGTACAAAAGTCGGCCCAGGAATCAGGCGCCGGCGCACGCGATGCGGGCAGTGTGAAAACTGCGTGCGAGAGGACTGTGGCGAGTGCAAAACGTGTAAAGATATGAAGAAGTTTGGAGGGCCCGGACGAATGAAACAGTCCTGCCAAATGCGAGTTTGCACGGAAGTACGTTACGTTGGGTTATTATTAGGCTGTGTTATAGGGAGGTAGCGTTAGGTGACGTTCAGAAATATGACAGCTAAAAAGACACGTTAAGCTCCATTTTGTCGTCTCCATAAAAGCCTTATTTTATTCATCACGTGTTTGCAACCTGATGAGAGAGAGAGGTAAAGAATACTTCCTAGGTCTCGTCGAAACACGGCAGTTACGACTTTAGCTCCTCTGCAACGCTTTGCATTAGCTGGGATACTTCAAGAAGCTCATGTTCAATGTAGTGTTTTGCTTTGGGCAGTTATGGTGTCTCCATATCGGTTCTAAGTACGTAACTCTTGAATAAGTGGTTTGATTTGCTTGTTTGATCGGTCCATTGCTCGTTAAAATGACCAAACTGTTTACTTCAAGACTACCGTGAGAAAGAGGGCTTATTGCAAAATCTGATGTACGGGGGGAGGCTTCATAGAGGGGATTCTAGTGCTTTGCGATACTTCAAAAATTCTGTGTTTATTATTCTGTGTCGATTTGTGTGTGCTGTAATATTTTGATGCCCTGTTTTTGTTAGAAAATAAGTTTATTTGTTTTGGTAGCCCAACTTACCAACCTGTGTGCGCTGTTTGGTGTGTAAGAAGGTCAACACAGAGGAGAATCCCCTGATGGAGTGCAGGTTCTGTGGTGAGATAGTGCACCCATCCTGCCTTGATGACACCAAGGGGAGCTGTAGAATGGTGACAGAGATTAATAACTGCTGGGAGTGCCCTAAGTGCTGTAAAGATAAAACGGTAGGTACAAGGTGTACAATCCGTTCGTTCACTTTGGACCGAATATTCTGAAAAAATTTAATGTAAATGCTAGTGAAATGTTCCTTGTTAAAAAAAGTGCGAAGTAATAAAATCGCACACAAATTTCCTGACAGAGAAATGAAGTGCAAGCAATACGGGATGCGAAAGAAGCGATTTCAGCCTGACATGTATTGTGTTGTCTCTGTAGGCGTCTTCTGTAGCGGAACTAACAGGTTCGCCGGCAAAGAAACGGAAGGTAATGAAATGTATCAGCCATGTTCTTTCATTGGTCAAGTCGAAAGTATTCAGTTTTTCTTCGATTTAGTATTGTTGTAGTTTTTGACATATTTTTGGTGTTTTTGACCACCTATTAATAAACCAAACTATCTTCTGATCTATATCTTTGATATTCGTTTTTTTGTAGGCAAGCCCGTTAAAAGATTCGCCGAAAAAGGTGAGTTTTGCGTTTTCATCATGAAACCTAATATTTGATTCGTCTATCTGTTGTATAGCTGCCATGTTCTGACCAAGGTAGAGTAAATTTCGTCTAGTTTCGAAATAATTTTTTTTGGTGCCTTTGAATCCGTTCAGTAATAAGAGGATTTTTCGCTCTCAAGATGTGCAGGAGTACTCACATGAAATTCGCGGCTAGAAGTTTTTGCTACCTTTCCTTTGTAAGTTGTGTATGTTTAAAATACTTGTCCTGCCTGTTTCAGATGAAAAATGGACATCACACTGGAAGCGACAAACATTCGGTAAGTTGGCTAATAAATCGTCAGCAATATTTCAAATCATTTTCTTGAGATCACGAGCTGACGTCCGTCCTCAGCCCTAGAACCTGGATCAAACGAGAGTGAGAACTAAGGGGAGTTGAGACTTTTTAGAGCGCGCGGGGGATGCTGAGAACTCATTACAGCTGGCTTTCAAAGGAGTCGAGAATTCGATTTCAGCTTATAAGAATTTTGAGCATATGCTAGTGTCAAATGTTGGCATTATCCTCCCCCAAATCCCCTTCAATAAGATTGCATCTCATGTGTGAAATGTGAGCCGACTGTACGCCCCAAATCTCCCCTCTATTCTTAATGGAACGAGTAGTACTGTGTATAGAGTGCAATATTAACTGAAATTTTGGTTATTTTTCAACTTCTCTTTACCTCTGGGTAACAGATCCAAATAGGCACTTCATTAGAAGGTGGAATGTTATCATTCCAAGGAATAGCGACTTGGATAAAAACCAAGTTCTTCCAAAAAGAATGACTGAAAATGCGTAAAAATAAGTGTGGAGAATTAAGATGCTGATTTTGGATCTGTTATCCACTAGCGCTACTCCTTACGGTAGCGTCTCCTGCGCAGACGCTCTTTGGACTTGAAAGGGATTGTCCCCCTCGAACGTTGGTTTAAAAGATCGCCTTATATTGTTTCCCGGGACTGATCAGTGGTGGGGATAGGAGGTGCGTGCCCAACCCAAAATACGTCTCTGCAGGAGACTGTCTCTTTTTTAGTGGCTTCCTAATGACTGTCGTAAAACAGCGGGAAAGCGCACGAAAGTCAAATCTGATTTGTTTCGGTTTTGCTCCTGGCTGCTTGATTAACCCTTTAAGCCCCAGCAACATTATACAAATTCTCCTTACTAGTTTCCACATATTTTGTTGATTACTAGTTGGGAGAACTTGTTTGACCCTTTCACTCCCAGAGTCAGTTATGGAGGCATTAAGGTGATTCTAACTTCTGAGTCTGTGGATGAAATCCTATGGTGTGACCATTCAAATGAAACCTCGTCAGCAGTTCTTTCACATGGTACTAATTATATTTCAGTATTTTACAAAATGAAATTGGGAAGCGTTTTGAATTTTGATTTTAGGCACTCTTGGGAGTGAAAGGGTTAAACATCAAGACAATTCATCTTTGGTGATCATTTTCTTAATTCTCATGACCTGTATGTGCTTTGATACACAAATAGGATGAGGAGAAATTTGATGCTGGTCACCGTTGGGGCTTAAAGGGTTAACAGCATGTTTGCTGCGATTGGTTGCATTTGTGACAGGAACGAATTGTCAAGCGCATGATAACTTTCGACAGTCATTTAAAAACCGCTTTATAATGTCTATAACAGAGTTTATCAACCTCACCCTACTGCTTGTTCATGCCAAAGGTTTATTTTCTTAGTGCCCTTCGTACTGGTCTCTTTTACGTGGAAACGAGCTTCACTTTTACATTAGCGTTGTGTCTTGAATCTCAGACCTAATTCATACGTTGCATGTCAGACGAGTGACAATCAGGGGGCAGGCTTGGTACAATATTTTCAGTTCAGTACATTCGACGCGACTGAAATGTCGCGTATGAAGCCCCTATGGGTTCGCCATGTTTTATGTCATCGAATAAAGCCGTTCAAACCTTTCACTCCCATGAGACACCAAATTGAAACTGGGAAAAATCTCCAACTTCATTTTGAAAAACAACGAAAGAAACTAACAGCGGAAAATAACTTTCATTTAAATGGTCACACGTAAGGATTCATCCCCAGACTTGAGCCGCCGTTGGAATCACATTAATAGCGACCTTCAGATCGGAGTATGAGTACGAGATTGAGTATGAGTACAACTTTTGAATTCCTGTTCACAGGCTTTTGGTTGTGAATTGTCCTCTGCTGGTCAGAACCAGTGAGGAACGAGGGCTCTGAGAACGCAGCGGTTTTGAAATTCGAAAGTCGTACTTGTACTATATCTCGTACTCGTAGTCAGATCTGAAGGTCGCTAATGAGTTGACTGAAGCTTTCACCATGGGTCAGCCTGGCAGGCTTTTAGCGGAGAATAGGAATCCAAGATGTATTGGCGTACGGAGCAAGCCGTGTTAGGCTTGGGGTGGGGAAGGGGTAGGGGTGACTTCGTTCCCCTCTCTAGTCTGCCCTACTCCCGTCGATTTTTCTTGAGCCCTATTCTTCACGAGGGAACATTTTGACATCCTACTCTGGGAGAGAAAGCGTTCAACTATCGTGTTTGGCTTTATTATGTGCGTTAATTCTCCAAATTTCCTCGTGTTTTTGGGTGCATTCCTTGTCCGGTTATTGTAAGTTTTCGGTGACTGTTCGGCTTCCACGAGAAGAGGGTCTGGTACGTTCGGAGACGGAATAGCTGGCGATTGTAAAAAAAATCTTCCAAAAACTCACTTCCAAACTCATTTTCCTGATCGACAGGATGGCTGTGCTGCAAAACTTTCGCCTCAGAATGCGATCGGGACGGCACCATTAAGTACGTGAGAGTATTGTTCTGTGTTGCATTTGGGAATATGCTGTGTATTGATCGTACTGACACCACTTGAGTGACAAATTTGGAACTCGCCCGGCCACCTCTAAGATTGTTTGCCCAGCTGAACCTCCATGTTCGCGACCTCTTCTCAGTGGCGTCACATCACCATAAACCTCACAGATTATGTGACCTAACTTTTCTTGTCCAGTTACTTTACAACCAAAGGCCGAAGCGAAGCCGTTTCAGACATCGCTTTGGTTTTAGAAGAACTATCAATAGTTTTATGTACATACGCTGCACCACCACACAACATTTGAAATATGTTGCAAACGCACTAAGCACCCTTGGAGTGGTGGAAAATGCAGAAAATAACCTTCACTTTGTCTTGTCCTCTTCATTTCAAACTTAAGACAATGTCACTTTGCGTTCGAAACTGACACATTGATCGGTATTCATTACAACGAGCGCTCTACACTGCAGACATTTCGAACGTTTCCGCAAACATGACGAAATAAAAGAATTTGTTGCCTTTTGCATTGACACGGTGTAGGTTATTTTCAGCGCTTAATATATATTTGGAAACTTTGTTGAAAGTTTAGGTGACTCTTGGACATTGCCGCTTGTTTATAAGGAACCCGCATATTGGGATGGTTAATCTTGTTATTACGGCCACTTTATTTGACCCGAATTATAGCTAACGTAGTCATTTTTGCCGCCCACCTAGTTACTTCAAGCGAGTTTCTATGGTCCATCGTTGATGGAATCAACGGGTTCCACTGTAGGCCCATTTCGAAAATTTCCTTATCATTTGATGGTAAGCGTTTGGGGTTCCCATATGAGTGCTTAATTGTGGTTGCCATGTTAATAGTTTGCATCTCTTGTTTGTGTACCATTAAACAGCGAAATCTCTTGACACTTCTTTTGTATTCCTTGCAGAAGAACAAAATGGAGAGCGAGTCCTCAGACGAAGAAAGTGACGTATCTCCTGCTGCTGATAGTGATGAAGTACCCCTTCTGCGCACGCGTCGTCCTGTTGTAGAGCCCAAACCTCCGGTTGGTCCCCCGCCGGAAGTGCGTCCTAAGCGGGTTGTTCGTCCGTGTCCTGCTTCTCCTCCACCCCAGTCTTTTCCGTTGAAAAACGATCAAAATCACGTGATGGACCGTCAGCTATGGCTCATCGTGTTCAGCTTTCTCTCGCAGCCTGAGCTGTGTACGTGCATGCGCGTGTGTCACACATGGAACCGCTGGTGCATGGATCGCCGGCTCTGGTCTGTGATTGACCTTTCAGAGAAGAGAGTTGTGACCCCTGCTGCTCTCAAAGGGATTGTTCGACGTCAGCCTACTACACTTAATCTCAGCTGGACAAATATTACTTTTCAACAACTGCAATGGCTCCTGAATCGCCTGCCTCGAATCCGGGAACTTTATCTGAGTGGTACAACAGAGGCCACGGTATACGCACTCTCGTCAGTCATCTGCCCTCGGCTCAAAGTCCTGGGGCTTAGTTGGTCTGTGGGAATCACTGATTCGTTGTTGAAGGAACTCGTTTTACCTGTTTCGGACTCCCGCGCGGGTTCTGGGGACACCAAAAGCCCGTTTTTCAGGCTATCTACTTTATTCCTTTCCGGATGTGACGTGACCGGGTCAACTCTTCGCTTGTTGGTTCAACACTGCCCTGACTTGAGGAAGCTTGATTTGAGTTTTTGTCCTGGAATAACTGATCAAGATATTGAAAGCGTGTGCGGGCAGGCTTTGATCAACGAATTCCTCCTGAGTGGCTGTCCTAAGCTCTCTGACAAGTGCTTGTCTTTTTTGCAGCTTTTTCCGTCGTTTTCTCGCCTTGACCTTCGCTCTTGCAATGCCGTCACCACTGATGCGGTCCAAGAGTTTGTGAAAACTCGGAGGGATGAGCTGAAAATAGTAGAAGGCAAACTCATTGTGAATAAGTAACTTATTCTGCGGGGAGAACTAATTTCCCTTACATAACAGACTAAGAATTCAACCCCAATTCACTTGCCCATGCAAACGTTTGTTCGTAACATCAGTAAATCTTCATTCATTTTGCTTTGCTTGCTCCCCTTTAAAGCCTGGGCGCCTGGCATCTTGTTGGTCTTCTGAATTAAAATTTCAATGAATGCAGGATTAGAATCTCCTGGGTAACAGAGGTTTTCTTCACTCTCTTTCGCAGAGCGGTCAATAATCCAGTTTCGAGTTCACCAAGACTGCTGGACAAAACGACAAAAGACGCATTTATACAGGGTTAATCGCACTCACAAGTAAAGTATGTTCACAAATACCGGTAACAGGATGAACTATTCACAATTCTGTGTATCTGCATTTTATTTTAGAATTTAGCCTTTTCTGCTGTTATTTGCACATATTTGAGTTCAGATTGAGATTAACCCTGATAAATTAAAATGCATTTTTGGTATTTTTGTCCAGTAGTTTTGGTGAACTCGAACTAAACTGCACTATAAATGAAGCAAGAGAAACCCCCCCGGAACCCACAGAGAATTGAACGGAATGGTGATTAAGGATTAGGTAGGCAAGTGAACATTAATTTCCCCTTTTGTTTCCGTCAGCTTGCATTCCTTCCTTTGTTATTCAATGATTTTGGTTTTGGTGATTCTGGTTGATATTCTTTAAATATGAGCTAAAAACTGAAAGCTTAGTGTGAGATATTCATAGCTAAGATTTGGTCATGTTCACTATACCGGATGGCTTTTATGTCGGCCCAAAGACCGTAGTGGACAGGACTTTGAACACATTAAAACGCTGACTTCGGTACGATTTACTGTTAGGCTGGCAATCTCGTCTTGGTCGAATTCGCTTTCCTTTCACAACAATCCCTTGTACTACTGTAGTGTGAACGATCTTGTGTCGTGTCTGCTGACACTTGATACACCGAATAGTTTTCTTTGCCAGCACAAGTGTTTTTGTCTGGTGTAGTGCTAACATGGCCTGGGCTGCATGACTTGTGAATGTCGGAAGCGGATTTCATAGCATTGTAAACAAATTTGTGTTACAAGTGATGCAACGCTTAAATTCTGTCGGCTGGCCCGACAGGTAAACTTTCAAATACAAGTTACGATAATTTCAATCCATGATAATCTTGTTCAATGTTCGTCATCCGTCATACCCTGGGGCTTCCTGCTATGCCTTTTGTGTTTTTCTAGTGTTTTAATTGCTATTTAGAGTTTTAAGGAGGTTTTCATCAGCTTCTACCATAAGACAATCACCCAAAACAAAAGTGACATAGTATATAGCTTCTTTGAGTTTTGGCGTCCTGAAAGTGGAAAATTTTGTTTAAAAATAATCGGAAAAACAAGCAACCAAACAAACAAACAGCACCACTGGAAGATATTTCTCAACACTAGAGCTTTCGTAACTCAGAACATAGAATCACTCTGTACTCTATACAAGTAATCAGCTTACTTTAGAATTTTATCCACGTACTCGAAAAATAAGGCTACATTATTCAGCACAATAAACAGCACGACAGGAGACTACTGCTAGACATAACAGGTTTCATTTGAGTGGTCATACTTGAGAATTTCATTTACAGACTCGAAAGACAAACCGCCTTGTACAGCATCACAGGAATTACTGCAAACAGCTTTCCTTTAAAGGGACACTGTCACCAATTTTTTGGATAACTTTGAAAAGCTAAAAGACATATTCTAATCAGAGGAAACCATAAATACTGGTTGAATTTCGTTTAAAACTACTCTACCAGTTCTCTCAAACTATAATTAAGTGTGTCTGGCTGCGGATCGCTACGGTGGAAATGGTTGCAACTTGAAAACATCAGCCTGATGTTTTCAAGTTTTTCCTTTGTTTCATGGAAAAATCACCAGTAACTGACTGTGGTTTGTTCTTCCTTTGATAAAATAATTCGATTTCCTCCTCTTGTCATCCTAGGAGTACTCTGTGCACGTGAAAAGGCATTTAATTTAAATTTCAGCACATTTTCCACCCCAAAACGTAAGAATCTCCGTGACAGTGTCCCTAAGTCAAACTCTGGGATTTCTTGTTTCGTCCACACACGTAAAAGTTAAGACCACATTGTACAACAGTACCAAGGAAGTCGCTTGTTATCTCCATGGTCGCGCTTGAGATTTTTATTCAGAGAGACAAACATTACGACCACAGTACATGACAGATTGAGTTTGACCTTAAGAGAAATTAGAGAAAGGAGTTAAGCCAAGCTCCTAAGGTACACGAGGTAGTTGATTGCTAAAAAGTTCACTTGTAATGTTTGTAATTTCATGAGCCGATTATTGGGACAAAGTTAAGAGAGGTTTTTTGTGGCGTACACCAAAGTGTGGTCGAAAATATATGACAGGCCGCATTTAGCCGTGATTCTGCGGTTTATCTAAGTTCGTATAATATAATTATACCCGCTAAGACGTGGTTTATATTGTAGTCCTGCTACTACCCTCGATTAAGCCTTAAAACTAACCACTCCAGAGTCTAACTTAGACTTGGTTTCAATAACTGGTCCCATTAGTCTTAACCCTTCAAGCCCCAATATCAACATCAACATATGGTATCAGTTGAGAGAATTTGATCATACATCAGGACATTTTGTCTATGGTGATCATTTGCCTTATTCTCTTGAACTGTATGGTTCATCGTATAGTGATATCGTAAGGAGAAATTAGTTGCTTGTCACTGTTGGGGCTTAAAGGGTTAAAAACGAGCAAATTACAGTAGTTGACGTATGTTGCTTATTACATTGAGCTGAGAGCTTTCTAGCCTAGGCAAACAGCCCTTTTTTGCGCCTATAATTTCGTGCAGGCCAAAAACCGGGATGGTTTTGCATGATCGCAGGCTGTAGGCTTTCAGCCAGACGCGATTGCTTTGGTATTATTATTTACCCATGAATTTTGCCGGCTGGCTTTTGGATATATTTCAAGCTTTAACGTTTAAGTTTTAGATTGACAGTTTTATGAGAACGCGTTAGAGTTTTGTAGGTGAACATTTTGTAAATTGAATTGTTTGAAATGCGAAGTTTTATTTGTAAATAGCAGCTTGTAATATGTTAATAAAGAGTTAAAACTGCCTTTGTCTTTTTTATGGGTCTGCGCCGATGACGAATTTGCTTACTGCTGGAACTCGCCTATATAGCGGGTCCTATAAAAGTACGTGACCCTAAAGGGTATAGTGTTTGAGCTGCTTTGGTTTTTAAAATAGCATATGCCCTGTTTTATAGTGTACATCATATTTAACTTTTTCATCGTGCGCGCGTATCAGAAAAGAATCTAAGATGCAGTTGATAATTAGAAAAAATGGTCGTTGTCTCTGTCTATTTTTCAACGGCTTTTGCTTGGAATCAGTTGTCGCGGTTTATATGTGGCTAGTTATTATTATTATTATTATTATTATTATTTATTTTTTTTAAATCAACAACAGCCAAAAAACCCCAAGCGATTTAAGGTAGCAAATTTTTACGTTAGAAAAAGAGAGGTCCTCTTTTGTTTAGAACAAACAGGACTGACAATGATTTAGTCCATAAATGTTCAGTTCAATTATCGTGGAATCGATAAGTAAAGAAACTGAACAAATGTTTTAAATGAACGTCACAAAATTCTTCTCAAGAATTTGAAGTCACCAAGACACAAGTTCTTCTATACCTCTGCTCACTTTGTTAGAAAAACAGTTTTGAACAACTCGGTAAAGAGGAGGATCAAACGGAGAAGAAAAGCCGAAATCAAACGAGCCTTGAACCAAAAGCTGGTGAAATTCACTGAAACTCGGAGGTGAGTGTAGTTCGTTAAAATGAACGTTATGGTTTCGCGAAAAAAAGTGGTTTATTTACCAAAACAAACTGCTGATGAACCGATGTAACTGACTGTGATTTGGAAATTAATAATCTTCAGATGTGGAATACTTTTCGAATGAGTTTTTATTCAGCCGGTTTCGTAAGGCTCTTATAAATCACTCTTGTCTCTGACCGCATTACAACGCTGAGTAATCCTGATGTCCGTGCTGAGTTACTACGAGGTTGTTAAGTGTGTGCGTGTGAAGGCCCCTTATAAACGTTTTTTTTTGTTTCTGCGTTCTTTCTACTTTCCCATCGCAAATGAATTACAACGACCCTCTACCCCTCGTGTTAGGACGCAGCGAGTTCTGTACCTCCCCCCCCCGGGGGGGGCGTACTCCCCGATTTGGGTGAGGGTGTGCAGCTCACTCCTTGAAACACTTACCCTTTTTTAGACCAAAATAAATATGTGATTTTCCCAACCCTATTTCAGACCTGTGCAGGAAGTGCTTCGTTTTGCTTCAAATTTCCGATATAAATCAAAACACACTTTTCAAGAGAAGATAATGAAAAAGTAGCTTCTCCTAAAAACCATACCCAATTCCAGGCCAGATTTCTCAAATGTTACGCTATTCCATCATTAGACCAAAATGGTCAAAATCTATACCCTATTTCAGGCTGCACATACCTATCCTCGGGTCTCGTAGGCTTTACCACGCCTTTTCTCTGCTCAAATGAGCAGCTGGGCTGATTTACTTAGCGAGTCGTCAGATTATCAGAATAAAAGAGAAGGGAAGGGAAAGGAAGGGAAGGGAACGGAAGGGAAGGGAAGGGAAAGGCAGAATAGGAAAGGAAAGAGAAGTGAAGAGAAGGGAAGGGAAGTGAAGGGAAGTGAAGGGAAAGGAAGAATTGGGAAGGGAAGAGAAGGGAAGTGGAGAAAAGGGGAGGGAAGGGAAGTGAAGGGAAGAGAAGGGAAGGGAAGGGAAAGGAAGGAAAGGGAAAGGAAGTGAAGGGAAAGGAAGGGGAAGGAAGGAAAAGGAAGGGAAGTGAAGGGAAAGGAAGGGAAGAGAAGTGAAGAGAAGGGGAGGGAAGGGAAGTGAAGGGAAAGGAAGGGAAGGGAAAGGAAGGGAAGGGAAGGGAAGGGAAGGGAAGGGAAAGGAAGGAAATGGAAGGGAAGAGAAGAGAAGGGAAGGAAATGGAAGGGAAGGGAAAGGAAGGGAAGGAAATGGAAGGGAAGGAAATGGAAGGGAAGGAAAAGGAAGGGAAGGGAAGGGAAAGGAAGGAAATGGAAGGGAAGAGAAGAGAAGGGAAGGAAATGGAAGGGAAGGGAAGTGAAGGGAAAGAAAAGGAAGGGAAGGGAAGTGAAGGGAAAGGAAGGGAAGCGAAGTGAAGAGAAGGGGAGGGAAAGGAAGTGAGGGGAAAGGAAGGGAAGTGAAGGGAAAGGAAGGGAAGGGAAGAGAAAGGAAGGGAAGTGAAGGGAAGGAAATGGAAGGGAAGAGAAGAGAAGGGAAGGGGAGGGAAGGGAAAGGAAAGTGAAGGGAAAGGAAGGGAAGGGAAAGGAAGGAAATGGAAGAGAAGGGAAGGGAAGGGAAGGGAAGGGGAGGGAAGGGGAGGGAAAGGAAGGGAAGGGAAAGGAAGGGAAGGGAAGTGAAGGGAAAGGAAGGGAAGTGAAGGGAAAGGAAGGGAAGGGAAGGGAAAGGAAGGGAAGGAAAGTGAAGGGAAGGAAATGGAAGGGAAGAGAAGAGAAGGGAAGGGGAGGGAAGGGAAAGGAAGGGAAAGGAAAGTGAAGGGAAAGAAAGGGAAGGGAAAGGAAGGAAATGGAAGAGAAGGGAAGGGAAGGGAAGAGGAGGGAAGGGAAGGGAAGGGAAAGGAAGGGAAGGAAAGTGAAGGGAAAGGAAGGGAAAGGAAGGAAATGGAAGGGAAGGGAGGGGAACAGAACAGAGCAGAAATGCGATAGATGAAATGAGATAAGGTGAGCTGAGGTGGGCTGAGGGGAGATATTAAAGATGTGAGGGAGGGAGAGAAAGAGACTACGTCACGTGAACAACTAGAGACTGTCGAAGATCCTAGCTATATCGGCAACAGAGTGTTTATTTTAGACATGTAAGTTATCTTTTATTTATTTATGTATTTATTCATTTTTGTAACCTTTTTATTGTCTATTGAAACAATCAAGTTACAATTTATTTATTTATTTATTTAGTTACTGGTTTCTTTGCAACTTTAGTTTTCTTTCAGATCATGACATTCTTCTCAGTTGCAATATCCGCCGTAGTTCTTCTACTCCTCACCGAACAAGCTCATACAAGGCCTGCTATCACTGCAACCCCCACCGCAACCCAGGCGGGATGTGAGTTTCTTGACAAATTCTTCAAGCCGGGAGAAGTGATATTCGAGGAGATTTGCAGTGTAACCGTATGTACGGACTACGGGGTACAATCGTATAATAAAGAGTGCTACACTCCCACCCCAGCTGGAAAGTAGCGAACACGATAGCACATCGGCCTGGGTGAAGAAATTGTCATTACAGGGCAAACGAGAAATGAGTTCTTACATTGGGATAATAGCCATTTTACGCGGTTGAATAAATTACAATATGTGACTATCACAGGGAAATTAAAACAAATGATTCTCTCACTAGACAACTGTTATAAACGCTCGGAGTGCTCTGGCTATGTGCCATATGTTGAGTACAACTATCTTTATCGTCTTATGTTCATCATTATTCCCCAGTACCTTCAGGTAGTGGGTGCGTGGTGATGAGTGGAAAGCGCGTCGGACTTCAGATCTGGAGGTGGGGGATCGAGGCCTATTCCCTGTCGTCGGGTTGTTTCCTTAAACAAGAAACTTGGCTCCACATTGTCTCTCTCCATCCAGATGTATAAAATGGGTACCGGCAACATACTGCTGGTGGTAACCCTGCGATGGAGTAATATCTTATCCAGGGGGGGGGGGGGAGTAACAGTACTCTCAGTTGTTTCTTGCTACAGAGACCTTCAAGCCCTAGTCCCCAAAACCATGCGAAATATACAAATGGCAAAGTGTTGCTGATAAATATCAACAACTTGTTATACTGTAACTCTCAGATTCTTACCCACTCCTCGTTTTACCCGATTTCCTATTAAGAAAAATGAGCGGGTTAAGATGGGCAGGATAAAGCTAGCGACAATAGCTTTCTTCCCTGTCTACTCTTAGTTCCGTTCCGCTCTTGGCCCATTTTCCATCCTCTTTCGAATTGGTGATAATGGTGTGGTGAATAGTGTAATTATAACGGCGCCAAAATTATCTGTTGCTTGTAAGTTTCAAACTTCCTTAATTAAGTAGATTATAAAACGTTCCACGTCAGTTGAGATACAGTAGATGAAGACGGGATCGTTTTTAAAGCTCGCAGTGTCGTGTAGACGTCGTGAGTTTAGGAAGCACAAAAGTTCTGGAAGGTATTTTGAAATGTTGCTTCATGTGTTATTTTCCTCCTATGATAGTCTGCTATGTAAGCTTTCTAGATAGTATTTCACCCCCTCCCCCCCCTCGTTGAGTGTGATCAATTCTCATGGTCTGAAATAGGGTATTTTCCCTACTAATCCGAGGTTGGGCATAGGCTTTTGCTGTTTTGTCTACGTTTTAGTGGAGTAACAATTTTTTCCTCCAGTGAGACGCAACTACGTAGGGTGAGGGCCTCTAATCTTTACGTTTCGCTTTAAGGGTGAAAGCTTGAAAATTTACGTTGGAAACATAGTATAGGATCGTACATGGAATCACCAAATACAGCTTGGCATGTTTTCACAAGTAAAATAGATCCAAAATTGTTGTTTGCTTTTTCATGCTTTAGTTATTCTATCGAACAAAAGTATAATCGAAATAACTCTCTTTTTCATTTCACAGTTTCCAAGCACTGATGCATGTAGGCGTGCATGGCTGCGTGCAAAGCCCCTTCTTAATTTTTTCGCTCTGAAGCCAGAAAATAGTTTTCGTAGACGTTTTTCGTGACATACAAAAGTCTTAATAAAAAGAGCTAAAGCATTTTTTATTGCTAGTAACAACTGGCAGGCCCCATTAAATTATAATTAATTTGTCTTTGTTAACGACATCATGTTGGTTATGGATGGTTATGACAAATGAAAGGTGTGTCTATATTGAGCGCTGAATAAACACCGAAAATTTGGAGGTAAATACTTCCCTTCCAAGAGCATTGATTTTACCTTTTGTTGAGTTGCAGATAAAATGAGACGACTTGGGATGAAACGAGATGAGATGAGACGAGGCGAGATGAGATGGGATCAGACTGAGGGGGATGATGATCTAAGAAGAGAGGAAAAGAGACAAAAGAAAAGGAGAGAAGAGAAGAAAAGGAGAGGAGAAGAGAGGAGAGGAGAGGAGAGGAGAGGAGAGGAGAAGAGAAGAGAAGAGAAGAGAAGAAGTGAGATGAGGTGAGGTGAGGTGAGGTAAAGATGGGTTGAGATAAGAAGAGACTAGATGAGAGGTAAGGTGAGAGAGAGAGAAAGAGAAAGAACCTGGAAGTCACGGGATTTATGAAATGAAGATTGACCAGGAGCCATTACGTCTCGAAGAACAATTAGAGACTGGTTGGTTCAATAGCACAAGCTTAAGGAAATAGAGTATCTATTTAAACCAAGTGATCTCTACTATCTGTTTGTCACTGTTGCAAAAGTAATGCTATACAGGTACCCAAAGAATATTTTATTATTTGCAATTTTAGTTTTCTTTCAGACGATGGCATTCCTTTCCCTTGCATTATCCGTCATAGCGCTTTTTCTGCTCCTCACGGAACAAGCTCATGCAAGGCCAGCTATTACCGCACCTCCCACTCCCACCATAGCGGGATGTGAGTTTGATGGCAAGTTCTACCAGTTTAGTGAAGTGATAAAGAGGGGAAGTGCTTTGTAATCAAATGTGAAGATGGTGGGCCTGTAGTGACTGAAGATTTTCAGCCCCAGTGCCAAGTAGTGATCACGATGGCATAGCGGCACAACGAAGACAATGAATGGGCTTCACCTTGGGATAATGAACATTTCAGCGACTGAATAACTTAGCAGTAAGAAGTAGTAACAATATAATGTATCGGTTACTGGTCAATTGTAATAAACGCCCGGTTCCTCGCCTTATTTATAACATTAATTCCCACAAGTCCCAACCCCCTAAACCGTTCAAAAGTTAACAAATTGGCTCTTCTTATGGACCCTAAAGTGCCGGCGTCATGAAATTTTCAAAACTCGAGTGGAACAACAAGCCGCAGGCGAGTTGTTTCACTGCCAAGTTCTCACGGTTAAAAAGAGGAAACCGTTTGTAGCTATTAAAAATATATGTGATCCAACGTTTGGTTAGTTGCATGGAAAATTGACAGCAACGTAGAATTCGGAATTTGCTCGCCATTTTTGCATTGTCTGAGCTTTTAGTTGCTGCTGGGAGAGAGAGAGAGAGAGAAGGTAGACATGGGGATCAAAAGGGGGGGGGAGGGGATCTGGGATGGTGGAGTATATTCCTATACTGTAAAGGATTGAATGTGACGACCCTCCAGAAAGTATCGTCCCTCTGAAATTGACAATAAAATTGATGGTTGCTAGCGAATCCCGAAAGAAAGCAACAACCCCCCCCCTCCCCCAACAACAACATCACAATTACCGCTTTACTTTCGTTACGCTTACGGCTGGGGAATAAGCTAGGAGACATCCTACATCAAAGCAGCTGATAGGGCTTGGTACGGTGGGAATGCCTAAAAACATTATCATAAGTAAGGACTCTTATGATCGACATAGTCATAAGAAAATGATCGATTATGATTATCTTCGTGATTACGACTATGACCGACTAGATCGCTCCTAACAACGTGAAAACTTAGGCGACATAATCATAATCATAAGGAAACAAATTACCTTTTATTTTCTGGCCAATGAATGTTCCAGCATTTTCTGGTCGAACTGGCACTTGAGAAGAACATAACCAGGAGCCCATTATGGGCTCCTGACATAACTTAAGAAGCCCCTGGGCTTCTGTTCATGATTACGACTATTTTTATGATCGCTATGTCTTTGGTGGGTACCAAGCCTAAGAAATGATAACAGCACCAGAAACACTATTTATCAGAAAATAACCACCAAGTAAAGCAACACCAAAAGGTGTGACGGCACCTGTCACACAATCACTTCTGATTACGTGGATTGGTCAGCGGGCGCGACCAAAAACAAATATGGCCACCTCGCCACCTCCTGATCAGGGGATCCTTAATATTGTACCTCAAAAAAGCCGGAAAATTAACGGGTCTAGTGAAACATAGTGTTTTTCTGCTCGTAATAAAAGTTAAAACAACATGAAGCACGCAGATGAAGAGTCGGCTCAGCAGCTAACCGTCAGAAGACTTTTTCTCACGCGAGGAAAACTGAAGGCCTCCAGTCGAACTTCAGCCCTGATGTCAGGATTTGCGATGGTGATTAAACTTACATAATTTTCCTTGTTTTACTTATTTAAACGTAGTGCCATATTTTTTAATTGAAGAAAGCTTCTACTGTATGCAGAAGCTGGTCTGAATAAGATTGCTTGCTCCTCTTATTAGCGGTATCGCTTTTGTTTACTTTATAAATACCCGGGCGGCTGGGCCTTAGCTTTTAGTACCACATGTTTACTTTGATAGCAGGCTTGATTTTAGAACACAAGAAATTATTTATTAGACTATCTTGAACAAAATTTCCGCACAGCCCCGTACTTAACGATGTATTCAATTTTCAGTCTCAAGTGCTATTCACGATTGTTTGAGGCTTAGCATTGCTATAACTGAAGATGAGATGATAGATGACTGTAGCAAAGTAAGTAAGGAAGTATTAACTTTATTTAGGCAGGATGGCCCATTCAGCAACGAGGCTGGTATCCAGGGGGGGGGGGGGCATGCATAAAACAAAATTAAAGATCACATAAAAAGCTATTTACAAAAATACAAAAGTCATCTAAAAAGCGATTTTACAATGATATTTACTTAAAATCGTAAAAATACAAAATGAGTTATAAAAATTCAAAAATATCTATTTTTTCAGGTAGCAATGGTCGAAATTCAACTAGAACCTAATATTCCAGAAGGACTGCTGATAGCATTTAGTGTGATGACGACAATTCTCATCTCAGTACATGTCTTTGCACTCATGATATCCGTCTGCATTCTGCCGAATATTGAAGGAGTGGCAAACATCCATCAACAGGGAACCCTTATGGTGCGAGATTCACCACATGAAAAACTCCACACTCACATTGAGATCGCTTGGATTTTCTCCACTGGTCTTGGAACACTTCTATTCTTAGCAGAGATTGCAATACTTTGCTGGGTCAAGTTTTACCTGTACAGCCAAACAGCAGCCGTCGCAGCATCTGTTGTGCTGTTCCCTGTGTGTTTTGTGTTTGTTTGGTTTGCTATACATTTCTACCGATCTCTTGTTCAACACAAGTATGAAAGGTCTTTTCAGGGAATTGAGGAACTTCAACAGATTGCAAATCAGTTACACACAGACACAGGGACATCACCAAGTACGCCTGCTCCTAGTCCTGTGCCTAACCAGAGGGTTTTAAAAATATAACGAGGGCTTTAATTTATTTAATTACATTCGAACTGTCAAGGTTAGCTTCTTAGGCTCCTCTTCCCCACTGCTGTTTCTCAAAAGTCCAGTTAACTTACCAGGTCTGAAAACTTGAATAGAGATTTCAATTTTTATTAATTTTAAATGCTATTAAATTTTAAATCTTTGGTGGGCTAGTTTGCGAGTTAAAACTTACAAGCAATTGAAAAAAAATTCCTGAGTGACAGAGGCTTGTCTTGTGCACTTAAACATGTGCAAACTTTAGTGACTCATGTTATCTTTTGAAGGTGGCACTTATGTCACTAATTGATTGGCGCTGGCCGATCATGCCAGCCTTTAACTCACAACTGCTTCTTGAAAACACGCCTACACCAAGACTATGGAAGCACCAAGGAGTTATTTATTTGTTCAATACTAGATGCATACATCAAGGGAAAGAAGAATTTAATGTAATTTATTGGAAAAAAGTACGTACTTACATTGGGTTGTACACAAAGTAAGTTTTTACATTACTTACAAAATAATATAAGCAACAGAGAAGATATTTAAAAGTAAACATCCTACACTTGAACATGTTAGCTGCTACAAGAAGCAGAAACTTAGTTTTAAACTGAGAGAAACTGACATTATGAGACTGAGAGAGTTACTAAAAATTAACATGATGTAGTGTTGACCCAAGATGTTGACCCTCTTCCGTCATCTCTTTTATGGTCCACAACTTGTTGACCTAAAACGGCATACGGTCATTTGTCCTATGGGTTTTTTGTAAATCTCTGTATATTTTCCTTCAGAATTGTAACAGTTTAGTAGTGGTTATGTCAAAGAGGCACTGTACAATATCATTGTCAACTTAATGGTACTTGAGGATGATTTACAGCTTGGTTAAGTTTGATGGCATATTTTTTATCATTCCACATTCTTCTTGACAGTGGGATTTTAACTGTACATAAGTGTGTATGTCTTTGGCTTGGTATGTACATATTTCATTCATAAAAATAAAGAGAATTTATAAATATGAGGCTGTGAGGTATTTTAATATCATCAGTGCTGTTCATCCAGGAATGTTTCTTCTGCTTCTTTGACTACTCCTCTTGTATCTTGAAGCTTGCACTAAGTTAATAAAACAACAACAACAAAGAAACAAACAAACACAGACTATTAACAACACAGACCAAAAGAATGTGTACACTTGGTCTGGATGTTAATCAGACCGGAAAGCAAACCATTAGATTAACTGCCATTACAGCTTGTAGCTTACTTCTTTTCCATCTGATTGTTTTCCCCTTACAATTTAATACATGTACCTTGTTGGAAATAATAAATTTCAGTTGGGAATAATAAATTTCAGTTGGGTCTTACTACCTTAAACTCTTAAAGGACACACAAAATTGAAGGGTTAAATGAAAGAAAGGGGGCGCAGGGGGGTCAAAGGAATAAATTGGCCTGTTTATTCGTACTGCTCTTTTTCAATTAACCACAAAAAGAGCTGAAGTTTAAATTTGTCATGCAATGTAATAGCACCAACCTCTGGTAGAGGGTATGTGGTTGGTTTTGGGGCCTCATGGCGACCAAAATCCTCCACGGTTCCACATTTTGGAATGTCATCACACCACACGCCAGTGTACATCTGCCCACGGTCAAGATAGAAGAATTTTCCCTTGCCATGTTTTTTGTCATCTTTCCATTGCCCCTCATAGCGATTTTCATTTGCTGCCAAGTCAGAAAAAAATTAATATTGAAGGTTAGTGCTTCAAACTCACAGTTGTTCTGGTTGCTATACATGTAGATTATTAAATAATTTCTCAATCTTCGGTATCAAATTTCTAGACATAGGTTACCAGCTCTCAGTTATTTTTGAGTGCCAAAAAATGGATTGATATTTAATTTATAAATTAAACAGTTTTAAAATATTTTTAAGGAAGATTGTTACCTAGCCTAAGCATGCCTTCTCCATTTCTCATGTTATTGTACCACTCTCCCTCATAAACTGAGCCATCAGCATAGTACATTCTTCCCCAGCCACTGCGCTTGTCTGCGTACCGCTCTCCTTCATAATATTCATTATGTGAATAAAAGCTAGTTCCATAACCCTAAGAATAAAACACATTGAATTCAGTCAGTCAATTACAGTTTAACTCTTTTCAGGACTATACTCTTACCTTCTACTACCCAGGTCAATTTGATTGCCTCTAATTCTGGGTTTATGATCATGCACTTAAATGTATGTCTACAGAAGATTCCTGGATCAACAATTTGACATTACTTTCATAGCCAAAGGCAGAAAACATCAATGAGAAGGTCATTTTAACAAGAACAATAAGGAAATACACATGCATGCCCTTTTGAGAAACAAGGACAGTCAATTACCACTTTTCTGGATTTGTCTACAGTGCTCACAACTTTTTTACAAGTGATAACAATGTTTATTATAACATGCTTTCTCATTATTATTAAGTAAGAAGCTAAATGTAATTTTCGCGACAACAAAAGTGATGCAAGTTGAGTTCAGTTTGGCATTATGGTCACTAATACCTACATGTCTCTTGTCATTTTTCCATCCTCCAGAGTAAACTTTTCTGTATCCACCTCCCTCAGAAACACTGTATGTGCCAAAGCCACAACGACGGTCATCTTTCCAGTCTCCATCATAAATAGCCCCTGACTTCTTCCACATCATGGTTCCCTTTCCTAACAAATTTATGTTCAACAACTTAACTCAAGCTAGGATATCAACACAAGTGCTTCACACTGTAATGTGTTCTTACAGAAAAACTAGATCTCAAAAGCGGAGCTCTGAAGGTTTTTCTAGGTTCTATTGTTTTCCTCCCTCTTTCAACTCAATCTGGAATTTAAGGGTCAGTCAGGGGGCCACAGGTTGGTCAGCTGTAAAACTGTTAAATGCACTGAACAAAGTTGGTTTATTTATCCTGCATAGCATTGTTTTCTCAGTCAAGAAACTTTTCTTCACAGTCTCTCACTCCCCGTGATGAGGAATAGGCACTGTAGCAGTGAATGCTAGGACAATGATCCTGGGAGAATAACAGCCTTGTTGGTAAAAAAGTTACGTCTGTGATCATCTGATAGATTAAATGGGTTGAACAACCAGGAAGTTCAGGAGTATTGATGCTGACATTCAGCTACAGTTCCCACATGAATCATCTAGGAATAATAACAACTCCATCACATAGTTTATTTTAGACTGTGAGAAGCCAGGTCCATCACATATAACCCACTCCTGCACTCACTGCTTCATGTGACTGTCTATTTCTGGTAATGGGTAGTAATAATAATAATAATAATAATAATAATAATTATTATTATTATTATTATTATTAACTTTATTTATACATGGTGATAGTTTCAATAAATTGGTTTTCAAATTAGCCATGTTCCTAATTGACCTAATATTAAAAAGAAACTAAATGATAACTATATTATAACTACTTAAACTATGACTTACTTATTTATACCAATGCTTGGAAACTTAATTACATTAATTACTAAGAAAAAAGGTGTAATCTAACTATCACGGTGATCCCTCCTCAAAAACAACAAGTGAGAGATACATGTAATGTGAAGAAAGGTTTCTTGTCTAAGGCACCATCTACATATTCACAAGTTCCCCACTTAACGTCCACTGGATGTTTAGTGGGGAACTTGTGAATATATCTCCTCCTTAATGTCCACATGGAGTTTCACACTCCCTTGACTTTCTAGAACTGATGAATTGAGTCGCTATGACTGAAATTTATATGCGTGACAAGGGGATGCATTTGTATTGTAACTGGAATGAATTCCAAATAGAAAAGATGCTGAATGGCATTAATGATTGAGAAAGTTTGAAATTCTGTTGAACTTTTTTAATTAACCACTAGTACTGGTACATGTACTTTGTTTTGTTAAATCGCATATATTAAGGAAGAACACTTCTGTTGGTTTTGTAAAATCAAGCAAATGCATATTACTTTTGCACCATCTTTATAAGAGTCAAACTACATAGATCACAGTGGTACCATGTTTGTTCTCATTTTCTACTGCAGTGAGTTTTCCTCTTTATGTTCTGTTATCAGCATGAGTAATATGTGTATTTTTTGACATGTTATTTTGGTTTTGTCTTAGATTTCCCACTCTGATGTCCACATTTTGACTCTCCCTAACCTCCTAACCCCCTCCCCCCCCCCAAAAAAAAAAATCCAGTCGATGTTAACCAGGGAACTTCTAAATATGTCGACGGCCCTTAAGGAAACAACGCCACCTGAAGACCAGCCTTGAACCCTGAGCTTCCAATCCTCTGATCGGTCTCACTGGAAGTCTGATGCCAGGCTAACCTCTACACCACCACCCTTCATCAACCATGCCTGCTGTGGTATTGTAGTGCAAATGGTGGGAATTCCCTGGAGTAAACCTACCCCCCTCCACCCCCTGTCCCCAGTCACTTCAATAAATCCAGGCTACAGAAACAGCGTTACTGTACATACATTGAGTAACACAGGCAATGGTGTTTTAATAGAGCCAAAGAACAGTTCTAAGACCCTCTAAAACCGGTTGTGTCATAAACCTAACTATAAAATCTTCCACTTTATGCCTCAAACGTAAAGCATAGCTATAATTTACTCTACAATTTAATGCAAAGTTTCCCTATTAAAACGAACTGAATTCGAACGAGCACTCACCATTCTTTTTATTGTCATCCCATTCGCCCGTGTACCGATCACCGTTCACTGAATAAACTGTGTGATGGACGCCTTTCTTTTGCGCTTTGTAGTCCCATTCTTTCCACAGGGGCTCGCTTTTCTTTGGTTGTTTAGTTATAGGCATTTTGTCCAAGATCCTGCAACTGTCTTCGCAAATTAGGTGATTCTTCGCAAATTAGGTGATTATTTACAGTCTGTAACTAAGGACGGGCGAGGCTACCAAGCAATGGGCCAGATTTCTCAGCACGCTTTAAATCCCATGATGCCTTTCAGCCCTCAGACAGAAAATAACAAAATGGCGACATTCTGTGACGAATTTTGAACGATTTCATTGACAAGAAATTTTGAACTATGGGTGACACAAACGACCAACGACCAGAGAAAGAAGAAGGAGGATCCTGTTATGGAATTGTTGGTAATATTCCAAAGGATTTTCACTCGGCAGATTTGCGCGCGATGTTCTCAAACTTTATCAATAGCGAAACTGGAGGCTTCAAATGTTTTCATTTTCGTCATCGTCCCGAATTTAGACACGACACGGCCTCTAATGACGATGTTAAAGAGACTACTACTTGCTGTGTTATACTTACCCTCAAGGAAAAACTACAAGAGTTGATCAAATGCTATCATGGCAAAAACTGGGTTGACCGAACTGGAAAATACTTTCCTTCTAAAGCAGTTGTATCAAAAATCAGTATCAAAGAAGGAAAAGGTTTGTATTTTATTTTTCTCCTAGTCTGTGTTCACACAACACCAGATTGATATTTCTACCGAGGCAGAAAATTATTTGGTATGATGTGAACAGAAAAGGAAAAAAATGCTAGTTGTTCACACTTTTGGGCCGGATAGATTATTGTGGAGAGCATTTCTGTAATGCAGGGTTCAATTCTACCTGTTACCATCCCCCCCGGGCACACCCCCAGGGATTTGCAATTTTTTTCTTACTTGGCGGTCTATTCCCCACCCCCGGGCTCGCAGAAAGAGACAATTCCCCACCCCCGGGACTCCTCATCGACCAAAATTGATTTCCGTACAATGTGTGGTTCCAGAAAATATCCATACCCCCCCCACGGAAGGGATTTTTCATATGACCCCCCATCCCTCTGGATTTTCCAAAAACGGCCACAAACTATACCCCTCCCGCCCTACGGAAATTCCAATTTTTTCCTACACCCCCTGGAAATATTTCTATTTCTTGTTTAAAGCGAAAAATTAGCTAAAATATAGTTTAAGAATCCAAATTTCGAGGGTTACTGGCGTTTTCTGGTAAATTCGCGTATATGAGCAGAAGTTACGTTGCATGTCAAATGCTATTGTGCATGCATATCGTCATAAATTTTATTTACGACCAAGTCTGCTTCATTATCTTGATGGAACAGCAACACTTCAATTTATAATCCGAGTATTTGACAAATTACAAGTTCTCTTGAGAAATAAATGTTGAGTAAGAATCGCTAAGTTACGCTGCCAAGGTAAAAAAATGAGTACTGTAATCAAAACAACATATTTTTTGCGGGCATATTCAAACCTAAATTTTATTGAAGGCTTGCCAGATATATAAAACCCGCATGCAAATCAATAAGACAGCTAGCAGTTTTGCTGTAAACCATTTTTTTCTCAGTAATTTTGGAAGATGACTGCGATTGCCTTCCGATTTCCATCGTGCAGTGTATTCAATCTTCTCCACGACAATTAGCGTCCCGTTGTCTCGTCGACTGGCGGTGAAAGTTTGACATGCCGCCGATTTTGCAATTTGCATAATTCTGCTTTTATTTATGCTGATGTAAGGCTGTGGTAAACAGCCTTCTCTGGAGACCTGGCAAAGCTAGAAAACTTTTGCACAACTAGATTTATCTAATGTAAAAATAGGCCGAAAACGACGTTGCAAGCAGCATGAATGTATTCAAAAACATTTCAGCGCACACGCGGGAATGTTCTGGAAACAAACTTATCTGAACAATGGTTCATGTTACGCGCTCCCATCAAACACTTCCCTTTTAATACTTGGGATGCCTTTTACTTTATTTTATACTTGCTTTATGCAATTCTAATGACGCCTGTGTGATTTTCCACTGCTACCGAAGAAATTTTGCCGGTTTCTTTCATGCCAAAATATTATAAATGTTTGAGTCAAAACCCGTGAAACGGGCATGTTTTTATCTTTGATTAATACAACGCGCCTAAGTCGTAAATTTCTTACAGATAATATTTGTTTGCCGAACTATAATTATTACAGTGTTTTTACGTAGTTTTCGATCAAGAATTACTCTTAGCGGGATCAAGAATTGTTTTGTGTCGATTCCGAATTACTACTGTACATGTGCTCAATGTTGACGCAATAATTCAGTTCAAACTATAGTTTTCATGCCGGCGAACAACAATGAAGAAATGCAACGTAAATGTCTGCGCTGCCACTAGCAGAGACGGATACAGTTCGAAATCTTAAATATGTGTGACAGAGATTCTTGGTGTAATTTACGGGATTTACTCGTCTTCCACAGCATGAGCTGTTTGCTAATCCGCCGCTGTTTGGTAAAATGACCGGACTCTCGCAGCACCAGAAATCAAGCCTGGCCACCTTGAAAATATTAGTTTTGTGCAGTTAACAAGATCAATGTTTGCGTCCGCGGATCGGTAAGCAAAATGCAAACAGAAAATTTAACATATAGGAATAATGGAACCGGTCTGGAAAAGATAATATAAATTGATACAACACCCCTCCCCCCTCAGGATTTTCCTGGGCCCTTGACCCCCCCACCCCCCTGGAAATTCCAATCCCTTCCGTGGGGGGGGGGGGTATGGATATTTTCTGGAACCACACAATAGCACAACCAGACGTTTTTTAGTATAAAAAAACATGGACACTACATTGAAAAAGAAAACTGAAGAAAAAAGTCTAACCATACTGGCATTCAGTCTGCTGGCGAGTAAAGAAATGTTCTTCACCGCGTGTTTTATTAGCACATGCACAAAAGAGGTCCGGTGAGCAAATTGATGACAGCATTTTAAAGGAGTTTTCCTTACCTTGTTTCACAAGAACACTGGACTGAGATCTCTGTTTAATATAAAGCCGTGCATCTGTTTCATACAAATACGCTGAAGAAGTATTTCTATGTTTGTGATGAACGCCATCCATTCGAGTACGCATCAAACACACCTTTGTTTAACAATTTATAATAAACGTGCCTTTAAATACAGATTTTAATTTCGAGAGATTATTCTTCTCGAGAGATTTTCCCTGGAAACAGGCAGTCTTCTCTATGCGGTCCGGTGCCATTGTGTCAACTGAGAAGTGATAAGCTAGTGACGTGCTTCACAAGAAAAACGAGAAGTTATTTTCGATTTGCCCCGCCCCCCTACCGCCCGGGACAAAACCGTTTCAAACAATTTCCTACCCCCGGGCCCGAAGGGCTGGACTTGTCCCGGGGGTTGCCCGGGGGGGGGGATGGTAACAGGTAAAATTGAACCATGCATAAGGGCCTATTTAGATGGTACAACTTTGTTGCAGGGGACTTGCTTAGGAAAAGCCTACAGCACGAATCATTTCATATAAATCAAACCTACAACTTGCTTGCAGTTGTTGTTTAGGACACAAAAAAATGTTGTAAGATTTTGAAACTTGTTTAAAAACCCTGTGACAGTCGTAGCCATGGGCAAAATGTTAAATGGTGAGAGTTATTTACAATTTTTTGGATGACGTGAGCAGTACATGCAACAAAAGTCTCGTACAACAGTCGTAAGCAAAAGTCATACCATCTAAATCAGCCCTAAAAGACTCTGTGGTTAAACTTTACAATACCCAGGCACTCTGAAGGTGCATGAGTCAAAGCCATGTAACATGGACCAGGGTTCCACTTGTTTCAACTCTATATTTCATCAACATTGGGACCCTGGTTCCTATGGCGTTCCGTAACGGCCAAAATCTTCAAGTCCCAAAACAAACAAAATGAAACGCGTACAAACATTATTAAACGGTCAAAAATAAAACGAAAGTCGTTTACATAAAGTCAAAACTGCAAAAAGTCAATCGAACCCCGCAAATATAAATCGAAACTCGTGCAAATAAATCCAACTTGCACAAATATAAATCGAACTGCGCAAAAGTAAATCGATCCGCCAAAAAGCAAATCAAACGCCTCAAATATAAATCGAACCAAACGCAAATGATTCCAACTTGCACAAATGGCAATCGAACCAGCGAAAAATGGATCGAACTGTGCAAACAGGAGCGAAACCGCTCACATAAATGTCGAAACCGCACATATCAATCGAACTGCACAAAAATAAATCGAAAGAAGGTCAGCGGTGAAACATGATACCGGAAGTCCTTTCAAAAGAGCGAAAGCGAGGGCCCAGTATCCAAGACTTTCAACACACTGTGCGAGGAAATCGGCCGGTCGGTTTGGCAAAATCAGTGGCAGAAAGATTCAGTCGTCCTCAAACGTTGTCTTCAGATAACATCGCAGGCATTGTCAGAAGAGTGATTGGTACTTTTGGAAATCTTCCATCTAACCCTTCAAATGAAAGTGGGAGCGCTAGTAGCAGGGGATCTGGCGCTGGGCCTTCTTATGTTGACACCCAACACGAACTTCATGATAGGTTTCGCATTCCACGTGCTTCAACAGCATCATCATCTGGGCCTGGAAAAGTTCTTCCCAGAGCTAGATCGAGTAGTCGGTTCGTACCTTACACAAGGGGAAAGGCAAATAGCAAATAGCTTTCACCCAACAATCACATTTATGGCTGAAATATCAGAAACAGAGATTACATTCTTGGACACGAACGTGTACAAGGGTGAGAGATTTTATAAGAAATCTATCCTTGACATGCAAACACGTTACAAACCGAAGGAGACTTTTCAATTCACAAATTTCTATACCTGTCACCCACCAGGCCTTACAAAAGGATTTATCAAGGGGGGAGGGGGGGGGGGCTTAAGGCTCTTTAGAACAAATTCCTCAAAGGAAACATTTGAGGAAAACATCAAAAACTTTGAATCATGCCTTAAGTGTAGAGGATATCCAACAGGTGTAACAAAAAAAAAACACCTTCTCCGAGAGAAAATCTAAACTAGAACAGAAGAAAAAGGCTGCACGTAAGAAAATACTACCCTTTGTCACACAATACCACCCAGCATTGCCTAGCCTAAAGAAAATTCTGGTGGGAAAATGGCACCTTATACAGAACCAACTACAGCTAAAAAAATCCTTAATGAGCCTCCCATCAATTCATAATGGTAAATCCCTTAAAGACCTACTAGTAAGAGCTAAGCTATGAGGGCTTTAGAATTTCTTCTACGAACGCGGGAGTTGTGCAGGCCCGTCAAAATTTTTTAACTTGCAAAATATCTCTAACAATTTCGTCCAGGGAGCCATTCTATGTCAGTAAAGGACGGTGCTGCGCTAGCAAACCCAAGTTCGTGCCTCCGCCTCCGCAAAGTTTTTTCAGAGACGTGCGTGAAGATATCTTGCTATGGCAGCCCAGCGAAAGTCAGCTGTTACATGAAGTGCTTCCAAAAGGTCTTCCGAAATGTCGAGTCATGGGCGACCAACACCTGATCTTACAATCCTGACACCCACTCTTTGACTAGTGGTTGACTGTTGTTCTTCCTCCGCGTGCAAAGCAAATGTTCCGACGGTTCGAAATCGAAAACAACAGCAAAATACGACAAGTTCACACAATACTGCCTTTGTTGACTGACAGTGTGCAAAAAAATGTCAAGGTCAGAAAGCAGTTGTCTTTCGGAAGGATGGGACACGTGTACTCTCGACGACAAAACACTCAAAGCTCTCTCGAAACCATTGAGACGTCGGAAAGGAATTCCGCAGAATCGAAGGATAAGTTGGCGTCGAGAGAAAGGGCTAACAAATCTTGCAGTGATCGAAAGAATTCTCGTAATTCATAGTCGCTGAGCTGGTTTCTAACCGACATATTCACAACAACAACAACAATGGTGGCGGTTAGAAACGCTATACTGGGTATGAGCTCAAGCCAGTCAAGCACTTCCGGTACAACTACACTCCGGTTCCGCTGACCTTCTTTCGATTTATTTTCGTGCAGTACGATATGTGCGGTTTCGGCTTTTATGTGAGCGGTTTCGTTCCTGTTTGCACAGTTCGATCCATTTTTCTCTGGTTCCATTGCGATTTGTGCAAGTTGGAATCATTTGCGTTTGGTTCGATTTATTTTTGAGTCGTTTGATTTGCTTTTTGGTGGATCGATTTATTTTTGCGCAGTTCGATTTATATTTGTGCAAGTTGGATTTATTTGCACGAGTTTCGATTTATCTTGGTGCGGTTCGATTGACTTTTTGCGGTTTTGACTTTATTGTAGATGACTTTCGTTTTATTTTTGACCGTTTGATAATGTTTGTACGTGTTTCATTTTGTTTGTTTTGTGACTTGAAGATTTTGGCCGTAACAGAACGCCATAGGTTCCTGTGGAGTTGTAAATTGAGGTTAAATTGAGTTTGGAGTTGTAAGTTGAGGTTAAATTCAACTCAATAAGTAGAAAAACTCTGGAAGGGGGGGGGAGGATTGAAGATCATTCCCTCCATGACTGGTCATAGATAGGGATGGCATTTAAAACCATTATAACTTCTTTATTCTGTTATTAGATACTGAACAACATCCATATAGAACAAGAAAGGAAAAGAGGGACCATTCTTTTACAAGAACAAACTTAGAGTTCTCACATCATGACCTCAAGGAACTACCAGAACTCCATCCACCTCCTCTGATGCCAAATGGAAACGTTGGAACGCCTTTGTCAAAATTCATGGAGTTAATAAGAACTTGCAAGCTTCCTCCTCATGTCATAAAGAAACTAGATTTGGACTTTTCTTCGTGTAAGTCTAAAAAGAAATACAGCAATGTTCCACTTGATTACAAGTCTTTGGAGAAGAAAGGTTTTAGATCTGTTGCAGCTGTAACAAGTGATAAGAAAGAGACAGTTTCTGGTCCAGTGAAGGGTAAAAGACAAGATGGATTACAAGAAAGCAAGACTTCTTCAGCTACATCTAGTTTTGAAACTTCTGGTCAAAGTGATAAGGACTCAGATTCTGGAAATGAAGAGGTTGATACTACTAGAAGAAATGGCTTTGATGATGATGACAACTCAGGCAGTGATAATGATGATGATGATGTGGCAGAGGAGTGGGACAGACATGAATCGTTACACAATGATGTCACCAGTCAAGAGCGAACTAAGGAGAGATTGTTTGAAGAGGACATTGAACTAAAGTGGGAGAAAGGAGGTAGTGGTCTTGTGTTTTACACTGATGCAGCATTCTGGAAACAACAGGAAGAGGCAGACTTTGATGAGGAGACTGCTGATGATTGGGATGTGGACATGGAAATCTATGAGAATCCTGGTAGGTAAAATATATTAGAAGAGCAATAAGAATAAATTTTAAAGCTGTCAAAATTCTAACACCACTTTGGGCTTTCTGGACAACATACTTCTCCACCTAAAACCTTTTCTAGATAATTATCTTTGTGAGGTTCAGAAGGATCCTGACAACTCAAACCCTTGTTAACTTTAACTTCCTGCTAACTCAAACCAAAGGCAATAAACTTTTAATAGTTTACTTTTTTATCAAATCAGTGGTTTTCTAGAGTAAAGGCTTAGTGAAGGATTCATGTTTTTCTGCAGAAAAGTTTCAGGTTGAATATAGAAACCCCAATTAGTCAATTTCATTTTTAACTTGAATGATTTTGTAATTCCTTTGACAGTTTGAGTTATCAACATTCTACTGTGAACAAGATACTGCATATCGTTGCTCTATGGGAAGAAAAAAACTTTTTTTCTTGTCCATAAGTTACTGACCAATCACAAAAGTTTGGGAAACTCAAGTTCTCCCAGAGTGAAACTCTGCAGCAACATAGTCTGAAATTGTTATTCTTCTAAAATAGGCTTTTATACCCCCATAAGTTGTAAATTTGCCTTCAGTAGTGAGCCCCATGAAAATAACAACAACAACAACAATAATAATAATAATAATAATAATAATAATAATAGAAAAACAAAACAAAAAAGCTAAACAGCTTACAAATGGTACTCTTAATACACTGTGTGTCATCATTTGTGATGTTATTTCTCTTTCACATTCAGATGGAGGGGACAAAGACTCTCGCGATCTTCTTCAAATGCGGCTAGAAGAGCAATGGAGGAAAGGCAATGACATTGCACTGAACAAGATTGGAGGATTTGAGAAACATACTAGGGGATTTGGTAGCCAGTTGATGAGAAAACAGGGCTGGAAAGAAGGGGGAAGCCTTGGGTCATCACAGGTCGGAATAAAAGAGCCTGTAGTTGCAGAAGGACAATTTCCAAAATGTAAGAGAGGCCTAGGCTATTATGGTGAAAAGTTACAGCGACATGTGAAACGACCAAGGGCTGAAAAAGATGTAATTATAGCAACCATTTATGATGAACCAGACAGCCAAGAAGATAATTTGTTTGAATCATGGGGACCTAATAAACTTAAGTATGTGAACAGCGTTGATTTTGTGCGTGGAAAACCATACCAAGATGTTCAAAGAAAAAGATGATTGCTCAAGTCTGAAGAAGCAGAAGGTGAAGTGTACTATGTCTGGAACACTGCAATTCACTGTAAATCCTGTTCAGATTTATGATAAGTTATACAACAGATGCAAATGTGTGGTAACATACTGCACTGCATAATTTGTACACCATCACTCCTTTGTTTCACATCCCAACAAATGTTTTATAAATTTTATTTGACATTCACCATTCTGGGTGCTGTACTAGATACTCTCTTCTTTACTCATCTACTACTATTTACATTTTACTGTGAACACAATGACAATGAATCGTCAGCAAAACCCCTCTCTGGAAAACTATATACTGTTGATTTTCGCAGATCACGTAACATTTTTTCACAATCTGTTGTTTGCATGACTGTACATAAGCTTTTGGGGCAATAACTTACACTAACTGAAGATGTAACATCTTTCACTGTAAATGGTTGAATCCACCAACTTGTGTTGTTACATGATACCCTCATCTTACACTACACCTGTACAGAGACATTTTACTGCACCTTTCAACTCTGCTTTTTACTGCCATCATTCATCGTAGCAAGTCTTTCGAAATTCATCTCAGCGGTGATTGACAGCAATATAAAATGCAGTCATATGTTGGGTTTTGAATTTCAGAGTTTGCACAATTATTATTGAAAGGTGCAATAAGAAAAAATAATTTCCTCAAAGATAACACCAATGTATGTTTCAAAACCTTATTTACAAAAAGACCAAACAAATATAATAACAGTCACAGAATTTTTCAATCATTTCGTGTCTATTGCCTGTACAATAGCTACAGTGTAGCCCTGGGTACAATTTTCTAATGGGTCTGTTAATTGACCACTGTCAGAGACTCAATCCTAAAATCATTTTGATTTCAGTGGTTATTCATGGTGTACAATATTATAATATTACTGTACAGTAAGTACTGTAAATTAGTGAAAATATTCCTATGTACATAAGCAGCTCACAGCTCACTGATTTGATTCTTAGGATCGCAAACAGTTCTACACACAGACTGACATTCTTTCCCAACAAAAAATGCCTGATTCATGACCAAAATAATTCATGAGAGGTTGAAACTTGTCACAATAGTGTTCACTGGCTTTAAAATAAACTTTAAATGTTAGATGATAAACCATTTAACATCAATAGCCCTTTTCACACTTAGCTTTTCTCATTTGCATCACAATGTTTTAGAATGTGGATGTGGGGCAATTTCGGGCAATTTTGCCCATGTTCACATAATTTATATTGTATAAATGCAAAGGGAAAAGTTAACTGTAAAAAGGGCTATTGAAACCAGTTTGGGTCATTTTTTTTTGGTGAGGTGGCCACGCTTCGATTAAACAGTTGCTGTGACATATTACAAAGAAAATTTAATGACTGTCCTTTTAAGTGGACTGAGCTGGGACTAAGTTGTCGTACACTACATTTGGTAATTTATTGTTTTGGACTCCAGTAAGTGCAGGAAAAACCGTCAGCTTGCTTTAAATCTCTGGTATACCTTTCACTCAATTGTTCAAAGCCGTCTGCAATATCATTTGCTAGTTGTGCTGCCTGATATTGATGTCTCATTATGTTGCCATCTTCAGAAGCAACAGGACCATATCCTTCTGTATCATTCCATATCATAAATGTCTCCAGGTCAGAAGCGAGTTTGAACAGTGCTTCACGGTTGGCTATAACTCTCTTAACTCTGTCTCGTTGCCTTTGCTGTAAGAGAAGTAAATTTTGGTTTACTTGAATCAAATCTTCATGTACATTTTAGAGATTTTTCAGCTCTTCAAATTGGTTGTGCCATTAAAGTGATTGTCACACTATTGACATCCTTTTGTTTAGCCTGTGGCACGAACATAATTACCAGTATGTTTCACTTTGAGGAAACATCAGATCAACCAGCACCAAATGAGGATGCTATTTCACAAGTGAACACACATGACACATTGGGCATGAATGCATCATTAACTTTCATAAGGTTTACATGTACTTAACTTGGTGTTCCTAATTGTGCAGCCAGTCAAAGAGCAACAACTCAACTGAACTTAATTAAGCTTGCAGCTACATTCAATATTGTATTTGTCAAGTGAGGTGACTTACATTTCTTCTTTCCTCAGCCTTTCTTTGTTTCTCTTCCAATTCTTGAGCTGTTAACCTGCTTTTGTGTGGCTTGTTTGTCACTTGCAGTGCTTTGGGAACTGGAGATAAGGGTTGTTTGTCATCATCAAAGCCAACAGTGAATGCAATGCCCCTGTTGTTGTCATTTTTAGAAGATTCTACTGAGCTTTGTTTTTCCTCGTTCTTTTTCCTCAGACTGTGTTTTCCTTCTTGAGTCTTGTTGCAACTTGGGGATTTTTGTGTCAAGTTGTTGTTTTTGTCATCCACAGCAAAATCTTCTTTCATTTGAGAAGTCAGTGTTCTAAAATCTTTTGCAACATGATGAGCTGTAGCTAGTAGTTCTGAAGATGTCATTTGGGGTGTGTTGTGACTGCTACCTCTGCCAGCTATTGCAATAGATCTTTGATGGAGCAGAATTTCTACATTGTGTGCAAGCTTTCTCGCAGCTTCTTGTCGATCAAGGATTCTTTTCAGTCTCTGCTCCATATGTTGCTGTGTGAAGACAAGTAAATTTTAAAGTCTTCCAAACTGAGCAGTTGAATCACAGGGCGCAGAGGAGACATATTTGAACGTAATGCTGGCTAAATTCATCGCGCAAATCGATCTAGTTATTCGAAACAATGAACGTGACTGAACAAAGCGTCATGCTATCTAGTTACACGTCTGGTGAAATTCTATCCACAAGACGAAAATTGGTCGCCCGAAGGGCGACGTTATCGTAAAGTGAAGCTTTCCGAAACGAGAGACAAAGTGCTGAGAAGAAAAAACTCTCTTTCTTTACTGTTAGTCGGCTGTTAGTTACTGGTGATACGCCCATAGTAACTGCTGTATGCGGCTTTCGTCTTGCGGGTAGAATTTCAACAGACGCGTAACTAGATAGCATGACGCTTTGTTCAGTTACGTTTATTGTTTTGAATTTGCGCGATGAATTTAGATAGCATTACAGTCAAATATTACTCCTCTGCGCCCTGTGGTTGAATTAAAGCTAAGAAAGTACTGTAAGTCTTAAGGCTGTTTATGTAAATGACATCATGTCACCCTTTTTATCTACAGTTCTGTTACTCCTTCAATATTCTCAGAGCTGTTAGAACCAGATTGTACCCAGTCGCTTTTTATGAGTCCAGGGGAAATTGAGAGACAAGATTGGATTCTACTCATAAATAGCGACTGGTTACGAGTCTGTGTTAGAACATGGAACCTGTAGCCTTATGTAATTTTTAGGCTTTTAACCCTTTCACTCCCAGAGTCAGTTATGGAGACATTTTAAGGTGGTTTTAACTTTTGAGTCTGTGGATGAAATCCTATGGTGTGGCCATTCAAATGACTCCTCTTTAGCAGTACTTTCACTTGGTACTATTTATATTTAAGTATTTTACAAAATGGAACTTGGGATTCGTCTTGAATTTTGATTTCAGGCACTCTTGGGAGTGAAACGGTTAAACCTTCCATTTTGTGACAGGAGAAAACAGCACCAATCTTCTGATGACTCCTTCCCATGCACTGTCTGCAGGAGAATCTTTATTCCTGCGATTGGTCCTGATTCTCAAATAAAAATTCCCATCAGCTAAATACCTGTGTCACTGGATCCTTTGATTCCAATTTGTACTATATACCTGTGTGCCTGAGACCAGTGCAGAAACTAGCCTCATACCCTTTGACCTTCGCACTGACCACTATATCACGATGGCTGAATTTGCCAGGTTGGTTACTGGTAGTCAAAAGGTGATTACTTTAAAAAAAAGTCGTCACCAATCCTTTGAATTGAAGGAGCCTTGAGGCTCATCACGCCAGTGCTTATCTCTGGTTTTGGCCATAGCACGAAGTGACTAGGAGCATCACTACTCCCCCCTGGATGGGGTGTTAGTCCATTGCAGGGTTCCCCCCGGCTTTTCTGTCAGGGTTCCCTAACAGTTAGCTGGAACCCATTGACACACCTGGGTAGAGAGACACAATATGGAGTGAAGTTTCTTGTCCACGATGTACAATGCTGAGACCAAGCCTCGAACCACTGACCCTTCAATCTCACAATCGCCTGATCAAAACTCCTTCACTATGACCTCTGCACTCCCATGTCTCCCATTACTTTAAACAAGGAAAAACTTTTTAACATGCACATTCTCCTTACTGTTCTCCACATACAGTACCACCCAAATGTAAGTTGACAGTCTCTTTCGAGTCTCAATCCTTGACTCGATTCATGTGAGAATCGAGCATCGAGAATCAAGTATGGAGAATCGAGTCGAGAATTCAGTCTTGCGAGAAGACTCGAGAAAATGAGCTTGTTGCTTGAGTGATTTCTCAATAGAATAAATTGAAGAAAAGAGACACAATTCAGGTCAATTCAAAGAATGCAGGCTAAGAATAATGGAGTGTAAAGAATAAACCTGACTAAATCACTATTGGTAATTAAAACAAAAATAAAACATTTATTCCTGAGATTCTCACATTTTTTTGCTTTTCTGCCTTTCTTTGTTTCTCCATGAGCCTCTCAATGCTGGCATTTTCTCTTCCCGACTTTGCCAGGTTACAGAACCGTTTTGGAGGTGGCCTGCAAACTGCTTGTCCTGTGGGGATGTTGAAGGCAATGGCATTGGTTTTGCTTGCTGTTAATGCTTGTTTGCACTCATCAGAATGGCCACTCAAGGTTGGTTCAGTCTCTGGTATAGCAAGTTCATTGGCATCTGAACCTTTCCGTTTTGCATTCTCCTGTTTACAGTGGATTTCCTCGCTTGTTTGCTTAATCTGAGAAGTGTCCTGCCTATTTTTCTCTTTCCTTCTTCTACTTCCATTCTAAAAGAAAATTACAACATACAGGGGCATTTGAAGGGGTGTTTATTCAAGAACAGGAAGGTGGGGGTTCTGTTTGTTTGGTCACTGTTATACTTGGATTTGAGGTTCAGTTACTGTGCAGTTGCAAACTTGTTTATAGAACAATGTCAGCAATCTGCTCACCTTTATAAATAATCCCTGGTGGTGGAATTATTTCATGTACCATACAGGTTTAGACTCCCCCCCCCCCCCCTCCCCCATAAGAAAAGGAAAAACATAGGCACACAATGCTCGCAGAGCCAATGACGTTTTTTTTTACAATATGGTGAAATTTATCCTGACAACCTATGGGTTTTTATACCTCCTGTAAGTCCCATCCTAACCCCTCAGCCCCCACCCCCCCCCCGAAAAAAACATTTGTGTTGTGGTTATCCACTATAAAACCTGGTAATGATCAAGCAGTGTGACTACGTCACAGTTAATTATAGTGTGACATCAAAATTACGCATTTGTAAATTTCCCTCAGTACAAAGTTATTTTTAGCTCACGTGTTTATTTTGGGTCTCAACCTAAAGCCGAATAAATTTCATTTGCTTTGCCTTCGAACAGTATGCTTTTACAAAACCTGCTCGCTTTCCAGTAGATCCAACAGGTCTCTATTTATATAATAGAATGCTTTGTCACATGTCTGTTGTTGTTAATCTTTCGGTTGGTTCGAGATGTTTTAAGTGTTGCATTACATTCCTAAGGTTCAAATTACAGCCGTCAACTATGCAAATTTGCTCAACATATGCTTTACACTTTGAGCCATGAATAACCCCGAAATAACGTTTGGTATCTTGTAAAGATTTTACTCTAATTCCTTGATCACCACTGTAACTTGGATTTTAATACTAGTTTCATTCAAGGTTTTCAGTTTTAAGAATAGTCAGCAACAAGCCGCATAATTTCCAATTTTAGTTTGAAATGGTTTCATGTTTATAATACGCACGCAAAAATGACACTGAAGTTCAGCTCATTCGACAGTTCAAGGGGTATTTTTGTTTTCGCAAGTCTCAAGAACAACAGTAAGTCGTTTCGTATAAAATGTCAGCTTGGCGCTTTGATCACATTTCAAGCAACATGACCACAGAGCTGCTGCGAGCAGTGGACGAAACATTTATTTACATTTCTTGGTCACGAGCTTTTGTTCCCTCGGTTCATCTAGATATGGATGCTTTGGCAAGTGCACAGAAATTTGCGAAATAAGTCGAGTTGGTTGGTTGCGGCCATGACGTTCATACTTTTAAGTACGAAATCTGAAATTGACGAATCCGTCTTGTGTACAGTGGAATCCCGATTTTTCGAACAGTCGATTATTCGAAACTCCAGATTCTTCGAACCAAAAGTCATTTCCCTTGGATTTGCTTCAATCAAACACTGGATTTTACCCCCGATTTTTCGAATGCTCGACTTTTCGAAACTCCCGATATTTCCAACTAATTCTTTCTTCCTTTCAATAATTGACATTCGATTTCTCGAACTTTGAAAACTCAGGAACCAACAAAAACCGGTTTTAGCCACATACACACCTGAGTGCAATTATAAACAAGTTCCAGAGAAGGTTTTTTCATGGGCATACTGTATTTCGTGGACTGGACTGGACTATGGCTAAAAATGACAGTACGTTTCTTTCTATTGGGATGCTCAGGCAGGGCATTAGTTCAAGGGGTAGGAGGGTCAAATGTCACAAAAGGAGGCAAGCAACCCGGGGGGGGGGGGTACTCGGAAAAATTTTGATGGGAGTGTGCCGCTGGGACTCTGAAACCCTTAACCTATACCAGACCACGTTCATGTCGTTTCTGCAACCCTATTCCAGACTAGATACCAAAAGTCCCTACCCTATCCCAGACTAGCTATTTTCGAGCTATCCATCAGAAATATAACCACACAGTGCTTTTAATGGAAAACCATCTCTCGATCAACAATATTGTCACGATTTCATTTATATTTTACATTTCCGAGTTTTTCAAACCCATTAATTCAATTGGATTAAATTTTCACACCACCCATTAGTTTCCCGGTAATTGATACCCTATCCTAGACCAAGACTCCCTGATTTCTATACCCTATCCCAGACCAAACTGCTTGAAAACCATACCCTTCACAGCGGCACATACCTATATAGGTTATATATGGGAGTACCCCCCCCCCCCAGGGCAAGTAAATACTTATGGAGCACAAAAAAATGACAACTTGGCCTGGTGTTGGAAGGTGGCACTCCAGTAGGAATACTGAGTGGTTTGGGGGGAAAAAAGAGAAAAATTGCAGCATTTATGCTCATAATACTATAAACTAACAAGCAGCCTTGGTTACTGGAAAACACTTGTCCTATAGCTCCCAGCAGGCAGGTGCTTCTAATTCATTTCTAAAAATAACGTCTGTAAGCTTGTACTTTCCGCATACCTCAGCATTATTTTTCAGCAAGCCTTGATGGCCACATAACTCCGGTGGCCAATAATTACATGCAAATTAATAAAATATTTGGGACTAGGATTTCTAAAGTAAAAACTTATGTTACTTAAGCTTAAGCCTTACTTTATATGGCGAACACCGTCGTTAACTGTGCAACTGTAATTAGGGACTGTTCGTTATTTATGCCTAAGGGGGGGGGTCGGTGATTTTCAACCAATTCAGGCATATGAAAAATTTACCCCTCCCCGAAAGTGGGTATTTTAAAAAATTACCCCCCCCGTTTATGTGACAGTTTCAAAATTTTACCCCCCCCCTCCCCTACCCTCAGGACGCGACGTGCTTGCGATTGTGAAATTGCGTACAACATGTGTTCTGGCCGCGTGCTGATAACCCAAAATCCAGTGCAAGGTCATTTGTGATCATACAGTATGGGAGCACTCAGCAAGGAAAGTAAATTTGCGGCGCCGGTATTAACGTGGGCCCAAAGAAGATCCGATTCGAGAGAGAAATCAACGGTGTGAAAGTTTGTAAGAAGTTCATTGCAAGGCTTGAACCAGTTTTGCTGTTTGAGGATGGCTATATACGCATGCACTACAATACTGTAAACTACAACTGGCCCCGGCAAATGACACATGTGTGGGTTTTGCTAATATTAAATGTCAGATTGCATGTATTTTAAAGGGATTTAATAAGTTATATATTGGAACCTTTAAATAACGCTACTCACGTTTTCTTGGCTTTTCAAACTATAAAGACCAGGTTCTTTGGAAATAGAATTCTCGAAACAGAGATCAACTTTTTAAATGTCTGTAAAACGGCTACACAAGTGTTGAAACAACAGTTTCTAAAAGTTTACCCCCCTTATTTCTACTGTATTTAAAAAAAACACCCCCCTTTTTCATTGATTTTGAAAATTTTACCCCCCCACTCTAAACACCGGCCCCCCCTTAGGCATAAATAACGAACAGTCCCTTAGGATCGAGTCTTAAAAACCAGCAGAACGCTACTAAGCTTCGTTTAGATTCTGTCAATATTTTGCAAAACACCTACCTCACCTTCTCCTTTGCTAACGCTTGGCATATCTGGCAAACTATCATTTACCGTTATGCACAACGTAAGCTTATCAGAAGAAGGAACCGGATCAGAACGAACTGTTTCCGTTTTTGAGTCCATTTGGAAGGTCGCTAAAGCAACAGTTACTCGATAAAATAATGCAAGATAATGTAAATCGTGTAAGACTTTCCTTCTTCTCTGCTTTAAAATCTGTTCCAAGTACTGGAAAACTATGCTGAATTCTGCAAAATTTCGCTGTTATCACAAATATTTGGGCAACATTTGTTTTGGAGATGTTGACTAAAAATATCATGCTTTCTGATTGGCTGGTTAAAACGCCAACGCGTAAACTCGTTCCCAGGATTCTGGGAACGAGGCTTCCAAGTTAAAGCATGAGGACGAGGCTGCTACGAGACAATGGCTTGAGAAGGAAGATGGCGGACGGAAAATGCTAGCATGGTAGAACACGAGGGGATTTCCAACATCAAAGCACCTGCAGATGTCGATATTTACAGGGATACGGCGCTAAGGTATCTAGGTGAGTAATGCATTCATTTCAAGGGCATTGCGATTGGTTTAAGACGTTTACAGTTGATCCACGTCACGCGTGAACGGAAACCTGAACATGTGATCCGAGTCTTCAAAATGAACAAGCTACTTTCAGTAACGTAACGGAGATCACAAAGGAAATATTGAAGATCTCATTGAAATGTGTGTTTGCTGTGTTTTTGATACTTTTCCGAGCCTTTGGAGGCCGTTTTGGGCGATAAGCAGGTCTGAACATTTCGAAAAATCCGTGACAGATTTGGAATCTCCTTTCGATTTTCGAAATGGGCTATTCCATTTAATATCCGCACCCCCCCCGGTTGAGGACTGACCTTTCCCTCTTACCCCTAAAGAATTCCATTAAAAAGTGTTACCCCCTGAAGACTTCCTTAAGAAATGGGTTTACCCCTGAAGAATTTCACAAAAAAAGCATTTACCCCTGAAGAATTCCATGAAATCTCTGTTTACCCCTGAAGAATTCCACTTATAATATGGGTTTTACCCCTAAAGAATTCCCCAGCTTCTGGCCTTTACCCCTGAAGAATTCCACTGCTTTTATCCCTTACCCCTGAAGAATTCCACTGTTCCTCAACCAGGGGGGGGGGGGGGTGCGGATATTAAATGGAATAGCCCAATCCCTCTCTGAATCTCAGAAAACACAAGGTGAATGCCCAAATATGGAGAACGTGACTTGTCATGTTGTTTTGAAGTTTAGAGTTTCCGTTCACGCGTGATGTGGATCAACTGTAATCAGTTAACATTTTTACCTGACAATGAACAGCAAGCCAGACTATGATGTATTAATCACACGTAAGCTTTCTGTTTCTTGTCATTCTATTCAGAATAGACTATCATTTCTTCTTTGATAAACACAATTTAGCAGTTGTTTTTGCAAGTTAAATCCATAATTGTTTTTCCCCGCAGGGCATTGACTTTTTTGAAAAATATTTACCACCAAAATTCCCACAGGGCTGGTCTAGGATCATTCCAATTTTTTTTTCACCATTCACCTGGCCACAGTCAAAATTTATCACCTAAGAGGAGAAATATATAAGTGCCAACAGCATTCCTTAGAAAAACATGATTTTTCTTTGTCACATATTGAAAAAAAAACAGACAAGGTTTTGCTCATGTTTCTTTTTTTTGGGAGGGGGGGAATGTAAATCATAATAAAGTGCCAGTGGATTTTCAAATACCCCTTGGGTGGGGGGGAGGGGGGACCTTGGGGGTGGCTCATTTTACAACAACCATTAGCATCTGCCATTCCAACTATTTTGTAAAGTTTAACAAGCTGCAAGCAGTCCTGTTTTGCTCAGCAAAATCAGCAGCTGATTTTAGGTATTCCCTGGCCAATTTTGTGATATACAAAATTTTGGCTTTCAGTGACTTGAAACACAATAGACTGGACTGGTCTTTGCTTTCTTGAATATGCGATAGATACTTACTAATTTCTCAAAGTTTAGGCTTTTTCTTAAGGGATTAATAAAATTGTTTTGTTGATAAGGTTCATAGGCAGTTCAGGTCCTCTCTCCATGTTCTTGCAAGAGTGTGGTGTGTTTGAAAGAAGAATCGCTTCACAAGGAAATAAAGCATTGAGTGTGAAGCTTGAGTGGGTGACAGAAAGAGCTCCACCTGCAACCCTTCACTCCCTAACATGCTTGTGAATGGGCTGAACCTATGAGTATCAGTAGTCTTTCTAGCATGTGTTGTTTATACCAGTAGTCCTTTGAAGGACTGTTGTTGATTATTAATGTTTCATTTGACTGTATATATTATGACACCCACTCAGGTTGTTGGAAAGTCAGTCACCAGCAAGTCTTTTTGAGGGCTACCTTTATCTTAGCAACCACACTAGATGAGCTTTTTGTCATTTGTTGTGGTTACTAAAAAAGATAAAGGTACCCTAGATGACTAGTCATCTATTCATCAGTAAGTTATAGTCAAATACTCCGGCAAAGTAAAGGTTTCGTTATACAAAAACAAGTAAAAATCGCAAGTAATAAATGCTGGTAAAATCGAACGACGTGTCGATGTCGTCATGACACCATTTTCAAGTTCAAAAATGATTCAAATAAACTGTCAGGAATAGTAGCTGGAAATTAACATGAATGATTAATGCAGAGTCACGCAAATAGTTTAGCTTGAATTGAGTCCGATTGGACATTAAGAGATGGTGTCAATTCTCTAATTAGCAACATTTCTTGCACTAAACAATCGAACTTATTCCGACACTTCTTTAGGACGAAAAACTGTTTGTCAAGGTCTTTTGGGACAATACAGTTATGGTTAGTAATTGAAAAAGGCATACACTGGACCAGCATCCCTGGCAATGATATTACTTAACCAATGTAAGAGTGATGAGAAAGAGAAAAAACATCTGTCTTTTTTCTTTGTAAAGTTTTTGTTAAATTTTCAGATTGACAACTTTCAATCTCTTCGTGTTATCTTAGAAACTGATACATTGTGTTTGAATTTTGAATCAATTTGTAGTGACTATGTGATATTTTTAAAAAACTGGTAGTACTTTTTTATCAGTGAAAAGTTATCTTGGGTCTCCTGTTAATTTTGAAACTTTTTTTTCTGAAAAGTGTTTCTACCATGTGGTTTTTAAGCACTGTTGTGAATTTATCAGCTACAATCCAAGGTGGTTTTGTGGAGTGGTATTAGAGTGAGAATCTTAAAATTTCAATCATGGAATACAGCCAAGGAATTTGACAGAGAGATAACTCCTCTATATTTAAGAATGGTACCTGTTGGAGACTTCATATAACTGACCTCCCTGAGATGTGCTTACTTGAACAAAAAGTATCTCTTCTTATCACTCTTGGCCTATCTTGAATTTCTCTTTGTGTTTTCAAGACAGAGTCAATGGTAGTTTATATTTCCATTAAAAACCAGCACTTATGGTCACCTATTTCAGTAGAATCAAGTATTGTATTATTTACCCTTGTTTTAAGTGCAAGCAGCAGCAGTGGTAAATTTCTTGTAAAAATATTAAGGTTTGCCTCCAACCCATAGAGCTGAGGTTTCTTTTGTTTGTGTAGCAGAGCATTTTATGTTACACTTCATGTTTCCACTCCTTCTTTTGTGTCAGCGATCAAGCGGTCATGGGTGACATCTCAATATATTAAGGAGCAGTGAAGGATGTAGGCTTCCGTGTAAATAAAAATGCGTGCAAGCTAACTAACTGCACTTGTTTCTTTACAAGGTTTGATCTTGAACATAATTATTAAGATAAACTCCCCATACCTTCATATTAACAGTTGCCAGCCATTTTGCTATCAGCCTTTGAGTGAGCTATTTCCAGGGAAAATTGTTCACTTTGGAAAGTTTTTCTTGAGTACAGAACCTTAGCAGCTTGTCCGGGCTATAAGTTTGTTGTCATTCCTGTGTTACCAAGTAAGACTGGTTTACAACACTGTTCACTGGTTTTCTGTGTCTGTGATCATCTACCACAGCAAGCACAAGAGTTTTGTCAAAACAATTTGGTAATCCATGAAAAAGGGGGTTGTTCCCAAAACAGAAGAACCATTGCATTTATTTAATTTATTATTCAACCATGCAACAGGTGTTGTTTCTTTAAACTGCTATTCTATTTCCTCTTATTGAGGTAATGGGTGTTGAAGTGTCCGACTATTTTCCCAAAAAAGAAAAGATTAAGGGGTCACTTGTATATGAATATTTAATAGTTTTCTGGCATTAAAAATACATGGTTTGTTAAACAAGTCTTAACACATTTTAAACTTTCTTTACTACTGTAACTTAACATTAACAACCACTACAATATATTTTTTTAGATAAGTTCTTTGAAGGTTGGTGCAGTTTTGAAACAGTGGCTTTGCTCTTATTTGATGTTCTTAAAATGGTCTTGGGTTGGTGTTGTTTGTGAAGAACTCCACCTGTTAAACCAGTGAACCGTTAACCTATTTGCTCTTCAATGAGTGGCCTATTTACAAACGCGTGAAATGATATAACATTTTGTGTCAAGGAAAATTATAAAGGAGTCAATTCAAACGAGAGTTTTACTCTCACATCCTATTATCGTAGCTTATTTACCTGGCCAACATGTTAACACTAATTTGAAAAGTGTTTATTTGTTCAAATAAAAGGCCACAAGTAGGTCTCTTGTAGAAGAGGCCTTTCCTAAGCTTAATGAAATATCAAGGAAATGTTTTTCAGGTGGTGAAAGTAATTTAATATCCATGACCACAATATGGGGACTAAAATAAAGGAGTTCTTGATTTAATAAGCTCTTGTTGCAGGCAAAGCTTTGACCATTAGTACGGATGAAGAAAGAGTTTTAGAGAGTTTGTGTGAAACAGAAATTTTAAGTTTTTGAAAAAAATCAACATTGGGAGAAAATTATGAGGAAAATAAGAATGAAGATAATCACAGCCTGGTATTTGCATGAGAAATAAATGCTGCTATCAGAAGTCATTTATTTGGAGTATAAAAAGACACATCTATTGCCTAATTAAGAGGTGTTGGATGTCTGATTGCAATGTGCAACGCTTTATTTGCAATAATAAATGTTCACTTGAACAAATTTTTGACAGTTCAGAAACAGACAACAGAAATACCCTTTCCGTTAATTTATTTTGAAATTAGCCCCCCCCCCCCCCCCCCTCAAGTGCTCAACTTAAAACAGAAGAAGTCAGTGAATCCTGTTCTTAACTCTATTTGTTATGATTGCCTTGCCCTGTGGGCAGACCACTGACTGGGCCATTTTTCCTTTTTGTACCCCAGCCTTCTTCAAAAATGACTACAAACTACAGTACAACTACTAGTAGGACTTGTCTTTGAGTCAAAGTGATCCTAAACACATAGCATCAGATGCAAAAACAAACTGCTCAAATTATAGCTTTTATTCAAAGGGTCTTAATCTCACTTTTGAAATTACTAGGTTTTTATCCACAGAAGGAATGGTTAGAACCACCTTTTAAGTTAGCTTGTCCCTATAATCATGGTACAATAAACAGCACCACAGCAAAATTTGAGGGCCTTAATCTTGCTTTTAAATTAGATTTCCATCCACAGACAGAAAGGTTAGAACTGCCTTTAGTTAGCTGGTACAATAAACAGCACCACAGGAAAATTAACTGCTGAGTGAAAGAGTGAAACTTGACATCTTTAGGTGAGCTTTATTTAAAGGTGTCTTGATCTTAGAGTGGTATCCTGGGACAAAAATATTTACATGGCTGCTGAAATGTAAAGCAGGGGGAGGGGGATACATAGGGGGAGAAACAGGAAAAAAATTCAAACCATTATGTAATATTTTGCAACTTTAAAGATGCAAATAGGTGGGTGCCACCAAGAATGGTGCAGGAACCTGGATCCCAAAGGGTACAGGAAGTGAACTTCAGACCCGCTGCTCTTCCCCCACATTAATAATTGTATGTCCAGTTTGTGTATGTGGTGGGGGAAGGAGTCTTGCAGAAGTACTATTAGCTCCAGAATGTCAATAAAACTGTACAACAAAATGTTTAATTCCCACTGAGTGGTTTAAGTGCAAGAAAAATTCCGTCTTTCAAATAGAAGTGTAAGAGAGTTGACAGTGTAAAAGTTGATATTGTTGTAAAATTCCCCCTTTGTTCTAATTTCTAATCTATGTCTATTTCTAATAGGATATGCTAATGAATTTGGTGAGGCATTTCGCACACAAATTCCTCGGTTAATGTACCTTGGTAGTTATGGAGTTGCCTCAACATACTGCCTGGCAGATTCCATTGATAAGGGAAGACGCTGCTACCAACAAAGCTACCACTTAAACAGTTATCTTCAGAAAAGGAAAGCTGTTGAAACAGCAGTAGAGGCTGCCATCTGGCAGGGCCTGGCATCGGTGATTATCCCAGGCTTTACGATCAACAGGATTTGTGCTGCATCCAGGTTTACACTAAAGAGTGTGGCCAAGACTATGCCTCCACGTGCCCAGATGTGGTTCACTACGCTAATTGGACTGAGTGCGATTCCTGTCATTATCAAACCTATTGATAGGTAAGACTATGTGTCCATGAAAGATGAGGTAATGATATATAGTAGAAAATATTTCTCCTGGAAAAGTTTTCATTCAGGGGGGTCTATTAAGAAAGTTTCACCTACTCCCCTCTGTGATTGGATTCTTCTTCACTGCAGGGAGACCTCAGGACTAGCATTTTTTTAGGTTTCCCTTCGGGCTGATTAAGACAGTACGACTTTTGCTTACAACTGTCATATGTGACTTTGGTAGTGCATGCTGCTCAGGCTGTGGAAAAATTGTAAACGACTCTTGTCATTTAAACATTTTCTGTGGCTATGACTGCTGAAGGGTTTTAAAACATTTTAGAATCCTATGACATTTTTGGTGTCATAAGTAACAATCAAAGCAAGTAAGCTACTCATCAGCATGTTGAATACAACAAAGCTGTGCTGTCTAAATTGGCCTTACAGTTCAACGAACCCATATTTTAATAATTATTATTATAATTATTTCATGATGTAGAGACAAGCCTTGAACCATGGACCCTCCCATAAGAGTCTGATGATAAGTTGGGTGTGCTAACTACTACAACACAATCTTGAATTTGCAAGTTGATTCTAATCCTGAATTAGTGAGTCCTGAATGTTACTGAGCTCAGCTAGAGCTTGGAGAAGATCCAGTTATAACCAGTTGAAACATTGTCACATATCATTCTGTGAGGGTCGCCATATTAATAATAAATTTTATTAACAATTGTTTATATTTTTTTGATAGATTAGTTGATAATATCATGGATGGCTTGATTCATGTTTCAAGACAACTTGGTATTTCTCATCAACTGGATCACAGCCACAAATAGAAACTGGAATTTACAAATATCTGTAACATACATGTACAACAGAGCTACTTTATTGTATCTCATTTAATCTGTAATCTACATGATTATAACTTTGCCACATTTCCCATCTTATCCCCACTCTTTCTCTGCCTTTCACTCAGCTCATTCTGACCCTCTTGTTTCTAAAACATACTCATTTACAACTGTACATAACCCGTGATTGTAATATTTTTATTATTTCTGTACAGATGAAATTTATAATATAAAATAAAGCCAACAATTTTTAAAAAGTTGTGCCATGTACTTCATTTCATTGCTCAAGCAAGAAGTTCCAGCTTAAAGGGCCTCATTCTCACTTAATGTTAACTAATTTTATTAATAGACCAACAGACATTTGACAAACAAAAGGCAGATCAAAGTGCACCAATAAAATGACAGCTTAACCGACAGGCAACCAATAACTTTGCGAGTTCGTCGAGACAAGAACATCATGCTAGCCCACATATAAGGCACTAATAACATTACAATCCTATATGAATAAATTATATACACCAACTGATTAACGCACCTACCTCCACTAACACACACTTTCCTTCACTTGTACTTACTTTCCTTCATTTGTACTCACTTTCCTTCTTTTGTACTCACTTCCCTTCACTTGTACTCACTTACCTTCACATTAGTGCCTTATATGTGGGCTAGCATGACGTTCTTGCCCTATATGTGGGCTAGCATGACGTTCTGGCCTTCGTCGACCACTCAGGACAATGACCAGAGACTTCTGCTCAGGTTGTCAAAATGTCAGTCAATGTCACCACAAACAGTCCTTCTCAGGGCTACACTCACCCAGACAATCATACTTTACCGACTTACAATAAACTGATTTTAAGTTGTAGAAACAACTCACTGGCAATGTGACTTTGTATCATCTGAAATCATCACCAAGAAAATGTTTTAATGTTACAGTCTGAAAGAGTTTTTCTTAAAACATCAGACAATTGTGTTGTTTTGCTGAAGTAATGTTTTGGTTTCATGAGGTTTTGACAACTTACATGTATTTTGGCCTGCTTCCTCCACAGGCCCTACCCTTTTGAATGAGCAATAACGTGGGCGACTGGAATGAGCATGAGGCATTATGGGAAGGAAAAAATGGAAAGAGATTCTTGCCTTTTTTCTCCTTTCCATCTTCTTTTGCTTGCTAATTACTTACTAGGCAGTATTTTGGCTCAGTTTCATTATAATAAGCTTTAATGATAAAAACCATTTTTAGACTACGAGCAGTCTCTCTTTCCGCTCAGGGATAGTCGAGGGAAACGAACAAGCGAGCAGGCGCGAACATCACTGGCGGCGTTGAAACGACGCGCGTGTCGAGCCGCCAATAGCTGCTAGCAGCTCGACACGCACGTCACGTTTCAACGTGGCAGGCGATTTCGCGCACGCTCGCTTGTTCGTAATCCTCGTCTATCTCTGAGCGGAAAGAGAGACTGCTCGTAGTCTAAACCATTTTGGAATTACATGTAAAATATAATGCATGGTTTTTACTATAATTGTAAAAAAGACATATTGTATAATAGTCCAGTGTTCTCCTTGTCAGGCGGTAGCCGGTAAAATTTATCGCTTGTAGCACCATTTGTTAGGGGTTGAAATCACATATTTAGGCCTGGTTTAGAAATGCCAACAGATTTGGTAATAGCAATAGTCTTATCTTCTTGACGTAACTCCGTGCGTTTCTACGTTCCTTAGATGTTAGGTCAGATCTTTTTCACGTTCAGGGCTTGAAATAATTTCCCGGCTGGCGCCGGTCAAGTTGTCCGGTCAAACCTATTTTTGCTCGGACACCACCCATTTTTGGCCGGACAAATCTCCATTACGCCATATCTCTACAAAATTCCCCCCCTCCCCCTGCAGCATGATGTTTACATATCAAACAAGTACATTTTCTAAGCCTTTATTGTACATGGAGCCTCGAACTCATTGCAGGAAAAGTGGAATGCATGGTACAGCCACAACGTTCGGCAAAATCAATATTACATTTGTGCATGCATCTATCGCTTCAGTTCTATGTCTTCTATACCGTTAAATTTTAATACCTACTAAAGCTATGAAGTTGATGAAATTGAAGCCTGCGATCTAGTTGATCCTCATAATAATACAAGCTAACTGATGTGAATATACAACAAGAAACTCTTACAAGTAGAATCCATATCCACTGATTTGCTACAAAGTAAGCTTAGAATGAATAAGCTTGAATCTTGAAATGTTTGAGTACTATATCTTATTAAAAGGGGTCGGGGAAATGATACCAACAGGCAACTCTCTTTTTTCATTTGGAATACTTGAATGGCAACCTAATTTTGCTACTCGTTGTCAATTTCAAGTCTCTACTGCCTGAGGAAAACATTGCCTTGCGAAGTAATGCCCGTGAATCCAATAATCACCAAAAAGCTTGGTAACCAAGTATTTATCAGGGGCGTGCCGGAAGTGATGAATGATTTGTTCCGTTTCAGCGTTTTTAGAGACGATATGAATCACAACTTTTATGGATGACTATTTGGCCATTTGGAATTACTGGAATTACATCAACGTTGTGCAATTAAGGAAATGAAAGCACTTTGTTGTGGTTTTAAGTGAAACAAAAACATATCAACGCCAAAAATATATACAATGTTCGGGAGCCTACTGATCCACTCCTGTGTCTTTTATTAAATCTATTGCTCTGTCTTCTAATTCGTCCTCATTATCTGAATCGGAATCTTCTTCAGTTGAAGAACAATCAATCAAGACCATTCCCCTTTTCGCAAACTCTCGGGCCTTGTACGATTTCCTCTTGCTTTGGTTCGGAGGGCGAGTGGCGCTCGTTACCCACAAGTGAATGGCTGGTGTAGTGTCGTAACCTTGAAAAGGGGGACCTGCCATTTTGACTCTTATCAGGTGGCTAAGGGTGTTCTCGCTGAGTGTTGCCCGAGAATCTGAGAGGCATTGTTATGCTTCTCACGTCACGTTTACAAAATCCAAGCGGACTATATATTATAAGAATATAGTAATTCATACTGCTACACACGCTACTCCGGAAGACCCGCTAATTTGCGGTGACGGCTTGATGAACGACAAAGCGAAGATTTGCAACCACCGGAAATTTTACAACCACTATTATGAATCATTTTTTAAAAGTTCTTGGTCTGGTAGTATCTCTGTCTTTTCCCCTTTTTATTCACAAACGCCAATAATGTTGAACCTATAAAAATTTAAAACCTGAAGATCCGCATTGAATTTTTCTTTACAAGCGTAAACGACCGGACAAATTGTCCGGCCATCCAAGGATTTGACCGGACAAAACCTATTTTTGACCGGACATTGTCCGTTGACCGGCCGTTATTTCAAGCCCTGACGTTTCTCTGTATGTTAGTAGGTTCCTAAAGTATAATTCTTCTCTACACTTTCTTTACGTTGGTGCGTTTGACAGTGTTAGGGGCCGTCGACATATTCACAAGTTCCCTGCTTACCGTCCACTGGACGTTTAGGCGGGGAGGGGGTTGGGGAAAGTCAAGATTTGGACGTTAGAGTGGGGATTCTAGGACAAAACTAAAATAACGCGATGAGAAAACACATTTTAATAATGTTGATAACAGAACATGAGGAGAAACGTACTACAGTAGAAAATGAGAGCAAACGTGGTGCCGCTGTGATCTACGTAGTTTGTCACTTATAAAGATGGCGCAGAAGGAACACGCGCTCGCTAGATTTTACAAAACTAAATTCATCGGCTCTAGAGAAACATGACGTGCGAAATTCCAAGTGGACGTTAAGGAGGAGGAGGGGGGGGGGGGTCTGACCTTAACGTCCAGTGGACGTTAAGCGGGGAAATCTTGAATATGTCGACGGTCCCGTAGTCTTATCTTCTCAAATTTTCTCCGCACGTTAGTTCTGTTCTGTTCTCGACGTTCCTCCGTATGTTAGTTTTATCCCGTTGGCATTTCTCCGTACGTTAGTATGTTCGAAAAATGTTAGATCTGTTCTGTTCTCGACGTTTCTCCGTATGTTAGTTTTATCCCGTTGACATTTCTCCGTACGTTAGCACGTTCGTAAGCTATTGGTGTTGTCTTTTCGACGTTTGTATGTTCGTAAGGTATTGTTAGTATAACGGCTATCTTCTCCTCAAAGGTTTTCATCTGTGCCTTCGTAAGATGCTGTTTTATCTTCTTGGCGTTTCTCCGTACGTTATTAAAACCGGAAGTTGCAGTGTAAGCGTTTTCGTCTCGAAGTGAGTCTGTACTTTAATAAGTTCCTTGAAACAGAAACCGCAAACGTCTAGCGTTTTGAAGCGTTTTTGAGACGTATGAACTGGGCCTAGTGGCATGAGCAATATTCTCAATCTGGGTCTCTTGATTTTATTCCCAAACACGGAGCCATGGCCAGTTCACAAGCTAATCTGCTGCTGGCTTCAGAAGCCATCATAGGTCTTTGCTGCCAATATGCCTGCAAAGTTGAACTGAGTTCAACTTCGCAGGCATGTCAATGGTTCTTCAGGCAAGTTTGCAACAAAATTCTTGACGAGAACATTTTTGTGGCAAACCTGCATTACAATCTTGGCTTGATTGCTCTACCTACCCCATAAATATTCATAATTTTCTAACATTACGTAATCTTGCCTCCCTTTGCTAAATTCCAGCAACACGCATACCAGAGATGTTACCAAAGGCAGACCTGTAGCACAGCTGTATATGAGAACTAGGCACAATCACGCTGTTGGACAAAGTGCCTCAAAACACCACAACAATGGACCTTTCAATTTTTCTTTATTGACCAGTAGGCTAAAAAGACATTCACTTCATGTGACAAAGAACAAAAAGGCATTACTAGATCATTGACAAATAATTTAACCTTTCTACATTTCATCCAATAAAGAATTAATTGGCACAAAAGACGGACCACATAGTATTTTTAAATTCATAAATTGCAACAATAAATAAGTAAGATCAAGCAAAAGCATTAAAAATAATTTGCCCAGGCAGTGGTCATTCTTAATGTAAATTAATCAATAATGTTTTAAAAGACATTAATTGTTGTTATTATTTTGAAGTGCCTAAGGTGTTAGCCACCTGGTCGCCCTTAGCCTCAGTGAGTGGACAAATTAAAGACTAGTCTTCTGTAGTTTTTCCCTTCACCTTTATGGTTTGGCGTTGAGGGGAAAGGGATTATCCATTCACACTGTTCCATAGCACTCTGACTCATTATTTTGCAATGACAGATCTTAGGAAAGGTTGATAAAAAGATCATTGAAATTCATTTTATCAAAGACTTGATTAAGAAAAAATTTCTCCTCAGAAGCTAGACTTTAACCATTTGCGAGGAACGAAAAAAGTCATGAAACCAGAGCCAGAACTTTTTGTTAAACACTTTAGCTTGAGTTTCCTTCCAGCTAAATATTTTTAAATAGACCTTTTGCCATCCTTGTTCAGTTGTTGTTTTCTTTTCTCAATTTTGTTATAGAAATAAGCCTGCTACCAACTATAACAGTCTCCACAAGGTTTCCTTTCAACATTCACAAAAAACTAACTCTCTGTAAGGATGATACAAGTACCGTGTACCACGTGAATACCAATTTCAATTTCCAACTCCCAACTGGTGTGTGTTATGGTTTAGTGATTTACAAAATTCAGCCTTCCAGTGTAAAAGCTCAATAAGTGAGCTTTCAAAATTGCAAAGATTACTGCTAGATCCTGTAATACCTCCCAAAATTCCAAATCATAAATTTCCCACAAAACTGCATCAGCTACACTGTATCAGAATTTGTTGGCAAGGGCAGCTGTCATTCTTTAGCATTAGTGAAAATGACAAATAATGTAAGAGAAATCAAGAAACAGGTCAATATCCCCTTCTCCTCAGTTCATGTTTGATAATTATGATCATCTAGCTGCAAGGCATCTGTGGAACTCCCCATGTCTTTGTAACTTTCTGTCGTAAGACATACAAAATTGTTGTCATGTTGCCAGCAAAGAGCGTGAAAAACACCACACTAAGGGCAAGCACCTGCAAGTCAAATGAAGACAAATAAATACCATTAATGACCAAAATGTAACAAATTTGTATAAAACTATCAAAAACAAAAGAAAAATTGTGTCATATACACATTCCATGTAAATATATTTAAAAAATATGTTTTGGGTGAAATACAGTTGGATTTGTCATATGTTTTTTAAAGGTATTTCCCTTCATTACTTACTATTTTATTATTTTCTCAATATAAAAAAAACTTTCATACTATAGTTACTGTAACATTACTGTAAACAAAATTTTAAAAACTTAAAGGTTCAAAGGTTCAAATGAGACCTAACACTATAGTAAAAAATTAAATCTAAAATCCAAGCTTTCGCCGATCAACGGCATCATCAGGGATAAGAAAAATATTCCGCGTAGGCCTATATATAAATATAAAGTAAGATGTGAAAAAAGCGTAAGAATGTGGCAAGTATGTAAAATTTATAAAACAGTAGGTACAAATATGAAAAGGAAATGAATAAAGTGGTCTAATGAGGGAGTGTCATTGCACAAAGGGTCTATCCACATATGTTAAAACAGTCACAGAGGAGTTTTCACTATTGAGGTGTTCTTTTACACGATCGTGGATGAAACGTGTAGTGCTCCCGATGTAGTGTTGGTTGCAATTGATTGTTATAGGTGATTTGGTACACGGCGTTCCTTAAAAGGCATAATTTGGTTTTGGACGTGGGACAGTTGTCCTTGGTGCATATACGCTCCGCCTGAGTGCCGTTGCGCGGAGAGAGCCCGCCTGAGGGTGTATGATCTCTGCGCGATACTTACACCTAATCGTACCTTTTTGGTACGCTTCGGCGGCATATCAGGCGAGTTTGGTCGAGCCATGGTTTGTATTTTCGCGAGACGCAGTCGAGCCAAAATACCCATGGTGAGACCAAACGAGCCTGATATGCTGCCAAAGCGTACCAAAAAAGGTGCGATTAGGTATTTACCGTACCCAAATTCGTCCTAAGACCCGGCGATATTTTTTCAGTTACCGTGTTCAGTCAAGAGTTGTTGTCATGTAGCGCGTGAACCGTGAGAAGAATAGTGCGTCAATACTCTTCTCTACCTCCTCATCTGTCATTTTTACAATTCCTTTGTTTGGAGTTTCATTTTCGGAATCTTGGAATCCAAATTAAGGGAGAATTTTGGAAAATGCCGCTCCATTTTGAAACGAAAAAGTTTGAGGGCTGTCCACGCGAGCGCCGGCCAGTGTAGCCGCGTCCAATTTTGGCGCGAAATTGTATTTTTTTTTCTCTGTTAGCGTTCAACAAATTACTTTCTCGTTTACCAAATGAAATAATTTTACGTTTCGTTGTATTTCTGTTGTAATTTTCATCTCTAACGTCTGCAAAAAAGTGCGAGGTTTAGAAACTGTCCATGATATCGTAGGATATCAGGTCAGTAACTTGATATCGTAGAAAATCATGACAGTAAACAAGGCTAAGTACTGGTATGCCCTCTTTTCGGAAAATGTTAGTGATCTTGTGGTTGAGACGTGCGGAGATGTATGGAATCTTGAGGTATGACCAATCCACGTTGGGAGGTGGAGAGTTTCTTTGATGGCTTTGGGGGTGCTTTGTTTGATCTATACTGTCTTCCGGATATCCATTAATGCGAAGGATGTCGTCAAACATGTTTTGGTGCTTTATGGATGTAGTTTGCGTGGAGCATCTATCTTCGACAACTTGATGAAAGGATAACAACAGTCTTCACACCTGATCAGTGATGTAGCATCTAAGATCCGCTCCCAAAGATACTTGGCATGCAACACCGCCAGCAATCTACACAACAGAAAATTCCTAAAGCTTCTAGACAACCTCAAGAACCATAACAGCGCCAACACACCAGGGAGTAACAGCCTACATAATTCGCCTGCCCAAACAAATACAGCTACCGAACCCAAGAACAACTCCAATAGCACTGATACAAGCAACACAAGCCCCTCAGCCAACGAGACTACAAACAAAGCCAACCTGGTCACCGACCTCACACGTAACCTCAACACCCAAGAAATCGATCTTCTATCTAAAGGCCCCAAGTTCAGTCTCTCCCCTGGCATAAACGAACGCACGATCACGGACATCAACATAGCATTTTACAGACTAGCCAATCAAATACGGTGGAAACACTTCCGAGAATCAAACCCTCACCTATCCACAAACCCGACACATCTACAGACCCGAATCCAAAGACGAACTCGAAAGCAAACTCCAGAGGATCCACCACAAACTCCAAGCCACACTTAAGACACTACAACCGCAACAGAAGTGGTCGAACATTAGCCACACAGACAAGGAAACAATCAAAGGTCTTAAAGAAAAGAGCTATGTATGCCTCCCCAGCGATAAAGGCACAGAGTTCTGCGTAATACAGCAAGATACCTACGCACAAGTGGCCCTAGATCACCTTAGCGACTCAAACACCTATCAAAAGATACCCCGCATGTCAGCCAAGACAGTTGAGAACAACGTCAACTCAACTTGGAAAAACATCTGCCTACAGAACAAGTTCCCCCCTTTTGTCAGAAGAAGTTTTCTCGCCTCAAACACCGACCTGTCCAGGTTCTACCATCTCATCAAGACCCACAAAACCGCCCCGGATATTAAAATACGACCCATCGTATCCATCATCAATGGACCAACCCAATGCATCGCATGGTTGCTCACCAACACCCTCAAACCGATGCTGAAGAACGTCCTAGCACATCTAGAAAACAGCCTCGAGCTCATTAAGTGCATCCAAGCCGGGGATTTCACCACCAACAAAACCCTACCGTGTCCATGCAGCCTCGATGTCGTGTCCCTGTATACTTCAATACCCATACAGGAAGCTATTACCAATGCTGTTGACAGAATTCAGAACCCAATACTACACCTCTCCAAACAAGACATAGCAGACCTCCTCACAGTTACGCTAAACAACATGTACTTCTCCTTTAATGGTCAAGTTTTCCGCAAAAAAGAAGGCCTACCCATGGGTTCCAGCATCTCAGGCATTCTAGCCATCCTATTCATGGACAAACTAGAGACCATCGCCCTCTCCTCACACCTATCGATAAACCCCTATAGGAGATATGTTGACGACATTTATCTCCAAACTACCGGTGAAGAGATGGCAGACCGATTCCACCACACAAATTATGAACAGCCTACACCCCAAACTGAAGTTTGAAATCGAGAAACCGGAAACAACACCCAATGGCCTCTCATTGTCACTACTCGATTTCAAAGTCACCATCTCCGAAGACAGCAGAAACCCCTTCGAGTTTTACAAAAAAACAGCTAAGAAACCACTATTCGTACACCACCAATCAGCCATACCCAAGAAATCAAAGATCAACTTCATTCGCAATGAGCGGAAACGTATCGAAGATAGATGCTCCACACAAACGACATCCATAAAGCACCAAAACATGTTTGACGACATCCTCGGCATTAATGGATATCTGGAAGACAGTATAGATCAAACAAAGCACCCCCAAAGCCATCAAAGAAACTCTCCACCTCCCAACGTGGATTGGTCATACCTCAAGATTCCATACATCTCCGAACGTCTCAACCACAAGACACTAACATTTTCCGAAAAGAGGGCATACCAGTACTTACCGTACCCAAATTGTGAATTAGCCAATCAGAAGCCTTGTTTACTGTCATGATTTTCTACGATATCAAGTCACTGACCTGATATCCTACGATATCATGGACAGTTTGTGAAACTTGCATTTTTTTTGCAGACTTTAGAGGCGAAAATTACAACAGAAATACAACGAAACGTAAAACTATTACATTTGTTAAACGAGAAAGTAATTTGTTTAATGGTAAGAGAGAGAAAAAAATATAATTTCGCGCCAAAATTGGAAGCGGCTACACTGGCGGGCGCTCGAGTGAACTTTACGGACAGCGCTGAAACGCTGAGCGCTGAGCCGGATTTTCCAAATTTCTTTCTTAACTTGGACTTCCAAGATTCAGAAAATGAAACTCCAAACAAAAGAATTAAATAAAATGGTAGATGAGGAGTTGGAGAAGAGTATTGACGACCAGAAAAGTGTAAATACGTGTCGCTCTACAAAGCCTGACTGATCACGGTAACTAAAACAAAAAAAGCCGGGTTTTAGGACGAATTTGGGTACGGTAAATACCTAATCGCACCTTTTTTAGTACGCTTCGGCAGCATATCAAGCTCGTTTGGTCTCACCATGGGTATTTTGGCTCGACTACGTCTCGCCAAAATACGAACCACGGCTCGACCAAACTCGCCTGATATGCCGCCGAAGCGTACCAAAAAGGTACGATTAGGTATAAGTATCGTGCACAGATCATACACCCTCAGGCGGGCTCTCTCGCGCAACGGCACTCAGGCGGAACGTATATGCACCAGGGACAACTGTCCCACATCCAAAACCAAATTATGCCTTTTAAGGAACGCCGTGTACCAAATCACCTATAACAATCAATTGCAACCAACACTACATCGGGAGCACTACACGTTTCATCCACGATCGTGTAAAAGAACACCTCAATAGTGAAAACTCCTCTGTAAAGAAACACATCTCCACATGCCAAAACAAAGACTACAAAGGCATTGAAATCAAGACCATTGTACTGGAAAACGACCCCGTAAATCTACGCCTATTTGAAGCATTTTACATAAGGAAATACAAACCTACCCTCAACTCCCGAGAGGAATGCAGCGAATTCGCGGACCTTTTGTTCTAGTGACTGTTTTAACATAAGTGGATAGACCCTTTGTGCAATGACACTCCCTCATTAGACCACTTTATTCATTTCCTTTTCATATTTGTACCTACTGTTTTATAAATTTTACATACTTGCCACATCCTTACGCTTTTTTCACATCTTACTTTACATTTAAATATATAGACCTACGCGGAATATTTTTCTTATCCCTGATGATGCCGTTGATCAGCGAAAGCTTGGATTTTAGATTTAATTTTTTACAATAGTGTTAGGCCTCATTTGAACCTTTGAACCTTTAAGTTTTTAAAAATGCTATTGATCGAAGGACAACATTCAAAGACTATTAAAATTTTAAAACTTCATACAATCCCCTCACAGTCAAAAAATGCAAATTACTTCACAGGTTACTAACATTGCAACATCTCTGATGGAATAACTTTCAATTTCAAAAGTCCTTAAATTCAATTTCCTTTTTCAATAGTTTCAAAAGTCCCTCAAATTTGAGTGGAGTTACTGGCGTGGACAGAAAGTTGACTGAAATCCCATTCACTTATTGTTTCAGGCCACATTTGTGGCCAGCAAAGATGGCATCAGAAGCTATCAAAAGGTCTCTCATGAAAAATAAGATTGACAGCTGAAAGGACACCCAAAAGCTGAACAAGACATGAGCTAGCTAGCCTGTGTGCATAAGACATGACATCCGGCGTAAACTTCTAACGTCAGACGTTCACTCCTAACCAGTCAAAGTCACCCTTTTAACATCATGTTAGCAGTTACACCAGGCGTTTTATGCAACTGACCGCAGGTGTCTCCTATGTACACACAAAAGAAACGTGAGGTGACTGTGCACAGGCTAGTTATTAGCTGACCCAGAAACCAAAGGTACATTGGGATTTGCATCCCACTTCTCCATAAAAAAAAGGTCTATGGTGAGCAGCTGGAGTTCAAGAGAGAAAAGCTCCCTAATTTATGATGACCACCCATTTATCAGTTACTGAGGATGTACAATGTAGGTGAACTAAATTAACTAACCTGCCACTCAACACATTCTGGGTGATAGGAGAGACGGTATAACGTGTATGCATTGTACAGCTGGAACAGCTGTAGAAAGAACACAGTTTCACTTAATTACATGACTGAGAACAGCAAGGTGGTAGCTGGGTGACCAGATTAAAGGGGAATGAGGTTTGGCCCATTCGTCTGGACTAAAAGGCTAATTAAAGTGGCCGTGGTAAATGAGGTGACAGTATTCACAGGGCCGCCATAAGATAGGGATCCACTGTAGATCATGCTGGTGGGCTGCAGAGAAAGTAAGAGGTCCATTCCAAGGGGTAATGAGTGTGTCCCTCACTAGTTTTTTTTTTTTAGCAACCTGTTGATTTGAAACATGCAAAATTATGCCAGTATACAGAAATGTGAATGTTACTCAAAGTGAATTTTATACCCTGTTGTTTCTTCATCCTACCTAGAACACTGTAAATTGACGTAACAGTTAGGTATCATAAGTGGATGTGAGCTCCTGTCAATCCCATACCCAGATCTTTCTTCAGCACATACAGTTTAGGTCCCTGTACTACTTCACTGTCTTCCCACTTAGTACCTCAGAAGTAGGGAGACAGTCAGGTTGCCTTTCAGGACTGCCCTTACTATATTCAAAATGTCATTCAAGACAGTGAGGTTGCCTTTCAGCACTGTCCTTACTATATTCCTCACACAGATTATTTTCAAGTCACTGTGTCATACTTACATAGCCAACAATAAGGAAGGGGATCACAAAGCCTAGTCCCCTCCACATCCATGACTGAAATCCCTCTGAAAAGAAAAACAAACAAATTATATTTCATTTCCCTCCCTGGAAGAATGAACAGTTGCTTTTGGGTGCAATTCTTTGTCCCATTTTGTTGGTTCTGTAGATTGACCTCAGGAGGTAGGAAAAGGTGGATCACTTGACTGATCGGGGGGGGGGGGGGGGAGGAATTCTTAAATGACAGGAAGTAATAAAGACCTGACTATGTACCAGCAGTTGCAGTTACCTGTTATCTGCCACTTACTTACTCCTGTTTTGTTGAGCAAAACAATCGAAGAAAAGCTTACCATCACTTTTGTTACCGATCTACTGGCAAGTGAACGACTTTCAGCCATTTGCATTAGCATAAAAATTATATTGACCATGACCACTGAAATTTGCATCCGGCATGTTGATTGAGTTGAATGTGTCTCGTGTTTACGAGTAAATCATTGTCCTCAACTACACCAAACTGGAAGATACTCTCCTGAAAAACCCCCATGCCTTCGCAATCCCCGTCCAATGAACACCCCCATGTCCTTGGAATTCCAGTCTACAGTATGTAACCCCCCTCCCCTTGGGAATTCCGAGATGCTGCCCATGGTATGGCTATGGATTTTTTTCTAGAACCACTCCCCCTCTTTCCTCCACCCCCCCCCCCCCCCAAAAAAAAAACCTGAAACATATTTACTCCGCCCCCTTAAGTTTTACTCTAGGCAAGGGGAGATTATTCGAGAAATCATAGCACAAGAAAACCAAGCAGTCTAATCATTTTCCAACCTAAAGTGATGTCCATGTTGGTGCTGATCCCCAGTGCTCTCAGACGATACAGAACACCACTCTGATATTTAAACTGGAGAAGCTGAACAAAGCCTGAACAACAACAACAACAACAAAAAACCAAACAAACAAACAAAACAAAACAAATCACACAATCAATTATGTTAAACTGCGCTGATATCCTAACTGGAGTAGCTGAACCAAGGCTGAACAAGTCTCTACTTTGACAAGTTGGTCCCCTGTAATTTCACAATAATATTTATCTGTAAATTGTCAATTGAACCGATTAGTTCCACAGCTGACCGGATTGCCATTTTGTAGTGCTTTATTAGACGAGTGACATTATTTTAATCAATTGCTCCAACTCACTCTCCACTCATTTCTGAAGTGGTCACAGCTAAGAATTTCTTATAGGTTGTCTTGACATATTAATAGCTTTGCTAGTTAATCTAATAATCTACTTACTAAGGTAGAGTGAAAAGTAAAAGAACTGTCCTCTAAACAATTGATACACTCTTCCATCTGGCCTGAATTGTAATAATAAAAAACCACTGTCAGTCAAGGTAAATTATTTCATAATTATTCCAATACAACCTCCCCCTCATACTTGAGGATTACTGTTTGATTATTGAGGAATACTGGATTGTCAATATTGATTTTCTGAAATGCACTTTATATCTAACAATAAACACTTCTCGAAGGTTTATGTGCATGCCTGCATCACAATGTCATGCCACATTACGCACTGAACATGCATGCTGACGAAATGTTGACAAGTGTTGCAATGGAGGGCATTAAAATAGCTTTCAATTGTGTGAATTTAGCATCCTTAAATGCACAGGACCCCATGTTTTTCTTTCAACAGTTCAGTTTCTTTAAGCATGTAGAAACTTTGTCTCCAGTGACTCATTTTAATTTACTAAATTTTTTTAAAATTAAAATTATTGCCATGGAAGCCACATCCAGTTATGAGGACCAATTTTTCAAAATTAAAACATTTCTGTATCCCTCTTATCTTCGAAAATGGACTTGGTGACCCCTTTATTTCTTGAATTTCTGATATGACTAACTCACTATCTAACTGTAATAAAAATATAAACAAATAGCCTAGATTTTGAACATTCTTAAGTCTGGGTACCCTGTGACATGCCAAAAGAGAAACACTGCTGGCCCTTTCAGCTCCATTTTCTGTAGAATATTTTATTAAACAACAAGGAATATCAGATCCCAACTGATCCTGGTGAGATGTTAAACAGTCGCAGGTTATCCCTTTTGCATCCCACCCCAATCTTCCAGCAGGTTGTTAGGTTAAGGTTGGAGTGAGGTAACAGAAAAACCCAGCAGTCTTTAAAGCCACACTTCTTTTCCTGAATTTTTTCTTCCAAATTAAGGGTGTGCCTTATTTGTCTTCAAGGTGGATTAAAGTTTGCTATTATAAGATTTTCAGAAGTGGTGCAAGTGCTTCATTTAAAACTTCTTTGTTATTTACTTTTTTACATGCTTTTAAGATAAACAAATCAGAGACAAAGTTATTTTCCCATTTAACTAATAAACAGTGAGTGTTTAACTTACCATATAAGAAGCAATCCAGATAGAATGATGGAAACATAGTGATGGGCGACCCACCATCCCTTTATTCTGTATCAAGATAAAAACCATGCTTCATCAGGTACAGTTACAAAGCTTTAAGCTTTGCAGAACTCTTACAAATAAAAATGAACAAGAGCCAACAAATGTTGACACTACCTTCGATCAGATTATTTGGCAATTAGTACAACATTGCAGTTATCGTATTTTCTCGATTAAATGCCGGGTCTAAAAGAGGAAGACAGGAATAAGCCCCTCAGAAATTTATTTGTGGTATAATGAGCTGAGTAAGGGCAAGATGTCAAGTAAAACGAATAAAAACTCTTTCTTAAAAAATGGCAGGCCCAAATAAACTGCTGATTCAAACTAGTGCCGGATCCACCAGGCCAAGTTTGAAATAAACGCTGGGGGCATTTAATTGAGAAAATACGGTATTATCATCACGACAAACCAAACTGGTACTCCCAAAAAGAAATGTCTAAAATATTACTATGGAATGTCCTACTTTGAAATGGTTTGAAAATCAGCCTCAACGTTTTGTTGAATTCAACTTCTTGATTAAAATTAAATCCCAAGAGGTTTGATCACAGGGTAGCCCTAAGTAGACTTGATGTATTTATTTATGGTATCATTCGTACCTTGATCCATTGGCAATCAAAATATGCTCCTGAAGGGTAAGAGTACTGTAGTACCACAACAACATGGCATGGAACAGAGCATCTGTTATCCTAAAAGCCAAATGATTATCAAGTTTTAGTCAGTACTTATAGGCACCCCTCCCCCTAGGGTTATTCCATTTTTATCTGCACCCCCCCCCCACCCCTAAGGATGGCAGGATTCCCACCCCTCAAAATTTTGCCGGCACCCTTTGAAGAAAAAAATCCAAAGGCTTCATTTTTTAGTGGCTCCTTTGATTAAAAATCTGATCCCCCTTGTGCAGAAACTGGCCATCCTCAGCGTGGAGTTCGGATAAAAAATGGAATGTCCCCTACTTGCAAACCTACCTAAATGGACTGAAAAGTTTCTAACTGCAGAGATTTATACATGAAGACTGGTAATAACAGCATGTATCTAGAACACAAACAAATTCTACATGTGGAGTTAGAACTCAAGACTAGTCAAATAAGTAGATTTCTTGGTAGGCAGGGCTGGCTGAATCAGCAGAGATAAATGCCTTACCTGTAGTTAAAGATGTACAAATTTAAAACGGTAAACACCATGCTGATCACGGTCATCTTACATTTAAAGGTCTCATAGTCATCTTTGTATTCCAACCTTGAAGTAAATAAAACAAACTGTCACTGCTGATTTGCAACTGAACAATAATTGTTCATATTTTAGCCAGCAAACAGTCATGGTACCACTTGCAAGTAGAAGGCATGCCCGAGTATGTACATGAACTTTTAATATTCATGGTTAAGAGATGAGAGATAATGTTGATAGGTCTCAGTCACAAATTCTGAGAATTGCCTAGAGCTGTCTTAATAATAAACTCGTCAGTGAAGTGACATGTTGCAAGAGCCTCCAGTTTAATGCTTCTAGTGGCCAAGCAACAGTGCAAAAGGCGAGTGTATGGCTTCTTTAAATAGACAGAACCTGTGACAAAGAAAAGGACAGATAAACCTTGGGCTCAGTGCTGAGGCTTTGGTGTAGGGCCAATCACTTCATCCCATAAAACACTCACAGATTATAGTTCTCCCACAAAGTTAGAATGTGGCCAACAAGACAGCAAGCATGTGTCTCAATTCATAAGTTGGAGAAAAGAAAGATGACGAAGAGGTCAGTCCATCTCAAGAAAGATTAAAGCCACATATACTTAGGTGACCCTCCACCCCATCAGTCTCTTCCCCCCCCCACCCCCCACCCCCGCTCCCGAATACAAATACGCATCTGAATAAAATAAAATAAAAATCCCAATGCTGTCAGTTTGTCACAGGGTCATTTTTTGTAACCCCACAAAACATCCATTACGAAGATTATGGTTAGTTTACATTTACTTTGATTCTTTTGATGAAGCAGCTGTCAGATTTCATGCTTATTCCAAGGGGGTTGCTGCTTTTAGAGGGGGGTTTATAAAATAATAACATGCATGGCTTACTTTTTATTATACAGTGAGACATCAATGTTTCCCAAGCATAACTTGAGGAATAACCTGCAAACAAGAAATAAAATTTAATGAAGATGATCAACTATTAAAAGTAATTCAGGCTATCCCTGGTAGAAACCCTACACAGGATATCATTAAAGATCCTTATAGGATCTCATAGGATCCTGACCTAGAATAAGATCCTACAGACAACTTAAAATCCCATAGGATCCAGGCTATAGGATCCTATTAGGATTGGATCATACAGGATCTTATGGGATACAATAAGATCCTAGAAGATCTTTAAGGATCCTGAGTAGGATCCTATAAAACATGATTAACACTATTGCCATTTTGGATCCTGGGTGATCTAAAGGATCCTAAAATTTCCTGTAGTATCCTGTATAGGATTTCTTCCAGGGTCTTTGTATTTGAAAACAGTATTTTTAACTACAAGCTTGGATACCTCACCTACAGCCTGTAACATACAAAATCTACATGTATAATAATACCTTATGAAAGAAGGAAATACAAGAAAGCCCAATGGGCATTTTAACCAGCTGTTCTGACCCACCCCACCCCCAGGTTAACAAATGTTAGCGTGAATCTGTATTCATACGAACTATCGTGACGCAAGTAACTGTGTGACACAACATTTTGACTATAACGTTACTGGATGATGTAATGTTTTAACCCTGATGACTCAGCTTATCTTTGTTATCGCTTTTTATTTATTCTGCTGAAAAGAGCAAATTTGACTCAAATGCTGAACGACGGTATAAATCCGCCCACAACTGAAAATGCTTACACAGAAACGAGAAAATATTTACTGTAATTTTTGTGCCTAGACCTTGAATACAAATAGTGAGGATAGCAGTAAAATCAAAATATAATGGTTGATAGACACAAGCAGATCATAAATTCTGGGGAAAATGGAATGGCCACTTCACAGTCAAACGTGTTCAGTCATATCTCATGACATGATGTTTAAATCCGGATTGCTAACCCTGAAATCCCCTTACAAAGGAAACAAGTTGACTTGGAATTTGTAACGATTTAGTTAAATTGAAAATTGAATGGATCGTTTCTAAGAACAAACCAAAGGTTTGGAAACGAAAAAAGGTAAAACAAAACAAACTAAATTTGTGCTAGAATTGCAAAATTCAGAGTGGTGCTTTCTCTTGTCTGTGATGTAACGATTCCACTGTCATAAAGTTATTCAACATGCGAGGGTCACGATGTGACGATTCCGTCTTCATCATGCAGTAAAATATTTATTTGCTTTAGGCAGAGTTGAATGTATAAGCAAGAATTGAGTCAATCTTAGTTGTGCATGTAAGATACGCTACCTAAACTGCTGCCACATTGTTAACAGTAATATTATTTATCTGTGCCGTACAAGTAATGAGTGGAGAGACACCAGTACCAATACCTTTGTTGTGCATGCGTTGTATGTAAGACATGAACCGCTACGTAAACCGCTACCACAAGGCTAACAATGGAACCAGATATAACTAGCCATGTGACCAAAAAAATACCCGGCCCAATTTATAAACCGGGGGTCACCATGGCGACAGCCAGTTACTTAATAACTAGCTGTTGACTGGTAGTAATTTCCTATTAACACTTTTTTTCAACAATTCCTTACAATTAAGAATTAGAAAACCCTGAGTAAATTTTTGAATTAATCATACAACATTCTTGTGTCTTAAGGGAAACCCAGTCAGATAACTGAGATAAAACAAACCACATCGGCAATGGTGAATTTTCCTTGGACTGTGATCTCGTCCGATTGGACATAGTACTACAAACATGTTTAAGTCAAATCACAGAAATCATGTTTCTTTGGATGTACACAGTGCATATTAATTTATTATCCCTTACAACTACTAGACAGGTATGAAATACTTGAGCTACGTTTAAAGTAATTACCCTTCTCGTGAAGGAAGACTTATTTCAAAAGCTTTTATCTTTCTTTCCAACTCGGAGATCTTCAATTGAAGTTTACGACTGTGGGCTTTCTGTTCATCAGTTAATGTTCCATTCATAAAGCTACAAACACACATAAAAAAGGCAGTCATTAAATAAGCAATTTGAGTGTAAATCCCACTAGGGAAATGCAAGACAAAAAAGCCAAATATAGGCCAGGCACAGGCCGTAAAACAACACCCTACCCAGCAGTGAATTTACCTAAAGGCAACTAAGGCAAGCAACCCAGGGACATCTTTCATAAGACGACTGTCACATAGAGGAGCTTAATCCTATCGTTATGCATAGGCTACAGGAGCTTTGGAGGAAATTCTCAATGCCCTTTACATTTTGTTTCTTACACTTGTCGATCAGCTATAGCCAAGTGCTCTACAAAAGGATGCATGAAAAATCTCTTAGTACCCACGTTTTGTTTGCTAGAATTGCATGTACGTTACAGTTGTGTTAATATGTTCTTCTGGGTCCTCACATGAAAATTTAATGTCGAGGACATGTTCAACATTTGCAGGCTGTTCACATCCCAATAGGCAGGTACAAAACTCGGACCGGATCAACTCGGATCGCTTGATCCGGGTCGGATCAACTCGGATCAACCTGGGTCGACTTAAATTATAATACAATAAAAGAAAAGGGATACTATTACGCATTTATCATGAAAATATAGCTGTCCTCGCTCTCCTGCGCCGTTTTGTCGAGCCGCCATTTTCCTTTGTAGTCCCAGGGCATCGCGGACTACGAAAATGGTGTTCAGTCTCAAGTTGCGTTCTCGGGCACAATGGTCCCCAACGTATTATATAGCATTGCTTATTTTTATGACCGATGATGTTGCTCCAGACGAGATATTCAGTCCTTTAACTTCAAGCCAAGTGAACTTCAAAACTGCCACTTGAACATATTGCTGTAGTGGTAAATATTTATTTGGGCAAGTGTATGTGTTTGAACCTTGCGGTTAAAAAAAAAATCAATAAGTCTTTCAATGACCTCCCTTTTCTGTATGAAAGTAGAGGAGGGTCTTTAAAGATATTTCTTAGCAATGGCTGATTTGCTATTAAATGCCATTTGCTTTGTTTTTAAGATTAGGCACAGAAGGGCGGTACTCTGTTACAAACGGTAAAACTCTTTTGCCCGCTTTTTGTTTATTCTATAGCGCCGATATTCTTTCGCTAAATTTAAGTTCTGAGAGAGTCTTGTCTACGAGGTTATCTGGGTAACCTCTGTCGCGTAATCTACGCTTGAATTGTGTAATGTTTTCTTTAAAAGCAGCTTTTGAGGAATTGGTTCTCAGAAGACGCAATGCTTCGCCTTTGATAAAGCCTTTCCTGATGCCTGGAGGGTGGCAGGATGTAAAGTGCATGTATTGGAAAGTTTCTGTCGGTTTGAAGTGCGTGCGAACGTCGAGAATAGATTCTTCCTTAAATCTTTCACCCTTGTATACGCATGTATCCAGGAAAGTTATTTCTGTACCTGAAATTTCAGCCGTGAATTTTGTGGTCGGGTGATAGTTATTTGCCAGCTCTATGAATGCGGTTATTTCCTCTTTGTTTAAGTTGCATAGAGAAAAGACGTCATTGATGTATATTTTCCAAATGAGCGGTTTTTTAGAACTACGCTCAATAATTTCTGTTTCGACCGCGGCCATGAAAATGTTGGCAAAAGATACTGCCATTTTTGTGCCCATTGTGGTACCATGTGTTTGAAGAAAAATTCAGTCCATTAAAATGGAAAGAGTTTTCTTTTAAGATAAGCCTGAGCATATCTCTGAGGTGGAGTGTAGGTATAGGAGGTTTGTTTAGGTGGAATGTTTCGTGTGTTTTACATACAATAGTGCTTTCTTCCTCCTGTGGGATGTTAGTATATAGGCTAGCAACATCCATGGACACAAGCAATGTGTCTTTTTTGACCTTTGTTTTCTCTATAAAGTTCAAAAATAAGCAAAGCTATACATAAAGGACAAATGAAACTTCTGGTGACAACAGCACGTGTGCCCGAGAATGCGACTTGAGACTGGACACCTGAGACTTGATCCGCGAGCCCTGGCACTAGGAAAACAAAATGGCAGCTCGACAAACAGCACAGGAGAGCAAGGACTGCTTTATTTTCATGACTGTTGATCCATAAATGCGTAAAAGTATCCTTTTTCTTTTATTGTGTTCAAATTTAAGTCGATCCGGGTTGATCCGAGTTGATCCGACCCGGATCAAGCGATCCGAGTTGATCCGGTCCGAGTTTTGTACCTGCCTCATCCCAATAGGGTTTATGGAGTATTTGCCTCCTTTGCTAGCCTCTAAACCTAGAGGCTGATAGTTTTCTACCATTCAAACAATTTAGCAGGGTTGTACCCACTGGGACATGAAGCCAGTGTAGCCTATGGGATCATAAATACCCTCTATCTCCACCAACACAACAGGGTGAATTGCAAACCCAGGGTGAATGAGAACCTTTTTGTGCCATGTCACAAGAAAGCCCAGCCTAGATAGAGGTACCAAGTTTAACGCCTGAAACATACCGTTGAAGTGATTCCCGAAAATCCCTGAGTTTTCTTTTCTGTTGATTCACAGCAGAGACACAAGCTTTTTGACTGGAATGAAAACCATCCATTTTCTGCTGATAGTCTTGAAACTTTGTTTGCTAGAATTACAAAGAAAACAAAAAACAAAAAATCAATGACAATACAACTAGTACAAATTCAATGGCAATATAACAAATACAACTATCAACAACTGTCATAGAAAACAGATTATTCAAATAGACTTCTAGTTATATAGAGACCTTTTATTCTTAGGCCATGTGCATTTTTTGCAGGAAATATGCTGGAGCTATAAAATAATTAATGGCTTAAGCATGCTGCAGATTTCAGCAATTTTAAAGCCTACAATAAATCCCCATTATATTAGCCCAAGGCTTAATATATAACTTAGTTAAGATTTTCTGCTTGGGAAGCACAAATTTATTTAAAACACTGCCATTCAGGACATGTGATGTTAATGGCCTTATAGCTGGGAATTTCTAATAGTATAAATCTTGTAACATAGAAAATGACTTTATTATATAGACAAGAGCATTTAGCAGAAAATAGACCACTTGTACAGTTCACATGAAACTATATCCAGGACTCGAGTGGTGTATTTTCCATATCCTCACTCACTTTTACACTGCTGTTTGTGCAAAAATGCTCTTGTCTATATAATAAAAAGAAAATTACATGGTGGCTTGAAGATATGAATCTTATTTTCTTGTGGTAAAAAACAATTTTACTCACTCACGCTACCACTACTCACTCACTTCGTGCTGCCGTGTAATATCCTCTATGTATTTAACCCATGATCTATCATCCCTCCCCCCTCTCTCTCTCACACACATACACAATATTTATACTTCTCTATACCTACTATCCTCCCCTCTCCTCCCACCCCTGCTTATAAGCCCATCTGGTTACAGGTCTACCAGTTTGGCAACAAAATGTCACTCCAGTTGTACCTACCCCCAGACAATAAGATTATGTGATACCACATCTTCTCCTAAAATGGTATTTATTTAATATAGTGCTGCATTAAATTGGCTAAAAGAGCAGATGATTACTACAAAAATAGAATCTTACCAGACTTTGGACTGGATTTTGGATTTAATTTTTGTGCAATGTTCGAGTGTATTTTGAAATTGTTAAAGGACTAAGATGTGGAATTCACTCCACTGTGTGCACTTGAACACAGATTTGCTGCCTAAAAGTATACTATTTTTGTTTCTTTGTAGGGAGACTGAATCCCTGTGAAAGGTGCCTTTGTTCCCTGATGCAACTGAAATATCTGCAATGCACTACGATATTCTACAAGGCTATAGTTACTTAACACAGTGCCATGATAGGTTATGATAAGGGATGTCATTGAAAACACTTAAGTTACATTCTATTAAATTGCAGCAGATCAGCTATTCACCCCCATGTTATAGACGTGAAAATCTTGTAACAACATTAGACATGCTACTTGAGTTCGTCTTGTAATTACAATTCAACAACTTGCAACTGATTAGTGAAAGTTAATTGATTTCCTTTCTTTAATTTCTTTATATTTCAAGATCAAGTTACATTAAACAATTTTGGTTTGTTAAAACTGTGCTGGAAAAACACAAGTAAACTATTTAGGTTCTTTTCAACAATTTGGTTGATAAGTGGAGAATATTTGGACAACTGGGCCAAACTGGCTAACACTATAAAATTTGATTTATTTCTTTGTATGACTTTCAAAAGCGTGCTTCATAACACAGTTCACCGTGCTGTCACCTTTCTACCAAAATCAATTAAAATCATGTTAAAAAGCTACCACTGTATCATTTATAATCTAAATCGAAACAACGGTGGGTACTAAATTATTGATTGTTTTCAGGAACAAGCTCAGACCAGACTAAACTGAACTCTCGCTGTACCACGCCAACCGCAACGTCAATGACCTCTTGTGCCATAACCACAATTATAAATATTAAATAGTAACAAAAAAACCTTAAACTTCAGCGTATCATCTTCTAAGACTTTCCACTCGTCCTCCCATTCTTGCAGACTTGAAATCTCGGCTATCGCCGCCATGTTGGCGAGTTTGGGACAGAAACGTGCATAAACTCGTTCCCAGTCTTCACCCATCAATCCCGTTGGACTTCAACTCACTTTTCACGTTTTCACGTTGAGGTCAAACTGTGGAAGACCTGCCGAAACTCAACTTTCTGTCTGATACTAAGCAAACCTCACTAGTGTCTAATCCAGCCCTAATGTGACCTTATGTAAAAAAAATAGGATGATTTGGAAACAGTAAACTTTGCATGGACCACCCTAACAAAACAAAAGTACCGGATTCTGTAGTAAGGGAAATCTAACCAGCAAAAAATAAAGAACCAAGTACAATAAATACTTGATGATTTGGAGACGGATATCAGACAGTTACCTGTCATTTAACAAACGTATCATTTCCTTCAGGTTTTGTCCCTTGTGGGCGAACTGTGCATGATCAGTTGGATTCGTCAACACTATTCATGGATGGTCATAAACGCACTTTTTTTTTGCATGTTTTTCACTGTTGCGTTTGTACTAGCATCAGTAAGGGGCCGATTACATGAGCCGGGCTGGCTCGGTAGAAGGTCTGGCTCTGTCTGCCGAAATGACTGCTCAGTCCGGTATTACATGAGGCGGGCCAGCTACATTTAGATGTCGTGTGAAAAGATGGCTACATCGAAGAGCATGAATCAAGTGTTTTTATTTTCGCTAATCCATTATTTTGGCGTATCATTTTCAGTTTTACGTAGCTTTATGGTCTGACAAACCTTAATGTGTTATATAGGAAGAGAACTATCGATCTTCTGGTGAGCCAGTTTGCTCTGAAGCGAAATTTAGTGACGAGAAAGTGTTGGCCCGGCTAGAAAACTTTCCAAACATAAAGACCTAGATATTCTAAGTAACCAGGGTGCGGGCCGGAATGAGAACAGAGACTGTGCCACTAGTTATCGGAGCACGTGAAGTCATCAAAAAGGGCTTGGAGGAGCAAACAGGAAAGATCCCGGGCTTTATTAACATCAGTGAACTACAATAGATAGCTCTCCTGGGCACTTCACACATTCTGATTGTGAGGGTTGTATGGAAAATGCAGGGTGGGGGTACGGAGTGTGGAAAAAGAGGAGTGTGGAATGTGTTACACCTAGTCGGGTACAACCGTCATGTCTAACTTTTCAATTCCATTCAATTGCCGTCTTACATGAAGTAAAAAATGAATTATATAAATAAACTGAACAAGTAAAATTACTTAGAGTTAGCTGAGAAGCTTCGTCTCGCCGAATAACCTTTCCGTCGACGTGTTTGACCACTGTGTAAACGGTGACTCTCGGAATTTGGGAGCAAAATTGTCACCACAGCCGCAACATTTCTATACGTTGCATGGCAAAGGCACCGAGTGGTACAGGTGGGGTGACAACCCTGAATGCCATGTTTCCGCAAGCCGTAAGTGAAAAACATTGCACATTCCACATATTCTATGTCCACTGTAATTTCTTGACAACGACAGTCTCTGTATCGCAGCTTTCGTTACGGTTGTATTTAGTTACAAATACAGCCCCAAACGAACCTTACCCGATGACATCTTGTTGAATTGGCCAATGTCGTCCCACTTTTATTGTGGTAGGCCCTTAAACCTTTGTACTTTTTTCTCTTCACGGTAAACGCCGGAGGTACCTTAATTACGCAGTGACATTTGTACAACCATTTCTGCCAAAACCTCCCACTGGCAAGATATGAGATTTTAGCTCTAAAGTATTGATATGTAATTGCAAATTCTCCCTGGTACTTGAAACAATGGTAACTGAACAATGCACATGGCCCAAACGTCTAGTCTATAAAGAATGCGTCAACCTAAAATAGCGCACGTAGGGCGCGAACGTAGTACGGCACTAATACATTAAATAGTAGAGAAAAAAAGATCACTATTATTGTCACATAATGCTCTACATTTTCCACACTCCGTGTTTTCCACACCCCTCATTTTAAAAGCTTCGCACTCCACCCTACGCACTCCGCACCCCGCGTTTTCCATACATCCCATTCTGGGGAGCTCGGCACCCCGCGTTTTTCATACAACTTATTCTGAGGAGGGTTCTATCCGCAAAATAAATTCGTCGGCACTTAAGGACGATGGTTTGGCCTCCAACAGGCCCTATACTAGCAAAACTTTAGCGAGCACGTTGATGATGATGATGATGATGATGATGATGATGATGATGATGATGATGATGATGATGGTGATGATGATGGTGATGATGATGATGGTGATGATGATGATGGTGATGATGATGGTGATGATGATGGTGATGATGATGACGACGACGATAAATAATGATAATTGTAAAAGAAAAAATCTAAAACTCCTCTTTGTGAAGTCAAATCAGTTGTGAAGGTACCCGCTACCTTGCAGTTCGAGGTCACACTGTACACACACGTTCAGGCATTCTTTTGTCCGTGAGAGCTCTGGTAACAAGTTTCTTTTACTTTAGTTCTTAGTCTCCTGACCGTGATAAGGATTTGGCGGCCTGGTTGAGTTTCTCGAATATCGTGAAGTGTATTTTACAAGGCTCCTCTTCGCCTGAAAGTGCGATTATAGTATGGACGATTGAATGGTTATGTGAACTAATATTGCGTTAAATCATGAGTGCTCCAACGCTTGGACTTGCCAAGAAGCCGAGCTTAACTCAAGAGAGAGAAAAACTTGAACGAGACCAGGTATTTGCTGGCATAATATTGGTTGTTTATTTTGCTATGACTGACTTTTCACTTGATTGAAGAATTTTTTCTTTTTTGATTCATTTCATTTTCGTACACCCGAGTGTTATTTTCTTCATTTTCAACATGCTTTTATTTTGAGTAGGAAATCAGTCACGAACTTTGATCGTTATCAAATGAAAATCGTGTTTAATTAATATACATGCATACACCTTACAAAATGCCTTAAAATGCCGAGGTGGTCCTTTGCGTAAGTACTAAAAATATATGTTTCCCAGCAACGTAGCGTGACAGTATGTATTCAAAGCTGACGATTTCACTTTTTATTGGCTATTTATTTTCCACATACACGCGCGGTCTTCATTCTGTTTTGATGAAAATTATAAATGAATTTGACACATTCAAATTGAATGTTCAGTTGCTCTATAAAATCTTACAAAAAGGGCAATTATCTTTTAATGAACACACTAACTATGGTAAATGGACCAGTTCTACAAATTATTAACTGATATTTGACAACAATTGAAGGGCTCAGAGCATAACTGTCTTATGTCGAATTTTAGCTGGTTTTAATTTTGTGTTCCAAACTGCTTCAATTTTTGCATGTCACCTTAAAAAACTTCAGGCAGTGTTCTTTGCATGAACTGAAGGCCCCATACAAATTGAAGTTGTTTGGAGGAAAAAAATATACCCCCTCAAATTCGACAAAAGATGGTTATCTTCAATTTCTTCTGTCATATTTGTTTGGCCTAATATCCTCAAAGGTACAAGGATAACTCAGTCGATGATCTACGTAGATTTTGACACCCTGAGTGGTACCAAATCATGGATTTTAACCCCTAAAATTAAGAAGATCACCCCAGCGATCACTTTGTCATAAGAATGCCCCCCCTGGGTCCAAGTTAATTAGTCTCCATGTTAGTCAGCTGTAGTCAGACAAAATAACAAAAGCAGTCAGATGTCAAAATTTCTGTTGTTAAAATGTATGTCTCCTATGTAAGTAAATTTTTACCTGTTTGTAATTGTTTTATGTGCTTACAAAAACAGTCAATCGTGCTGCATTTCAAATCAAAATTTGTACTAACAGTGCTGCCGTTGTTTACAACGGTCATAATAACACAGTTTTTACAGACCACTAAGCAATCGAAATATCGCAAATCCTACAAAATGCACACCAAGGGACTGTGAATTAAAGGTAACACCTTTAATTCACTGTCCCTTGGTGTGCCCTGGGACACTAATACTAATTATAATAATAGTGGACAGTAGTGGGAGTGATACAAGGGAGAAATACATGTATGCTCATAAACCGGCCAGGGTACACCAAGAGACAGTGAATAAAAGGCAAGAAAGTTCTTTTCTGTAGAATTTGCAATATTTTGATTGCGGTGCCGTTCAAATTTTGATTTAAAATGCAGTGTAGTTGACTGTTTGTAACAGTTTTAGTAAATAGATCCAATGAAAAGGTAATAGAGTGAAGATTAGTAAATTCTATTTGAATTACTCTGACTAGATATTTCCACGGCTACCACCTACAGCTTCAAATCTGTAAAAATTAATCATAAATGGTGACTCACATTCTAAGCTTGGGCTGCCTGTGGTCAGACTTATCCAAATTTTGGCCCACCAAAATTCGAGGACCAGCTGTTTGGGGACCATCTGTTGTTTGTAGTTCTGTTAACCTTAGAACCAATCTTTTAACTAAAATTAAGCAATTATGGAAAAAGGTTGAGCAAAATGTCTGATTCATTATTTGTCAGGGGCAAGCACATCAATTATTTGCTATTATTTCACTGTGTACTTGTAAAGCAACACTAATGGGCATTCTTCCTCAATAAAACTTAAACATTTATTTTTATTATGCATCAACCTATTTACAAATTTGCAGGTAGAAGCTATAGGAAAAGCTGTCAACAATGTTGAATCTGCAGTCAAAGAGAAGCACATTAGAAATATCCTTTTAATATTAAAATATAACATCTAACAATTTTATTAAAATGTATCTCTGCCCTGTGTACTTGTTTAAGTCATCTTGAAGTCAGAAACTGTGATGCGCTAATACTCTAAATGTCCTTTCTTGTGACAGGACTCACAAAAGTTTAGAATTCATCAATTGCTGTAGTTCTGAAACATGAGTTGCAAATGATATTCGTGCCAACTATGCAGATCTGAGTACAGTGTCTCTGACTGATTTAACTTTTTCCACCTGACCCTCCAAATGTGAGAGTTGTAAGAAGTACCATTTATTTAATAAAAAGATAAGAATTTCAACAACAACTAATTACTTATTAATAAAAGTTAACAAAAAAATAAAAAGAATTTTATAAGGAATACAAACTAACAGCTGAAAATTTTTTTGAACCTTTCTTAAGTTAAGGGGCATAGTCATGCTATTTTAGTTCACTTTAAAAATCAAAAATATGTCCTCACATCAATGAACACCCACAAATAATGGTCTAGCTTTGTTACCAAAGACTATATTACTTCACTGAAACTATTTTCTGTCGTCTGTTGCTACGGATGGCATGGATGGAAATGGAATGCAACTTGAAAAAATTAGGCTAGACTTTTCAAATTCTTTCAGCAGGTTGACATTAAATCGATATTAAATGGTCATGGTTTGTTTTCTCTTAATAAAATTAAGTTAATAAAATTATGTTCCTTCAAATGTTCAAACACAATGTTGGGCATGGATAAAGTTAGCTACCAATCATTTAAGCACAGTTTTGACCAAGAATCTGCGGAATCCTTGTGACTATGCCCCTTTAAATGTTTTACATTGGGAGGTAAAGAATTCCAAGCCAGTTGCCTTCACCCCCATATCAGTGTTCATCGCCAGTCTCCCTGGGGTGATTATGACTCCCCTCCCCTCCCTCTGCATTTGTTGTCCTAACTGTGCGCTAAAACTTAACGCATCTTGCACTTTTCCTTAATTTTGGTCAAGTGCAATTATTGGAACGTGGCAAGAGAAAGGATCATCTATTTTCTGGAACTCTTTAGGGAGAATGCCACTTCCATCACAAGTCATTATGTGTTGGAAGGCAATGCTGGTTATTCACAAGCTGTTAAGAGAAGGACATCCAAGTGTAAGCATTGTACAGCAGTATTAGATGTGCAGTTTACAGGTCATGACAAAAACTTGAATTCCAGCTTGGCCAATGCCCCACTAGGAAAAGACAAGGGAAATCTTGCACCATGGTTTGTTCAAATATGAAATCCATTCTCTCTCCCTTTCAAATGTTTTATAGCTGAGCTCCTTCATTAGGCTCGATTTCTGCTGCTCTCTCAAGAGTCCAGACTTTGTTCCTCCCCAAGAGAGGCTCTTTCAGGGGGATGAGTGCGGGCTCATTTTCCCGAACAGTAGCTGGTAATCAAGCCTACTCCTTTGTGGGCCCTGTGCAAGAGCGGAGCCCATACTCATGAAATGTGTATATTCGTGTGAATCAATTTTGACCATACAATGATGTTGCACTATCTTGCATGTAAAAGCATCATATGATGTGCCCATCAGAAATGAAAGGGACACTGCTCATGAGCATGTGATGTAATCTGGTCAGCAGTTCCCAAGTGCTAAGCTGTTAACTCATGTAAGCATCACTAAGTGTCCTTATCAGTTGCATTCCAGCAGATGCCTCGATCCAGCACAATTTTAGCCATTATGAGCATGTGGTCAGTTGGTTCCTCACCCCTTTGAAGGCTCAGATTGTGTGGTTCCAGAAAATATCCATACCCCCACCACGGAAGGTCACTGGAAATTCCGAGGGGGAGGGGGGTTCAAAGGCAGAAATTTCCGAGGGGAGTGGGGGGTTCATGGGAAGCTCCTTTTCCAGAGGGTGAAGAAACACGAAAAAATTGAAACCAACGCACGATTATTCCCAAGCACGAAGTAATACTTATGTAGGCTGTTTTGACCTTCAAAAATAAGCAAATATGTTGACTGAAATGCCAAATTTTGCAACTTTGATTTGTATGAAATTTCGGTACACCAGATTTGCATATTCATGTTTACGGAAAATTGCGTGTCTCCTTGGCCTTCAGTGAATATTTCACGGTTTTCAATCCTTTCAATATGAACGTTTTTGCTAAACATCAAACTTGTTTAAACAAATATAAAAAATATTTTTATCGCGCACCTTCAGCTGCTTTTCACTGGATATCATCGAGAAAGAAATGTTGCGTTACGGAAACGGTGACCCTCACAATTTGAAAAGGTCAGATTTCACGCGCTATGCAAATTTGATGCGCTTTGAACTGAAACTACGTTCAGCCTATATTAGCTATTTCTTACAAATTCTTTTACAGTTGTCATTATCCTTGAGTTTCTATTTGTGCTTGATTTACTATTTCAATTTTAAACAAAGGATAAAGTGCGAGAAAGAAAGGAACGATTTCTTATTCCCACATGGATCGCTTGTGCAATTTATTTTTAGACTCCAGTATGCAAATTCAGTGCACTGTGAACTAACACTAATCCCGGTGAAAAAGCGGCTATTTTACTCCAATTCTCTTCCGAACAGCATAACCGTCGATTATTAGTGTAAGTTACATTCAACAGTTTCGATTTTGACGGCAGGTTTGAGTGTGGGGAACACAATTTCAATTCTGAAAATTTTGGCTTCGTTGTTTACGTCGCATTCGGCACGCAAATTATTCACGCAACCCTCGGCACGTAGAACGTTTGAACACTCGGTCTGAACAAATTTTCGTGAACACCATGGAACACTTCACACTGGATGGCAAACATGCAAATAGTATAGTGCAATATCAAAGCGTTGTAAGTTGAAAATGGATGTTATAATATTTTTAAAAAATGCTTCATGTTACAACAAAAACCATGTTCGCGTAACGTGGAAATTCCTGGGGGGAGGGGGGTCATCAAAGATCCCCTTGGAACGGAAATTCCTAAGGGGTGGGGGGTGCAAACCAAAAAACCTTCCGTGGGAGGGGTATGGATATTTTCTGGAACCACACATTCTAAATCCATGTAGTATCATGAAGTGTCTCCACCATGCAAGTGAGCTGAAAAAGTTACTTGCCCAACTTCAAAATGACTTATCCTGAACAACCAGATGGAACTTTTGTTGAGCCCTGTCTCTAAAATTTAAACTGAGTATGAGACATCCACAAGTACTTAAGGCCCTCTCTCAAGATTTGAAAACTAAAAAAATTGACAGGAAATACAAGGTAAAAGAAAAGAAAAACACTGACCAATAAAACACTTTTCTTGTGGAGAGATATACTAGAGATGTGCAGTAACCTCTCAAAGGTTTTTTTGTGGTTGGGAGGGGGTTAATGTTGTTGAACTTACCTTGGTGTGTGCCAGGGCACTGATCAATAAAACAGTTCTTGCAGGACAAGCCTGACCCAGTTGATGAAAGAGTATCCAGTGAATAGAGTATTCCATTTCTGCTGAAACCAGTTTGTTACTTAAAGAATATATGCATTGGGTGAAATTTATTCACTGATTACTGCGCCAGGCACTTAAAAACTCCTACACTGGAAAAACATTACCAGAATTAAGCTTAATTTTTAAGTCTTTAATTTTTAAGTAAGGAGGTTTTACCTTTTGTCTCTTACACCACATGTGTGCCCAATCCAAATATTGATTTTCATTTTGAGGGGTGCCTGGAATAAATTGCCAAGTGACTTCTGATGAATTGCTAAATTCTCCTTCCAATTTCCCTCGTGTATGTTTGTAAATCAAAGGGAGAATTTGACATTAGATCAGGAGTCACTTTAGTTAGGGCCTTATTCCATGCACCCCTTCATTTAATGTCTAAAACCAGCCATGAGCTAATATTAAAAGTCACAGGTCAACCAAGTGTACAGTAACACTATTTTTTACACCTCTAAACAGGTTTTGAAAGAATCCCTCAAGTACAAGCAGATGCTGAAAGATATGAAAGAATTCTGGGTAAATTAAGATAAACTTATGGCAGTATTTAGGAGTAAGGATATTAAATAGTGATAGCTAAAACCACATTAATTCAAGCAGCAAGGAAGGGTGCCCTATTATTGGTTAATGGGGGTCCAAAATGGGCTTTTTCACTCCTGCTTCTCATTATGAAAAATGTTCCCTCCAGTTGTTTATGTACATCCTTACTATGCACACAATTTACTTCACAGTGTCACGACATATTGTATCCCATTGTCACATGGTATCCTGCTTTAATCCACTGGTCCAGACCTACATTTACATTGTGTGAGTTGACTGGGTTGTGACAGTTGACACCGCGTCAAAACGTCTGCGCATGCGCTCACTTCGACCATTTCCGGTTTCGAGCTATGTTGTTCATTTTCATTCGGTATGCTTTCAAACTGTCCGGGAACTGAATTCGTAGGGATGGCGCTCAAGTCCAGTAAGAGAAGAAAAATTCACCATCGTGTGTTCCCGTTCTCCAAAGATAAAAACTTAAAACTGGTCATTTCACGTTGTTGTTTTGCAGAGGACGGAAAAGAAATGTACCAGAATGTGTAACGCACGTGCAGAGTCATTGTTTTGCTCATTAAAGCCTATTGTTTTTCAACGTTCTCGTTGCCGTCGCCGTGGTGGTTGCATAAACTCCCTAATGTCACTACAATGGCGACATGCGAACGTAAACTATCAACTTTCATAATGTTTTTCGCTGTGAGCGCAAGCCCGAAACTACGCGGTGCAAAGGTGTAGAAACAGATAAAACTATATTGAAGCTGCTCTGGATTTTTTAACCTTAAGTTTGATGTCTGGAGCTTAAGTTTTCAAAATTCACGGCCAGAATCTGAGTTTGTTATTCTTGCCAATAGTTTTCAATAGGGGAGCATTGACGAGAAGTAAAAATACAACGCGTGCGCAGTGCATTTTGCCGCGGTTTCGTGACAGTTGCTTTTTATGGTGCCTCTGATTTCTGGGGGCGCGGAGGTGTGTGTAGTGGCTGGCGTGTTGGACTTGAGATCTGAAGGTCGGTGGTTCGAGGACTGGTCCCTGCCTCAGTGTTGTTTCCTTAAACAAGAAGCTTTACTCCACATTGTGTCTCTCCATCCAGGTGTAATAAATGGGTACTGGCAACATAGTGCTGGGGGTATAAACCCTGCGATGGACTAGCATCCCATCCAGGGGGAGTAGAAATACTCTCAGTTGCTTTGTGCTACAGAAACCGGGTTAAGGTTCGGCCAGTTGGGCTTCCTGTGGCTTAGGTGTGACTGTACTTTTGTGGTGAATTGCAATCTTGTCCTGCTGTGATAAGAATCACTTTAAACATAACAAGTTAGAACTCCTGACGATTTTACCAACCAGGCTGTTTTGCACCCCCTCCCCCTAAAAAAATGCTGAAGCATGCATGAGATAATGTCATAAGGTCAAGTGTGGCTTGAACGACTATTCTTACGTTGCCCTTCAATTATAATTTGTTTATCTTTTTTGTTCTTAAAATACAGAAACATTCAACCAAGGGAGGCTATGGATGGTTAATTCACACCTATCTTGCTGTGTTGATAGCAAAGCTGGATTTCCATCAGAAGGTTGGGGAAATTAAAATGTTCCAGTCACATCTAAGATTTGAAAATATTTATTAACCATTCTTTAATAAACAATGAAACGCCAGTGGTAAATTTTTGACAGTCTGTTAACTTCATACTGAGCATTTACTGAGATATGATGATAAATGCTGTATTTTTGAGAGCCTAGCTAGCACATGCGACTGAAAGCTTGCACAATGTGCTCATGATTATACCTCTTGCTGAAGGCCTACTTAAAGGATGTGAAGCCAAAAAAACAAACAAATGTTGAAAAGAAGTTGTATGTACATGTAGGGTTATGTGAAGTAATGCCTATACATTGTATGTACTGTATAGTATGTGGCAGATCCTGACTCCTTCATACATAAGGTGGGGGTCTGAAGTAACAAGAGGTGGTGTCCTGAGTGAGCATATTTTGTAATCTTAGAAAAAATTTGGGGGGAGGGAGGGGGTTGTCTTGCTGTTCCCACAGATTTGCCACAGTTATATTTAAGTGTTTATTTATAAATTTCTGTACTCAATCTTTTGTCTGTTGTACCCAGAATGAGTCAATTCCTGGTACTCTTCGTAACAGTGATGGTGGACCGATCAAGTATTCTGGAACAGATGTCAATGATTAGTGAGTACACAGAGATTTTTTTGAAAGTACAAAATATTGCACACGTAGAAAAATGGATGGGGAGAGGAGAAGGAATGATTCGGTGATTAAATTAATGTATGAACAGGCAAATAGGCATGCACCAAATGGTCGAATGAAAGAATGAATGAGCAAAAAAGCAGAAGTGAGTCAAAGTGAATTTTATTAGAATTAGTACTGACATTAATTTTTCTTTCAATGTGCAGTTCCAGAAAATATCCATACCCACCCCACGGAAGGTCACTGGGGTAGGAGATCTCCTAAACCAATTTTTTTATAGGAATAGCATGAAGCTATTAATATAAGCTTACAGAGAGGTGGTGGTGCTGAAGCCACAAAAACCTTCTGTGGGGTATGGGTGGGAGGGTAATGGAACAACACACTACATCCATGAGTATCCTATGTACCCAACTTTGAAATCTAGATAACTCTGCATACAGCCCATGTACATGTAGGCAAACCTTTATTTCATAGAAAAAATTAAATGTTAGTTGATAGTCTTATTTACATGTAGTTACTACAGTTCTCTGTCTAAAACCAAAATCCTTAGGGCAAAACTTCAACTCTCTCCATTGTAAAGATTGTAAATTCCGTCGAAGGCACCATCGTGTGATAGGTTGCCCAAGAAAATTTGATGTTCACAAGGGCTTATATGAAGTTTGAACATCAAATTTCGAAGGGAACCTATGTATCATAAATGGGCCTGAGACAGAAGGACTCTATTGCTTTTATTGCACAACACTGAAGTTTGAGCAAAAAATGCTGACAATTGCAATGTGAGTATTATGTCATGAAAAATGGAGTGGGATTAAGCCCCCAAGGTGATGGACGTGTACACGGAAGCCATTTTAGTGCACTTTCTTCATTTCTAATAATTATTAAAAAAGCTAGCAATTTTTTCACCAAAAATTTCCAAAAACAGGCACTCTGCACTGGTAGGCACCCCCTGGGAATAGACACTATCGCGTAATGTGATCGCTTTCGACCAATGGGAGCACACCAAATTTTAGTGCTTTGCTATAAAGGATAATATTGGTTGGAGATAAACTTAAGTTGCTTCAAATGACTAAAGAATGGCAGCAACCAAACTACACATACTTGTAATGGCAGCAACCAAACTACACTACTTGTAACAAAGTTAATAAGCGTCTGGGACTTCTTGCACGGATACGATCTTGCCTCACTCTTAAAGCAGCAAAGTGTGTCTACAATACCCTTATTGACCCAATCTTAAGTTATATTGACACTGCTTGGGGTGAACTGTCTGTTGGCTCCAGCAAAAGTCTACAGCGGCTGCAAAACTGTGCTGCCCGTATCATTCTTAAGCGTGACTCTTCTAGAGATACTTTTAATGTTTTAGGGTGGGCTGACTTAGAAACAAACCGTAAAATACACAAATGTGTTTTAGTTTATAAATGTCTGCATAACTTAGTTCCTCAGTATTTAAGTAACTATTTCATTAGGAACTACAATGTACATGGCTACAACACTCGAAGGAAGGCTGACCTCCATCTACCTAAACCCAAGCTTAGCCTTGGCAAGCGTACTTTTAGATTTTCTGGCTCAGCCCTTTTTAACTCACTACCTTTAAAAATCCAACAAGCTGCATCTCTCTCCTCTTTTAAAAATCTTGTTAAAGCCCACTTTTTTTCATAGCACCTAATTTACGATATTTATCTTTTTTATATACCAGTTCATGCTTGTAATTCGTTTTAGTTTTAAACTCTTTTTATATAACTATTTTAATTACTAAACATTAGCTTTTAACTCTATTTTTATAACTATTTTAAACAATTAGATATTTTATATTTTTAGATATTGTATTTAGCAGGGCCCCTCTGGAGACCAGCCACTGTGCTGAATGGGCCACCCTGTATAAATAAAGTTTTACCTACCTACATTTGCTGTGTTATCTTTCCTTATCTGTGTCTTATAAGTAAAGTTTTCTACAGCTACTTGTTTATAAAGATTTCCATTAATAATGTCATAATTATTTCATTTGATAATTAAATGGCAATTCTATATATGTAACTGTTTGTTTCTATTTCATTCTTCAAGTTTTGAATTGGCAGTGGATATCTTTGATTACATGGACACCCTGGTAGATCTTGAGAAAAGAAGTAAGTTTGTAAGTTTGTATACTTTGAACACAGTTGTCACCAATATTATTTATTATTAAATAGTAATTCAATTGACTACACACTTACCCTGGGGTGCCAAAGGCTTTTCTTGTGTGGTTTTCGGGTGTGGCTCGTGTTCTCTATTGTGAGAAAAACCTCTGGTACCCAGGGTACTACACACCATTCTCCGCATTTGTTGTGTTACAGTGCTACATGCTGATCATAAGTTTTTTTCTTTTGTGAGGCAACTTTTCGATCGCTTCCTTTCTGTATTACTAATCACCCCTAATAACTGGGAGAGGAAGAGTGGCATATGCGAACATGAAACTTAGCAACTCCACCCTCTCACTGTCCTTTCATTGTAACTGGCCAGTTAACACAGAGGCCATGAAAATGTTGTAAAAAAAAACCCAAAAGTTACCAAAAACTAATCAAAAACTTTGTGCAAGTGGAAACAGCACTTCACGCTGCACTGCAAAAAAGTATGAAATCATGGTGTGAGTAATCCTTTCTCTTGTTATTAAATCTCTTAATAGTTTTCAGCACCCTTGATCCATTCCGTGCTAGTTCTCAGCTCCAAGCGGTGCAGTGTAGGATTTGCCCATTTCCAGTCATCGTCCAGGTTACTATGAAAATGCCTTAACTGTACTTCCTGTAAACTATAAATTTTATCCCATAACTTTTACTTAGTACTGGTATTTTTAGACATGTTTTATTGTAGGTAGTTTTTGTCAGTTTTATAGTATTTTATTTCTACCCCATTTATTTTCCACAAATAGAAAAAATTGCAATTTTTTTTTCATAACAATCGTTTGTCAAGCTAAATTTTTTTGTGACAAGTTTACACATCTGCAACAAATTGTTTAATAATAACTTAATATGTAATCACACTACAGCAAGTTTAGATCTGTCACAAATTTCTTCAATAAAAGGGTTAACTTGCTGCTTGTTTGTTTGTTTGATTGTTTTAACCCAAGATTGTGACAAATACTTGTTAACTTGCAAACAGTTAAATGGCTTGCATTTTGTGAGTTTGCGTGGCAGTATTAATTTCATGCCCTGTCATTTTCAAGGAGTGCGGTGGACTCTATGATATTGTTGTGGACATGATGTATAAACTGCATGCAAGTAAGTTGTGCTTTTTCTGCTGTTATTGCTTGTGGACATTGTGTGGTTCCACAAAATATCCACACTCACCCCCTGGATAGGCATTGGAAATTCCAAAGGGGTAGGGGGTGTCAAAAGCCAAAATTTTTAAAGATAAATATGAAACTAGACTGGAATGTCCAGATTGGGGAGGGGGGGGGGGGGGACACAAGGATATTTTCTGGAAACACACATCAATCTTTTGACAAGAACCTGTCAGACTTTTTTTCCAGCAAATTTTGGGCAGTTTATGCCAGTTATTTCAGATGATTTTCATGATCACTGAGGCTACTCAAAGAAGTGTACTACAGACAGCCATTGTAACACAGCTTTATGGTTTAAGTGGATTATTCATTGTTAACAGGGACAATTTCCAGTGTTAAGACTAATAATGATTTGAGATTTTGGAATGGTAGCAATTACAACCTAATGCAGGACCACAAGAGGGTACCTGTATGAAAGGGTCATGCAGGCCAGTATGAAATTCTTACATAACTAGTATCATGGAAATACCGGTACCCCATAATAAAATTATTAAAGAACTGTTATTATTAAAGAACTAATGATTTGTACGTCTCATCATTTTAAGGTTTGCCTGCAGACACATTGGTTGGACATAGGGAAAGGTTTTATTCTCATTTTGCTGAGTGAGTATTTCCTGAAGGCTGTTGCATTGACTTCAGATGTGAGTTCACTGGGTTCAGTGTGAGTCAGTTAGCTTAAGATATATTTTACTGTTCTGAAATACCTCTTAAAAGAAATGATCGGACAGTGAAAGTCAATTAAAGTCAATTTTAACTGTAACATCAATTTTACCTTTGTTGAAATTGACTTTACAGGGAGCATGTCTTTGGATCCCCCCTTCTAAAAACTAACAGTGATAAAAATTAATAAAAGACGTTTGAAAAACCTCAGGGTTACAATGCAAAAACTGCTCTTGTTTTTGATCTACTGGGTTTTCTTCTGTTTTAAATACTTTTTCTTATCTTCCCAGGCTTAAGAAGTTCTTCTTTGATGCTGGAAACATGGCATATGTCAAAGCTTTGGTGCCCATTCCTGTATTGCCCCAGGTATGACATAATTTACTTGCTGTCATCGTTATCATCATCTGATTATCATCATTACAACTTGCCTAAGGCCATTTTGAAAAAAAGTGCAACCTCCATTAGCAACCACTTCTATATAGTGGCCTTGTGTCAATGATAATGAATTTCCTTTTTTATCCAATTAACGTTGTGTTTTGATCAACCGTTAATCAGGAGACCACTTTTTCCTGCAGTTTGGCTGGTTTGCTTACAAGAGGTCCAACTATGTACTGTATGATGTGAAAGGTGCAGCTGACCAGTAGAATATAAATCTAATCAATTCCTATTCCAGATATTCTCTTGCAAAATAAGGTTTGCCATAATAAGTTAATATAAAAAAATGTTTTCTAATTTTCATCCTAGAATCCTCCATCCTTCACTTTATCTGACCCCAAGCCTACATTGGTAAGATCAGCAAGCTTTGAAGGACCTCCTCGTAAATCAGTGCCAACTGACGACTTCAAGCGACAAAGCCTTATGGAGCCCCTCACTGTTCCCATGACAGAACCATTATTCCAAGCCGATACTCAGGTACAAGTGCAACATGACAGTCTGTCATAAATTCTCCATACCAAAGTAAAAATTTACCAAATAGAAAACAAATTAAAAAGAGATGAACAGTTAAAAGGAGTTGTACTGTTCAGCAACTTTTGTTTGATGAGTCACACTTTAGGATTTCATCCACAGTGTAAAAAGTCAAACCACTTTTTCAGTATATAAATAAACAGTGTCCTAGTCATGAATATACTGTTCAATTGTTTTTCATTTGATTGGTTACACTTGGGGATTTCCTTCTGCAGACCTAACAGTTAGAATCAAAATATATGACTCAAGATGACTGGTCCAAGGATTTAAACTGATTTACTATTAGTACCAAACAATGAACTGCTTTGCCCATAACTCTCCCTTCAGTTGGTAGAACATATGCTCCAGTGGCTCTGCAGAGCAAATTTTGTGTATTTTAACCTCTATTTGGATATCTTTATGACACACTCAGCTAATCTTTGTTTACTGCAAGTTGTAATTTCATGGTTCTGTTTTTTTTTTTATTAAGACTCCAGAGGCTGATATGTTGGGAATAGACTTTTCAGATAGCCCCAAGACTGATGACAGGTTTGTTTTTCTTGTGTGGGTGGGAATTCTGCTTCTGCCACCTGACCTTGTGAATTTTTGTGGCATTTGAATGGCTTGGTGCAGGGGTGGTATGAATGATGTTTTTGACCTAAAAATGGAAAGTTTTCATTTACAGGCCTTTATAATTATTTATGTGGCAAGCAATTCTTTGTATTTCCTGGCCTAAAGGTGAATTTTGTAAGAATTTCATCGTAGCAACATCAGGTACTTACATATGGCAAAATGGTGACAGTTGAAGAAAAATAAATCTGTGTCAATAAACGATCAAAATGTGCCTTTCCGTGAAAAGTGCACAACTTTTAAGCATTTTTTCCCAATTTATCACTAATTTCACCCCCATGCTTCAATTCTTTAAATTAATGTACCGGTGTATTTTTTACTTGATGCATTTTAAACTCTTATTCCTTATTATTTTGTTTTTCTTGCCTAGAGATCTTATAATTTATCAGTTGCGACAGGAAATTGCACAACTGAAGCTAACTCTAGAGCTACAACAAAAAGAAGTAAGTCTCCTCAGTGTAGCAAAGTTTTGAAGCATCCCTCACTGAAGGAAGCTTTAATTAGAATACATTAGAATAAATTCTTACGTCAACTTGAATTATTATTACTAACTCCCACATGACATACTACCTCATAGTTCTGAGGAGGCAAAACATCATAATTTTATTTTTTTGTTGTTGTTCCTTGGTTTTGTTGGTGTCAATGCCACACAATAACTATCCATTTTGTAGCCAGTTCACATAGAAAGGATGAGGTAATGTGTGCAGTCCAACAGATTAACCAAGCCAGACAGCTTACCGGTGTCAGCGTGGACAGTTTTGAATTTCCCCTTTCTGTATCAGTACTACTTTCACCGGAGAAAAAAATCATTAAGCATTATTTTATTAATTAGTCCTGTTGAATTCCGAAAGTAGTAGACACGTTACTTCCGGGAGTAGCAAGCTTAAGGGGCTGCAACTTTCGGGTAGCCGTTACTTCCGGGCAGCTAAAATACGCGAGTAACTGAAGACGAAATTCATCGTAAACACAACTGGGGAATGAAGCAAAATCTCTTCTTCAGCATTCTTGTTAAACGCTTGGTTGTGCCATCTGCATAAACAGTTTCTCCTTCAATAATTTCCTTAGATCTTTCAGCTCTTTCTTCATGAACACATCGTACATGCAGGGAATCTCTTGTCCTCCTCTCTGTGCACACCCAACATTTTTCCAGTGCACTCCTTGATTGTCCAGAGATCTTGCATGTAATATAGAGTCACTCCCGGTTGCTTTGTTTGGACATGACTTTAAGGATGGTGCCTCCTAATACAGATGTATTTTTGCAAAGGCTGTGACTATGGGGAAAAAGTAGATCTTAGCAAGGGTTATTGGAATCCAAAAGAAAAATGTGGGTAACCACGCATTTTTCAAAGATAATTAAGCAACCATAATTCTAAAAAAGCGTTAAAATACAAAGAATGTAGGGCAATTTCTTTCCAAATTTAAGCTCAATTATCTCTGAAAAATACGTGGTTACCCCCAATTTTCTTTTTGGATTCTGATAGCCCTTGCTAAGATCTGCTTTTTCCAGATAGTCATAAACCGCGCAAAAACATTGTTGCATGAGGGGGCAAATTCCTTAAGAAACCCAAATATCCCGAGATGCGCAGAACGTATGCGCAGTAACAATAGGAGGTACGTACTGTCGCGTAAGTGGAGTAGGATATAATTTGTTAAGTCTGTTAGCCGCAATTGATTCATCATTAGAGAGACAAGTACCTTCCATCTCTATGGCAACTGATACTGATCAATGATATGGCTCTAAGTCTAATAATAGAAATGAATAAGTAAGTAAGACGGTTGTCGTACTTTCTGAATTTGTAGGCCAAAGCTCTTGAAGATTCTCTTCGCTCACAGATTGCAAGTGTAAGTTTTAGTAATTTAACATAGTGTCACTACAGTTTTAATTACAGCCGCTCCGATAAGTCTTACCACATGACAAGTGTTTTCTTTTACTTCAGCTTACAGATGAACTGAATGAGTATAAGACAATAGCAGAAAAAGCCTGCGAGGTACTGACACATTTTATATCATTTGAATTCTTGTAGTTCACTTCTTTACGACATTTTTTTTGACAGTGGCATTATTACAAAACAGAAGTGATAATTTTTTTATGTTCAACTTAATACTTTAGGAAAACGTATCACTTAGAAAAGACCTCGAGAGTAAAGATGAAGACAAGAAAGGTAAGGTAGATAATTTCTAGCAGTAAGGTTTCTTAATGTGTAAAATATATCGAAATCTCGGGTTATTGTTTGTCATATCTAAAACGTGTTTGTGTAGGTTTTAAGTGCATCAGCCAGTGCAACAGCCGAATGCTCTGTGGATGCGAAACTTTTCTGTGCAGCCAAAACAGCAGGGAAGAATGCCTTCTTATTCTCCTGGGGCCCCTGTGGTTTTTCACATACTGCTTATGCGCAACAATGTATAAAAACATAATGTAAAATTATGCTAATGTATGGATAATTGAACGACCCTTGGTGAAATTTTTACTCTTTTATTTTTTTGACCCAATTTTTCTTAGAACACTGACAACTAAAAGAAGACCGAAACCCAAATTAATCAGTTTGTTTTAGGGAAAAAGTATGCAGTTAGAGCAATTTTTCTTTGTTACTATGTGGTTGTTGTTTTGTTGCAGATCAGAAAGGCTCGGCAGAGGAAAAGTTTAGTAAGCTTAAAGGAATGTATGCAAAACTTAGAGAAGAACACATCCAGCTGTTAAGAACGGTATGTTGAAATGAAAGAATTCACGTGTTCACTTTGGATGAGTGTATCCTTTATTCTCATGACCCTCTAACTGATTATAAGCAATATTATTACATATCAAATGTTTATCAGATTTGTAGCTACCGTTTGTCCTTCCTGAGAAGTTATTGGTTATTTCTAACTTACCTGTATTTCCTATGAAAGAAAGTTTGTTGAAGTTGTTATCAAATTACAATTATATTTATGCTATAAAATATGAACATTCAACTTACACGTTCGTATAAATTGCTTGTGTATTAATTAACTTATACGTTTGTGTAAATTGCTTGTTTCTATAATTATCTTGTATTTACCTTTCCACTAGAATGCTGAAGTGAAGCAAAAATTGAGTGGCTCAGAAAAGGAAAAAGAGGTACAAGTAAAAGTGTTTTCTCATGCAATTTTTTTGTTTCGCTCAGAGTGTTTAAGATATATACCATTCACTCGTATGCATTAGCGGTCGTTGGAGAGGAGTGCACGACGAGCTGAAAGAACGTCTGCATAAGAGGCTATCATGCCACCCATATTATATAAAACGATGCTTTATTTGACATGGAAAATACGCTAAGGTACTAGCTAGCTCCCAAGTACTCCACATGAGGAAAATCTTCATGGTTGTAATAAGGAGGCAATTTTTTGCCATTGCAGGAATTAAGTCAAGCAAATGAGAAGCTGCATCAGGAAGTCGATGACAAGGTAATATGACAACCAGCATTTACCTCTCCCATTAATAAGGCAAAGACTGCGAAATCCAAAGTTCTCCCTTTCTTTGTAAATTGGGATAAACTGATCGTGAATAGCCGCTAAGTAGCGTTCATTTCATTGGTCACACTAAAATGTAAGGATTTCATTCACAGGCTCAAAGTAGAAATCTTTTATGCAACATAATAAATAGTATCAGAAGAAAGTTTTTTGGCGTTTTTATCATTTATAGTAATGTTACAGGCAAGGGACTTCCCTTTCGGGTTAGTAATGGTTTTGGTATGTGTGGCATGTAAGGTGAAGTCTTGTGTCCAGTCTCCTGGACTGTACAAGCCAGAGGCTCATCAAGGCCGGTGCTTAGATCTGATTTCCGTTCTGTAGCGTGAAGCGATTAGGAACAGTACCACTCCCCCCCACCCCTGGATGGGTCGTTAGTCCATCGCAGGGTGTCCCCGGCATTTTCTTAGGTTCTCCTAATTGTTCACTGGTACCCATTTACACCTGACTTGCGTTTCTCGAACCCGAAAAGCCATTTTTTTTTTTTAAATATGAACCACTTATTCTACAAAGCTGTCATTTTAAGATGTCCTTAAGATAAAAAAAATGTTTAACGTACAGCAAAGTTTCATGTTCAGAAACGTCTTTGTTTTCAAGAAGCAGTGTGAATCATCGTGCCCGAAATCGGCCCGAAACGTTTCGGGCCGTTCGAGAAACGCACGCCTGATCCGAGAGAAAGAGTTTTTATTTTGGAAAACAAATCGATGAGTATGTCTCAAACCACCATTTTTTATTTAATCTTAGTAGTAAGTTTATTCTTCGTTCTAGGAAGTTAAGATACGTTAAAACCTTTTTATTTTAATCGTTGGTAGTTGATTTTGTTGATGTATAACTGTATGACGTCTTTATTTCTCCTAGTCAGCAGAACTTCTGCAAGTTTTTCAAAAAGCAGAAATGGCAGAACAGGATGGAAAGGTACTTGGTTCCAATTTCAAAAAATAATAATAATAATAACCAAACGTTTCGACCCTTTCCCCTTCTTCACTGGATTTTGACGGTACCGAAATAAACAACAGTGGGTCAGATCTAACGTTCTAATAGTTATAAAAGGTGTACGAATTTATGGTACTGTAAGTGGAATTTACTTAGTGCACAAGGCTGTTTTTCCTCGGTCATCTCCTCTTATTTTGCTTCTCGCAAAGTTCAAGTCTATAGGGCAAAGGAGAGGGCTCTCTGGAATAAGGTGTTGTTTAAAGGGGCATGGTCACGAGGATTTCGAAGATTTCTGGTCAAAACTGTGCTAAAATAATCAGTAGCTAACTTTATCCATGCCCAACATTGTGTTTGAACATCAAAGGACATATTAACTTTATTCATTAAGAGAAAACAATGACCATTTAATATCGATTTAATGTCAACACGCTATAAGAATTTAAAAAGTTTAGCCTAATTTTTTCAAATTGCAATCCATTTCCATCCGTGCCATCCGTAGCAACAGACGACAAAAAATAGTTTCAGTGAAGTAATATAGTCTTTGGTAACAAAACTAAACCATTATTTGCAGGCGTTCATTGATGTCAGGACATATTTTTGATTTTTAAAGTGAACTAAAATAGCGTGACTATGCCCCTTTAAAGTTCAAATCGTATTAACAGTTTTCATTTCCTCTGTGTTCAGAGAGCTGAGGATGAAATTGAAAGACTGACGAAAGAGCATAACGACAAGGTAAGTGCAACTTAAGGACGGTGCCTCTTTTTGTTACTGCACATACGTTCTGGGCATCTCGAGTCTGGTCCGAAATATTCAAGTTTCTTAAGGAATTTGCCTACTAATACAAAGGTATTTTTGCGCGGTTTATGACTGTGTGGAAAAAAGCAGATCTTAGCAGGGGCTATCAGAATCTAAAAAGAAAATTGGGGTAACCGTGCATTTTTTTTTAGAGATAATTGAGCTTAAATTTGGAAAGAAATTGTCAAACATTCTTTGTATTTTAAAGAATTATGGTTGCTTAATTATCTCTGAAAAATCAGCGTGGTTACCCACATTTTTCTTTTTAGTTCCAATAACCCTTGCTAAGATCTGCTTTTCCCGCACAGTCATACTCCTTGCAAAAAAACCTCTGTATTCGGAGGCAACGTCCGTAAGGCACACTCAGTGAGGTTGTATTTTGGATAGAATCGTTTGACTTTCACAGTGCGACTTTTCATCCAGTGTACGTTAAGACGTTGTGACAGAAGTAAGAGTTAATTAATGCTTCAATTTGCTATCAACCGAGTTGTTATGAGGTAAATTGCACGACCATCGTTAAGAGATTCAAAAGCCAACGTTTCAAGCGTTAGCCCTTCGTCAAAGGATTGTGGGTTGGGTGTGGTATGTACATGTAGAGAAGGAGCTTCGCTAAGACGGTGGAGACATGGTTACGTAAAAACTGTTAATAAATAAGCTGGCTGAACAAGCATGACAACAAACTGTAGTTGCACTTTTGGAATGTTTGTGATTATTACAGGTAAAAGTGGGGCTTCTTTCTACGACTGAGTTATCAAGTGATTATGAATTTAAGGAAGTAGACGTTATCATCTACTTCCCTGTCCTTTTTCGGTTATCAAAGTCTGATTTTTGTTTGTTTTCCTCTCTTCAAAGATTTCATCTCTCATGGTAGAGTTGGAAACGCTAAAAGACGAGCAAAGTAAAACAGAAGAGTCAAGGAAAACGGCTGAAGAACAAATAGAATCAATGAAGAAAGATCACGAGGGGAAGGTTAAAATTTATTATCTTGTGAAGATGTTTCAACATGGATGAAGACACTCGCTCAACATATGCACTGAACAGATGAGGAGGGAAGAGTGGTGCTAATTGTAGCCTTTGCTTCGATGTTTCTTTTCAGATTTTAGCCCTAACCAGTAATCTGACAGATGTTCAGAAAAGCAAGACAGATGAAGAGGCAGCTAAAAGAACAGCAGAAGAAACTGTTGAGAGAGAAAGAAAAGAAAACGAAGAAAAGGTCAGTGTGCCAAGGGATTACTGACAAGCACATTATATCACCTTTTTGCCGATTAAACTTTAATAGTATCTGTATTTGTTAAATACGTTTAGAACGGTTTTCAATGAAGTGTCGAAAGTAATTCTCGTGTTGCTTTGGTTTTGCTTTACTTCGCTCTGTGATTGGTTAAAAAACCTCGTGCCACTTTCGCGACCAATCAGAAGTAAAACTCAAAGCAATAGCGATTTGCTCGCACGCGTTTTCCCGCTCTTGGCGCCGGTTACGTGTACTTGCTTCGAGTTCCTGATTGGTTCATTGGGTAATTTGTGTTTGTTGTGATTGGCTAGGGTAATTACTGTGGTTTTGGTTTTACGACACTCATTTGAAAAGCGCTCTAAAGAGCAGGCCATAGCAAGAGGTAACTGTAACGGAGGTCATCAATGGGTCATAAGCCATAAGAAAACCGTGACATTGCTCAAACGCAAGTGAATCTCATTGATTACATTTATTTGGTTTCTCAGTTGTTAGCAGTTGAATATTCCTGGAATTTTGGGCTATACTTCGGTGTAAGAACCTGTGAAACTCACGGATGACGTGAAATAAAGGAAACAAAACATCTAAAACAATAGCGTACAACATATCAATAGCTAACAAACAAAGAAAATCTTGTCAGGTTCTTACACCGAGGTATACCCGAATTTTGCATGCGGTGACAAAACAAACAAAGCAGAACAGAAAACATTTCTTTTTGAAGATTTCACGTCTCATGGTGGAGCTGGAAACAATAACGAAAGAAAAAGGTGAAACAGAAGAAGCGAGAAAAATAGCCGAAGAACAAATAGAATTCATGAAGAAAGAACATGAGGAAAAGGTAAGAGGCTTTTACCAGGTTTTTTTTTATCTTTACCAGTCTTAAGGCCCATTATCGCGATCCAGTATTTTGTGATAACGTCGTCTCAAAATGCTGGCTTGTGATTGGTTCAAAAACTGTCATGACAACGCGGCCAAGGTCAAACTTCAATACTTTTCTTCACAAAACCGCCGGCAAAAGTTTAGTTTTTGCTCAGTAATAGACTTGGAAAAAGCTTCATTACAATATGATTCATCCCTACAAGCAACGTTCCTTGACAGATTGCCCAAAATGTAGGTGCTAAAACTTTAAAACTGTGTATTTTTTCTTTAAGCCGCGGCTACACGAGCGATTTTTTGCTTGCGATGGTGATGCGATTTTTTTTGAAATTGTCGCGTCGCCAGCGCGCGGCGAAAATCGCCTATGTAGCCACTCTCTGACGAAGTCCGTGATTTTGTCGCAAAAATTTCAACTCATTGAATTTCTCACGATTTTTTTTCCTGCGATTTTTTCATCTGTCGCATCACCTGTGCGAGGGTGGCTACACATGCGATTTTCTCCGCGCGCCGGTGACGCGACAATTTTCAAAAAAATCGCATCACCATCGCAAGCAAAAAATCGCTCGTGTAGCCGCGGTTTTAAGGACGTTCGCGCGAAAAACTTCTACAATACAGATTTTTTTCATACTTTGGCTACAGTTAGATACTGAGTTACCTATGTCAGAAATGGAAAAAAATTGGGGGGTCACCGACTTCGTTTTCGAAATAAAGCGCGTCAAAAACTACCCCAATTTTGACAAATTGGCCCTCGTAACTCGACATGTCCTCAGTGCTTGTTAGTTGAAAAATATTAAAAATGATTTGCTGTAGACCCCCTTTCTTAGTCAAATTTTCCTTAAGTGGGTCTGTTAAGTAAATAATTTGAACCTTTTAGTTAAACTCAACCTCTAAGATCGGCTGTAACGAACACCGTGCAGCTTCAATAATAGTAGAATTCGATGACGCGAGGGCAGAAAAGTTGAAAAAAATCAAACTTCTACAATACAGATTTTCTTTAATTTTTCACAAAACGTAGATAATCGACAAAGAAAGTGATCTATCAAAAGAAAATATGGGGTCACCGAACATTTAAGAGAGTTAAACCCGTGCATAGATATTAAAGTGCCCACTGGCGCTATATATATATCACCTCATTTCTTCAACAGCGCGCGCGCTCAATGCGTGACGTGGCATGACATCACGAAGTGAATTGCGTGCGCAGTAAGGATGCGCAGAAACAATTGGCGCGAACGTCCTTAAAACGGTTTGTTTTTCGGTTTTTATTTCGTTATGCGCGCGCTGTCTTGCGTTATCATTTGTGCCACAACTTTCAGCCTGGAAAAGAAGATGATTTCCACGTTATTCTATTATTTTGTCGATCCCTGTCGTTTGAAAAAATTTATGTTGATGCTCTGAAAGAGTTTCATTAAACAATTTTTCGTTGAAAAAACTGCGAATTCAAACATTTTGCTGCAAAACCAAAATTGTTTTCGTGAGCAGGTATCGCGCGTGCAAATCTTCACGACAGGTAAGAATTTCTATTTTGATCAACAGAAATTATTGCCCTGGCTTTTTGTTTTTTGTGCGAACAAGAGACATGGATCGCGATTAAAAACTAAATTCGACTTTGAGACGACATTACGGAGACGAGACGACATTACGGCTTTATAATGACGGCTAGTTGGGAGAATATATTTTCTCCCAACGCCGTCTCAAAATCGAATTTAGTTTATAATAATTTATACGTCACATTTCAGTCGTGTTGAATCTAATACCAGCGCCAAAAAGTTGAGAAAATCACAGTATTAAAATCAACCTAGATCCCCCTCGCTAAACAACAACTAGTTTAAAGGGGAGTTGTTTTGTGGTTATTGCAGGGCTTGTTTACTGTGATTATTGCGAGTTTGTTTAGCGGTTAAGGTGATTCCATCGAAAAAGAAGTTGTAATGAGAATTTGTTGAAACTTTGCAGAGTTACTAATTACACCTAGTACATTAAAAAAATAAAACAAAAAGAGGGGGTCACCATGCCTGATTTCACGCTACGGGGCTGTAGTTTATAGGTAGTTTGCTATCTTTAGACAGCAATATTAAAAAAACCTATCCTTGTTCTAGAGACACCCATTACTTCAACAAAGTTATAACTGGCAATGAAATATAAACATTATTCTTATGATAGAAGTACAATGTTACAGTAAAACGTCTTAAAATTGCCATAACAATGAAACTAATTTGAAATAATAGGCAAATCGAGCGTCTGTACGGTTCCAGTGAAACGCCTAAAATCTGACTGTAACAGTGAATCAACCGGAATATTTCAAAATTGAATAATGAAAAATTCTTCAAATTTGAATATATCATGTAAAGTCGTATTTTCCTTAAATAAATGGAATAAAAAAGTGGGGTCACCGAGTTCGTTTGGGAGAAAACGACCATTTATTTCTCTGAACAGCTCAGCTTCCATAGAAAACCTATCAAGTTCCGAACGCGCGCGCGCTCGTGCGCGCGCTAATCACGCAATAAATGATGCGCAGAAAGGATGCGCAATGCAATTGAATGGAATCACCTTAAACTACATTTCAGCTGCCTGCGAATACAGGTGCCTTTCATTACCTCTGGGGCCTTGTTGTTCGCAAGTTGATTTATGCTAACCCGGGATTAATATATAACGAAGGTTTTTGTCTGTCTACCCTGCGAGCAGAGTCCCCTACTGTCTCGTTTTAAAGCGTTTTCATTTCTGGTCTTAGGACAAAAGGAATTTCTGAGATTCCGCTCAAGAGAGTTGTGAATGCTCCTATCAATCGATGGTCTTTATTTCTGTAGATTGCAGCACTTAACATTAATCTGTCAGATGTTCACAAGAGCGGGACAGATGAAGAAGCAGCTAGAAGAAAAGCAGAGGAAACCATTGAAAGAGAAAGAATAGAACACCAAGAAAAGGTCTAACATATCTTGATTTTTTAACGGAAAATTGCAATGTAGTTTCAAAAACCATTCATTTACATGGGCTTTCGTTACTTTTAGGGGACTCGCGCTATATAGAGAAAAAATTGTCTGAATGCACGCGCAAAAATGACGAATTTAATTCACTCGCAAAAATGACGAATTCAATTAATTGTACAAAGTTTAGAAATAACTAAACTCAACAATAACAAAGCTAACCGTCGTAGAATCAGTGCTTAACCCTAAACAGAAGTATAGATGAGTTCTTAGGCCTAATCACTATCGATCAGTGCTTAACCCTAAATACTGTAGATGAGTGTTTAACTGTTTTTCATTTTGTTTTCATTTGTTTTTCTCGCTAATAAACGCTCGTCATCAAATTTGTCACTCGTCATTTTTGCGCGTGCATTCAAACAGTTTTTCACTGGTTTTTTTCCTATGTAGCGCGAGTCCCCTAAAAGTAACGATAGCCTTTACATGTGACTTGGAACTTTTCTGTGTAGGTAACTGAGCTAGAAAAAGAAAGGCGCGAAGAGCTTTTCAAGGAAAAACAAGATCTAGTTGGTAAGACAATGATGTAGGGAAAAAACTGTATACTTTTTATTCGGCTTAAAAAGAAAAATGTTCCAAATACTCGCTCACAGTAAGACGTACTTGTGGCAAGTGTAATCATTCTAGGGTTCGTAATTCGTGTGTTACATACGTTCTGCATACCGTTAGAATCTTGAAAAAATTAAATATGGAGTTTACAGTTCAAAAGAGTTGCATGTTTAGTGTAAGTACAAGATTTTTAAAAAGGTTCTTCATTTGTAGGTATGGCTATAGAGACAGCAGAAAAAACAATACAAGACGCTTTGGACCAGTTTGAAAATTCGAGACATAGTTCGACAACTTGTACTGCAGGTAAAACCAGACATTTTGCGTTTTGTCGTTCCAGGGTTATAAAACTTTGGATATAAAACTAAGTAACGTGTTTTGTTTGCGTTCAGATTACTTGTTGAGCAGAATTGAAAGTCTTCCAGGCGTCGTTGATGAGCTTAATTCAAAGTTTGCTGCATACCAGCAAGATCACAAAGGTGAGAGCTCAGGGTTCCTTCACTTTCATTTATAATATATAGCGATGTTTACTGTTTGCAAACATTTTTGTTAAAATATTTAAATGTACCAACCATTAAAACAAAAGAACTCTTTGTCTTAGCAGCCAATTGGCTGCTTTTTGTTGGCAGGTGACGTAACGAGAAACATCGCTATAACCTTTACCCACTTGAAATAAATCACATATCGCACTGCATGTGACGGTTTAGTGTCAGGCATTTTTAACTTACACTTTGTAAAATTATTTTGAACCACACCTGTCTCACTGCAGCACAAGAAGACTGGGTAGCTCAGTTACGAACCCGTCGGACTAAAGTTTTTGGGTTTTACGGGTGATCCTTAGGGCCGATTTAGACGGTACGATTTTTGCTTACAACTGTTGTATGCGACTTGCTCACTTCATGTCTGCAACACGAATCATGTCGTCTAAAACAGACGTACAGCAGTTTCACGGCAATTGCACTCAACTCGAAAAATGAAGTAGGATTTTGAAAACCTTACTGCAGTCGTAGCCACAAAATGGTTGAATGAATAGGTGTTTACGATCTTTGATTGACGCGAGCATCTTGCGCAACAAAAGTCGCATACGACGGTCGTAAGCAAAAATCGTACCGTCTAAATCGGCGCTTAAGACCCGGCTAATCGAACAAACATTTCCGTCTAACGTCGTGTTGGATGAACACGTTTTACAGTTTAGCCGCCTCTCTCAGCTTTTTTTTTCAATGGTTTTCCAGTGTCTGATGTTTGGTCAAACACTGCTTGCCTGTTTAGCCACCAAACGTTTTGTCACAAACACAATGTTAGACGAAAGTGTTTCATCGTTTAGCCGGGGCTTTAGTGTAGGTTGCAAAATCAATGAAGACCGCCCTGAATGGGACTGGCAGAGGTGTTCTCGCATCTTTAAAAGTTTAAAAATGGTTTTGGTAACGCCAGGAATGTCAAATTTCAAAAGTGATGCCAACGGATTGAGCACCCATCAGGGGTGAAAATAAATAATCCAGGCCCAAAGTGATACTCCTATAACTTTCATTGGTTCCTTTCAAAATTTCCAACGAACATCCCCACCAAGTTATTCTCTCCCCGCCTTTTTTTCGATTATGTTAACTTTATTTTCCAGCATGATTTTATCTTTCAGACCGTGCCGAAGAAGAAGTGCGTAATTATTGCTTTGTGCCCGGTTTGTTTGTTCGTCTTGATATCTTGCTCCAATATAATTTTCTAACGTTTTCAGATGCTGTTCCCTGTGCTTGTGTTCTTGGTTCGTTCTCACATCAACTCAGTGAATGTATTCTAAACGCCAAGGCCACTTCCCACATGGCGCCCACTCAAGAGGCTGCAGGTTAGTGGTTTACGTTTTACCAGCTAAGACAAAGACCTGACTAACTTCGAAACTGAAAATTAGAAAAAAAAATGTAACGTAGTCGCGAATCAAACATTTTCACACGGAAATACAGCTCAGTAGTTTCTTTTTGACTTGTTAAACGAGGGTGATACCTGTGGCCCTCGGATTCCGGATTGAATTAGAATTTAGAAAGTTTGGTCTAGGAAAATAGGAGAATCCGAACAACAAATCTTAGGATTTTAACATTTTGCTGCACAGTCTAACTGATTTAACCACCTTGTACAGCATTATAAACAGCACCGCAGGAATGTACGTTTCAATAGCTTTCATTTGATTGGTCACAGTTTAAGGTGCCATCCACAGACCTTTAGAGTGTAGGATTTTAGCGCGCACACACCAATTCCGTTCCAAAAACCTTCTTTTCATTTGATCACCACCTTGAAGGAGCGAGGAGTCTGAGATCGCCTCTGGTTTAAAATTCGAAAGACATATTCGTACTCAGTCTCCTACTCTTACTGATGCAGCCTTAAGTGTGAGCAGTCTCCTCCTTCCAACCACAAACCCCCCCCCCCCCACCCCCACCCCACCCTTCAACCCTTTGGACGCAGACAAGTGACTCTCTTGCCTACGCCCAGGAGGGGGAGGGGGGAATTAGGGCTAGAAGACAGCTGACACTAGGTTATAAAAATCCATTCATACTCATACAATGGCTGTAGTGCTGCATGGGGTTGTAAATCTGAGCTGTAATCTTCTTTTTGGTTGCTAGATCTTCATTCACTTGGTGAATCGGCTGGCAAGGTATCTCTGGAGCTGCTCGGCCTGTACAAACAAACAAATCCAGGTGAGTGTGTTCAGCAAAACATCTTCACACTTAGCCTTCGGACACTATTTTTTGTTAGCAAGTATTAATTCTAATGATAAATGCCTTAATCTTCAAAACTGCTCGTGTAATGTTGCAAAAATGCTTTGAATTACTCCCTTTTACAAAGTTTCAAACACCGCGGGAAAAACACTGAAAAAAGGCATAATAGAGTCCTGTGAAGTACGCGTACTGAAAAGAACCCCAACGAAACCAAGATTTAATGTTGGCAAAATAAGGTAATGCTTTCATTGTTGTTAATTTAAAGCAATTTCATCTATAATCCCCAGTGACGTAGAAAGGATACGCGTTGTTTCTTTCTTGGTTAGTTTGTTTGTTTTACCTTTTAGTATTTGATTGACATGTGAGGCTAGTATGGCCTGGCGTTAGCCCTCTTTATAACGGAACTTTCTAGCCTCATCCTGAAATCAGAGTAGAGGCATCAAACTTGCACGTCTACCAACCCATGTTTAACTGGGCAGTAAGACTGGTTGACTTGTTTATGTTATGTTTTGCTGTTTTGTCTCTTGTAGATCCAAATGCCATTGCTGATAAAGTGAACGCTGTGAAAAAACACATCATCGACATAACCAAAGTTGCTGAGGTCAGTGAATAAAGAAAACGTTATGCTAGCACATTGACCAATAGTGAGTCAGTTGTATTCAGTTTGGTTCGAGCATGGGACAAACAAAAATTCTGTCTCTGGCGTGAGTCGAACCCATGACCCCCCCCCCCCCCCTCCACCACTTACGGATGTCTTCAACACTGCGGTACAGGGAGCCCTTGGGGAGCTAGGTTATTTTTAGCTACCTTCACATCAGATTACGAGTACGACATTTGCATTACACTTCAACGACGTATACTGAGCCCTAACATCTCCTCATAGAAAGATGCTATAGGAATGAGACTGGTGTGTCGCATGCATGATAATGTGAAGCATAAACACTAGGTTTGAAAAGTTGTACTTGTACTTAAAGTCTCGTACTCCTCCTCCGATCTGAAGGTCGCTCTTTACTAGGTTGGACGTTACTGGTCCTAGAAGTATGTAGTACTTATGCTTAGGTTAGCAAACGCCAGTTACCAAAACCAGTCCTCTAAAGGTCTATTCTGACCAGGCTTTTGATGCACCAACTTTGAAAATTCACCGTGGCGGTCAACAGCAACGTGATCACAAAACAAGCGCAGTAAAGGGGAAGAGTGGTTTTCGTTTGAGTGTCGAATCGTGTCGAATGCAATTTGGGTCGCTTTCCCTACCAATTAGTTTTGAAACAAAACCCAGTTACCACTTGCGTCATTTACGCAAGTGCACATTTTCCCGCGCTTGGCACCTGTTGCATGTACATGTTGTGGATTCTAACTTGCTCCTTCTGCTGTTTGCGTCTGCGGTGATTGGTTAGTGTTAACTTTAGTCTCAGTTTGAAAACTGTCAGTATGAAAACCACTTTTTCTCACAGAGAATGTTACACGCTTATTGCCTTGCTAACAGGTTAAGCCGGTTTTCTTAACAGGCTCTTGCCCCCAAGGAGAAGGACAATATGGACAGTATTGGTGGTGAAGTTGACGATGAAATTAACGCCACAGCCGAGGTGAGTTAGACCAATATGTTGATTTTGTTTTGCTTCAATTATGACTGTTGTTGATGTATTTGTTACATTGTTTAGGATCATCGTCAACCATCTAACATTTCTTTTGTGGTCACTTTTTTAGCTTGTTGCAGATTCAGCCGCCAGAATTGAGGTAAAAAATTCCATTAACCATGTGCTACAACAACTCTGTATTTGGTCAATGTCCATCTTTCTCTCACTGTTCTTGCAGCTGGGGATTTTGCCTTCCCAGACAATGACGTATTTGCCTCTTGCTTCACACTGTACTTTTGTTTCCTTCTAGCAAGCAAGTAAACCCAGCTCTTCCTATAAAAGGGAATTTGCAGTGGCAAATCCACAGGGTGGCCTTTCGTTTACTGTGTCCAGATCGAATTGTAGTTTAGAAATTGTTGGTTTTTTGTGGAGAGGGCAAAACCGGAGTTCCCGGAGAAAAACCTCTCGGAGCAAGGACGAGAACCAACGACAAACTCAACTCACATCTGACGCCGAATCCGGGAATCGAACCCGGGTACAATGGTGGGAGGCGAGTGCTCTCACCACTGCGCCATCCTTGCTCCTTCCTGCCTCCTACTTCTGTTATCCTGCCTTCTCATAAAAACATCTTGAGAATACTTTGTCTTCGACCTCTTTATCCTGTTCTTGTCTGCAGAAACGTTTAACTAATATCTTTTGGTCTGTTTGTTGATCTAAGGAAATGATTAACAAAACAAGAGAGAAATACAGTGGTGTTCAACTCGAGGTGAACGGAAGGTATGAAGGTGGTCTGTGTACTTTACACTGAATTATGAAGGAAAAAAGTTTTCAAAGGTAAAGCAAATGGATTATCTTGCATGAAACCACGAGGGAAGGTGAAAAAAACAACAACAAGAAACTGATGAAATTATGAAGATATGAAATTCATATATTTGAACTGCGGAATGAAGAAATAAATGAAAAGAAGATCCTCGCAGTTATTAACGCAACTTATGCAGTTGCGACTGCATAAGTTGCGTTAATAACTGCGAGGATCTTTTCATTTAAGAAACTGATGAGCAGTTTAATCTTGCTAAAAGACGATGTTTATATTTTTGAGGTTTTTGCAAGCGATCTTTACATAAATTGGTCTTTTTAAATTTTGTTTAATCAATGTAATAGACAGTGTAATGTGCTATATATAAGTTGTTTTTTTTTTACCTTATATAAATTCGCACTTTTGCTAAAGAATGATGTTATTTCTTAACAGAATTCTTGATTCCTGCACTGCATTAATGGAGGTAAGTGGATACAACTTGAAAGAACGTTGTTGCAATAAAAATCCCGGTTATGAGACGCCGTTATTGTCGACTTCAACTCATTATCTGATGGTAATATTTAATGCCGGAGTGTTTGAATAACGTACAACGTTTTAATCCATTACGGACGAATTAGGGATTTGACAATTTTTTTTGCGCATCTTTTCAGGCAATCAAGAACCTGATAATGAAGTCGAAGGTTTTACAAAGGGAGATTGTCGACGAAGGCAGGGTAGGTGCTGTAAATTGACTAAAATAAGTAAGGTCCAATTAAGAACCTCCTTTTCAACCTCAGCCAGATAAACATTTCTTCCACCGTTTCAACCGCGTTCAGTGCTCGCTTTAAAAGCTACCGAACATAGTTTTAAGTGAAATTATGAATATATGAAATTCATATATTTGAACTGCGGAATGAAGAAATAAATGTAAAGAAGATCCTCGCAGTTATTAATGCAACTTATGCAGTTGCGAAAAGAAAGCCTGAAAAAATCAGGCTTGCCGGGATTCGAACCCTGACCTCTGCGATACCGGTGCAGCGCTCTAACCAATTGAGCTAACAAGCCTACTGGGAGCTGGTCATTAAATTGGTTCGTAATATACCCGGGAAAGGTGGAGATGAAATTATGAATATATGAAATTCATATATTTGAACTGCGGAATGAAGAAATAAATGTAAAGAAGATCCTCGCAGTTATTAATGCAACTTATGCAGTTGCGAAAAGAAAGCCTGAAAAAATCAGGCTTGCCGGGATTCGAACCCTGACCTCTGCGATACCGGTGCAGCGCTCTAACCAATTGAGCTAACAAGCCAACTGGGAGCTGGTCATTAAATTGGTTCGTAATATACCCGGGAAAGGTGGAGATGAAATTATGAATGAGCTTGTTAGCTCAATTGGTTAGAGCGCTGCACCGGTATCGCAGAGGTCAGGGTTCGAATCCCGGCAAGCCTGATTTTTTCAGGCTTTCTTTTCGCAACTGCATAAGTTGCATTAATAACTGCGAGGATCTTCTTTACATTTATTTCTTCATTCCGCAGTTCAAATATATGAATTTCATATATTCATAATTTCATCTCCACCTTTCCCGGGTATATTACGAACCAATTTAATGACCAGCTCCCAGTAGGCTTGTTAGCTCAATTGGTTAGAGCGCTGCACCGGTATCGCAGAGGTCAGGGTTCGAATCCCGGCAAGCCTGATTTTTTCAGGCTTTTTTTTCACAACTTTATAAGTTGCATTAATAACTGCGAGGATCTTCTTTACATTTATAGTTTTAAGTCTCAGGTAATCCGCTAAAAGTGGCCAGTCCACTTAATATCTAAGGCCAAAAGGCGAAACGTCGAACTTTACACGGGACGAACCTAATGCAAATAAGCAAAAACAATAGTTGTTTCAATGTCGGTAATAAATCCTATATAGGACACGCAAATAATTTAATAACCACGAACCAACCAAAACCGTTAGTGTTGAAGGAACACGGCCACAGTGTGAGAAGCAACCGTAATGTTAGGGCGAAACTTGTCCGTGAAAAGTGTACATTTGATGTTCAGGGCCAAGCGACAGCAAAGGAGTTCTACAAACGTCATCACCGCTGGACTGAGGGACTAATATCAGCCGCCAAGGCGGTTGGATGGGGAGCTAAGGTGCTTGTGTGAGTAACAAAGCCTTTTATTATAATCTGATTACTAGTACGAAGCTAAAAATTAACAATGACGTCGTTCAAGCGTTACAAAGAAAAAGACAGCTATAAAAAGCTGTAAAAAGCTCTCTTGATTTGAGTAATCCTAGAAATGGTTTACATTTTGAAATCGTCCTACAAGGCATCGTGAACACATTGGCGCGTCATGTATTCCGGTGGATTGTGTCTCGGTTAAGATGACGATGTTCTGTCAAAATAGAGGTATTAAAGGAGACGTGTCTTGCAAAGCAAGAAAATTTATTTCCAACGCCATCTTTCCGCGTACGGGGATACAATGATTGAGAACTCGAAGTAGCATCTTGTCACTACTGACAACTGATCTGAAAATAGTCGATTTTTGTAATAATGCAACGCTGTGTTTTTTTAGCGACTCGGCTGATAAAGTTGTCCAAGGAGAAGGGAAGTTTGAAGAGATTGTGGTGGCATCCAATGAGATCACAGCAAGCACAGTTCAACTGGTGAGTGAGACTTGCGAGATCGGTCTTCACAAAGTTGATGTACAGTCAAGACTTCCGTCAGGGTCACACAACAGGGCTGGGTTCCAAATTAATTGCGTCCTGCAACTAATGAAGTAGAAACACGGGTGGACACACTCAGCATGTAATTAAAGGAGTGTTACGTACATCAAGTACCCGGGCCTTTAGATTTTTTTTATAAAGACAACAGTCAAGGGAATAAGAATGCAGTCTCAGATAAACCACAACTGACGTAACTGATCGAATGTGCTAGACAAGTGTCATTTTGTGATTGGACATCTGCTTTGTTTTGGTTGGACAAATTGCCAAGAGTAACTTTTCAAGTAAATGGACGATAATCTTGGATCCAGCTGCACCCAATTGCTTTTCCAGCGTATTTCTATTAATTGGACATTTGACTTTAATTTGGTGTTAAGGTGGGCCGCCCATTTAATTACGAGAGGTTCGAATTAAAAAATGTAGTCTGCCTTATTTACTCAAAACAATATGAAGCTACTCTACAAATCAAAAAGTTGGTCAACTTGTTATTCCTGAGAGCAGTTTCGAAGTACCGGGCCATGAGGTATATTACATGTTGATAAATGATTTAATAAAATTTAAATTTTGTTATTGTTTAGGTGGCAGCATCACGAGTGAAGGCACGACAAGCAAGCACAGCATTATCGGGTTTACAGGGAGCCTCTAGGAATGGTATGTTCACTTACGAGCTTATTCTTGTACTATTGAACTCGTCCTGCCTGCGCTTTTTCCGATTTCAGTTTTCATAACGAGCGCTTGTCCCATTTCAACCATTCTAGTTGAAGTAGTCCGCCGGTGTCCACTACTAAGTTAATGAATAACAGAAAAAACGGCTGCGGGAACGAAAATCTCTACTGCTTGGTATTTTTGTGGACAAAATCCTCAAACGTATGCGATTAGCTGTAAGAAAAAGAAAAAGAAAGAAAAAACAGGTGTTATGTTCCATGGAAGCTGTGGTGCTGCGTCGGTGGGGAAGCGAAAGACAGAAATTTGGAGTTATCTATTGAGTTGATTAGGACAGTTGAATGTCCACGGTAAAGAAATTTAAAAGCTGACATTTGGAGCGCTAGTCCTTCGTGAATCAAGGAGGTGTGGGTTGTATGTAGTTTATGTGCTGTTTATGTATTGTTAAGTATTGGAGTCTTCTGAAAGCCACACGAGAAAAAATTCAGGATTGCTTAACCCGTACAAATATTGCGAACGAATTGGTTGAAAATCGCAAAACACTGCAACTTTCAACCAAAGCCGTCAAGATTTTAAAAAATGACAGAACGATTATTGCATCACTTTTCTTGTGATATAGACTTGCACCAAGTCGCCCTCTCTTAGGATCGGCGAGGAAAGCGAGCTGCGCGTCGACGAAGGACTTTGTGAAAGTCTACTTGTGATATCACAAACATCAAATTCTCAGTTGTGGCATTAGTCTCTCTTTTCCTCGTTCTGATACTAGTTTAGGTTATCCAGAAACAATGATAATGATAGTAATAAATAAATTATTTGTATTGCCTTGGTGATGTGATCTTGAGGTGGTGTATTTGTTTTGCTTTTCTTTTTTCAGTCGTTGAGTCCGCGGCTGGAGTGGTAGCATCTGCTAAGACAGGAGCTGAAATGATCGAAGACAGCAGTAAGTACTTGCCCTTCATGTTTAACCATCAGGTTGGAAATTTTCGCCTTGCAATCCCAAGAGATTTATTATATTCATGTACAAGTAACCCAAATTTAATTTCTCTTTTTTTCCCATTTTAAAATTGACGTATACTTTGTATACCCATGAGACAGACACCGACACTTTGTGTATCTTTTTACCCGTAGAAACAGTTCCAGATTACTCCAAGCTAACCCTCACACAAACAAAGAGACTTGAAATGGAGTCACAGGTAGGTGAATTTTTCCAAGATCAAAAATTCTCGGGAGGCGTTCGGAAACCGTCCGACGTTTTCATGTCATATGTGGAGATCTTTACAACTCTTTTGATGAACATCATGAAACTGCGGGTAAGATAGATAGATAGATAGATAGATAGATAGATAGATAGATAGATAGATAGATAGACAGACAGACAGACAGACAGACAGACAGACAGACAGACAGACAGACAGACAGACAGACAGACAGACAGACAGACAGACAGACAGACCCCTAATCTCCTCCCTGTTTCACCAATGTATATCTTTTTGCATAAAGTGCATGTTATGCAATAGATAACATTCGCAGAGGTGCATGTAAAACGATCAGTGATTTTAATCGATCGCTTGGGTCCTGTTATTTTGTCCGCATTGTGAATGAAAGGGCAAGTGTTGCATCGTTTGCGGGCGCATTTAAAAGTACCTGGTTGATCATCAGATTTAAGTACACTTCTAACTAGAAAGTTCCCCATGTTTTTGTCGCGTTTGAATGAAACCAGTGGGGGCTGTGAAAAGATTCTTCCTCGGTTTCGTTGTCATTTTGGAGTAACTTAAAGTTCTTTAAAATGATGTTTTTGGCTGCGAGGTTATGTGGAAACACGGAAAGCCGTAAAAATCTAGAACAAAAATTCATTTTTCAAATCGGCACACTTAATCCCCACGGTATCAACGAACGCTTTTCATTCAATTAATTTATTCTTGTTTTCCACGTTGCCATGTTCCCACCAACAGCGTAGCTCCACCACTCCCTATATAAACCAAGTGCAACCCACAATTCCTTGATTTGCTCTGACGAAGGGCTAACGCTCGAAACGTCAGCTTTCAATCTCTTTACGGTGGCCAATTTACCTTATCAACTCAGTTGATAAATCCAAAATTTTGTGTTTCACGTCCCCACCGACGCAGCACCACAGTTTCTTTAGAAACTAACCCCCTTGCTTGTTTGTAGACAGACAGACAGACAGAGGCTGAATTGCGTAAATATTACAAAAAATCAGTAAAAAAGTATTTGATAATAAATTAATAATGATAAAACTAATCCTATTATTTACAAGAAATATGAAATATGAAAAAGACTATAAAGTATCACTAATAGAAAACTTTACTCCTTTGACATTGCGGGCATGAAAGTGTTCATGTACCTGTTGGTGCAAATGGCCGGGCGAACGAAAAGGCGTTGCTTCCTTAAGTTATAGCGAGGAACATGCTTTGGTGGTAGTAAGTGATGAAGTTTATGATCTTTATCGGCTACTATCGCCTCGATGAGCTTCTTACATAGTTCTTGGCGCCTGTCCTTAAGAGTACTGATATTAAATGACAGCAGGCTATCGCTGTGAGATAAGATAAGATAAGATAACTTTATTTAGACACGGTAAAATATTCTTTAACATACAGTTAAAATAAATAAATAAAATAAAGATCTATTATACCTAACTAAACTAACTAATAATTAAACAAAATTACAACTCATTACATAATAGGAACATTCTGGCAATATAATGGAAAGCGCGCGCTTTTGAACACGTTAAAGGTCTTCACCAAGGTACACAGGTAGAGCGTGATGAAAGACTGGGGCGTAATATTCCAGAACAGGCCTGATGCATGTATAATTAAAGCTGAGGATATCACAAGCAGGGACCTTAGCACGCTTGAGCAAGGTCAAAAAATACAAGCGCTTATTTGCCTTCTTAATTACATTGGTGATATGGCTGACCCACTGAAGGGAGTTACTTCTGGTGACACCTAAGATCTTAGCATTGTCCACTAGTTCAAGTTCCTTTGAGTTGATAGAGATAGGGGCAATCTGAGGCTTGGCTTCAGTTCGCTCCTATCTCTATCAACTCAAAGGGTAAACATCGAAAGTTCTATAGTAAACTTAACTTATACTAAAACTTAACTTAACTTAACTTATACTAAACTGGAAACCATCGTTTGGTCTTCATTGATTTTCTGGAAGTCTTGGATGATGCAGAGCATTCTTTCTCTCCAGGCTAAACATTAAAATCGCCGTTTGGCTTAAAGGTACTCCTATGGGCAAGTTTAGTATTAATTGCACCACCATGTACCAATCAAAATGGAGCAGTGTTTTGCATCTTTGGCGTATTATTAGCCTGTCGTACTACAAACTCTAATGTTATGAAATGCTATCTGTCCTACTTTAGGTTCGTGTCCTTGAGCTTGAGAGTCAGCTGACCAAAGAGCGACAAAAACTTGGAGACTTGAGGCGAGCGCACTATCAACTGGCCGGAGTGGAGGAGGGACTGGAAACTGAGTAGCCAGGTGCGTCATGTAACGTGCATGTTGTGTGGTTTTCCCCAGCCCATTAGGCCTAATTCCAACGGCTTCAAGAGGCTTCAACATCATCCAACACTGTTGAATAGAACTTTGTTGTACGAATGTTTCACGGTAATCAAACTTTTTTCAGCATCATTCAACAGGGGCTCAACGTGTTTACCTTGTCGAATGCAAAAGACCCTAGCCCTGAAAACAATAGAGCTGCGTGATACCAAGGTCCAATGAAATTAGAGGTTGTTAAGAGCTGCGAGGTATCTGAAATGTTGAAAGGGTTTGAATGGAAATCTCTTGAATCCGTGTGGCGGGATATAAGACAGTGTGATTGCGTGTAATGCCGCATCGTTTCAACTTTGTATGGGCCTTGCCACGGGATATTTAAAAACAATGTACGGTAAATTTTGTGAATTTTATTTTATATGGACTGCGTTTTTGACTTTACATTGTAGAAACACAAGTGCACTTATCCTTCGTGTAAATACACTGGATTCGTCGCTGTCGTCGTTGGAACCAAGCGAAGAGGGAATAAGTGGAACAAAACATGAACGCCAGCTTAACTGCATCTTTGCACTGGGAAAAGCTCCTCATTTGGTCAGAAAAAGGAAAAAGCTTCGCTGGATTAAGAATTATTGCAGCCGTTTGTTTTTGTTTACTCCCCTCTCCCCTGTGATTGCGTTAGGCACACCTTGAAGAAAGACTGCTTAAGATGCTGGGATTAATATTTATATTAAATATTTGGAGTTAGGGTTTTTAAACTGTTGAACCGCATTGCTGAACAACATGGATCACTTGCGTCACTGTTTGCTAGGATTTAATAATAATTACCATATTTACCCTCATATAGGCCACACTCGGGAATAGTCCGCACCATAAACTAAAGACGTCTTTCTGGACTTAACTCCAGTTCCCGATGGTACCCTGCGATGTTTATTAATGTAGGTTCAGAATAAAAAAAACAACAGTCACTTTCACCTGCAGGATGGTATCCTGAAACATTTCAAAGCCTGCAAATAACTAACCCCCCCCCCCCCCCCCACACACACACACACACACACACTAGCAGTACGTTCGCGGCCTATCCGAGGATAACGTGGGTTAAGTCTTGCGAATACAGTCGCCTCTCATCAGTCCCAGCTGTAAAAACAGTTGGCGGAGCGTGTGATTGTAAGCGAAGGCTAACATGTGTTTAGTAGCTATTAATGACAAATATCGCTGAACAGCAGATACAATATTAGACGCCTGTTTATTAATAGATGATACGACACAATGCAAGGCAAACAATTTTAGGAATTCTTACCATGATATTAAATGTGAAACAAGTGAATTGCGTTATTAGTCCTATCCAACTGAATACAGAATGTATGCATTCTTTTAGTCAGTGACGTTTTCTCAGAAAACATTTTATCATAGGCTTTTTAAATAAAGCTTTGCTACCATCTCCAGCTTGGTTGGAGTGAAGTTTACTGTGGCCCAATTAGGATGGGGCGCTTTCCATTCGACCGAAAATTTCAGTTTGAGTGAATTTTTCCAAAAGTTGAAGCCGCGAACGAAAGAGTAATTTTCGATTGGCTGTTCTCGGCGGGAAAGCAAACCCATTCGATTCCCTAATTTCCCGCCCCAACCAAGACAACGCAATCGTTTTACGCCGGACAAACTATGTCTGAGTAGGAATGGTCGAATTGAACGTGTTCCTGACCAGTTTGTCCGTAATTTCGGAACGTTGGGACAACCTCGCGACGTATATCGAAAATTCCAGATTTTTTTAGGAAAATTTTGTTCCACTCGATTCCATCCCCGTAATTCCGGTCGAATGGAAAGCGCCAAGGGTCTCAGTGGGGCCAACTGTCTAATGGTCCCTTGAGATGACTCCCTATATAAGCTCTTTCGTTATGTATCGCCCCAAAGGGTATGGTTTTTGAGCTATTTTCGTTTGAAAATAGATCATGAATGTTGTCATTTTGGTCTGGAATACCGGTATGGTTTTCAACGGAACCACGAAGACTTGTAAACATATTTATCATCTTCAAACGAAAAAGCTATTCCGCGAATTAACCGGAATATCGTTTCAGTTGATAGGCTCCCAGTGGCCGTTATTGGTGGTCGTCACGCAACTTTCCTTCCCCCTATCCGCGAGCATTGCGTGACCCTTACTGAAGAACGGACTGCGTCCCCGCTACCTCCACCCCCCCACCCCCCGGGCAAACAGCCTAAAAATAATGCATCAAAAAAGGTAATTTATATTGTCAGCGGATGTAGATACTTGTCAAACGTCTCAAATCTACGATTTCAAATCGTTGAGCTGCTCCTTGAGCTCTCAAAGAATCCCTTAGAGGTTGAAGTTGATGGCTATCGTCACCTTTTAAGGCTTTCTTCAGAGTTGAAGCAAACTTTGATTTGTTTTGAAGGAGCGAGTATCCACGAAAACAATTGCAAAACAAACCCCAAAACACAATAGTAAACATTTGAGGTTTTAAACATTGTTAAAGGAACTACCCTTAAATTGTGTGTTGCACCGATGTATCAGTAGATAAATCTTTTGAAACAAACCAGGAGCGTAATGGGCTCCTGAACAAGCCTATTATAAACGTGAACCAAAATAACAGTACACGGACGCAATTTTCGAAAACAAAGAAAAACTTACCAGAGAACAGTCCGAAGACAGACGAGAAAGATACTGAGTAAAACCCAAACAAGGCAATGCCAACCTGCGTGGTAGACGGAGCGAAAAAATGCGCGAGAGGGATTCCTTTCTGATCTGGTCACGCAGGCTATGGTTGTACCAGAGGTTTCCCTCGTGTCCTTTCGTGAAGCAGTCGTGGGCCCTTTGATTTACTGCGCGCGCACACCAATTCCGTTCCAAAAACCTAAGACATACTCGTACTCAGTCTCCTGCTCGTACTGATCCAGCCTTAAGTTTTAGCAGTCTCCTGGTGCCAACCAGTTCCAAACCTTTAGACGCAGACAAGTGAGACTCTCTTGCTTACGCCCAGGGGGTGTAAAAATATAAAAATCCATTCATACTCATACAGTGGCTGTAGTGCTGGGGTTGTAACTCTGAGCTGTAATCTGCTTTTTGATTGCTAGATCTTCATCCACTTGGTGAATCGGCTGGCAAGGCATCTCTGGAGCTGCTAAGCCTCTATAAAAAAACAAATCCAGGTGAGTGTGTTTAGCAAAACATCTTCACACTTAGCCTTCGGGCACTGTTTTTTCTTAATGATAAATGCCTTAATCTTAAAAACTGCTCGTGTCATGTTGCAAAAATGCTTTGAATTACTCCCTTTTACAAAGTTTCACTAAAACGCTGCAAGTACATGTCCCAAAAGACAATAGCATTCTGGACGATGAAAAACCGCGGGAAAAACACTGAAACAGGCATAACAGAGTCTTGTGAAGTACGCGCTCAGAAAAACCCAACGAAACCAAAATTTAATTTTGGTAAAAAAAGGTAATGCTTTTATTGTTGTTAATTTAAAGCAATTTCATCTATAATCCCCAGTGACGTAGAAAGGACACGCGTTGTTTCTTTCTTTGTTAGTTAGTTTGTTTTACCTTTTAGTATTTGATTGACATGTGAGGCTAGTATGGCCTGGCGTTAGCCCTCTTTATAACGGAACTTTCTAGCCTCATCCTGGAATCAGAGTAGAGGCATCAAACTTGCACGTCTACCAACCCATGTTTAACTGGGCAGTAAGACTGGTTGACTTGTTTATGTTATGTTTTGCTGTTTTGTCTGTTGTAGATCCAAATGCCATTGCTGATAAAGTGAATGCTGTGAAAAAGCACATCATCGACATAACCAAAGTTGCTGAGGTCAGTGAATAAAGGAAACGTTGACCAATAGTGAGTCAGTTGTATTCAGTTTGGTTCGAGCATGGGATAAAAAAAAATTCTGTCTCTGACGTGAGTCGAACCCATGACCCCCCCTCCCCCCTTGCGGATGTCCTCAACACTGCGGTATAGGGAGCCCTTGGGGAGCTAGGTTATTTTTAGCTGCCTTCACATCAGACGTACACTGAGCCCTAACTCCTCCTTATAGAAAGATGCTATAGGAATGAGACTGGTGTGCGGCATGCATGATAATGTGAAGCATGCACACTAGGTTTGAAAAGTTGCACTTGTACTTATAGTCTCGTACTTCTCCTCCGATCTGAAGGTCGCTCTTTACTAGGTTGGACGTTACTGGTCCTAGAAGTATGTAGTACTTATGCTTAGGTTACAGGGACGGCGGAGCCGGGGAGGCTGGGGGGCTTTAGCCCCCCCCCCCCCCTCTTGAGGAGGATGACATTTTATTTTGTTTCAGTATATGTAGTTATTCGAGAAAATACATAAGAGTATTTGCCAGATGAAACTAGTGTTTAAATTGTTATTGCTTGATTAAGTCACAAGAATTTACAAAGCTACAACTTTATACAAACCTCGTCGGAAACTTTTCGCGTTTACGTATTTTTAACATTTTCTCAGCGTGTGCTTCCTTCCCACAGACGGGAAGCTTGTGTCAAAAAACCGCAGGTTAGCGTAGGAGACCGGAAGGCTGAGAAACAACCTCCAAAATATTACTGTAAGCACTAAAAGTACCTTTCATTTTACGCTTTATCCAGGCTAATTATTTCAAGAAGTATCTCGCGGAGAATGCTGCAAATACGATTTCCGAGACTCTAGATTTCAAAATTTCTGGGGGAGGATGCCCCCAGACCCCCTACCAACTCGCGCCTCCGGCGCTCGTTTTCAGCCCCCCCACTTCAAAATACGCTCCGCCGTCCCTGGGTTAGCAAAACGCCAGTTACCAAAACCAGTCCTCTAAAGGTCTATTCTGACCAGGCTTTTGATGTACCAAATTTGAAAATTCATCGTGGCGATCAACAGCAACGTGATCACAAAACAAGAGCAGTAAAGGGGAAGAGTGGTTTTCGTTTGAGCGTCGAATCGTGTCGAATGCAATTTGGGTCGCTTTCCCTACCAATTAGTTGTGAAACAAAAACTGACCAGTTATGACTTGCGTCATTTACGCAAGTGCACATTTTCCCGCGCTTGGCACCTGGCTGACTGGCTCCTTCTGCTGTTTGCGTCTGTCGTGATTGGTTAGTGTTAACTTTAGTCTCAGTCCGCTCTTTCTCTCAGAGAATGTTACACGCTTATTGCCTTGCTAACAGGTTAAGCCGGTTTTCTTAACAGGCTCTCGCCCCCAAGGAGAAGGACAATATGGAAAGTATTGGTGGTGAAGTTGACGATGAAATTAACGACACAACTGAGGTGAGATAGACCAATATGTTTGTTTTAATTGTTTTGCTTCGTTTATAATTGTTGTTAATGTATTTAGGATCATCTTCAACCATCTAACGTTTCTTTTGTGGTCACCTTTTTAGCTTGTTGCAGATTCCGCTGCCAGAATTGAGGTAAAAAATACCATTAACCATGTGCTACAACAACTCTCTATTTGGTCAATGTCCATCTTTCTCTCACTGTTCTTTCAGCTCGAGATTTTGCCTTCCTAGACAGTTACGTATTTACCACTTACTTCAAAACGGTACTTTTGTTTCCTTTCTAGCAAGTAAATAAACCCAGCTCTTCCTATAAAATAAATAAAATAATAATCATAAATAAAAAAATTTAAAAAAATGGGAATTAGCAGTGACAAATCCACAGGGAGGCTCTTCGTCCACTGTGTCAAGATCGAATTGGAATTTAGAAATGTTGGTTTTTTTTGGGGGGGAGGGAAACCAGACTACCCGGAGAAAAACCTCTCGGAGCAAGGACGACAACCAACAGCAAACTCAACTAACCCACATCTGACGCCGAATCCGGGAATCCGGGGATCGAACCCGGGTCCAGTGGTGGGAGGCGAGGTGCTCTCACCACTGCACCATCCTTGCGCCTTCCTGACTCCTACTTCTGTTATCCTGCCATCTAATACAAACCTTTCGAGAATACCTTGTCTTCGATTTCTTTATCCTGTTCTTGTACAGAATCATTTAACTAATATGTTTTGGCCTGTTTGTTGATCTAAGGAAATGATTAACAAAACAAGAGAGAAATACAGAGGTGTTCAACTCGAGGTGAACAGAAGGTATGAAGGTGGTCTATGTATTTTACACTGCACTATGAAGGAAAAAAGGTTTCAGAGGCTCAGCAAATGGTTTATCCTGCATAAAACCACGAGGAAAAGTGAAAAACAAAAACAAAGCAAACTGATGGGCGGTTTAAACTTGCTAAAAGACGATGTTTATATTTTCGAAGTCTTTGCAAATGAACTTACATAATTTTTTTTTTAGATTTTGTTTAATTAATGTAGTAGACAGTTTAATGTGCTGTATAAATTGTTTTCTACCTTTCGTAGATTCGCACGTTTGCTGCGTTAAATGGTTTTGATAAAGAAAGATGTTATTTGTCAACAGAATTCTTGATTCTTACACTGCATTAATGGAGGTAAGTGAATGTAACTTGAAAGAACTTTGTTGCAATAAAAATCCCGGTTGTGAGACTTCAACTCATTATCTGATCGTAACATTTTATATCAGGCTTAAGGAGGCTCGCAACAGTTTTTTTGGCCTTGGAGTGTATCTTTTGAAGTCAAAATTTCGCATAGAAGGTAAACTTCGATTTCCTTGATACTACGCCACCTTTTCAGCATATGATCAAAGTTTATTTTCTCGCTGGTTTCCTAGCAACAGCTGTCACTATAGCAACGGTAATGGACAACCCCTCATTTTAAATAATGTCGAATATCTCGAAAAATAGTCAGACACTTTAGGACGAAACTTGAACCATTTGAAATACTCAACCTACACAACTTGTTTGCAAAATTAGGGAAAAATCTGTAAGAGCGTTTTCATGTAAATCATGATTCATTTTTTACGGGCTGATTTTGGTCATTCCTGCAATTTTCTCCAATATTTCAAGAAAGATAAAACTTAACACCTTCCCTTTTCAGTTGAAGGATCTTTTATGATATCAAAACATTCTTAATGTACATTGAGCTTCCTAGGTGGCTGCGATTTTAAGATATTTATATTTAAAAACTGCTAAAATGCAACACAAATCAGCCAAAAAGTTCGTAATTTGCATAAATAGAAATATTTCTAAATTGCCCTTACAATTTTCTCCCTTAAACTGATTGCCGTTAGAATAATAATTCTTTTTGATGTTCCAGTGAGTTTTAGGCTGAATAAACATTTCTGGTATTAGATAAGAAGGCTGAATCTCGGTCAAGTTTCAGTCGTTATTAACTTTCAACGAGCAACAGTTTTATTTTGTTTTTCCTGGTCTATTTCACGGTTATTCACGTGCAGTGAATATTTATACACGCTGCGCTGGTGTCCTCTCGTGCATTTATAATTCCTTCTCATAATAATAAAAAATTTTCGTCTTCTGAAGTTCTTCCTGGAGACTCTTTTCTATTACTCTTTAAATCCTGACTGACGTTTTAGCATTTTTGATTACGGATTTAATTACACTGGGGCCGAAAAATGAACAGAAACAAGCTCAGAAGACGAATATATATATTTTGTTATTATGAGAAGGAATTATAAGCGCAGAGAGGACACAAGCGCAGCGTGTATAAATATTAATTGCACGTGAATAACCGTGAAATAGACCAGGAAAAACAAAATAAAACTGTTGCTCGTTGAAAGTTAATAACGACTGAAACTTGACCGAGTTTCAACCTTCTTATCTAATAACAGAAATGTTTTTTCAGCCTAAAACTCACTGGAACATCAAAAAGAATTATTATTCTAACGGCAATTAATTTAAGAGAAAAATCTGTAAGGGCAATTTAGAAATATTTCTATTTATGCAAATTACGAACTTTTTGGCTGATTTGTGCTACATTTTAGCAGTTTTTAAATATAAATATCTTAAAATCGCAGCCACCTAGGAAGCTCAATGTACATTAAGAATGTTCTGATATCATAAAAGATCTCTCAACTGAAGAGAGAAAGTGTCAAGTTTTATCTTTCTTGAAATATTGAAGAAAATTGCAGGAATGACCAAAATCAGCCCGTAAAAAATGAATCATGATTTACATGAAAACGCTCTTACAGATTTTCCCCTAATTTTGCATACAAGTTGTGTAGGTTGAGTACTTTAAATAATTCACGTTTCGTCATAAAGTGTCTGACTAGTTTTCGAGATATTCGACATTATTTAAAATGAGGGGTTGTCCATTACCGTTGCTATGGTGACAGCTGTTGCTAGGAAACCAGCAAGAAAATAAACTTTGATCATATGTTCAAAAGGTGGTGTAGTATCAAGGAAATCGAAGTTTACCTTCTATGCGAAATTTTGTCTTCAAAAGATACACTCCAAGGCCTAAAAAACTGTTGCGAGCCTCCTTAAATACACAGCAATAACAGAATGTGGAACTTCGGTAATAAAAAGGTTTCCTGGGTATACGCCCTAGGAAACCCTGCGAAGTTGCATAATTGGTCCTTGGCGTTAAACCAGAATTCTACGGCACATGCGACTCGTTTCAAACGCCAGGCTGCTACCATATCAAATGAAATTCGTAAATTAAAATTTAGTTTGTCACGACTTTAGAACGAGGTTTGAATCCATTGCGGACGGAGTAGGAATTTGACCATTTTTTGTGTGCATCTTTTCAGGCAATCAAGAATCTGATAATGAAGTCAAAGGTTTTACAAAAGGAGATTGTCGACGAAGGCAGGGTAGGTACTGTAAATTGACTAAAATAAGTAAGGTCCGATTAAGAACCTCCGGTTCAACCTCAGCCAGATAAATATTTCCTCAACCGTTTCAACCGCGTTTAGTGCTCGTTGTAAAAGCTACCGAACACAGTTTTTAGCCTCAGGTAATCCGCTAAAAGTGGCCAGTCCACGTATCAGGGGCACCCAACGGTTCGTTTCGGGTAATATCTGTTCGGGAGACTTAAATCGCCTGAGAAATTCGGATTTAATTCCGGTGAAAACTAGAGATTTATTTGGCAAAACATCACCTCAGACCTTCGTAACAAGAGGAGTTATTAATTCCTTTTGTTTTTGGAAAGACAGATATGTCGTTCAGGGTGTAAAATAAGGTCAGCTAGCATTTTCGGAGAACTATCAGCAGCTCGGAAATTCGGAGGATAGGATTCTGTTTCCTAAAATTTTCTGTGGCCTAATTTTTCAGCTAAAAACGCCGAACAGATCAAACTGTATTAGCTTACACAAATATGCCTTTAAAAAGCTCTGAAACAATCCAAGAAAGCAGAAAATGAAATTTCAAGTATTTTGCTAGACTCTTCTCGTTGGGTGCCCCTGACGTATTAAATATCTAAGGCCAAGGCGAAACGTCGAACTTTTCATGCGCCGAACCTCATGCAAATAAGCAAAAACAATAGTTTTTTGCTTATTTGCATTAGGTTCGTCCCATGCAAAGTTCGACATTTGACCTTGGCCTGGTCTTGTCGTGTAGTCACAAGACGTGTTGTTTCAACTGTCGGTAATAAGTCTCTAATTTTTATGAAACGGTGAAAGTCTGCCAGAATGGTGGAAATTTTGTCCTACACAGAGCACGCAAATAATTCAATAATAACGAACCAACCAAAACCGTTCGTGTCGAAAGAACACGACCACGTGTGAGAAGCGACCGTAGAGCGAAACTTGTACGTGAAAAGTGTGCATTTGATATTCAGGGCCAAGCGACAGCAAAAGGAGTTCTATAAACGTCATCACCGCTGGACTGAGGGACTTATATCAGCCGCCAAGGCGGTTGGTTGGGGAGCTAAGGTGCTTGTGTGAGTAAAAAAGCCTTTTGTTGTAATCTGATTACTTGTACGAAGTAAAAATTAGCATTGACATCGATCAAGTGTTACAAAGAAAAAGACATCTTACGTTTTGCTGTAAAAGCTCTCTTGATCTGAGTAAACCTGGAAATGGTCTACATTTTGAAGTCGTCCTACAATGCAGCGTGAACACACTGGCACGTCATGTATACAGGTAGATTGTGTCCCAGGTAAAATGACGAGGTTCTGTCAAAATAGAGGTCCGAAGAAAATTTATTTATTTTCAGATTCAACTTTCCGCGTGGTAGCGGGAAGCCCGTTTAGGGCCGGGATACAATGATTGGTCAATGAGAACTCGAAGTAACATCTTGTCACTATTGACAAAGTTGTGAATAGTCAGTTTTAGTAAAAACGCAATGTTGCGTTTTTTAGCGACTCGGCTGATAAAGTTGTCCAAGGAGAAGGCAAGTTTGAAGAGATTGTGGTGGCATCCAATGAGATCACAGCAAGCACAGTTCAGCTGGTGAGTGATTCTCGTGAGGCCGGTCATGTAAGGCCTGAACGCACAGCGCAGCTTTGCTCGCAATCCTTGTCCAACTCAAACTTCCATCACAAATTAAACTGCTTAAGAGATAACTTAAACAAAGACAAAATTTGGTGGGGGCCACACAACAGAGCTAGGCTTCAAAGTAAGTGCGCCCTGCAAATTGTGAAGTAGAAAAACGGGTGGACACACGCTGCATTTTGGTAAAGGGAGTGTAAGTACATCGAGGAAAAAGAATCCCGTCTGAAATAAGCAACAACTAACGTAACTGATGGAATCGGCTCGTGTCCAATCTCGTACCCAGAGTCCACTGGCTTTTTGGTCAGCGGGAGGGCGCCAGTAGAGACTCTGGGATAATGGCATTTTTTATCCCAGAAAACGTGGGATTCCGGTTTTAGTGCGCATGCTTAAGTTCAAAACGGAAGTCAAATGTCCCAAAATGGCAGCCATGTAATCCGTACACCAGGCCCCAGTTGTTCAAAAGATAAATAGCGCTATCCACCGGATAAATCCCTATCCAGTGGATAAGAGTTAGGGAAACCAATTGCGTTATCCACTGGATAGAGATTTATCCGGTGGATAGCGCTATCCAACTTTTGAACAACTGGGGCCAGAAGGCAGCTCTAGGCACAGTTGATTCTTACACACGATTGAAGGCAGTTGAAGTTTTTGAATAAGAGGAGTAGAGTGAAAGATAGAGCGTCTGGCGCCGTCTCTGGTAACGTCTCTGGAGCCTTCGGTGAGTGTCTTTCTTTAATACTTTGGTATCAGAAAATTATAAATACGCATTGAGTTCCACATCTTAATTATTATTCTGCTTTATCTAAGTTCCAAATCTTTCATATCTTATTTACAATCCCAATTTGTATGGATAGTAAAATCGTTGGTCGTCGAAGTATTTTAGGCTTTACATCAGATTTTCGTATTACCATTGTAGAGTTCTATACTATTTTTTTCTAGATTTTGGTATGGAATTCGAATATTCGTTTGACCATTTTCTTGCACATAAAAATAAGTAATAAATTATTATCGTTTTTCACAACAATTTGCTGTGAGATGCATATTTGCTTCAAATGCTTTTTTGGCCTCTTTTGTTCCCCTATTGAAAAGGGCATTCCAATATTTCATCATGCGCTCTCCTCCTCCTTCTCTTCCAGTGTCATCTATTATATTGCATGACGAAGACACTCAGCTAAAGACCTTGCAGTCCGTGATTGAAGATCTTGTTTCCCTGGTCATCGGTTAAGAGATCATTGGCTGGGGAAAGTAGAGGTTCTGAAGCCTCTGGAGGACTGGCAATTTCACTGAATCAGCTCCAGGAAGATGCAACTATTGTAACAGGCTTGGCCATTTTCTACAGGCAGCCATAAACATTTACTAGTCAAAGCTGGAATCTGTTTTTACCAAGGACATTAATATGTCCTGGGCTTACTTGGAAACCCTACCCCATCTCAGACAAATGTTCTATATTCTGATCTCATATTAGACTAACGAGTTAAATTTTATTCTCTGTTATTCAGAATGTATTATTTCCACACATTTTGTAACAACATAAATTTAGAAAGGAAGGCTAGAAAACATCTAAATCGGGCAAAATAAAGAAAGGAACTGTCAACACTGTTTTATGAATTTCAAATAAGCAGAAGAGTTTACCCCATCTCAGACTAAAGGGCCAAAATTGGAACTACTTTACTGACTTAATAAGAAGGCCAAAAATAGGAACCCATCCAGCAGCCCATACCTGTATGCTGTATATGGGGTAGTAACACCCCTGCCCCCAAAACCCTGAGGAAGATGTATTCTAGGTTTCTCAGCTTGACTTAAAATCTATGTGAAGAACTTTTCCCCACGGCTATAATGTGCTGCAAACATTTCAACATTTGTCTGGAGGTTATTTCCAACCACAATTGGGATTTCTAAGTTGGGACACTGGCAAATTTTTGCATGGTCATTGTCCGATTACCAACTGTTATTTGAAACTTTGCCAGTGGGGAGTAAAAAAATAAAAACATTGTCATTGACAACAAGATATAAAATAAAGTAACATAATTACATGAAGACGAAATAATACAGATTAATTTATTATTTTTATTTTGTTCTGTAGCTGATGTGTATCACCCACTGTCATGGTTCTTGAAGAGTGTAGAAAATGACAGTTTGGTTTACTTTTGGTAGTAACATTAATAATTATTGTTATATAGAATTAAAAAATGAATGTCCAGTTTCAATGAACATCTTCTGCAAAGTATGTGTTTAACTTTATATAAATTAGCCCAAGTCCCCCAAGTACGACAATTTCAATGGGCTGCAATTTTATTGATCACGATTGGTGAAACCAGTGTAGTCAGTTGTAATAAATGTTCCTTTTTTGTGTGGTAAACATTCATACTTCAGAAAGTATTTGTTTAAGTAAATGACATCGTAGAATTAGATTTATAAAATTGTTGGCACCACACATGTAGACCGCTCACTGCCAACGTTCACACCCCGTTCAACGCTTTCAGTCCAGAAATACATACATACATACATACATAAGCTTTATTTTTTCTCGCTAAAAAGTGCTAAACAGTGAAATTGTATACCCTGTTTAACCCTTTAAGCCCCAACTTCATTATACAAATTCTCCTTACTGGTCTCCATAGATTTTACTGATTGCTTATTGGGAGAACCTGTTTAAAGACCAAGACAGTTCATGTTTGGTGATCATTGCCAAATTCTTATGACCTGTATGTGCTATAATACACTGATATGATGAGGAGAAATTTGATGCTGATCATTATTGGGGCTTAAAAGGTTAGATGCAAGACCCTGAAAACCATACCCTGTTAAGTGACACAGTAAGAGAGTGCCTCCTCCCCCTAGAAAACATTGTATTTCAATAATACAATTTAAATTCATGTAGGTTATAAAGCTTTGAAGGTATTAGACATTCTTAAAAGTATGACCAAACATTGTCATCCAAAACATCCAGTGATTTTGAATACTGGCTGCCAGAACAGCAAATGAAAAGATTTCAATGATATGTGTCGTATGGCAATGCAAATACTGCATTTTCTAATTTATTTAACTTTCCACTTCAGGATGCCAGTGTTTATTCAGGGCCCAGCCTTAAAATGAGAAATACATGAGTATGTGTCTCATTTGCACAACACATTCACAACATTTATTACCTAACAGTTATTGCTAGTCAGAGTATAGGTTCAATTTATTTCCAGGACAAGATAAGATAAGATAAGATAACTTTATTTATACACGGTTTTTCCATCAGTCAATTAAGTTACTGGACTATCTACCTATCTAACTAACTACAAAAATTTAAACAACAAATTCAAAATAACAAAAGAAAAGTCTGCTTTTCATGGAGGCCGTGTCTAAAATTCACTTACATGTAAAATTTAGATATTACTTTAAACTGTGCCGACTTAATTTAGATTTGAAATCGGCCAGTGAAGATGCTTGTCTTAGGTCTACAGGTAAGTTGTTCCACAACTGAGCTCCGCTGTACGAAAAACTTTTTTTGAGATAATCAGTTCGAGGTTGTGGAAGAACTAATTTGTTTTCGGTATTCCTTAAACGATAAGCACTAACATCGTCACGATATACGAATCTTGATCTCAGATAATCAGGAGTCATACCATGTCATGTTTTATACATTAGGATAGACTTCTGTTCCAATCTTTGATAATAGAGTCTTCGCCACCCCAGTGTCCGGAACAAATCATCTAAATTACTATCATAGCTCGCAGACATTAGGGTACGAGCTGCGCGGTTTTGAAGCCTTTGCAGTTTTTCAGCAAGGCCCTTGTTACAGCTTCCCCACATTACGTTGCAATAATCAAATTGTGGTTGAATAAGGCTATTATAAACTTTAATTAAAATATTAAATGGAGTGAGATGCCGAATTCGTTTAATTGCACCAATGGCACAAGCTATCTTCTTAGAAATGTTTTCAATATGACACTCCCAGTTTATATTTTGATCAACATAAACTCCGAGGGATTTAGCGGAGGTTACTTGTTCTATTGCGTTCTCATTTATAGTAAGAGAGGGACTTTCCGTAAATTGTGATAACTTCTGCCTTGATGCGATAAGCATAAACTCAGTTTTCGTCATATTTAGAGTAAGCTTGTTAGCAGACAGCCATTCGTACACATTTCTCAGGTCGTGATTAAGGCGATAATTTATATGCTCAATGTTAGTGCTAGCAAGTGTTAGGCTAGTATCATCTGCGTACATTCTGGGTTCCGAATATGTCAGACAGTGTGGTAAGTCATTAATATATATCAAAAACAGAAGAGGTCCCAAAATTGTTCCCTGGGGAACACCACATCTTAGACATTTCGGAGTTGACTTACAAGAATTAATATGACAAATCTGTGTTCGATTATCTAAATAAGAAGCAAACCATTGATGACTGGTCCAACAAATCCCATAGTATTGCAATTTTCGCAACAAAATATCGTGATCTACTGTATCAAATGCCTTTTTGAGATCTAAAAAGACTACGGCATTAACAAGACCACGGTCTATATCCAAGGCCCAGCTATCCGTAGCTTCGATAAGTGCGGTGAGCGTGGAATGCAGAGACCGAAAACCAGATTGATGGCACGAGAGAAAGTTGTTTTTTGTTAAATAATGATAAAGTTGATCGTAAATTATCCGTTCAAAGACTTTGGCCACAACTGGAATTACTGATATTGGCCGATAATTCGTCGGATCAGAACGCTTCCCAGAATTTTTATACAATGGAGTAACTCTGGCAGATTTCCACTCATCGGGAAAGATACCCGTCATTAGGGATTGATTAAACATATGAGTGAGAGATTCCGCCAGTAAGTCAGGACATTCCCTTAGAAGTTTCGCTGAAATATTATCTAATCCTGTTGCCTTTGACCTACAAAGCTTTGATAGTAGTGCAAAAACACGTGTAGGTGTTGTTTTTTCAAAAACAAAATTTTTATCAGTTGCGGTAAGAAATTCGTCGAAGGATTTATCAACTTCTGTTACGTCTCCACTAAGGCTTGGCCCAACTTCTGTGAAAAAGGAGTTTAGCATTTCTGCTATATCTGTTTGATCTTCAGAATTTACCCCACTATACTCCATTTCATTAATAACAGTTTTATTGGATTTTCGTGAGGTCAGTTCATTGATTGTTTTCCATGTTTTCCTTTGATCCCCACAACAATTGTTGAAGGCATTTTCATAATACGCTTTTGCAGAATAATGGCGGACGCACGTGTTTTAGTGGAGGAGGAAACCGAATGTGCGATAGAGGAATATGCGACAGAGGAACCAACCACTTCGTTGCTATCCATCAATGCTAAAAATCAGTTTAAATGGAATGGCTCGGTTGAGCTTTTTGAGTCATTTCTATACCAAAAATTTGATTTATTAGCAGACGACGTAGCGAAGTCTAATAATGGAACGTGTGCTGTGTGGAAGACTCCAAGTGTGACTTTCAATCTGTACGCGAAGACCAAAACCCTTCTCGTACAAGGAAAAGCGGTGGATTATACTCGAGATTTACTTCTTCGGACCATACAAGCAGTTCAAAATCAAAACTCTGCCGAGTCACCAGACGAAACCACTCACTTCGCCGACGAACATTCAACAGGCGGTGAACATCAACAAGTGAGATTAATGTCAACAACAGCGACTGCCGACACCCGAAACGATCACTCGCTTGTGAGAGAAGGTTTTGAAGTTGATGAAGTTGCTCTCCTAACACTAGTGTAACCATTTCTGCAATCACACAAAGATCAGATGAACAATCGCTCAAGAAGAAAGTCAAGGACTGCAACAAAGTTTTGAAAACATTTTGTAATCAAAAAAGCAAACACAGGCATCTAAGCATATATGACATAGAGACACGCAGATTTAAGCCCCCTGCAATCGGAAGCTGTCAGTGTCTGTGGGGGGGGGGAGGAGTACTTTCACATAAAGGGTTTGGGTTTTTTTAGCCAATCTGGAAAAAAATAGGCTGTATACCTTTAGACTTTGAAGCTAAATTGGAATTTCCAGAGGCATGAGGGAGTCCAAACTGATGCAAAAACCTTCCTTGAGAGGGGTATGGTATTTCCTGGACCCACACAATTTTACAGTGTAGAGGTAAAAAAGTTATGTCGGTTATAGCTATATACATCTTTGTAATGTTCATATTTCAAAGGAAATTCTAGGCAAATAATCAGAACCACGGAAAAAATAGGGGATTGCCAGATCAGCTCCACTGCTAACAAACATTATTACAAAAAATCATTTATATTCAGATTTGTTTTGTAGTGGTTGTATGTTTTGCAGTGGTTGTAAGGCTAGCTGTGGAGGGGCATGGACAATTTTCTTTTTATTATAATTTTGAAGCTCTGCTTTTTAAAGATTCACAAAAATACTCACCTCAAAGTACCAGTGAAAATCAAAAAGGTTACAGGTTGATAGTCCTGGTCACATATTATTTTCACATCTTAAATTATGATTAACAAAATAGCTTGCATGAATACATGGGCCCTTTAGCTTGATTGTAACTGGAACTTACTTAAACAAAACATCAATATGTCAGATAGATTAACCTTACTATTAAGGTGTTCAGTTCCAGGGATAAAGGTCATGACCTTTTGGATAAGGCTGAGCTCCCTTCCACATCTCCATATGTTATGATTTATGATTTGATCTTTTTCTTCTTTTTGACAACTGGAACACAATTGTGGCAAGGAAATCAAGAACTACAGTCCTGAGCTCTCTTTTTCATGTCCTCAATTATAAGTGTATGCATTATACTGACCCAGTGAAGTTCAGTCACGGCGGTTTTGTTTCTTTTCTGAAAATGTGCACAACTGAGGGGCCATGTTTTCCATGTTTCTTTTTACACACTCAGTGACAGCTTCACCTTTAATTTGTTCCCGCAGTTAACATGTTGAATGAAAAAGTATTTGGAAGAATCTAGTATTTCGACACTCGGGTCTCTCAAGTTGCATACAGTGTCACTTTTAAGAACGTGTGTTGAACATTCAAATAATAACAGACAACTGTTTTAAATTATAATAAATCTTGACAAAAGTAAGATTTGTTTAAAATGTTTCGACGACGAAAGATTTAGTTCCGTCATAAAAAAATGCAGCTTATATTAACTTTAAGTACTCCAAAAGAGCTTGATCTTTATTATATTGGACTGGGAAAACTTTTCTTTTGCAATAAAATTGATTAAAATATTTTGCAATATAATATTTATTACATGTCTGGATAGATTTACCTCCACTTTCTCATAACTTTCTTCCGCGTCTGTAGGCTTTTGTAGAGGCTTAGAAAGATTGGTTAAGAACAGAGAGACCCTCGTTCTTGCTCTGTGTTCGTTTTCAATTTTCCTCCGTTTTAAGCCGTGCGAAGGACTTCGATCCCGCGATGGTTCTTCTGTAGTTTTAACTTTCAGTCATTGTACATGAAGCTACTTTTCCTCTTTTCCCTTTCTTTGTTATTGCAGATATTGTTAAAAGTGTCAACCTTTTCAATTATCCCCTTTATTTGATGACAGAATCGGCAAATTGGAGTTGCTACAAACCAGTAAAACGTCAATGTCGTGTTCCGTCGATCGAGTCAGCTATGAGCAGAACGGCCGCGGCAATGATCTTCCATCGAAGCTGCTTGTATTTTCACGGTGATTCACCGCCAGACGACAGCATTGCATAGCAAATTACAGCACAAAAACGGCTAAAGTTATTCAGACTGGTGCCCGTCCGAAAAATGCTTTATTTACCATCAAACTTTCAATGAAACTGAGTTGGTCGCAAGCTTCCGGTTTGTTGGCTGCAAGCTACTCAATCAGCCAATCAAAAAAATTATATTTTTCCTTAGGTTTCCGGTTCAGTGAAATTTCCGCCGTTCCCTTTGTTTTATGATCAGCCAATCAAAAAAATAGATTTTTTCCATTATCCCAGAGTCCCTACTGGCGCCCTCCCGCTGACCAAAAAGCCAGTGGACTCTGGGTACGAGATTGGCTCGTGTCATTTTGTGATTGGACATTTTCTTTTCTATTGGTGCGTCTACGTGAATTTTTGCTAAAAAAAAAAAAGACCTCCAATAAGTTGGTAATATTAATTTTTTAAGTAAGTGGAAGCTTATAATTAATCTTGGATCCAGCCAAGCACAAACGGTGCATTTCTAACTCGCCTCTGGTAATTGCCCATTTGACTTTGTGATGGGGGACTGGGCCCGGTTGCATAAAGAAAACTTAAGATTAATTGGGAATTTCTGCAACTGTTCCCTGTTTTCCCGAAGATGTTTTCGCACCGTCATGTATGTTTCCTATACTCTTTAATCCGCCTTCGACCGATTTATCCATAATAGCGTGCAAGAAAATCCGGAACACAGGGAATGGTTGCAGAAATTCCCACTTAATCTTAAGTTTCTTTATCAACTGGGCCCTGTGCACTTACGGGGGGTTCGAATGTGATGTGACTTATTTACTCCAAACAGAGTGAAGCTTCTTCATTTTAATTCTTGCAAATGAGGCTTTCTGTCCCTTGTTTTTCACCTAACAGTGAGAGACTCCTCAAAAGAGAATCAAAACCTTGGTTAACATGTTATCCTCTAGAGCAGTTTCGAAGTACCGGGCCCTGGGGTATCTTGCATGTTGTTAGCTGATTTAATTAATACTTTAATTAAATAGGTGGCAGCTTCAAGAGTGAAGGCACGACAAGCGAGCACTGCATTAGCGGGTTTACAGGGCGCGTCTAGGAATGGTCTGTTCACTGATGATTTTGTTCTCTTACAGTACAAGTAGTGCTGCCGAGTTTTTATCATAACGAACTGTTTTTTTCATTTCAACCATTTGCGAAGTGAAACAAACTGCGGTCCCAAGGGTGTCCCACTGTTAGGTTACTGTACAAAGGAAAAAACGGCCGCTGGGAATGAAAAAGCTTTACTGCTCGGGCTCGGTATTTTTATGGACAGAATTCTCAAACTAACCCGTTTAGTTGTACACTGTAAAAAAGAAGGAAAAAAGAAGAAAGAAATGAATACAGGGGTTAGGTTCTAAAGAAATTGTGGGAAGTAAACAAAGAAATTTAGGCTTATCTAATGAGTTGATGAGGTTAAATGCCCACCGTAAAGAAATTTAAAAGCTGACATTTGGGGCGTTAGGCCTTCGTCAGAGCGAATCAAGGAATTATGGATTGTATGTGGTTTACGTACTGAAAGGTGAAACACGTGGAATACGCAGCCCAAATATTGAATTCTTCTGAAAACCACAGGAAGAAAAAAATTACGATTGCTTTATCCGTACAGTTAATGTGAACGAACTGGTTTAAATTCGCAGAACACTGCAACTTTTTACCAAAGCCGTTAAGATTTAAATGATAGAGCAATTATTGCATCACTTTTCTTGTGATATCACAAACATCGAATTCTCAATTGTGGCATTAGTCTCTCTCCTCCTCGTTATCCTCGTTTAGGTTTTCCAGTAACAATGATAATGATAGTAATAAATAAATTTGTATTGCCTTGGTGATGTGATCTTGAGATAGTGATTTTGTTTTTTCAGTCGTTGAGTCCGCGGCTGGAGTGGTAGCATCTGCTAAGACAGGAGCTGAGATGATCGAAGACAGCACTAAGTGCTTGCCCTTCATGTTAAACCATCTGGTTGGAAATTTACGTCTCACAATCCCAAGAGTACAGGTAGTGTCGGAAAAAACACAATAATCGCAAATGATATTTTGTGAAATATTGAAAAAGGAATAGTACCACAGGAAAGTCCCTTACCCCTTTTAGCCCCAATATCAGTGTGCATATTCTCAATGACTGTCGTATACTTCTTATGGTACAAGTTGGAAGAATTTGTCTAAGGTGGCCCGATACTATTTATTTGCGTGAGGGGCAACTGTTTTGAAATCCAACTTTTAGCTGCTCAACAGCATTCGATTGCTGGGATATTTTAGACTCTGAACTGAAAGGAATGCTTGAAGTTTATCAAAAGCGTGCTTTTAATCAGATCGATACGAATATATGAAACTTTGCAGCAATTTTCTTGAACGTGGTTTTCAAAGAAAATGCGTATTATCAGGAAAATGAAAAGACGTTTTTCCTCCATATTACTCTGAACAGGTGCTGGAACCTCAAAGATTTCAGGGACCAAGTTTCAGCTAAATCGGCTCCACACAACCTTTATAACAAACAGTGATTAAAATAGTTATTAGAATATTACGTACACGCATTTAGCCATAATTACTACGAAAAGGATTAAAGCAACAAAGAATCGCACTTACTGGAACAAAGGTAAATATGTCTTGTAACGTATCAGAGTCAAAGCGATAAGGAACGGTGTTGTCGACATTATACGGTAAAGCGAGAGCACACCTTGCCAGTAAAAATTATGGCAACCACGTTGTTTTCCAGGTTTCGCTCAATTTTCTGCTCTTTTTGTCTTATTTCGTAAAACCGTCGTGAGCACCCATAAAACATATGTATTTCCTTTTATTCATATTATTCCGCAAGGTGATCATGTTTTTTTGTCATGAACAAGTAACCCAAATTTAATTTCTCTTTTTTCCATTTTAAAGTTGACGTAAACGCTATATATACCCATGAGACAGACACCAACACTTTGTGTAACTTTTTACCCCGTAGGGAACTTTGGATGAACACCAGGACTCTGCAGGTAATCTTCGGAAGTCTTATAGTAAACTTTGAAAGCCATCGATTGGTTCTCAGTAATTTTCTGAAGGCCTCGGATGATGAACAGTGATCTTTTCTCTCCAGACAGAACATCAAACCTACTGTTTGGCTTATGTATTGTTGTGTAAATTGTTTGAACCCAGGTGACACATCATAAGTCGGTAAAGTCTGATCGTCCGGGTGAGTGTAGTCCTGAGAAGGACTGTTTGTGATGACATTGACTGACGTTTCGATGATGACTTGCTCTATTGATGATTTCCGCTCAGGTTGTCGAAACGTCAGTCAGTGTCATCACAAAGAGTCCTTTTCAGGACTACGCTCACCCAGACGATCAGACTTCACCGACTTATGATACTTGATCTTAATTGCACAACCCTTGACCAATCAGAATCGAGCAATGTTATCTGTTACAAATGCTATCTGTCCTGCCTTAGGTTCGTGTCCTCAAGCTTGAGAGTCAGCTGACCAAAGAGCGACAAAAACTCGGAGACCTGAGGCGAGTGCACTATCAACTGGCCGGAGTGGAGGAAGGACTGGAAACTGAGTAGCCAGGTACCTCATATAATATGCATTGATGTGTGGGTTTCCCGAAGGACCAACTCCTGAAAATTGGTTTTCCCGACGGCTCAAACATCGTCCAACACTGTGGAATGCAACTTTGTGTACAAATGTTTGATGGCAATCAAACGTTGTTCAACATCATTTAACAGGGTACCCAGGTGCTTTTAAACGTACCGAATTCAACAATGTTACACGCGGTGTTGAGTGCAGTGTTGAATCCGTTTGGCAGGTGCCGAAGACAAGATAAGCCCTTATGTAGCTCTTAAAAAGACGAGATAATTTGCTCCTATTATAGAGCTCAAAATGTCGAACCTGTTTCGCATCTCACTTTGTTGCGATGTGTTCCCAAGCAACCTGTCTCAAGTTTGATTTGCTTTTTGGAATTGCACTGTTTCCCCGACCGCCACCGCCACCTCCTCCACGCCTTCTCCAAACTGTTTCTGAAGATATAGACACGCTGCAATTTAATCGCGTGCAATGGTGTCCGTTTGTATGGACCTTAACACGTGCTATTTCAAAATCATTGATAATTTACGATAAGTGTTTTGCATTTTGTTTTATACTGACTGAGGTTTCGACCTTACACTTTAGGAACAAAAACAAGTGCACCTATCCTTCGTTGCTGTCATCGTTGGAGCCAAGCGAACAGGGAACCAATGACAAAAAATAAGCGGCAGTTTAATTGCATCCTTGCACGGGAGAAAGCTCATCATTTTGTCGGATAAAGGAATAAGCCTCGCTGGAGTGCAGCCGTGCTTTTGTTTACTCCATTCTCTCCTGTGATTGCGTTACGCACACCTCGATGAAAGACTGCTTAGATGCTGGCATTAATAGTGATGATGAATATTGAGAGTTGGGTTTTACAGTAAAACTGTTGTTCCGCATTGCTCAACAACGGGGATCACTTGCTTCACTGTCTTCTAGGATTTAATAATAAATCACCATATTTACCCGGCGAAAAGGACATACTCGGGAACAGTCCTCACTCTAAACTGAGGGCGATACTTACAGAAAGACGTAGTCTTCTCCGTTTGAAATACGCACCGTCTCTTTCTGGAATTCCAGCTTCTCGTGTACCTGGGGATGCTTGTTTATGGAAATTCATAATAAACACTAACAGCAGTCACGTTTACTTCTGGAATGGTCTCCTCAAACATTTCTAAGCCTACGAATTACTACTAATGTCTAAAATGTCTTTAAACGACCCACCATGGGCCGATGGTCCAACATCACTTTGTTCGCCCAGTAAAGCGTTGCGACCCCCTACTTGTATTTATTAGCTTACGTTAAGCAGTCTCTATAGCTTAAACCCTTTGCTTGGTTTTGTTCCAAAAAATCGCACCCCATCCGAGGGTAAATACGGCAAGTTATGAATAGAAATAACGTGGGTCTAGTCTGCGAATACATTCGCCTGTAATCACTCCCAGAAGTTAGAAGGGTGAAGCGGTGCATGGCTGTAATCGAAGCCTAACATAGAAATAGTAGCTATGAGATTTACAACTTGAGAACAAATGTCGCTGAACAACAGCTACAATATTGGCTAAAGAGGTCTATTTAATACACATGAAAAACATATTTGGGCTAAAATAACTCATAATAGAATTACAAATAATTTTAGGAATTCTTACCGTAGTATTATGTTTTCGACAAGTAAATCGTATTATTAGTTCTATCCTATATAGAATGTATGCTTTTATAGTTAACATTTTTTTTCAAGAAACGATTTGTCCTGGGCTTTTAAATAAAGCTTTGCTACCATCTATAGCTCGGCCGGCATCAAAGACTACCGTGCCCTTATTACAGCAATTTAATCCGTTTTGCTGATTTTTCTTTCTCCCTTTAAACCTTGAAAGAAATTCCAAGGGTCAAATTCCCAGAACGCTGGACTCGCTACAGAGACTCTGGGTCTTTTCTTCCAGCCCTCACTTCATAACTAGAATTTGGAAATATGTAAAACAAACAAGACAACAGCAAGTTATGTCATAGGCCTAATTTCTAATTACAACATTATTTTGAGCAATAAAATCTTTCTTTTTTGCTTTCATGTTAACGGACGTGTCACTGGGCGTCTTTCGCGAACCACTTTCTATCCTTTAGAAGACATTTCGGATCTCGTTTTTGTTTTTGGTTTTCTAAGGAGGCTTTCCCTTGCCTAGATCCATCACCTTTTTCCTGGGCTGCGCTGTTGCCCCGTCCCGGAGGCTGGGCATCAGTCTACCCCGGGGCATTTGACGGTCTCGTGATTTTCACGTCACCTCACTGTTACTTTTTTTCAGTGATAAGTTCATCGGGGAAGAACAATAAATTTGTGATTAATTTTGTCCAAGGAGGACAAAATGAGACGGCAGATCCACAGATCGAATGATCATTGAAGCATTACAGAGAAATGAGACTTATTTGAGACCTAGTTTCTGTTTGGCCTCATTTAGCTTTGATTAGAATGGAGGTATACGCCCGAAATCTAAGAAATCAACTTATTTTTTCACCTGTACCGCGGGGCATTTGAACAGCTCGTTTGTCCCCGCCGTGGGGACAAGCGATGTGTACTGCTGGAGATGAATGATGCATAACTCGTAGAATAAGGGAGCACATAGCACATAACATGGTACATAGAAGCTTAATTCAAGCATTCATTTCCATCCATGAGACCTACTGCCAGCGAGAACACTCGCGGACGCCTTACGTATTTGTTGTCGTTGTCGTTGGTGTCGTTAAACCGGTCTTAAACCCCTTAAAATACGTGAAATTGTAAGGCATATACTGAGCCTTGGCTCATCCAGTCTCATAATCAAGCCTCTTACTAGACAACACTCGGCTATACAGGATTATATGTGGCTATTCATGGCCACACGAGAAGTGTATAGATCACAAGTGATACACTGTAGTTGATCATTGGCCTATAATTCGATATATTAAACATCAATAACTAAACGCTTTTGCGGTATAATCTAAATTTAGTTAACAACTCCAACCAAATCTTGACCGTCTCCTGAAAAATTCCACGGAAAATCCGGCCTTCGGTTTCGAGTTTGTAACTAGGAGACAGCCCTTCATCCTGCATCTAACCTTTGTACTCCGGCCTTGTTGGATTGCGTCCAGTCGACGCCATAGGAGAACAAATGTTACACTTTTTTTTGTAAGAACGCGTAAAATTTGGCTGAGCCTGAGGATGTTCTTATTTTAGCCCATATGTTCTCTCAAATTTGTATGGGGCAAATCTCAGCCTCAACGTTCTTATAAAAATGGTTCTTATATATATATAAAAAAAAGAGTGTATCCTGATTGACAAGCCACGTGAGTTGAGCGACTCATCAATAACGCTACACAATAGCCTGTCTGAGTGATCTATTAGTCTTTCATGTTGTTGTGAACTAAAACAAGCACGCTTCCAGTCGTTTACTCGCTAACTACTGGTGATCAATAGATACACGTACATAAAAATAGCTTCTGCGCAGGAGAGTGGTTGATGCAAAAGGAACAAATTGCGACAACAGGACCGTCAACTCAGATAAAACTAAAGTTACAATTTGGTTCTGGGATAAGTCAATTTTTTTCCTGCCGATTTTTGTTAAATTAGAATATTTTGCCTTATCATCGAAGTAGGTGACCAAACCTTTTTGTCTAAAACTGCGCTTTCCTTTCCTCACTGAACAGTTGTTACACAAAATATATGGGACAGTAATTTTACGCGCTGACATGTTTCCATTTTCCATAATCAGTAAGGGGAAATGTGCGAGCCGAGTGGAAATTAAGGGGGGCTTAGTCCGTAGGGAAAATCAAGTTAAGGATGAGTTGGGGAAAATAATACGTTCAGGTCAAAGTGAGTTTATTGGGGAAGATCATGTCAAAGAAGACATTCCTTCATTTGAAAACTTATTGAAATATTAGTTCTGATTTAGGGCTGTTTCTCTAGTAAATCAGCCACAAACACTAATTTTATTTCAGTATTTTTTGTGCGTCAGAAAATTCCAAAACTGATGAGAGCTGTGTGTGCGCTATTTCGTAACTCTCCCAACGAACGTGACTTTATCTTGAAGCGTGCAACTGCTTTTTTTTTTTCAAGTCCGCGACACTCATGTCTGCACGGCAATAAGGTGGTGATTTCGTACCGCTTCCTTTGGAGCTATTGCAGAGGAACTTTCTGAACTTCCGACAATGAAACGTGAGAATCAGATGTCGGGAAGGAGAAGTTTCTTCTACTGCTCATAACGCTGATTTCAGCCTGTTTTATGTCTTTTGACGTGTAGTGAAAATCATAGCTTAATAATAATTGTTGAAGTTTGTTATTCCTTTAGAAGTCTAGTCTTTGCGAAACAGATTTCTTTTTCCCAAAAATTCTTTTGCCAACCAAACTAGTTTGTTGTCTCCAATAATCATTCTGAACTGGGGCAGAGAACCTGTCTACGTGTACGCCTTCTTCTTAAGCTTCTTTGATTTAATCAGGCCATCTTCAAGTATTGAACTTCCTCTTTTCGTCTGTTTTAATACTCGTTTTTGAGCCGAAGGCTCTGGGGTTGAGAGTGGTTTTTAAACGTGATCTACACTTTCTTAGCGCCTAAAACCCAACAACCACAGTTGACCTTACCTTTAAAATACCCTGCTTCTTGAACTATACTTACTTAACACGCAGCACGTATAATTCAAAGTCAAGCCCAGTTTTAAGTTTACCCCGTTTATTCTAATAGTTTAATAGCGACGGTACTGAAGAACAGTGAACATCATGCAACGTTAATTTAATGCATGAAGGTTTTGCCTCGTCGGATCCTGCACTGAAGGTTTATCCTGTTAAAATATTCGAATTATTATTGTTTTTTGTCCCAGAAAAATTCCCAAAGTGATGCGACCTGGCCTGTGGTTGCAATGTTTCGAATTTCTCCCAACGAACGTGACTTTATCTTGAAACTTGCAACTGCTTTTTCTCAAGTCCGTGACACTCGTGTCTGCACGTTGTTGAGGTGGTGATTTCGTACCGCTTCCTTTGGAGCTATTGCAGAGGAACTTTCTGAACTTCCGACAATAAAACGTGAGAATCAGATGTCGGGGAAGGAGAAGTTTCTTCTACTGCTCATAACACTGATGTCAGCGGGAGCCAGTGAAAATCATAGTTCATTAATAATTGTTCAAGTTTGTATCACTTATTCCTTAAAAAGTCTTTGCGAAACTGACTTTTTGGCAGACAAACTAGTTTGTTGGTTATTCTTAACGAATTAACACATCCACTTATCCACCATACATCTTCTTTAAGTTAATTCAGTCAGCCTGTGGCTATATCTTCAAGTATTGATCTTCTTCGTTTTTTTACCCGAATATTTTGTTTTAATACTCGTCTTTAACGCATGCGGGGGGCTCTAGGGTTGAGTGGTTTAAAAACATGATCTACACTTACTTAGTGGGGGGGGGGACAGGGGGCTGGAGACTGGGAGAAAAGGGGCGGGAGGTGTACGGGAGGCGGGAGAAGAGGGGGCGGGAAGCGGGATTCCCAAGGTGGCGGGAAGCGGGAGAAAAAGGGAAAAATTATGCAACATTGCGCAATATTTCGCAATCGAAAAAATGCAAAGGGGCGGGAGCCAAAAAATACAGGGCGGGAACCGGGATTAAAGGGTACGGGAAGCGGGAGGTTCAAACCCCTCTGTCCCCCCCCCCCCCCACTACTTAGCACGTAGAACGCATCATTCAGAGTTGACCTTACTTTTGAAATAGCCTACTTCTTGAAATGTACTTACTTAACACGCAGCATGTATCTTCCAGACTGAAGCCCACTTTTAAGTTAACCCTGTTTATTCAAATAGTTTCTGATACCGACTGTACTGAAGAACAGTGAACATCATGCAAAGTTAATTTAATGCATACATTTTTCGCCTGAGTTAGTAACCCAGTCTGGCGATAAGTACATTCTGGCATGAATCTCCAAAGACCTCATTGTATCTACAATGCATTTCATTATCACCCGGCGAATAAGCGATTTCAAGCAAGAGCTACCATAATTGAAGGATTTTGTTTTTGTCAGTCGTTTCCTAAATTTTACAATTCACGCGTTTGCCAATAGTTAGTTTCGTGAGTTGACCTACGTATCACCTGCTTCAGTTTTCAGCGAATAATCATCCCTCTGCGCTTCAGTGTCCGAGTTATCAGAGTTGATCACGTCTTTCTCACGTGCAAGATCATGTCAAAGACGACATTCTTTCATTTGAAAACTTATTGGAATATTAGTTCTGAGTTTAGGGTTGTTTCTCTAATATATCTAGTCAGCCACAAACACTGATTTTGTTTCAGTATTTTTTTGTGTGTCAGAAAATTCCAAAAATGATGTGTGCACTATTTCGAATGGCAGAGTCTCCCAACGAACGTGACTTTATCTTGAAACGTGCAACACTCATGGCTCCACGGCGTTGAGGTGGTGATTTCGTACCGCTTCCTTTGGAGCTATTGCAGAGGAACTTTCTGAATTCCGAAACGTGAGAATCAGATGTCGGAGAAGGAAACATTTCTTCTACTGCTCATAACGCTGATTTCAGCCTGTTTTATTTCTTTCGACTTGTAGTGAAATCACAACTTATTAATAACTGTTGAAGTTTGTTATTCATTTAGAAGCCTAGTCTTTACAAAACAGATTTTTTGGCAGTTCTGTGTCGCAAAAATTTTGTTGGCAACTAAACTAGTTTGTTGTCTCCAACAATAATTCTGAACTGGGGAAGAGAACATATCTACGTGTACGCCTTCTTCTTAAGCTTCTTTGATTTAATCAGGACATCTTCAAGTATTGAACTTTCTCTTTTTTTAAAAATCGTACTTTGTTTTAATACTCATTTTTAACCTGAAGGCTCTGAGGTTGAGAGTGGTTTTTAAACGTGAACTATACTTACTTAACATGCAGAACCCATATTTCAAAGTCAAACCCACTTTTAAGTTTACCCCGCATATTCAAATAGTTTAATAATGACGGTACTGAAGAACAGTGAACATCATGCAAAGTCTCTTTAGAGACTTCGTTGTACCTGGAATGCATTTTTTTTGTCACTCGGCGAATTAACGAAAGGGAAAGAGCTACCGTAATTAACACGAGAATTTTGTTCTCCTGTCAGTCATAGCGTTTCATATTTCTTAAATTTTACAATTCGCGCGTTTGACAATACCTAGCTTCGTGTCAGTTGATCTACTTATCGCCTTCCTTTGAGTTTTTAATGGTAAACGTTCAGCAGTTATAAACATCCCTTTGCGCTTTGATGCACGATGCACGAGAGATATGTCTCATGCAACAAGGAAGAGCATAGCACATAAAATGGCTTAATCCAACGATTCATTTCCAGAAACCTACTGCCGGCGAGAACACTCGCTGCGACTTTGGTCAGTAAGTTTTTTTCACTGATATGGAAGATGCTGTACAAAGAATTGAAGAAGACAATGCTGGTGGAGAATATGATCGCTTGCGGCCTCTTTTTTGTGGTTGTATTACACACCTTTCAGATCTGTGGAGGAACTGTCTATTACAATGGACTCCAAAGGAATGGGTAATATACATAGTTATTAGAAAGCAACTGAACACTCTTAACAAGGGCTGAATGAGTTTTGGTCTGAGTTTTACATAGCTACTCTGTATATCTTGCCTGTTGTTTTGCCTGTTGATAGTGGTTACTCTTTAATATGAGCACTGGCGATACATGAAAAGCACTGCGTAATGGCCTGGGAAAATCGCAGTTACGAGCAGTTAATTAGTACCAATCGGAGTAAAATCTACCTTATCTTGCACTTTATCACCAAGAAGTCTGAACGTAAGGATATCTCGAAACGCCAATCACACTGCATATTTAGAGAGCAGTTAACTACACAGAGACTAACTAAATTAGTTTTTTGTTATTGTTTTGTTTTGTTTTGTTTTGTTTAGTTTTTTTTCCCTTTCGGCAGATACAAGGTGTGTGAAGACTCCAGTAGTCGATCCTATTCTTATACCAGACGTGTGACAGTGGTCAGTTATCAAGGATACACTACGTCATGCGGACTGTTTGGATGGGCTCGCTGCCAAAGATCAAGGTAGACACCGCGTATCCTGAACCCCCTACCTGAGCTACCTCGACCTGATACCTGTCTCCTTGGATTTGCTTGTTCTTCTCGGTAATTTACTAGCGCCTATCTCGGACTCGGTCACCTCAAATACAATCTCCCTTCTTTCTCGAAAAAGATTGACTTTCCACGGCCTAAACAAACACTCCATATCTCGAAATGCAATACAGACTCTCTAAGCACCAATCGGCCAGAAATTTGTATCATATTTCAGTTTTATCAAAAATGGGAAATTTGGAGTAAGTGGAAAACGAGGGGCCGGGGTCAGGGTGCCGGGATCCCAGAGTCTGTGGAAAACTCGGGGTCTCTCTTTTATTAGTAAGGACAGAGAAAACTACCTGGCCCCAGTTGTTCAAAAGTTGGATAGCGCTATCCACCGGATAAATCTCTATCCATTGGATAACGCAATTGGTTTCCCTAACACTTATCCACTGGATAGTGATTTATCCGGTGGATAGCGCTATCCAACTTTTGAACAACTGGGGCCAGATTTTGTATTCATATCTCTAGGAATTACAGGTATCATTTTCGCTCTAGGCGGCAATTATTGCCGTCATTAAAGTCAAAACGAACAGCGGATTCGCTTATTGTTTAGGAACAACAATTTCTCGCAAGGGCTTCCTAAACTTTCCATGTACATCTCCACTGTCAGGTTCTCCATAGCCTTTCTTTCGTCTCAGTTCCGGCTCGTTGACTGATAAAGTGATATGGATTAGTAATTTTGTACAGAAAAGAACACTGACTTTAGTATGTTTTGCCGTACGGTGTCGCTACCATGAAATAGCAGGTCGCACCTCCATACCTGACCGGCTTCTGCTGAGTGCCCACCCCCTCCCCCGGACTGATGCATCCTTCCACATATGTTTTATATGTTGTAGATTAATAGGTTGTCGTTGTTGTTGATACTCCTCTGTTGATCACCCCTGTATTATTCATTTGTTAGGACAGTAACCGGTTACGCATACAGGCGATATTACTCAACAGCCTATGACATTTCTCTACGATGTTGCAGAGGATGGCGTAAAACGTCAAGTTCTTCCAGTTCATGCTCAGAAGGTTTGCATTTCAAGTGAATTTTTTATTCGCCGCTTTAAAATACGATTACTCTTCTCGAACCTCATCAAAATCACCACGGAAATCAATACACTGCAACGAAATTGTATTTATGATTAAGTCACATGAAAGAGAATATTAGAATTTGTAGCCTTAGCAATTTTGACGAAGTTTGGATGAAAAGAACCGAGAGTAAAAACTCTTAAAATGGCCAAGACCCGTTACAAAAATCCGTATTGTTTCACTAGCCGTGACTTTTTGTCTTATACCGTTCCCGAAAGGTGAATGTCTTCGAAATTCAACAGAAAATGATCAGTGCCTTATCCGCTGTAATAGCAAGGAAAGTAAATTATCCGAGAGTCCGCTGCCTGGTTAGATGAACTGAATCACTTGAGTGTTGTGAGTGTTCTCTGTCCATAACTCTGGACCTCTGTATGTCAGAACTTACGTTCAAAACCTGCTTATTATTACATATGTTGCAGAATGTTACAGTGAGAGCACAAGTTGGCATGTGAATGAACAAAACATCCCAGTCAGGATCCCAGTATTTTGTAAACGTTTTCCCCCTAACTTCGGAACGATACATGTAAATTCTGTAATATTGTCTGGTTTTTCGAAAACTATTTTGTTTCGCTCCCATTCAATCGATCAGCTTCAAATTTTGCAGGATTTCCGTTTTTGAAGTGCTTTATCGGATAATGGTGACAATTTTAGTCAACGAATTGATTTTCACAATTCGTTCCTAGTCCTCTCCTGTTCTAAAGTAAAGATTCAGGTAGTAAGGAAAGGCTGACTGTACAGCTTGGGTCATGTATTTTGTATTTCTCCAATACTTTGTTAAGCACAGCCTGATTTTTTCGGGGAACAACAGTATGTTTCCTAAAAAAATGTCAGGCCTTGCTTGACGAAATATTGGAGAAATATGAAATATTTGACCCCAGCTGTGCAGTCAGCCTTTCTTCGTCTACTTGAATCTTCTAGATTTTAACAGGAGCCCATTGGTAATGGGCTCCAGATTTTACTGTCTAGATCCAGCAGGACCTGGTACCTTTTACTTTTTTCGGTTGGTCGAATTTTAGAAAGCGTTTCGTTATAAAGTACCCTGCAAGCAGAAGTTTCTTGGACGCCCTATGTTTCGGTGGGCGAATAAATAATAATACTTATTGGTCCCCCGGAACACAGGGCAACCAAGAACCTCTGCTAGCAGGCTAGGGTAGTTCTAAAGTGGTCAATACCATCTTTTTTTAAACATTGAGCTTTAAAATCATATTTTTCGTAAAACCAGGTTGGCAACTCTTCAGAATAACGAAAATAAACCATTACGAGGGTAGAAAGCGAGTCCTTCGAAGCGACCGTTCTTTGGTTTGATTTAAATATGTCAAATAAAATGTATAGCCAAGCTATCGCAACAGCTGAGCTCCTCAGCTTAAAAAAAATTACGAAGCCATTCGTGCACTGGCAACGATGATTACAATGCTCCGCAAAATAAACAAACAAGCAAAAACATTCAGAATGCAAATTCAAAAAATGGACAGAAAAACAAACAAAAAAAGACAAAGAAGCAAAAGAGAAAGATACAAACAATAGAAAGAAAGAAAGAAAGAAAGAAAGAAAAAACAAAGGAAAGAAAGAATGAATGAATAAATGAATGAATGAATGAATGAATGAATGAATGAATGAATGAATGAATGAATGAATGAATGAACTTTTTTTACAGACGGAGTTTACATCAGTAAAAATCAGCTGCTTTACAGAAAAGCCGTGTTATAAAATTACTATTCCTATTATATAATAGAACTGTAGAACACTAACTAGAAGACAGCGAGGTTATTAATCATTGATTTAAAAGCGGAGAGAGAGGTCGCAGATCTGATGTTGAATGGAATGGAATTCCACATTTTGGCTCCAACAAAAGCAAAACTGCTACCTTCTGCAAATTCAGAAAGAAAGAAAGAAAGAAAGAAAGAAAACCCTGGGCAAGTTAGTGGAAACTCCCCCTTTCGCGCGCCCGGTTTGTAAACGTTACGACATTCGTATGTACTACCCCACTGCATGCAATTTTGTTCAATTTGTATGCAAATCTTGTCTCTACATGAAAAAAACTTGATCGGGGCGACGCACGTATGTGCCCCAGACACCCCATGACCAAGAGCGAAATGCCATTCCTGTCGGTAAGCAATTCAGCTAAAAAGATGCGTATAATCTCTTACATTTAGGGCCTGTCAATTCATAGATTGCATGAAGGTTATCATCGACCGTGTTTCGTCATAATGTTTTCCTTCATAACTTTCATTGTGAAGATGGAATGCTAACTTTTTAAACAACCTGTCAAATATTGAGTTTAATACTGTGAGAAATATGCAGAATAGAGAGTTTTATTCAGTGGGTTTTGTTGTCAAGGTGATGATTATACCCTTCTGATTGCCTTGTTTAGCATAGAACATGATCGTTTCTGATGTTTCTAATGTTATTTGTAAAATGGTTTTTCAAATGATATTTATTATCCTGACAGCCATTTGCAGTAGCGGATGCTATCACGGGACATGTGTAAGTCCCAACTCTTGTAGCTGTAGCTCTGGATGGACTGGATATACCTGCAATGAGGGTGAGTTGAAACAACAACAACAACAACAACAACAACGACAATACCAACTAGTACCGACTAACATCAGGAGCCCATTTATTAACCTGGAGATAATTCTGCTCAGAGTTGACGTTATATCCGTACATTCATTTTATTGCCTCGCAAATGGAAAATCAAAAACTCCAAAAATAGTTAGTTACAATGCTGGATGTATTGCCGTTGACACTTGCAAACTTGCGGCTACTCCTCTCGTAGTTCTTGATTTGATTGGTCAGTTCAAACGGAAGCCATTGGCAATACGATTTCTCAAACTCCTCCTTAATTTATAAAGACAAAACAAAGGAAATCACTACCGTGACCGTGGTTTGGATACCTGATCTTAATTAGCATAAAATTTTGTGACCCTTTTCTTTGAATTTCTCTTCATTGTTTGGATATCCTGATCAAACATTGTCGTCTTTGATATATTACGTTCAGAAGTTATCAAGATTTTAATAAATTCGGCTTTTACAATTGCACTTATAGATATCAACTTAGTTTGGAGATGTTTTGAAGGAATAGTCAGTGCTATCGCTTTATCCTTTATTTCTACAGGTAAAAGCTGCAAACGATTCAGGCCGATCAGTATTAAAAGGTTTCCTTGATAAGATGTCAACTCACTGACTTCCGTGCCGCCCAAAACCGCCCGTAAAGGACCATTGTCCTTGTTCAGTTTTTGACGTCATCACTTTGAGCGACAGCAGATGTTTTTGATGCACCAGGCACACTTTCTAACAGAAAATGCCTAAACTGAAGAGCTCACTTAAAAACAGACCAGGCCCCAGTTGTTCAAAAGTTGGATAGCGCTATCCACCGGATAAATCACTATCCAGTGGATAACGCAATTGGTTTCCCTAATACTTATCCACTGGATAGTGATTTATCCGGTGGATAGCGCTATCCAACTTTTGAACAACTGGGGCCAGAGTTCTTACACAAAGAAAAAGGAATAGTTTCCTTGTGAAATTGATGTAAAACTTGGCCTTGGCCTCTTGGCCTCTTTTTTAGTCCAAAGAAAGACTATCTAATGGCATACAAACTAAAAAAAATCGAATTGAAAACCAAACCTCGGAATTGGAAAAGAAGTTTAGTTTCCATGCTGAAGGGGAAGTTATAGACGTTTGGACCAGGATTTGAGCAGACAGAAACCAAATAAAAGCCTTCATGGCTTAAAATGGCGGTTTTTCTGAAAAAGGTTGGGAGTTAATGGGTTAAGCAAAGTACCAAGTTTTCTTAAAGATGGCATTTTCTCAAGTTATTTTACAACAACTTTCATTAGAATGTTGAAAGGATTCGAAATAGCCGCAAAAAAATCAATTTTCGGTATTTTTGGTTATAAGTACGAGTAATAACTGGTTTCTTGATTTAATATGATTGCAGTTTGGTCGGTGTAACTTAATCTTCACCTACCTTAGAACAACACATAATGCGAATTGTTATAACAACAACAACAACAACAACAACAACGAGGAACAATTTAGTTGTCCTTCCCGATTAAGGTGGGATTTTGATGAACTGATCGAACGGAATGTTTGAGCACCATGGTTTAGTTCAAAAACGAACTATTCTTCAGCTTATAAAAGCGAGACCGGTCCGGAACCTTAAAAAGAACGATCCTTCGTTGAATTTGCTAGGAATAAGGAATATTTTCAGTTATATTACTAAACTGCGTCAGTACAACACTGGGAAACGGCTCTTATAAAAACATTTACATAATGTGTTCGCATTCAATAAAAGTTTAAAAAAAAGTCTACAATAGTTAAAAAAAGGGATAATAAAAATATGTCGAGAAAAATCAGTTTATACATATAAAAAGCACATTGCAAGTCCACTCTCTATTTCAAATTCAGAAACTTATAAGTTCATGAATCATATAATATTGGCAAAGAAAAAGAAACACTGCTATTTAGTTAATCTCTGCAAGTCCTCCCTCTACTTCACTAATAATAATAATAATAATAATAATAATAATAGTAATAATAATAATAATAATAATAATAATAATAATAATAAGAAGAAGAAGAAGAAGAAGAAGACGAAGACGAAGAAGAAGAAGAAGAATATACAAGCTACATCAGTTTGAATTGGTGAAAAACATGTTGCGTGGCTCATGTGCGAAAAGATGAACTTTGTCATTTGAATATTAACTAATATAATATACCCGTCTAATATAAAATATAAATAAAACTAATATACCCGTCTATTCAATCCAGATGAAAGCATCTTGATAACTTTTAAGAGCTGAGAAAAACGTTCTCTCGGACGTCTCAACACAGTGAGCAGAGCGTGACGTTCGACAGAGAGTCGTCTCTCGGCTGCACGATAGAAAAAAACATTTGACTGTATTACTTCGAGGTCTTATCTAACAAAACAACAAATATAAGATCGGTCAAAAACTGCTTTCCAAGTGCGCACGAAACAGTCTTAATTTTTGCCACTTTGCGGAAAGTTCTTGCCACAGGCAAAAAACCTGGATTTATCCTCCCAATGAATCTCGCGAAAGATTTAAGTCAGCCATGAAAGCAGAAATGAGAATCCTTCAGTGATGAAATATTATATAGGCAGCAGGGAGAATGTCAGATTTACAAAAGAATTGTTTAAGACCAGGCCTGGGCTCAGGCCGTGTTAAAAGGGCTTATAAAAAAAACATAATAATAATAATAATAATAATAATAATAATAATAATAATAATAATAATAATAATAATAATAATAAAACTGAGGAATCAGTGTTACTGAATGAAAGGCTACAATTAATCTAGCTTCTCCAATTTTCACCATCCAAAATCGATTCTTGGTGGCTTCCGTTTCTTTGCCAGGGTTTCTAACTAACAGTCAACTGATGCACTAGCGCTTCCACTCAAGTAACTTCTCTGTTATTGTGTTTGTGACAACAGTTAACATTCCGTTCTTTCATTCTTTCCTGCTATTTTTTTCTGTTGATAGATATAAACGAATGCAGTTCAAACAATGGAGGCTGCCAACACGGGTGTATCAATAAGAGAGGAAATACTCAGCCCTTGTGCACTTGCAGATCTGGTTTCAGAAAACACGGCAAGAGATGCTATGGTAAAAATTATTGAGTGGATTGTTGAAACGCTGCATAAAAATGCTTACTCGAAGTTACCTCTTTTTATTATTGAGAGGAGAGCTTTCCTTGGTGGCGAAGACAACTTTCATTTTTAATTTATTTCATAGCTGATTAACGTGGATTCCTCCAACCGTTTTTGTCCTATGTTTTAATTTGAAATAAAAACAAGGGGTGAAAACGCTTTTTGACAAGGGAAACTAGAATCTTAAAAGAGAAGTCTGCACAAAAGCCGAGAAAAACTAGCAAAACCTCAGGTACGATCAAAACAATTGATCTTTGCATTAACATTGTCCATTTTTATATAAATTCTTTTGCTTGAGCTTGGGTTTCTGTCGCACGTAAGAACCATGCTTAAAGTAATAAGACGTTTTCATCTAGTTCTTTAAAGCCGGGAAATTTTTTAGTACTTTATCAGAACTAGAATTAACTGTAAAGAGCTCAGAGGACAAGAGACTGTTGATGACTGGCTCACTTTTGATTTGAACTGATCAGTCACTGCTCATCGACGTAGGGGAAGAATTTGAAAAGTAAACTAATCCGTGAATATTAAAAACAAGGACGAAATAACACGTTGTAGTTGGTAGTTTTATAAAGCGGCAAAAACATTTTGATGATAAGCTCGAGTCGATGATTATTTCTATTTTCCAACATGCATCTCATTTAGGTGTCGTTCACGTCACCTCAAATTACATCTTTGTCTTTGTTAATGCGACTTATTTTCACCAGTACTGCCTCAGTTCCTCGGTGTTTGGAACTTCTAACAAAACAGTGACTCTTTTTTTATATATTACACCAGTAAAGACTGTCACCAGAGATGTATGCGCAGCTTTTTCCGTAGTAGTATTTGACGGGCATTGGGCGTTGTTTTCAGAAGACCAGTTTTGTCTCAGAGTAGTTTTTCATTTAATACGATATATAATACGTTGGACTATACCGGAGTCATCCTAGGTGGGTTAGCCGCAGGAAATAAGTTTGTTCTCTTCTTTTTCAGACATAAACGAATGTAACTCGGGAAGGGCCTGTAGTTGTACTAATTCTTATGGAAGTAACACGTGTGGAGCAAGGTGTTACAATACACAAGGAAGTTTTTACTGCTCTTGTGGTAAGGGCTACCGTCGCCAGCATAGAACGGTGTGCACAGGTAGGGATACTATACCCTCGGGCTTTATCCTCCGATATAACAACCGCCGGAAGGGGTGTACTTATGTACTTAACTATCCCGAGTTTGAGTAGCCAATCAGAACGCGCGAAAAATACTATCCACTGGTTTGGTATATACTCAATTTTGTTATGATCGTGTAATTTAATGTGGTTATGCACAAGAAAACCGGTCCATGGACTACAAACAATTTTGAGAAGTTGTCACTGAGCTCAAACATAATCGATTTATTAATCCATTTATTCCATTTATTACTGCATTGCAAAATGCTGAAATTACAAGGGTTGTAGAATTCAAAGGTTTAATTCTAACAACTACTATTTGGTATGAAATCTTTGCGGACTTTCATTTTTGAGATATGTATTTTTTGCAATTTTCAAAATAGATCCTGCAAAATTGATTTATAATACCTAACAGAAAATATATTTTTAAAATGTTAAGAATTCTTTTATTTATCTTCGGCCAAAAACATATTACACAAGGCAAGAAAAGGACATAATATAAACAAGTACAAAAACACTGGCCGGGGAGACGCTACAGCTATGCCAATTACAGCGCTCCCCTTGTAAAACATAAAAAAAAAAAAAAAAAAAAAAACAGATTTTTTTTTTTAACAAAAAATTTTTTAACAAAAAATTCATGTAGTTCATTAACCTAGAGGCTCACAACTATAGGAGTTGAACTCCGGCTTGTGAGGGCCCCTCTTTGACCCAAATAATACAAGTCTTCCATGCAAAATGGTGAACGGTAGGTTGCCCAAAATACCCTCATAAAGAATTAAGACCAAAACTACCTACTCCTCCCCGTCACTTTTAACACAAGTATCCCGTGGGTGGGGGAGGTAAGTTGGTCATGTGGCTCTCATACTGTTTTTTGAATTTCTAATTTTTCGGACAAATAAGTTGTCTCGATTCATTATCCCCAATTCACTTTCCGAAGAAACCCATACTTAAGTAACAGGGGAAACTAATCATGATTTGCTAACAGGCGTGCAATGGCTGCCCTTGTCACTGGTCAATGGAATTATTTACATTTGTTGTGATTGGCCGGGGGGGCTAACTTTGACGAGTCTTGATGATACTGGGTGATGAAGTAAATAAAATGTAAAAAGCAGCACTTCTGCGATTACCCAGGATATTAGCCCTTTCATTCCCAGAGATATGGAGACATTAAGGAGATTCTAACTTCTGAGTCTGTGGATGAAATCCTATGGTGTGACTATTCAAATGAAACCTTGTCAGTAGTACTTTTACATGGTACTATTTAGATTTAAGTATTTTGCAAAATGAAATTTCGGATTCGTCTTGAATTTTGATTTTAGACACTCTTGGGAGCGAAAGGGTCAAGGAAAATCCTTGAGGCCTTAAGGACGTTCGCGCGAAAATCTTCTACAAGACAGACTTTTTCCTTCTTCTGCTACAGTCAGAAAACGAGTTACCTATGTCAGAAATGCAAAGAACTTGGGGAGTCACCGACTTCGTTTTCCAAATAAGGCCCGTGGAAAACTACCCCAATTTTGACATTTTGGTCCTCAGTCGTAACTCGACAGGGCCTCAGTGGTTGTTAGTTGAAAAATGTTAAAAATGATTCGCCATAGACTCACTTTCTTAGTCAAATTTTGTTTAAGTGGGTCTGTTATGTAATTAATTTGAGCCGGTGTCAATCTTTTTAGTTAAATTCAACCTTCATCTGAGATGGGTTTTTGCCAGCACCGTGCAGCTAAAATAATAGCAAAATTGGATGATGCGTGGGCAGAAAAGTTGAAAAAAAGAGGAACTTCCACGACACAGATTTTCTTCAATTTTTCATAAAACGTAGGTAATCGATAAAGAAAGTGATCTATCAAAAAAAATCTGGAGTCACCAAAAGTTTAAGAGAGTTTAAGCCATGCATAGATATTAAAATGCTCACCAGGGCCATATCTCTACATTTTTTCAACAGCGCGCGCGCTCAATGCGTGACTTGGCATGACATTGCCACGTGAATTGCGCGCGCAGTACTGATGCGCAGAAACAATTAGCGCGAACCGTAAAAGATAATGATAATAATAATAATAATAATGATAATAATAACAGAAAAAAGTTTTATTTTGTGAAAAGCGACAATTTGAAGCCAAATCTAAAAAACAAAATCTAAGTTCAAAGAAGTAATTGAAATTCCTGGATTGATCAAGTTCTGGCTTTTTTTCGTCTGTTCTATATTTCAGATAATAACGAGTGTGCCTACAACAACGGGGGATGCAGTCGCCAGTGTGTGAACTTTCCTGGAGGGTTCCGTTGTGCTTGCCCAAGGGGTTTTCGTCTCTATTCGACAACTCGTTGTAAAGGTACATTACTTTTTATTAGCTCGTATTCATTTTAAAGGAAACCTGACTGTTGCACGAACAAGGCATTTATCATATGTCCTTGTCTTAGGCCCGGTTCAAACGTCGAACTTTACATGCGCCGATCCTAATAATTAGGTTCGGCGTATTTATAAAATTCGACGCATGAATAAATCAAGTTTGACCGATTTGTATTTGGGTCGGCCCTACCGTTCTGTTCTCTGTCGGCAAAAATAAGGACGTTATTGCCATTCACGCTAATTTGCTTTGGCCCGTTATTTATTTGTGTGGATAACTATCCTTAAAATAACAAAATTCAATAAATAACGATAGAAACTGCATTTATCCTAAAGTTGACGAATAATTTCCCAAGGCAAGCTCTTAATATTGCTACTGTAATGTCAAAAAGATTGGTTTTTCATATTGATTGTTTTTCTGTGCTAGCTGACACTTGATATTAAGGAACTCCTGACGATCATTTCCCACAGGCTTGGAGACTTGGAGAATTTCGACGTCTGAATCACCAGTCGAACTTAAATTATTTAGGTCAACCCAATTAGGTTGGCAATTAGGTTCGGCGCATGTAAAGTTCGACATTTGAACCAGGCCGTCATTCCAGAAATCGCTGAAAACTGAAACTAGCACCTCGTAATTTATAATAGACGTTGTAACCCACCGATTGATTTTCCCACAATGTCATAAGACGAAACACATCAAATGGTACAAAATCGACGGCGTGTTTGTACGATTTGATCAGGGCGGAAAAAGGTTGCCAACCTTTTCCCGCCCTGATTTGATAGCAGAGCCCGCGCGCGTAGCGCGCCAGCGAAGCACCATTGCTAAGCAAATTTGGAAACCTATCGATGTGAGAAATAACAACAAAGTGAGCTGAAAGTTTTTTTCTCCGCGAGCAACCCGGCGAGCAAAATGAACGAGAAAAATCACTTTGGAGCGAATTTAAATTAGCGTCACTGAGACAGAAATCAAAATCTTTCCGAAGTGCCTGATTTCTTAGGACGACAAGAAACTGTGTACAAATAGAATTTTAAGCATTTAGCGTTGTGTTAACAATTAATTTCTTTCATCGTCACGTCACGTTTGATCATTAAAATTTTACAAACGGTAGGTTTTGTCAGGAAGGTTTTCCACTCCGAAATATCAAGACAAGACATGAAACTAAAACAGTAAAATGGGAGAGAAGCATTTAATAAAAACTGTCACACTTTCATGGCGAGTCAGTACGAAAATCAAGAAGCAATCTAAACAAGTACTGAACAAACTACCAAGAAGGAAGGAAGGGCGACATTTTTCGGCTATACCACGCAAAATTTACTCTTGTTTACCTGCAATCGTTGAAGCTCTGCGTTCCAAAAGCTCCAAATGTTCAGATACAAATCGGATGCCACGCGTAATAGAAGTTGAATCGCTTTCTAAGTTGTTTTAGTGTTGTTTTTACCACTCCGTCCGCAACCTCCAAACTTGGAACAACCGCGTTTTGTGCTTTGCGTTTAACAAACTAAGATGGTGAATTCTGACGTTTCTCACAACTGTAATCTTGTTTCTGAGCTGCATAGAAATTACCCGTCCAAGTTCAAATCAGTTCTGTCTTCAGTTCGATCAAACACGCAGATGTCGACACATGATGGCGCCTTTGTGTGAACGCGGATTACAAACTTGTTCTGTTCAACTCCCGCAGCTAATATGGTGAAATCGTACAGCTTCAAATCCACTTTGAACGATGATTACAGCAATGTTTCAAGAAAAAATGAAACACGTACCACATTTCAGAGCCAATAATTAGAGGATTTTTTCCCCAAAACTTGTGCCACTTCCTTCACATCGGAGCACTTTCATTGATTCATTCAGCTTTGGAAAGAAACGCTGCAACACTTCACAATGTTTTGGCGCCTTTTTTGTTTAGTCATGTGACCGATTCTTGTTCTCTTTTCATCTCTTTTCTCTTTTTCTTCTTGACTTTATAACAATTATAGTGGTTGGGTTTTCATGTCTTTACTTTTAAAATCGTTTCACAGTCGTAGCAATATCCAGTGAACTAATTAATCATAATTTGCATCAATTTAGCCGCAATCATGTTGCCTTGACCATCATTGGCTGTTTCTTCTGTACCACGAAAAAGCGCGAACGTTGTAGAAATTAATCGGACGAATATGAATAAATAAACTCCTTTCTGGCTTGATAAAACTAGTTATTATAGATTCTTTCTTTCTTCGCTCGTTTTTTGACTACTTGAGTGGTAAAGCAATCTTGTACCCTTTCCACATTAATGATAATTTATTTCAGTTTATTTCTTTTTTTTTTTTTTTCAGATGTGAATGAGTGTGAAAGTAACAATGGCAACTGTCAGCATACCTGTCAAAATTTGTTTGGCAGGCATCGCTGCCACTGTAGGGAAGGCTTTGTGTTAGACAGCAACGCAAGGACCTGTTCAGGTGAAGCAAGGCTAAAAACGAGGTTTAGATTTGTTTGGCTCAGTCCTTAGTTTCAAAGCGGTTTCATTGTTATACTTCTAATGGTAATTTAAAGAGATACTGAGAGGGATGAAGCGATTTGTGCGTTTCTCATCGTGCGTTTCAACCTTATGGAAGGTTGAAAGTATTTGACCCTACTACTCACTCGAAGCTCGATAAATTCTATTTGAGCAGTCAAATCACCAAATAAATTCCACCACTGTAATATTAGGACTCGACTCTCGGTGTTCCAATTTCCATTTTAACCGCTGGGAAAAACAGGTCCTTATCGCACTTTTAATTTTGTTGTAAGACGTAAGACCGTCGAACCATACACATCTTGGTAAATGGCCGCGTTCTGTCGACAAAATTAGACAGCCGGAGTGAGGCAAGGTAGGACCGTCGCCAAACAAAGAAGATACTGGTCGGTCCAAAGAGATCCAGAGAAGTCTCTGGAAGTAGGCACGCTGTATAACACCTGCGAACATTGCCCGCAACACTTGGCAGCACAGTGTCTTTTTTGTGTGAACAGATCAGATCGCAGCATCGACGACTAGCTAAGACTTGAATTTTGAAACATGAGACTATGAGCAATGTCTTTTTCCTCTCAGAGATAGTCGAGCAAAAAGAACACGCGATAAAGCGCGGAAAGCCCCTGCCGCGCGGAAACGTGACACGCGCATAATAAAGTGCTGTTGTGGTAAGTCACACGTGCTGTCACACGTGGCGTCACGTTTTCACGCGGCAAACGATTTTCATGTTCGCTGGCGATTTTTGCGCTCGCTCTCGCGTTATTCCTGAGCGGAAAGAGAGATTAATCGTAGTCTATTGAATTTTGATGTGGCTGTTTATGTCTCTTATGGCAGCCGGTTTAGTTAGGCTGCCTGGATTTGTGCGAAACCACGTCAGATTTAGAGGCGTTAGACTAACTTGGTCAGTCACTAAATTCGATGCTTGCAAGCACTTAGAAAAACGTTAGTCTCTTATTTTCACGGAGAAAATGGGGTAAGCCAAAGATTAGTTTTAGACAAGCAAAGTGATTCTAGTGTACTTGTTCGTGTTTTTGCGTCGATGCCTATTTAAAGGGAAAACCGTACAAAAAGAATGTGTTTATCTGTTCCTGTTATGTAGATTTTTTTTTCATGGTTGCGTTGCGGCATGGAAAGACCCTTGTGCTTGCATTGAATGCACTAACCTTGACACATATGCTGATGCTTACGATAAAGATAAAGGGGTTAGTTCCAATAGAAACTGCGCTGCTGCGTCGGTGGGGAAGTGTAACACTTTAATCAACTGAGGTAAATTGGCTATCGTAAAGAGATTTTAAGGTTAAGTGGAAAACGAGGAGTGCGAAGTGCGGAGTGCGGAGTGCGGAGTGCGGAGTGTGGAAAACACGGAGTGTAGAAAATGCGGAGTGTGGAAAATGCGGAGTGTGGAAAATGCGGAGTGTAGAAAATGCGGAGTGTAGAAAATGCGGAGTGTGGAAAATGCGGAGTGTTAAAGAAAAATATATAAAAAGCTTAAAAGAAAAAAATAAGGTCATATCGCCACACGTAGGTATAACACCCAATATAACTCCTTCCCGTCCCATGCCCCCTGTGCGGACCCTGGAAAAGCACAGTACTCTTAACGAAATGAAAAAAATAATTTTGTTTGTTTGTTTGTTTGTTTTCAAAACCGCGAAATGTAGTGCTCGTAAAACACGTCTTTCGAATTCTAGAGAAATAAATGAAGTTGTGTAGTTTTTATTTCCGGTTAAGCCATAGTAGTTGTTTCCGGTTTAGAAAAAAAGTGTGAAGAAGTGCTACGGATGCGGTGACAATTTTGCAGAAAAATTTCGTCAGCCACCACACAACATCGTGGTCAAGCACGTCGACCGTCGGCAGGTACGCAGGGTCGACAACACAGGGGCGTTGGTGTACAGCACAGACTTTACCAATACCTATTACCATCCCAGCCCTGCGCATATCATGCCAAAAAACCCTGTTTTTGACGGACGTGTACATATCGACTTCAGCACCTACCACTCACTTGATGAAAGCCAGAAGGAAATGCTAAAAGAACATGGACTGATTGTTAATATCGTTAATTAACAGTAATGCTACACGCGTGGATTTGTTTTATTTACCTCAGTATTCGTTACTGTTTTTCATAGCTACAAAAAAATAATGTACGATTTAGCAATGAAACTCAATCATGCATTGCTTTTTCAAAGAACATGGACTGATTGTTAATATCGTTGATTTACAATAATGCTACGCGCGTTAAAATGCAATGATGCATGAAGGAGTTTTGTAGAGTGTTATACCTTGTTACTTGTGTCCGTGTGAAGATATCACCTTTAATAAAACATTTAAAACGATCTTACCAAGAATATAGCGGAATTAAAGATTATTTTTTAATTCCCCTTTCCATAAAAGCTTTTTATATTCATTAATTTGCATTAATTTTCACGTGTACTTTATTTCTATAGAATTCGAAAGACGTGTTTACGAGTACTTAATTTCGCGATTTTGAAAATAGGCAAAAAAACAAATTTTGTGATTTTTCATTTTGTTAAGAGTACTTTGCCCTTTCCAGGGTCTGTACAGTGGGCAGGGGAGCTATATAGGGTGTTATACCTTACATAATTGAGTACGTGTGGCGATATTACCTTTTTTTTTTCTTTTGACTTTTTTATAACCTTTTAATATATTTTTCTTTAACACTCCACATTTTCCACACTCCGCATTTTCTACACTCCGCGTTTTCCACACTCCGCGTTTTCCACACTCCTCATTTTCTACACTCTTCATTTTCCACACTCTGCATTTTCTACACTCCGCGTTTTCCACGCTCCTCATTTTCCACACTCCGCACTCCGCACTCCGCACTCCGCACTCCGCACTCCGCGTTTAATGTTAATGTTTATTTTTAGATGTTGAGGAATGTAAGTTGGGTAAACATGACTGTGAGGTTTTTTGCAACAATACCCTCGGTGGATACTTCTGCTCCTGTAGGAAAGGTTACAAGCTAACCAATGACAACAAGACATGCACAGGTATCTAACCTTAATTGTAATATATCTGTTGTCACATCGGACTGATAAAAAAAAAAAATTGGATGACCGCCTAGTCATACCAATATATTTGATTAATGGCGTGATTTAAGAAATGGATAGCGTCAAATTGGGATTATAAGTCTAAATCCCTGCCACCAATTAATCGCAGTGGTAAACAAGATGTGAGAAAAATTTTAGTAAAACGTTCTGAGTAACAAGATAGTGAATTCTTTGAAATAAGTTTGATGAGAATGAGGTCTATGACAATCAGTATATCTGGGTTTATAGGTATAATCGCGCACCTGTCTGAAACAAAAAACGAAAAGGCAAATCTCATTTTTGTGAAACTCTCTACAGCCTGTTAGTTCAAACCGAAGCTCAGCGACGGCTTGATGAGCCAATTTGGCTTGTTCAGTCTCTTGATTGCAAGACTTTTCTGAATGAGAGTGAATATATGAAATACTGAAATATGTGAACTGCAGATGAAATATGACATGATGATGACCATCGCATCACTGGTGGGCAAGTCTAACGTAATCTGTACGCCTCAGTATTTCATTTCCATCGAAGTAATTGCAATAAATGAACCTCACTGAGAGTTTCAATGCCCTGTTAATGCGACTTTTGTTTTAGATGTCGCTTTTAATGTTTGGGCACTTAACGTTAATAGCAGAAAGAACATGTCGTTAGCAAACTGCGGATGAAATATCAAATGATGGCGACCATCGCATCATTAACCGCAATGGTCGTCATTCATAATACTTTAATGTTACCTTTACCCTGAGATGGCTAATATGAAACTAATCAAAACCTTTTTCTTAGATATCAATGAGTGTTCTGCTTCGCTTTCTGCTTGTCACCACAATTGCACGAATGTCGAAGGAAGCTTTCAGTGTTTTTGTAGAAATGGATACGCGCTGATGTACGACAAAAAACGATGTGAAGGTTAGTGACATTCACTTAAATTTATTACTCTTATCGTGTTATAAGCCATGGTTTCTTCACGTTTCTTTTTATTGTAAGGTAGAGGAGGGCGAGCGAGAGCGAGGAACGCGACGAGTTGTAAAATCCCCGGCGGTTTTTAATTTGTTCGCGCGCTCGACGATCCCACAAGAAAGGTAAATTAGGTAGTTAACAGCTAAACTAGCCATTGCCTATAGAGGCAATTCACACAGCAGGAGATAAAAGAAGCTGCTACGTTTGCTTCAGTTGTCATGTTAGTTGCCATTAACCTCCCGCGGGCGAACTGAACTAATTGTGGTTGCGTACTCCCTCGTTGCCATGGGCGGATGGCATCAACAATGGTTTAATATTTAGCATTCTAAGCCTGTCTCGTCTGATGAAATTGCTATGTCTTCACTGTAAGTATATTAGTTTTCGCGATCCACGCGAGTGAAACAAAATGGCACCTGGTTCTACGGAACATCGCTTTCTTCATCACATCGCGCGCAATACAGGCAAATATTTCGCGTGCGAGTTTTACAATCATCTGAATATCGATCACCGTGCTACACACGCACATATACAGAGCGCGTTTTGCAAACACCAATTTTGTTCCCGAGAAAAACGAGCGACTTGTATCAAGTCCATAAGTATACAAGTACCTACCTTTCTTTCTTTCTTTCTATTATTTCGTCATCAGAAATTGACGAATGCAAGAGTGGAAACCATTCCTGTGAGCATAACTGCCACAACACTGATGGGAGCTACCGCTGCTCATGCAGAGCGGGGTTCAAATTATCACCAGACGGAAAATGCGAAGGTACATAACAAAGGTCTCCCTAATCCATTGTACAGGCTAAAACAGTTAACTTTTTAATGCTTATCTCTCTTTTTCTTCTGGGTATTATTTCTGGAAAATTGACATGAAAGAACATAACACTTAATCCCGAAAAATGAAAGTTTGTAATAGGCGGGTCAATAATTTTAAGACAAAGGACGTTTGGGCAGTTCCCTAACAAATAAAGAAATTTTGCAAACGCTACAGAAGTCATTGATGATAACTACAAGTGCTGCCACGTTTTCTGTCTTTGGCGTCGGGAAGGCTCGAATTATTTCAAGAACCGAGTCTGGGAGGTAGAAATATATATTGTATTTCCACCCAAGTGTTTGCCGAAAGAATTCATCTGGCTTCTATGAATCACACGTGACGTACTGATAACAATGTTATTGGAGGAAAAAGTCTTCTTCAAAATAGGTTGTCAACTTAACTAGTTTCGAAAAGGGGCAAACGTTAAAAAAAAATCGCGAAGTCATTGAAAACTCTTCTTTGTCGATCGCGGGTGCCATGTTGTGTCACATCGGCACACCCAATGGCATGCAATACAGCAAACACTCAATCATTTACAGGGAAAGTTAACGTATAGAAACAAATATTCTGATCAGCATTGCAAAAGAAAGAAATATATATTATTAAATGATCGGCAAATGAACAAATCATTGGTTGCTAACGAAATAAAAAAATGTCCAAATAAAAATGGAATTCATATTTCTGCGACACTGACCGAGGATTGGTACTGAACGATGAATGTTTTTACAGGTATGCCTTGTGAAAAAATCCTACCACCGAGGCATGGCGAGATGGTGTGTTCAGGAAATGTTACCGAAGCGAACTGCGCATTTTCTTGCAATCCTGGGTACGATTTGGTTGGTTCCCAGTCAAGAACTTGTTTACCAACTTCACGGTGGAGTGGAAGTTTGACTTCGTGCAAAGGTAATTAGACAGATTTAGCAATCGCGACGTCGCCACAGGACGACGGCGCGCGCACATTGAAATAACCGATTAGGACTGGGTCGACAACGCCGTCGCGTTGTGAGCAAAAAGTGATTTAGCAAAGCTCAGGAAAAAACGTCGACTGTATTCTCGAATTCAATTAATCCCCGAACAATTTACTACATTTCCGTTTAACCTGGTGACAGAGAAATGGAAAAAAAGTAGTACGAAACAAGGATCAGTAATTTCACATTGGAAAGAAAGGAAACAGTCTCGCAAACTATTGATATATATCGAAATGATGCTGGGATCGATATTTGAAGTAAGATTTGCAGTGCTCGTAATTCTACTTTTGGTAAGTTAAAGGTACACTGTAACATTGCTGTATGTTAAAAGAATCTGTTGTAAGCTTACTTTTCAATGTCATTCGAATTAAACATAACAAAGCTCTAGATTTTGTGTCGTCATGTCTTTGCTTTCGCCATCGAGATGATGCATGAAAATTTCACGTAATTTGAAGCTTGTCGTGAGGTAAATTCATGCAAGATGTCGAGTCTTGCTACTGTTCGCGACGCTTTGTTGCTTGCTCATTACCAGAAAATTATAGATGACGTAGAATTTGCCGTATTATACGATGCAAATTTATCCTAGCCGGTTTTTCCTTATTCAAAGTTTGATCGCTTTTCACTTGACAACTGGGAAGATTCAGAATGCTGGACCGAGTTGAGGTTTGGGAAAGAAGATCTTGATTTGTTGTTACTCAACTTGCAAATTCCCGATGAAATCGTTTGCTCACAGAGATCTGTATGTGATGGCATGGAAGGCATGTGCATTCTTCTTAAAAGACTGGCATATCCATGTCGGTACACTGGTACTATTTCCTGAATTAAATTGTTCAACCTCAACAATAGCAACCTTAAGGAAAGTGTAATTATCAAAATGCAACTTGCATTAACCCTTTCATTCCCACTGAGTCAAATCATTTTGCAAACATGTTACGAAGTTATAACTTTTGAGTTTGTGGATGAAATCCTTTGGGGTGACCATGAATTAAATCTCTTCAGTTGTATTTTTGCATGGTACCACTTGTTTTTCACTATTTTATGAAATGAAATTTGAGATTTTTTTTTAATTTTGACTCTGGGCACTCTTGAGAGTGAAAGGGTTGATAGATTATTAAAATTTGTTACTCTTTTTTAAGTAACATGTTGAATACAGCTTGTGATTGTTGTTGCTGTTGTTGAATGAATGCCATCATCTGTTGTTGCAGCAATGCAAATTGTTGTTGTTGTTGCTGTTGCTGCTGTTGTTGCTGTTGTATGAGTTGCAACATTTGCTGTTGCACCATGGTCACCTGTTCCCCCTGCTGTTGTCGCATGGTTTCCAGTTCTTGTATGTACTGGCCTGTTGAGCCTTCAGAGTCTCTCGTTCTTTTTTCTTATCTTCCAGTTCCTTCTCTCTCACCTCTGAATCAATTACTGCTCTTTCCCTTAGCCACTCCAAGGCATCACCTCCTGACCTTCTTCTTCTTTTTTTCTCTGGTTTGACTGGCTCTCCCTCCTTCTCCTCATTTCTCTTCCTTGACTCGCCCAGGCTTTCCATTGCCCTTGCTCTCATCTCTAAAGCCTGCTGTTTTTCCCTTTCAGCTGCCTCCTTTTTTGCCTCACCCTGCTCATCTGACTTCTTCTCTGACTCTTCATTCAATTCAATTAATTGTTCCAACAGCATTTCCAACTCACTTTGCTCTTCAATCTCTCCTCCTCCACTTTCAGTTGCCTCTTTTGCTAACTTTGCTTTTAATTTTTTACTAATGTTATTGAAACGATCCCTCACAGCTCGTGCATTGACAGTAAACTGTGGCAAACTGTTTAATTTGTTTGCCACCACTTGCCAGGAGCCACCTCTCTCTCTGCTGCCAGGCTTACTGTTAAACACGCCTTCACCTGCCACCTCCTTCAACAGGACAAAATCCTTCTCATCTGACCATACCATAACCGACCTAGTGAGACAGAAAATTACCAAAAATTCACATTCAAAAGAGAGAGAAAAATGGAAAACTGTTTTCTCTATGATCCGCATGTTATTTTTCGATATTTTAAAAGTTGTTTGTTGCCCCTTATTTCAGACTTTTTCAAAAAAAGAAAAAAAAAGGCTGTGAGTCACTGTCCTCAAATCTTTCTGCATTTTCGTTGCCGTAAATCCCCCAAACAACATGAATCCACATTTAGTTTTTCCACCAACAAGCTCAGTTAAACCGAATTTCAAAACAACATTTAATTAAATTTCGATTAAAGCAAATTTAATACCCGAGGGAAACAAACCGGCAAATGGCTAAAACTATCTTCTGTTTTCAAGCATTGACGCCTAATGTGTACTTGTGAGGGATTTTGTGCATTTTCATTACAACAACTGGACATATAAACAAGTACTGAAAAGGTGCGTTGTCGCCCGCGGATTTGTTTATATTTGTGATGTAAAAACTAACATCTCGCTTCTCAGATCGCCTTTCCCTTTATCTTATATGACCTTTATAAATACAGAATATTTTTAAAAAGTTTACGACTTCTACTTACTTTTTCTTCCCTTCGCTTCTTTCTGATTCCATTATCATACGAAAGGTCCAAGAAACTAAAAGAGAGATAACTTTTTAAAAACCATTTGCATCGACCAGGCGCCCTTGTTTTGGTAAAAGCAAAAACAATCGACTGCGATTTTCTGTTATTTTGAACACATAAAATGGCGAATCAATTAATTAATTTATTTAATAAGGCACTTGTTACTGCTCAGAAAACTAACAAAAATTAAGAAGACAGCACGTTACTAAAATAAAAAAAGTATCGGCGATAGATCTTGAAGTTAGGGAAACCCACTCAAAACAAATTTGGCTACTTTTAGTAGGTTTCGGTTATACGAAAAAACAATTTCCATCTTTGAGGACAAAGAAAAAATGTCTAGACTGAATATTTCATGTAGTAAAAGATATTCCCTTACCTTCTTTGCTCAAAAAAGGGCGAAAATCCTTGCGAGTTGTTGGCGTTCTCGTCAGGACGTGAAAACATCCAAAACGCCGTCCTGAACGCGACGCGACCTTGACCTGACAACGTCAACAGAAGCACCGGAAGTCGGGTCCAGACTATTCCGCGCGCTGTCGCGTCCTCATTTCACGTCGCGTTGTCTTTGCTAAATCTGTCTATTATAAATGCTGACGAAATGAAGAAAAGAGATTAACTACCTCGCTTGAGCTGTCGGAAAGCCTATATCTGCAAGGGCCTGGCAGAACTATGCATAGAAGTACAGAAAACTGTAGTTTTACTACGTAAGGGACAATGGTTAAGATTGGAATACTATTGAGCAGGGTTTCACACGACTTCCTGAGTAACTTCAGAAATGTACTGTTCGTTTTGCAGTTGATTTGCCGACATCCGTGGCAAGTTTCCACATTTGTCTATTTTCCCTTTCTTTTAACATTTTGTCTCAATTTTATTTCAGCAAAACACTGTGAGAAGCTAACGACTAAAGTTAAGGGCCAGACTATTTCAGTTCCTTGTTTTTCATCCTTCGGATCAACTTGCTACTTTGGATGCCGCCCAGGGTTTTTCTTGCAAGGGGACGGGCGAGCAAACTGCAGTCTTAATTCAAAAGGTGATGGAGTGTCCTGGGAAATTGGGTCGTTTACATGTGAAGGTAAGTTATTTATCCTTTGCTTGTGGTGTCGGGGGAGGGGGGAGAGGGGCACAGGAGAAAAAAAGTATAGCTTTTTATAATTAGTTCAAGAGGCGTGTCGTTCATTTTGCACAATACGATGGAGAAATTTATATATTAGAAGGCTAAAACTGAGGTTACACTGGCTGTCATTTCAGTACAGCAGTAGCCAATCAAAACGAGAAAAGACAGTAACACGAATCTGTGCCTTAATTCTCTATTTTCATTCGTCAAAGGTTTTCACCGTCAGGAAGATTGACAAGGTTGTTTTGGCGTAATCTTAGACTTTCTCAAAGTCCCTCGCTTCTCCTTGCTGGTAGAGGGTTCTTCGCGTTCCTCGCTCCATTGGCATAAACTTGTTTGACTGCGACGTCTGACACCATGTCTCATCGCAAAAATTTTTTTGCAGCTAATCTGTCGCCCATAAAACGACTGGGATGCGAAGTCACAGTTCAGTCGAATAAAAAGCACTTACTTTTTCTTAAAAAGCGACCTTTAAATAAAAGCCCTATCTAAACTAAGAGAAAAACCCTAAAACTCAACTGGAAACTTAAAGCAGTTCATGAAGAGAAGAAGGACTAAGTTATAGCAATAATTTAGTATTTCTGACTCTTCAGGTGAAAAAAGTAAAACTTTTCCTTACTTATCAAAACAAACATTTCCAAAAGCTAGAAATAACTAGTATAAAGAATTTGACACGAATCCGCAACCGAGAACAAGAAAGGCAATGGCTAAGACTATTCAGTGAATATTTTAATGCATTCGCCCTCCGCACCGTACATTAATAAGCCTTTTTCAGCCTTTTAGTTGCTGTTGTAAAATGTAGTAACCATGGAGCGAAGAACAGTTCCACATTTGAAATGAATTTACATTTAATGAATTTTGGAGGTCGAGATATTTGAAACAAAATTTACTAGTTTAAATTCCCGCTTTGAACGTTTGCCTGCATGTCTGATCCGCGCGTGGTAAACCAAATCTTTTTGAGATTACTATAGCTTTGTAAGGTCCTTTATGTTTGCCTGTTAAATATGTTTGGATAGTATCTAGAGTCGAAAGTGTCAAAAGCTATTAAGAATTCAATTATTACGGCAACGCCGGGACATCTCTCACCTTGGAATACCGTAGGAAAAAACGATACTCAGTCTTGCACCGATTGACGACAACCGAAAAGGGTACGAGTACTAATATGTGAGTTGCTTTGTAACTGCAGAGGTTAAGACCTGCAAGCCAAACCCATGCAGACATGGAGGAAAATGCTTGGCTTTAAACAGGACATCGTTTGCTTGTGCGTGTGAAGGAACCGGCTATAAAGGAAACCAATGTCAAACTGGTTTCGTCTCTACACCAATCTTCCCGAAGCTGCGCCTAAACATCAGCTCTGGGACTCTTGATCTAATGGCACGACCATCGAAACGTATACAAGTGTCCTTGCACTCGGGTAAAGGACTTACCTTCGAGCCACTGTCAGTTGATATACAATTTTCGAAAAATAAGGGAGAGTTCACGGTGAAAGGAGAAAAACCAGGAATACAAGTAGTTACTTATACCCTCGAGGGAGAAAGTAAGAATGACTTCCAGACGCCTCAAAGAAGCGTGGTCCTTGTTGCACCAGCAAAATCTGATGACAACGGTCAGAGCACAGCACTTCAGCTGCCCAAAGAAGAGCTACCCATTGGTTGCGAGGAACACCGGAGAAAACAGTCATGTGAAATGCGTCTGTTATCAACGGAGCCTTGGACTGGGACTCCTGTGTCAACCAATGGAATTGTGCACTTTACAACAGCCAATAACCACACCATTCCATTGTCGCTGACTGGTTTAAATCTAAAAGACCTTAGAATTTCACGGGAAGAACTTATCGCAGCCGCCATTGCTAAGACTTCCCCACAGAAGGCGTTTCTAGTTTTGCTTCAAAGAAATGAAGGTTGTCAATCAAGGGTTGCAAATTCAGGCAATCTACTCGAGCTGATGAATAATGACGCGTTTGCGTCCTCCTTCATGCAAGCGTTTTCAGAAATGGCTCCAGAATGGCTTAATTTAGCTGTCAACGGGACTAACAACGCGTTTGACATTCAAAACATTGCAGTTAACCTTGCACCTGATTCAGAACATTGTTCAGGCTTTCTTATGAGCAAGAAATCAAGCCATGCCTACTACCGTCCAGCTGTCCATTACAAAATGCTTGTTGATCAACAAGAGGTTTCATTGTTCGCTGATGGAAGCACCTGCTTTACAATAAACTTCTGCCAACCTGCTGTATTCATTAACTTTCCCGAAATACAGGCCAACATTTTAAAGAGTTCTCTAAATGTTTTTCGAAACATGAAGGACATCGGGGTCGATCTCAAAGTGGATTCAATCGGTTTTCTTGACAGCATGGAAACCTATCAATTTGTCAAGGGAATTGTTTGGAATGGAATGGAACTGCAGGAGTTATTGCCGTTTAGTTATAATATGTGGCTGAAAGGAAGCCTCAACTGGCAGATGAAAATACCTAAGCTGCTTTCTGTGACGGTTAAGGTGACGGGAGAGACGATGATCAAATCAAGAAATATTCACACTGTAAGTAACGGAAACATATACTGCAGTTTTAAACCTTTGGTTGCTGAAAGTGTTTTTTAAAATAGTGGCCTTTAGGTTCGGGTTTAGATAGATATTTTACGTGGGAAAGTATATTATCTTTCTTTTATCAATAAAGAGCATTTTATTGCACGCATGAGGGGAAAATTCCACCTTCTTTTACTTCATGTATTCTTTCTCGACGTCGTATACGGGTGGGGGAGTTGGGGGGGGGGGATAATAGAGGAGGTAAGATGTTTTGATTCGGCAAGCTTCTGCCCCGAGAAGAATAGGTAACAGAAACATACCGTAAAAGCTCTATTAAGCCCTTTTTTTGGGGGGGGGGCTTATTTAATTTTTGGCCCAGAATAATAGGGCTTATTAGAGAGGGGGGCTTAATAGAGACGGGAGGGCTTATTTCAAATCATAAAATTTCATAAAAACTTAAATTAATTATTAGCAAAAATTATTCTAGATCGCTGGCTAATAGAGACAAAAACGGTGTGTGTATCACAGAATTACAAAAATAACAATTTATACTCTAATGTAATGATACTTCTGGGAAATGAAAGACCAAAGTTCCCAATAAACTGGCTGAAACATATTAATAAAGACTTGATATAGATCATTTTACAGATATTTCAAAGTGAGAGGGGGGGAGGGGGCTTAATGGAGAGGGTGGGGGGGGGCTTATTACAAAATCCGTTTTCCTAAAGGGGGCTTATTAGAGAGGGTGGCTTAAAGGAGGGAGGAGGGACTTAATAGAACTTTTACGGTATACAGGAGTGTTTCTTAAGTACTATTTAAGAACTTGAGAAAAAAAGTGTAAATTTAAATTAGATTATGACTTTTTTTCTAAAACAGCTCTTTAGTGATCATATGTCTCAACCCCTGGAAGCGCAGTTCAATGGAAAAGCGTCTGTGAACATAACTGGAAGAGCACTAACTGAAGACTTTACCATGATTCTCAATTCTCCTGTGAATGGGAAGGCCGTCTTAGGAGGTAATTGACAACCCTGTACAGAATTTATGCCCACTAAAGCCTGTAAAACTTAATTTGGGTCTTAAGTTCTTAAGTGCTTTCAAAACTAGGTCCTTGTCTGAAACCGAGAATGGGCTCAACTGATATTTTTTACTGGTTATTATCTTTTGAACGGAGACGACCTGCCCGTAGCAGGTATTAAACGACTACTGGGAACAAAACAGTTAAGTTTGTTTCTTTCTGATGGAGGAAGTTAGACCTATTCCCTGTAAAATATCAAGATTACTATCTTTGCTCAGTCGTTACGTATATTGGAAATCCCTTCTTAATACGTCCTACTCAGGATTATTTATGTATATTTACATTTCTTCAACATTAGGAAATACCTTTTGCAGCGAGAACGTCCAAGGCATCTTTTGGACGACGTCGGAGAGTTCTGTCAGCAGCCTGTTGCGGCAAAGTCCTTTCTCAAGTTACATTCGACCAAAAAAGTCTGAACCCGTTCGGTTGGCAATTCTAATGTCACTACGCGGAAGTAATCGTGAGAGAGGGCACGTTGAGACCAATTTGCAAGGAATAAGCCTTTACCTTCGGACCAACCTTTGCATGGGAAAATTGTGCTTTAATGATTTAAACACTACAGTTGACTTTCATACCGAACGAATCTGCTATTTAAACGCATCGTCTGTGTCAATGTTTCACGTCAAAGGTAAGGTCCTGAAAACCTTAAGCGCTGGAAAGATCTTGACCGTTCCAAGCGAGCAGATTATAAATATTGTTTTTCCAAGAGACTCTGACCTCGTGTCAGCTAATTTTGAAGCAAACGTTCGATTGTTAGATCTTAGTCAGCGCTCAAATGTTACTTTAGACAAGAAACAGTTGTCCTTTGAAATGAAGGGAGAAATCTTTCATAAGTACATGACAGACATGATAGTCGTAGCAGACACTGATCACGTTCCTGAATGGAGTTCTTTGCGATTTATTGTTCATGGAAGTATGATGAATTCTTCTCTACTTTCAAAATCTCTACAGGCAAAAGTTATAAACTTTGCTAAATATCTAGCTCGGAAAGCTGCCAAGAAAGTGCAAAGCGTTGAAAACTCGCTATTACTCGCAAGACAAAGAGTTGACTCGGCGACGACCTTGGTACAGGAAAAGCAAAGTCTTTTGAACGAAGCACTGCAGAAAAAGCAAATTAAGTACTCGGAACTTCAAAACGTCAACATCGCATATGGAAATGCAAAATCACAGCTTAATTCCTCACTCACGCAATATCTAAAAGTAAAAAATAAAAAACTATGCGAACTTCAAAGTTGCAGCTACATCGACACTGACACTTGTATACCAACGGTATGTCAAAAGGAAATCATTGTGAATTACTCCGTGCCAAATTGTCATAAAGAAAGTAAAAAGATGGTCGTAGACGAAATCGTTCAAGTGGAAGAGGAAGAGGTTGAATGGAAACCAACATATACGGTTAAACGCCACTCCACTTGTGGCGGAGGAACTAGCACTACTCTGCAGAGCATTGGAAGTGTAATGGAAGTTGGTGGGACTTTGGTTTCTGCAATCCCCGGTGCTGGCGTAGTTGGTGGTATCGTTGCTATTGCTGGAAGTGCTGTAAAGTTCATCGGTACTATGTATGACAGCATGTTTGGCTGCGATTACTATGATGAAAAAATAGAGGGCCCCCCCGAAAAAGTAATTCATAAGGTAACAAGGAACAAGCTAGTGAGCAGAACAGTTGAAATAGAAGAGTTTGTTTGTAAGGAACCAAAACTGAAATATGTCATTTCAGGCTACAGACCGACCGAATGCTGCAAAAACGAAATTAGTGGAAAAGTCAAAGTTCTTGATCCAAAATGTGTTTCACATAACTGGGAATGTTCAAACAACATGACCCTGCTTTCAGAGGAAATTGAGTTTGAAAAAGAACGCTTAAAGTTGCATGAACAATTTCAAGCCTTGACAAATAAAGGAAAACAAGCCACCATAACTCAGCTAGAACTAAGCAAGGCAAGAGGAAAGTTCGACTTTGTCGCAAACCAGCTAGAGATTGCGCGCGCTCTGCTCAAGCAACATGAGCATGCCTTGGAATCTATCAACCTGACAACGGTTAGGGCGCGTGAAAAACTGGGTCTGAAGCTCGGTGAAAAACTGAAGAGTCTTAAGGGCAAAACCCTTGTCTCGGTGGATAGACTTGTATTTTCTGTGTCAATGGCCAGGTCGTCCACGAAAACGCGGTTCCCACTGACGGCATATTTAAAAACATTCGATGGCAAAGGCAAAGCAATCGAGTTTCCGATGGATTTTACAAACGAAGATCATTCTTTGACCGTTGCATCGAGACTCGTTGTTGAGACACTCTTTGGATTATCCCTTTCAAGAAGACGAAGATCATCCAGAGAAGAGCCTATAATGTCCAAACGAAATGACAGTGGCTTGTCATTAGGACAACACGAATGCCTTTTTTCACAAGAAGCTAACATTTTCTTTTCTGATGTCATGGAATCTGTGGAATTTGCCATTAAAAGTAAAAAGGAACTCGAAGCGACCATGTTAACAGGATTGCGAGGCTTAGAGAAACTTCCTGTCGAAGAGGACAACACAGGCGCACCCCTGTCAGGGCCTACACGGGATATTTTGGCAGCCTTTAGTGACACAGTTCAGTCTTTGAAAGAAACGTACCTCAACAGTTCTAGAATGATTTCATGGAATACCACCTTGAACGATCTTCGAGGATTCTTAGATGTCTTGTCAAGAAAAAACAATTTTACTGAATGTTCGGGAATTCAGGACTGCATTGACTTCTTTTTCGACAGTTTAGGAGAGATGTATGAAACGGAATACCACCCCCGAGCAATAGAAATAAAAAGCATGCTTAAAGAACTGGAGGGGATAATCAGTAAAATTCTTAAAGAGGACCAACCGATGGCTGTACTAGAGGCCATGACATCTCAAGCAAAATCTTTGATCAACAAAAGCAAAGACGACATGATACTCTGTAGCAAGAAACCAAACATCCAAAGGAATTCCCCCGAAGAAGTCGTGACAACAAGCGGCGAGACAGTCACGTTGGTTTGTGAAGCTACAAGCCCAATAGAAGTCAAGTACATGTGGTTGAAGAATGGTAAGCCACTAGAACATACTAACCGCACAATACTTGAACTACGAAATGTCACCAGAGAGAGCGAGGGGGCCTACAAGTGTCAAGTTTCCAACAGTAGAGGAACTGTTGCGTCCAATGTCACCATTGTGGTGGTGCATGAAAAGCCGAATATCACGAAGCAGCCGGCTGACGTACAGGCTCTTGTTGGAGAACAGATACTTTCGTTGGTTTGCAACAGCACTGGAGTTCCATTACCATTAACGGAGTGGTTCTTCATTCCAATGAAAGGGAAGGCTAGTGATGTTCAACGCATAAACACGACAGAACCAGTTCTTGAGATGCACGACCTGACAACAAAGAATGCTGGCTTTTATTATTGCAATGCTTCCAATTTTCGTGGTACCGTCCAAAGTAGAATGGCCAGAGTGGATATTTTAAGTTTCGCTCCAGGTGTACCGAGAATCGCAATGCAGTTGACGCTAAAACAGTGCCCACATGGAGCTTCTCCGATAAACCGCAGTTTCTCTCACAACTCATCCAAGTCTTTCCAACAAGACGATCTTCGGGTGACTTTTAGGCACTTTGCCAAAAAACTGTTTGAGTACGTGAGGTGGCCACTTGTAAACATTGAGAGCCAGCACTACAGCCCATTTCCAAATGCTTCAATTTCCTTTATTGTTAGAGGTGACGATCCCTCCATTCCTGACAACTCTTCATCCAAGAAACTCGATGCCCTGAACGGCTTTTCTCTGTCAAGAAAACATATGGGAAACAACCTGAAGAAGCTTTACTCAGCATTAGAAGATGAAAGTTTGACACTTAAATGGAAAAACACAAGAATTTGTGGTGAAAAGGAGAGTTTTGTTTTCGGGTTTCTTCCACAAAGATGCCCAAATGGAACCAGACGTCATGAAAATGGATTTCTTTGTGGTAAGTGAGGCATCTTCTTGATTACCTTATTAATTAACTCCTTAAATAATTCCTTATCCCTCTTTGAGCTCAGGAGGAGAGCCAGATCGTATTCTTTTGGGACCCAAGACTATAACTATGTTGTATTAGAACCTGTAACTAGTGTACTGTTCAACTCATTTTCATTCGCGAAAGCGAGATAGTTCGCAACACGCCAGGAAATTAGTTTATTTCGTGTAATCCTATTCCCAATTGACCTAAACCAGAACCTAAACTAAAACACTTTATTGAAATTCAAATAAAACTGCGTACAAACACACGGAAATTTATGAAACAAAATAACGTTCGCCGTACATGAATTCCGTGTTTGGCTGCAATAATTTATTACTAAAACAATTTTAAGATTCTTCTAGCCGCGGATCAGAGGGTAAGCTGTTCCAGAGTACCGCACCTCTTTAGGTGAAACTGTTTTTGACAAAGGTGAGCCATTCATGTCATTTAATGTACCGTTCCAGTCAACTGTGCCCCTGGGTACTATGGAGTGGCAAATGGAACCTGTCTACAATGCCCATCTGGCACATACCAATCTGACGAAGGAAGCACAGAATGCCTTAAATGTCCGTTCCGACGGTCCCTGACAACGCCTGGAGCACTACGAGAATCTCAGTGTATCGATATAAGTGAGTCTGGGCATGACTTTCCAATCGTAACAACTAAAGAAAAAATAGACCCAGTTTTTATTGGAGAGTGATTTTTGTCATCTCAGGTCAGCCTGAACTTGTTCCCAGGGAGATCCTCTGTACGAGGTTGGAGGCCGTTATATATCTTTATACTGTTTCTTTTTTTAATTTGATAGTCAGGATTTGTTTCGTCTGCACAGTAATTTTCAAAGAGTTAAAATAGTCAAAATAGTTGACTCCTGACGGTCGAGGTCATGTTTTGGAGTTATTGTAACCGAAAAAGGAGTTATACTGGCTGTGGTTGTGGGGTTAACTCGATAAAAGAGTAAGAATAACTTTTAGGGATTAGAGTTAGTTCAACTTCCGAATCAAAAACTTAGTTCAGGATTTAAAATAACCCTAAAAAGAAGACGTTATTTTGAACCTAAAGCTTTACTTAAGTTCTGAAGGTTAAATAACCGAAAAGTACTATGTTTTGCATAGATAGGATGTTCACGCTGATCAAGGAGAAGGGTGGTATTGGAGAATTTTTGTCGTCGTGGGCCTTAAACCAAACTAGACGGTACAATTTTACGTACGATTATTGCATTAGACTTGAGTATACAATATAACTTGCTTAAGAAAAGTGTCTCTACATATAATTCAACTAGCTGGTTCATTAGGTTAATCTGTAAGCTTCTTTTTCTTGCAAATGGCTAAGAGCAAAAACAAATCATGTCTTAAAAGTTGATTATGGCTCTGAGCTTATTTTGTCTTCTTTTTTATGTTAGCTATACCGTGCAAGCCACCAGAAAACTCTACTAAAAACGTCCAAGTTCCAAACGATAGGAAGTTATATCGTACTGGTGAAACTATTGCATTAGGCTGTAAAATTGGGTACAAAGGAATAGGTAATGGCACTCAAGAGTGCGACGAAGGCAACTGGACAACCACCGACTTTTATTGCGAAAGTAAGTAATATAAAAACAACAGCGTACCGTTTGCGAATATTTGTTCCCGGGATGAATTTTTTTTTAGTTGGGATAGAGTGGCCGGTTTACTTATTGGACTGATCATTCAAGAATATCGCTTTTTGGTTTTCTTGCTTTTTTCAAGTGAGAAGAATACTGAAAAAAGATCTAAAATAATTTGCAAAATCTTGATTTTCAAACCATTCTTCGGTTAAAAGATGTATGAAGACTCTGAAAAAATTGTTTAAGACGCGGAAAGCCGCGCGTTTTTGCCGTAAAATTCCCCGATATCAAACTTTGAAGAAATTAAACGCAAATAAACTGAAACTATTCAAGGCGGGCGACATGAAGACCCAATCGTTTGTACCTGTAGAAGACCAGTTTCAAAACGTGACAGTTTGACGGTTTCCTACGAAACAGTATTTTGTATTGGAATGAGACAATCGAAGAAAAAGAAAAGCATAGTGTTAAGAAGCGAGGAATTCTCCCGCATTGTCTTAAAATTGTCTCAAATGAACGCTTATGTTACGTTATTGACTTGCAGAGACCTGCTTTCCACCGTGGTCCGAGTTGAAGAAACGTTGTTATAAGGTAATAGATGTTCCCTCGCACAGATGGAAGGATGCATCTGCAAAATGCACGTTACAACACTCCCATATGGTGACGATATCCTCAGAAGAAGAAAACGAATTTGCTGCCCAGCTTGCCAAGGTATTCTGATTTAAAAGGCTTATTCTTGAAAATGTCATTGGGTGTTGCAAGAAGAACGATTTTGTCTGCGGTTGTTATCTGTTCCGAAAAGTGAACATATTTTCAAAAGCGAAGCTCGGTTAAAACTTTAAAAGTTTTGAGGTTTGCTCTCAAAGATGAGAAGAAGCTATAAGGCACATTTACAGTAAAGGAAAATTAGGTCCGAAGACGTGAAAAAAATAATAAAAATAAATAAAAACATGGTACAACCCTCTTGCACGAATGATTTGGGCACGGGTCTACCAAAAATTATCTTAAGGAAGTGGACTTATTGTTTACACTGCAATTACTGTGATCAGACCAATTTTCGTGTAGGTGTTCGTGTATTTTTTTTCAAACAAAATGGCAGGTACGAACCAGAGAAGAGTTTACTGAGTGTTTTTGAACCACAAAGATGACTGAGTCCCGACCAGTGTGTTTAAGCATTGTTTACACGGACCAAAAACGGCCTTCTTGTAGCAGTTTTTTTACGTGGGCACTTTGTTTCCTTTATTGATGGAGGTCAGGTAATTTAGGGCCGTTTCAAACGTTTTGCTACTGCCGTGCTAAGCTGGTTCGACTCTAGCACGTAATTCAGTCGAATAAAATAGCTGTTGCCGAAAACAAAACACTGACCAGCGGTACTAGGAATAAATCCAAATAAATGTATTCTAATGTGTTTATAATTTATGAATTGAGTTCGGCACGGCAGTAGCGCAACGTTTGAAACGGGACTAATTACTCTTCCCAGAACTTGGGGGATTAATCATAATCAACGTGCGTAAAAATCGTATTGAACAAGTCTGAGGACAGGAGGCGTATTTTTAGTAACCTGCGATCAGGCGTTCTTTTTTTTGTCTTTGTTTTGGGAAGAGAAAACTCCTACCGTAAGAGACATATAAGGATAGGGAGAGGGCATGACTTCAGGCTATATTTTTAGTCTCATCTGGATTGATAGAATAGAATTGATTGTCTTTTTTTTTTCTTTATAACTTGAGTCTTCGCTGATACACCGCATACAGCACTGGATGTCTAGGACTTGACACCTCACGGACTATTACTGAACCAAATTTGGGTTTAGCCAACCAAAATAAGGGCTTTATTAGCGGTCATTGAGCCACACAAGTTTGCCCTTTCCTTCCGCTTCTCACTAAAAAACAAAGTCTTTCTGGTATAGTATTAAGAATTCATGGCGCTGAATTTAACCATTGAATTTGCAGGCTTATCTCAAGACGAACAACATGACGCAAGTACAGATGTGGCTTGGTCTTAGAAAAGTACACGCTCAAGCTGCATTTCAGTGGGTAGATGGAAGCTCTCTAGCCAACTTCACGAACTGGACTCCAGGGGAACCGAACAACGCTCATGGCCGCGAACTGTGCACTGAGATGTTGGTGTCTGGGAACTCTTGGCTGAATAAGTGGAACGACGTACGATGCGACACTACGAGTTACAAGGCAATAACCATTTGCGAGAAACCCTTGCGAAAGGGTGACTAAAACTAAGTTAAGATAAATTGAAGTTTCGTTTTTATTTCCCGAACGCTTTCTAAGGCTGATCATCGCAGAAACACAGCATTTGAAGAAGGGATGCAAACTACACCATTCAGTTTGTTTCCAAGGTTCCGTTGTAAAATTCATAATTGCTTTGATTTTAAAAATAGTGTAGGCAAAAAGGCGAAATGTTATCCAAAATCAGTGGATTTACTTTCTCTAAAAAGAAAAAACGGGTGAAAGGCACAGTAAGAGACGCGTTTCTTCCAATGTTCCTGGCTGTGACATTACTGTAATTTATGCCGGTCGACTTGGATATACTCTCGCATTCCCTGTTTTCGCTTGTCCTTCCGCAAATGGAAGCGGTGTCGAGTACGGTATTAGGTCAATATTTAAAGCCTTTGAAAAAGTGTTCGGGAATACAGTTTCTTTGATTTAGTTCAGTAACATTGGACCGATATATAAATAGTGTGTGACTTTTTCCTGATTTAAAATTGATTTTTTACGGAATTAAGCGAAATTAATGTTAACAATTTTTGTATCCTTATCATATTTTTAAAGCAGCCTCGCCCCCATGGTCTTTGATCTCCTCACCCCAGAGGGAGAGAGGAGAGTGGGGAGATTAAAGACTGAACGAGGTTACATAATTACTCAGCATGAATTGTATGACTATGCGTAAAGCCGCCTCTGTCCTTCTAAAGCTTTCTTATCTCAAAGCTAATAGGTAGCTTTTATCGACACCAGTTTAACAAGGAGAGTTGATTTTGCGGCCTAATTGTATACAGTAGATAGTATACAGCATAAAGCATATTCCTTTCAGTCTATTAACGGTTGCATGAGAATAGGCTATTTAGTTTCGTTTTAGACGTTTTCGATAAACGAATTGGGTAGTGTCCTTACCATATTTTTTTATATCGATTGTTTTTTGTCTCCTATGTTTTAAGAGACTTTTGCCTGAGCAATTCAAGTTAAACGAATCATTTGTTATAATAAATTTCGTTGTAATAGAGAATTAAAAATTATCGGATCCACTGATGATACCTTAGTCATCTGGTAATTGTTATTGATTGATTGACTGAAACTGTCCCTTACTGTCTGACTGACCGACTCATGGTTTGATTGATTGACAACTGCGTCAGTAGATTGGTCGATTTTTTCTGATAGCCTGCGAGCAGGCTCAATTGTTTGGGGAATTTGTGCGTGACCGCGCGAATAACACACTAAGTGAGCCTGCTCGCAGGCTATTTTTTCTGACTGTTACTGGTGCCGGATTCTTTGTATCTTTGGTCAAAATCCATTTATTTGCCGGCTTAGGCCGCTAAACCGCTAAAATAAACTTGAAGTGATACCCCTAAAGTAAATCTTGTAGCTTACATTCATTTTAAAATGGTAAATCTCGGTAAAATGAACGAAACGAAATTTCAGTAAAGCGAAGCACGACAAACCGCACTTCCTGTAAGAAACGAATGCCGTACAATTTTGTGAAAATCGCAGACAAATGCGGAACGCCCTCTTTTCAAACGCCGAAACGATGGAAAATGCGACTGTCCTAGATAACTGGCGTTCCCTCCATTTCCATTTTCTTCTTTTTCTCCACCATCAGGGGAAGCTTTTACCACAGAGACCTTGTAGACCAAATAAAGACCAAATAGAAGACCTTCCTTATCGAATTTAATCAGTCTTCTGACGAAGGCTTATAGAGTAAAGCCGAAAATTTGAGAGATTTATGTTATACTTTAAAAATTTTGGAAGTATTTTATAACTCGAAAGAATTTTAGATCAGTTTTAAACATTTTTGCTTCTTTATTATGAGCACTGATCGCCACAACAATAGGAGGGAGACAATTATTCTCTTTCTGTTTCCCATTTTGCTCCCCGTCCCTTTCCTCCGCTCGCCGATTTTCTTGCGCTCTATCCCCTACTAAGGAGCCTGTCCCCAGGCTAGACTCCTCTGGGACGGTCCTCTGGGCCCTTGCTGGTCATTGGCGTGACCTCGTGACCTGAAAACAAAAGATCATAGATGAACCAATGAACCAATCAAAATGAAGGAAGGTTTGAACTGAACCAATCAAATATCGCCATTCACACGCATTGTTTGATGAATGCTCACTGACGCATGAAAGAAACTTGGAAGGTTGGCGCCATTTTGCATATTGTGGTTGATGTTGCTGACTGATTGTAGGTAAAAGTTGTTCTAATTTTTCACCATGGCGGTAGAAGGGAGCTACCTCACTGAGCTTTTAACTGAAAAGGACAACTTGGATCCTTCGTTTGTGCATTCAATGCGTTTATTGACTGAAGGTGAGTACCAAATGTTCTTTGAAATTAAAATCACCGCTCGAAAGCTCTTGAGCACAATTTGCATTCCTTCGCGGTCAAGAACCACCAGTTGCTTTTAAAACTTTAATACGGTCATCCTTACACCATAGTGTTGCTTGTACATCCGCAGCTTGTTAAAGAAATAATCATCCGAACTCTGTGAATTATCCTTTCCACTGATCCCCGGAATAATTCCACTCGAGGTTTTGGATCGAGGGTCGACGAAGTTTGATTTGTTACCCAAGATGAATATTTGACGGTCATGTTTTGATAAGTGTGAAATTCCTTTGCATATTTTATGGTCTTATCATTCAGAATGTTCATTTTTGCCGTTTCACTTTGCCGAGGAACAACACTGAATTCTGAACAGCTTGGTGCTGTTTCTTTATCAAAATCGACTGCTCCGCTTGTAGGTGATTATGTCGAATACAAAAGCCTTTTGTCTTCGAGATTACCATTGCAAGCCTTGGTGGAGGTAAACTCCTCTGTCAATTTTGGGAAAGCCTCGTACATTCTCAACATTATTGACTTCATGTAACTGTAAACAGGAAGTGAAAAGTGAAAGAAGCGAGGAATTAGATCATGGTACATATGAATAGGACCTAACTTGGTGGCCTGGGTAGCAGATCAAATTTTGCTACCAGTTTATATAGGAAATTGATGCACGTGTGCAGGGATGGAATTGTTTATGTGATCATTCCAATGTGAAATGTAATGAACAAGCATTGAGTCTTAGAAAATACCACTAGTGTTTTTGTGAAAATTATTGCTAACATATTTTACAACTGCATGTATAAGGAATTACGTCAATCTAGAAGATCTAAGAAACAAGCCCTACTAATCCAGGACAGTACTGGATGTAGCCGTTCTTTCACAAAAGTACAGGAGTGTTTGATAATTTTATTTCATCCCAGAAACTGGGCTGGAGTTTTCTTATGGGGCAAATTTCTAGCCTAGTGACTGGTATCTCCAAACAGAGATGTCATAACCAGGGCAGCCCGCCTGCTCATGTACATGTCAAACTTGTTACAGAGAAAATAGGACTGGGGAGAGATTTTAGTAACCAGGCTTGCCCAGTGGGCTTATTTGAGAGTAATGTCAAAGTGTGCCAACATTGAGAGGGGTTTTAAGGATATATTTGAGACTCACCTAGTCTTAAGATTCCAAGAATCGAGTGAAATTTGCCAAGGTACGTGGTTGTGTTCAGGTTGTTCTGTGTACCCATTATTTAGATCAGATGGAAAAGTTTAAGTATTACCTCTTATTAACCGAGCAGGAGGTCTGTATGGGAGAATCTTGACCGAGGTCGTGAGTACAGACCGAACGCAGTGAGGTCTGTACACACGACCGAGGTCAAGATTCTCCCATACCGACCGACTAAGCTCGGTTAATAAGATGTTTATTATATGGCCAAACAAGAAAACTTTAATTCGCTTAATGTAAATGGTTCGTACTAGCTGAAATTTTGCTTGCAAAAGTCGATGAGCTGAACTTCAATCTGTCAAAGTTTGCTCGTCCTCTACCTTTTTTCTCGTCAGGCTTGTTGGCGCTTCATTTTAGTATTTTTAAAAGAAAATAGTCAACATTTTTCTAGTTTAGTTTGCACCTTTGTCACCGCAAAAAGTAACTGGTCTAGATGCCGGTCTAGATGGGAAAATCTAGACCGCGGTCAATATCGATTTCAGCCAATCAAATTCGTGAATTCGGTAGTTCCCAGTCCTTGTGAGACACGGCCATATAATAATTACTTTTATTACCTCTGGTTGTAATGGGGCTCACCCACACAACAGATAAAACAATTGGACAATCATTTGCAAAATGATTGAATGATTGCTTTAAGTGATAATATTAATTCGCTTGGTGTATTCAATTAAACAGAAATTAACAGAATGCAAAGTGGTGGTGCTCTTCCTCCTGGTCAGGTGATAGCAAAAGAGAGAAGAGATGAAAAAGCCACCAATGGCAGTTCCATACCTGGTATATCAGATAGTCCAGTGGCTGATAAGCCTTTGCCTGCAGCTGCAAGTAGTCAGGGACCTCCAGTTGCAAGCCCAGAGGTAGTGCCAGTTACAAGACCACCACAACAACATCATCATTTCCGTAGACCTGCTGACGTCTTTGATAGCAAGCTTTATAAGCCAACAAAGTTGAGCGAAAAAGTGTTTATTCCAGTCAAGGATTACCCTAAGGTTGGTGCACTTGATTCTGTGTACATGGAGTTCTGTTAGGGCCAATTTAGACAGTACGATTTTTGCTTACAACTGTCGACTTTTGTAGCGCACGCTGCTCACACCAAGCAAAGATCATAAACAACTGATCATCGAAACATTTTGATTGTGGCTCAACTATCGTAAGGTTTTAAAACATTTTCAAAAATCCCATGACATTTTCAAGTTGTGTGCAACTGTCATGAAGATGTTGTTAATACAGGTGTAGTTAGTTTCTGCCTTTTTGAGACAGGAAGCAGTAACACTATCAATGCCCTTTTGCAGTTTAACTTTGTAGGGAAGTTGCTTGGACCAAGAGGCAACACCTTCAAGAGACTCCAGGCTAGCACTGGTACAAAAATGTCCATTCTTGGAAAGGGATCCATGAGAGAGAAGGAAAAGGTCAGTTGATTATGCTTACTGTTTGTTATTGCCTCATGCTGAGTGTTTTTTTTTTTTCATTTTTGTTTTGTATTTATAAATAGTTGACCAGTGAACTGAGGTGGTTACAGTCTGCCCGTAACCTCTCACTCAACAGTACAGTCTCAGAAAGTCGAGGGTTGTCCGGTACACACAAACTGAGTTAGGTTGTCAGTCAGCATGTTGACCTGCCTCTCCCAAAGTCAGTTTGAAAATACAACAAGCAGGTCATGAGGGAGGCTACTAAATGTTGACAGATTACCATGGCCAGAAACCTGTCGTTTACTTGTCATCTCCTTGGAAGTCAAAATGTGGCAAGAAGGTCTTGAGGATGGGAGTGGGGTAAGGGGGTAGAGAACTTTGACAGATTGTCATGACCCATCCTACTAAAGTCAACTTAATTCACTGAAAGTCAGTTCACAAGTGAAAAGGAGAACATGAAGGGGTGTAGAAACTGTTGAGGATAGTTCACAGGCACAGTGTATATGTTTTATTGTTTTATCTTAACTTGTCAGGAGGAAGAGCTGCGCAGCTCTGGTGATCCAAAGTATGCTCACCTTGAAGAAGACCTTCATGTTCTGATTGAAGTGGAGGCCCCTCCAGGACAGGCCCATGCCAGATTAGGTCTTGCAATTGAAGAGATTAAGAAATTTTTAGTACCTGTAAGTATGCCTTAAAAAGTCTCAGTACGTGTGGGAATTTTCTATGCCAGTGGTGGTGTATCATGTGGTTTCTTCAAGTCTGATACCAGATAACATGTAGCTTGAATTCAATGATACAGTTCATTCCCTAAAGATAAGCAATGTACACTTTGCCAAGTGTATACAGCCTTGTCTTATTTGTCAATCCTCCTATTTTACTCTCTTGAGTTGAGTGTCTCACCTTGAGAGAGATCATTGATAATTGAGGGTCAAGAAAAGAGAAATGAGAGTCTTGGAGTGGAGAGTTGGTTATGGTTTTGAACAAATGATTAATTTCTTTAAGAAAGAACAACATGCCAGAGACTGTCAACTTTCATTTGACCAGTACTGTTGCTTACAAATCAGCTGATCAAACTTTGTGTGGCAAATTTAGGAAAACAATGATGACATCCATCAAGAACAGATGAGAGAAATGGCAATTCTTAATGGTATGGAGGATCCAGTTGCTGCAGCAGCACCAGTCCCAGTTGCCACACCTGTTCTCCGGGGACGGCCACATGCACGAGGCATCCCACATCCTGTGCATCATGGCAGAGGTGCCCCAGTACCACGCATGCCTTCTGTGCCAAGACCAAGAGGACCCCCAGTTGGACACATAAGTGTATCAGCAGCACGTTCTGCGGCAGGATTGGCACCATCTTCTCCAACAGTAGCTCATGCTGCACCAAGGGCAGCTGCAGTCCCTGCGGATTCATATGGAGTAAGTTACTTGTTAAAGTACACTTTTGTGCTTTTTTTTGATGCTTTCTCAAGTGTAACTAGTCTACAATGAATCAGAAGGAAGAGATCGTCAACTCCCAGTTACAGCTATTTCCAGGCAAATGTTTTATAGAAGTGTGTGTTAGCAAGGAGGTGACCACAGTTTTGAATCTTTAGTTAAAATATGTTTTATACATGTCTATTTGTCATTTTGTATATTTCTCTTTCAGGAATGTTATAATAATTATTAACTTCTGTTGCATGTACATGTAATTTACAAGTTTCTTTAAGCTTTTTGTTGGAATTAATACAAACATAAATGCTTTGACATTTAACTCTTTCACCGCAGCCTACTTCATGTGTATAAAATTAATGTTGTAAGTCAAAATGAATTTCAGGTCAAAATGATTTCAAACTAGTTTGATTTGTAATTCCTTTGTTTTATAGTTATTATCATCAAACTGAAACAAAGGAAAATACAAATCAAACTGGTTTGAAATCATTTTGCCTGAAATTCATTTTAACCTACAACATGAACAAAATAAATTAATTTAAAAACACAAAATGAATGGAAGGTTTCATGATAATCTAAAACATGTTTAAAATTCACTCCTCAAAAACATGCTAGATAACTTATCAACATCAGAACTAAAATTAAAGTGTTTTTACTATCTTATTTTTGTCATCTTTATGGATTTAATAGCAATGTGCGTGTATATCATAGAAAATTTACAAAAACTGTTATCATTGGATGTGTAATATTTTAAGCATCTCTTTTTAAGAGATGATTATGGTTTAAGATTATTTCAGAATTCAGGTTGTCAGAGCCATGCACATAAAATTTTCTCACAAACTGCTGCATAAACTAATAATGGTGAGCAAATTTCACTTGTGTAGGCAGTGCATGCTTTCCCAACAACAGCTGGTGTTCAGCTTCTGACTTCAGGGGAACAAGTGATTGTAAGTGCACAATCATAAAATACTGAATGATTCAAATAATGTTTAATCTTAGAGGATCACATAAAAACGATTGTCTTGTCAACCTGTTGAGACAATATTATTGCATTACTGTATCTTTACACTTTTGTGGAACTTGAAGTAAACACAAAGCTAAACATACGTGTAAACAAATTATAACCAATATAAAATGAAAAAATTTTGTTTTGGTGAACTTTCTTGAAAACTTCTGCTTGTTAAAGGGTAGGGTAATATTTTAAATGTTAAAAGATCAGAAGGGATAAATGAAATTTGAATTTGCAAGTCCTAAATGCATCTAATAGGACAACGTTACTCTTTGTTCAAAGTCAAGTAAGGTCAAGATATTGGCTGCAGAATCACTCAGTGTTACTCTACATGTATCAGGGCTGGAAATAACGGCCGGTCAACGGACAATGTCTGGCCTGATTGGGGGTTTGACCGGTCAAATGTTCGCCTTGCCGGTCTTGTTGACTGTTAAAATTCGATCATATTGAAATGAACTAAAGTTTCTATGCTGTATATGTGCGTATTTTTTCGGTTACAGGCCGCACCGTTTTGGTTTTTTTTTTCACAAAAGCCAGTATTTCTGTTGAAAAATTCCGCTAATTCGCAGTGCGTCTTGTAGAGGAATATTTTCTGGCAACAGATTACTTAAGATCTCGATTTTTCATTAAAATTTGGCTGATAACAAAAGAAACATTGTTGGTTGTTGACATTTCTGGTACATCAACATTCCGCTTAAATGCGAGAACGTTTTAAAAGAAATTGAGAATTTTCAAACAACATAACAAAGCCGTAGTTGCATATAGTGCGTGCTTGAAAGCACATGCCCAGTAACGTGATACTGACACGCACTAAACCTCGAACACATCAATTTCTTTTTGTTAGACAACGTTGTTGGATTGTTAGTCGAGAAAGGAAACTTACCTTCTTCATCCACCCAGTGACACTTTCATGCAAGGTAGCTCCTGGATTTTCAGATGTCTAATTCTTTCGAAGGCGACATTCGGGGCGACTTTTTCACCATTTGCCTTTACTACTCAGTGCGACAGTGAAACAGCACAGCAAGTTGTTCTCGGCACTTTTCTGCTCGTATTTATTCTAGTTTTCGTGCTGTACTTGGACAACACGAATCAAAACAGCATTAATTGAAGATGTAAGTCATTGCAGTGTGACATTTTTAGCTTTTGTTTACGAGTATGACAATTTCGCTTTTGTTAATGACCGAAAACTCGTGCGCTTATGTTTGCCAATGACTTTTACGCTATTGTTTACGATCTCACTTTCGGCTAGGATGATTGTAAGCGAATTCAGTTGTGATTGAAATAAACTTGAGACAAGTTTTTCCTCAGTTCAGGATGCGTCCTGTGATGACGTTTTTTAGTGTTATTTTTTAGTTTGAAAACTTAAGTTGTGAAGTTTGGGATGCGTCTAATGGCCCAGTGGGCCTGATAAAAGAAAAGGCCGGTCATCTTGACCGGTGAATGTCCAAAAATTATTTCCAGCCCTGATGTATGGGGCCAAGTTTTATGTGAGCATGTAAGCCCAGGCTGCATTTTAAGAGGGCTACACTAAAGATCTTTGGCATGGGTTTCAGTTTTTGGTGTACAATGTCTTGGAAGACTTAAGTGATTCTTCTGTGTGGGATTAAATTGAAAGAGGCTGCATTTTACATTGTGTTTGTTGTTATGGTGATGCAGTAAAGAGACTCAATATCGTGACTTGAGAAGTATAACACTAGAGCGGACACCAGCTGCTTTAAAACTGACTTACACTCAGATGCAACTGTAGCAGCACTCATTGATGGACCGTGCTGTTGTGCGTGGTGAAATCTCTTGCAATTGCGTTTGAATACAATGTACCTGTACTTTATAATGTGTCCTTCGTATTTTTCATTTGTGGTGATGCTAAGTGCCAGTTGGATTAACTATACAATGGTAGCACTGAACTAAAACTGAGTGTGACTGCAGCCGCTGTAGATTTTAAATGTCAAACATGGTGGGCCTTTCCAAAATATGTGGAATGTTTTGCTATTTAATTAATCAGGTCAGCTGGCAAATGTAGTATTTTACCTTTTCTCAAGGTGGTAATAAACTTAATGTGCAGAAGTATACCTGTTTTTTTTTTTAATTTGGCCACTTGTGTAGCACTACAGTGTGTCCCCCTATCTACAGCTTTAAGCTAATATTATCAAACTATTTCAGGGCTTTGAGACTTACGAGGCAGGTTATGAATATGAGCCAGCTTATCCTGAACCTGGGTGAGTATTGTACATTTTACACTAGACAAAGGATTATTAATAATGTCTGTAATGTTGGGAGTGGTCACCCAGTCTTCTGAGCTAGAGGCTCATGTTAAAAAGCTTGAATTAAGATACATAATTTATATGTATACACTATGTAATAAAAGTAGCTATTTATGACCGTCACAGCTTACTTAGACTGGAATGGTTTTTGCTTGAATGGCCAAACAGTGATCTGACTGGATTAAACTAGATTATCGCAATCTACTTGTTTATGCTCAGTTATTCTGTCCCTTTATTTTATTGTTATTTTGTAAGTGGATGAAGTGACATTTAAATGATAATGTTTATTTTCTGTGCCTGTAATTGATGTAATGATTCATTATGTGAATCAACAGTGATACAGTTTATTATGAGTATGGACAACCTGAAGCAGTCTATGAAACAGCTTATCCAGGTAGGCAGCCTGTCTCTAAAAGCTCTTTACTTCCAATACTTAATTTCATTCATGCTTGTTCTTAAAGGTTCACATGTTTGATTTCTCTGTGTGACCTCAAGAGTAACATACTTCAATAGGATATACAAACGATAATAACATAAAGGTTATTCTGAATTTGAGAAGCTTGATGCACAGCAGTGTGGTTAGGAAAATTAACCTTATGTCCATGCCAACAAAGGCACATCTTAAGAATTCTATCGACTTTGAATCCTAAGATGAGATGTAAATTTTTATTAATGAGAACAGTCACATAAAATGTTTTAAGTTACTGTATACATTTATACCTCATAGGTATTAGACAAAAGTTATTCATTGTCCAGTGTAAAGATTGCTATATTATTTTTATGGTGGTGTTCTTGTTAGATGCTGTATAAGATAACTTAAGGTGGTACTGGAGGCTAATTTGGGCATTTTTTGGTCAAGTTTACTCCCACCAAAAAGACAAAAGTATTTAATAAAATGGCATAGAATTACCAACTTTAAATCACTATTATACGAGTATTTAAAAAAATATGAGTTTATTTAGATATGTATTAAGGAATTTGTGGAATTCTAAGGATTACAAGGTGTGGTCAAAATGGCCATTTTTGATAAAATGGGCTCTCACTCTAAGGCAATTTAATGTTATACAAAATAAAAAGAGACACGCAAATAAAGCCATAAAATAAAGATTTACAGCGCAGTCCGCCAAAAATATTAAAACAGGACTATTTTAGAGCGAAAACAAGAAAAAATGTTTTATGCTGATTCTGTACCTTGTCATTTGCACATTTTGAGGCGGACTGTGCTGAAAATTATCACAATCTTGTGTAGATTACGCTTGCCAAGTTTCGCAGCAAAAGAATAAATAACATAGGAGATATTCTCTCTACAAGGAGTGCATGTTTGTGTTGGAAGCATCCAAATTGTCCAAAACACGCCATAATTTTTCACAATTCTTTCCCCAATCGATTCTAGCATGAGTTCAGCCTTGCCGCCATGTTTTCTAAGCCAGCAATACATAGTTCCTGCAGTAAATTCCAAAAAATTACTCTATATAAGGTCTTTCTGCCCTTACAAAGAGGGTCTATTTTCCCGTGAAACCAATCAGAAGTGCCAGCATAAACAATGATACCTTTCCTTGGCAACGGATGGCATGGAGAGCAGCGTTAACAGATTTATTCATTCGCGTTGCAATATCAGAGTGTTTCCATGAAGTACCAAAGAATCTCTGCTTTTTATGATGAAACGAAACTCCCACAGACATTCATGGGTATTGGGTTGTATTTTTCAGCGGACAAGATTGCGATTTTGGCGACCTGTAGGATGAAGTTGTGTTCGATAACTGCAGACAGTGGCTGGTATTGTCAATGTCACGTAACGAAAATTGCATTGCTCCGTCTTCACACAAAAAATACACTTCAAGGCCCTTCTATCGCCGAAATACAATTTTCTTTCATAAGAGAAACGTAACTTGTAATCTTCCATTTAAACTAGCGTGAGTAAGGTGCATTAAGCAAAGAGTCTGTGACTTGTGATAATATTCGCAATTGAGACTGCAGACTGCAAACTGTCAAATTTGCGTACCGCAGGGAATGTTTTTGTAAACCACAATTACAATTTGAGCCGTCTTTAGTGGTAATTTTCCCGCAAATTTGCCTTGGAGACGAAACTTTAGTCGCTTATATCTCACTAAATACAAATTTCCGTGAAATGAAAATTTGTAAACAAACTTATTTTGTGATAAACTTCAAGCTGCTTTAAAGTCGACCGATTTGAAAAAGGTCACTTTAGCCTCCAGGGCCACCTTAAATTCTGTAAGTTTTCAAGGTAGTATCCAGCTTATTGATTGGCCAAGAAGTTATTCCATCAATATCAACAGCATACAGTATCAATGTAATAAAGCTACTGTTTGAGCTTTTGACAGATGTAATATGAAGGTGAACTACATGTAAATCACAGTCAACATACGCTATACCCATTAGGCAGTTGCTTGTCTCAGCTGTTTTCGCAGGAGGCACTGTCACATTTTTATCGCTAGTTAAAGGTTAAAAAACTTATATCTACATTGTAAGAAGTCTACACTTGAGAAGTAACAAGTATATCAACTGAAAACCATAACTGCCACCAAGTTTGTGACTTTTCCATTCTTACAAATTTCACATTAACAGTTGTTAATTTATGCTCTGTACACAAATGTGTTGACTTGTTTAATGGTTCACCATGCTAAATAAGGAGTACTAGTACTCAAGCTTCCTTCCTCCTAATATTTGCTGTTTAAATGAACTGTGTAATTATTGGCCCAGCATACTAAACCACTGATAATGTTTGGTGGTGTGACTAAACTTGCTACCTTAAAAGTTTGATCTGATCGTCATAAAGTCAAAATGTTGGTCTTGATGGTCAAGAAAGTTAAAGGTGGTTAAAAATATTCAAACTAGCTAACATGTCCTCTGTTAAACATCTGGTGAATTACACAATGACTGTTGTGTTACTCTTTGGAAATCCAAATTAAATTGAGCATTTGACTTTCCACTCTTAATTAAACTTATCTGCAAAATAAATTTACTTGGGCAAATTGATCCAATTATTTATTAACTGTCTTGGGGTTAAAGTTGGATATTACCTTGATAATAATATTTTATTGAATATGGAATATCTTTAATTTACAGACAGTTAAGTCATATTTCATTTGTGCTTAAAAGCAAAGTAATTTTAACTTCCCCTCCAACAAAGTAATATTCTCACAGCTTATGAGCTGATTACAAAAACCAAAACATACTATCTAGCCTACCCTTAAACTCAGTTAATGTAACACAGGTAGTAAAAATTGTAAGGTAAAAGCTTTTGTAAAACATAAAATTATACAAGTACCATGAATCTTTGAAAAGATATTATATAGGTTGTGGAAAGTTAACAAATGTGTGAATGTTTGCAAATGTTTTTACCTTACCATTTTTTTTCTTGTGCTACGTCCCCTCTGAATTTCATGGTGCCTATCCAATAAAGTGAATGTCGCTAAATTTTGGATGCACCAAATCTTCATGGAGTTCTCTTTTTGCAACTTAATTTTAACGAGTTTTAAGCGACAAAATTTGAATTGATTTCTTGAAAATTACCTATGGCAAGGTGCCTCTTACTAAACCCACTTATTTCAGTAAAGACTAGCTTAAATTATCATGTCTTACAACTGAATGCCTAATTTAGTCCAGCTTGTCGTAAGAAGTTAACATTAAACTCACATTAACTTCTTATTTTAGCTCCAACCAGAGTTCCAGCAAATTCGTCTGCAACATTCAAGGCTCCTCCTGCTCGCACTGTCAAGAAAATTGTTCGTGAAGCAGCTTACCCTTACTGAAGCAGTTCACAATTTTTCTGAAGTTTCTCATTTTGAAACTGAACTTTGTTATTAAAAGTTTTGACATATTTCATACAAATTATTATGATTAGACAAAACCTTGTTTCACGTTCAAAGGGCAGCAGCAAACTGTGCCATCATTTTCTTGTTTAGAAAAGATTGCTATTTTCATATATTTGTGTAAGTGTTTTTAGATTGTTTTTCTTCGTGTGCAAAGGGTTGAATATTAGTCAAATTTCTTTGCCCTATAAAATGGGGCCAATTTGGGGCATGGGGCCTTCCTTAAAACTTGGATAAAGAAGACAAAATCAAGTCAGCTGAAATCGTGGTAAACTAATTAAAAATAATAAAGTTTGGCTAAACATTAAAATGAAAAGCTTTTTAGAACGTTATAAGAGCGCTTAAAAGATTGTCCAGCCTTTTTTGAAAGTTACACTTGAGATATTATGTAACAGTGCAATTGTCATCAGGTATTTTCCCTTTTAAAACAATTTAATTGATGTGGTGAAACTTGTTAACTTAGATGATAAATGATTTTGTACTCACTCATTTTGTTTTCAGAGGTTGATCTTTTGTAGTGTTTAAATTATGATAAACTGCATGTTACGTCCTCTGACTCAAACATAAACTTGTTAATTTTCAATAAACATTTAACTGTTTAATGTGTGTAAACTACTTAAAAACTTCTTAAAACTTCTCTAAATTCAAATTAATGTTATGTTTCAGTTCCAATAAAAGGGTTGTGTGTTAAAGTCAAATAACTTAATAAACTTTGTCATTGTTGATGTCATACTCAATAAAGTGATAAAGACTGCTAAACAGTTTGGTTTTACATTACAGTTGATAGTCCAGGAACCATAACTCAAGCTTTGTAACTATAAAGAACTTCACCTGGGAATGTAATCATGAAATTTGAACTAAATACCATTTGTTTGCAATCCAATCTTCCATTGATGAAACACCTAAACCAGCAACAAGACATAAAAATTTGAGGCTTCATTTAAATATCTTAAACCCTTTAAACAGGAGAAGGCTTCCAGGCAATATTTTTGACAAAATACCATTGACTGAATGAATTGGAGTGCTATTTTTGACAAAACATGTCAGGCATAGTTTTTCATCTATTTTTATAAACATGATGTTTTGTAACAGATAGTTGTTACTATTAACAAATTACTCAACTTTTTGGAGTAAAGAGTTTTTATATCCATGTTTCTATCAATAAAAGCTTATTGGTTTTTAAAGCGAGTGAACTTTGTTACTAAGTTGTACAGTACCATATTTCGTGTGATGCAAATGCATGTGCCAGATGTAAAGAGTTTGATAAAAGTTGAGTTTTTTCTTTAATAAGGCATAATCTTCTTTGGTTGTGATTAATGGGTCCTTGCAAGCTGGCGTATTCCACTGAATTTTTGGAGACGTATGACTGATGTACCTGACTCCTTCAAACTTCAAAGCTGATTTTAGAGGGGGAAAAACTACTACTTAACGTAATTAGCCCTTGACCAGATACCTACTCTAAAGCTTTTTGCAAGCAATAAGTTGTCACTCTTGCATTCCTTTTAAATAGTTTACAGATGTTGTTCTTTGGAGTACCTTTTAAGTGATCTTCATTCCCATTCTACTACTTCAGCTTCAATTTTACTTGTAACAGGACTGTTTTCTGCCCAAGGTGCACATACTAAGCTAAACTCGAAATTTTGAATTAACACTTGAAAAAAGAAAAGCAACATTTGTGTTACCTTACTGTGCTGAAACAAGTATCAGCTAAAATTTTAAGAGACCAGTGGTTATTTGCTGATTCCACTAATTGATTAATTCTTAACATGTTTAATTTCATGATCCTAGTTCTTGAAAAGTAAATAGTGTTAATCCAGGATAAGTCAGGTTAAATTTGCAGGTTTAATTATTTATTTAATGCTACAGTACAGCAAAAATTTTGAATAGCCAAAGATAAAATTTTTGCAACAAAAAATTGAAGAATTTATTTAAGAAACAGAAAATGGTTTTCTTGTTTCCACAATCTTCAGAAAAGTTCAAATATGGAAAGGAGAGCTACTGTTTCTCCCCGACTTTCATGGGTATTTCCATAACCCAGTGGAAACAAAGAAAGTTTTCTATTTCTGTTCTGAAATAAGTTATGGTAAATGATTTTCAACCAGTAGGTGTGCATAACAGTCCGTTTAATTGATTCGTAACTATAATTTCTAAATAGAATGTTTGAAGTCTTTGCTTTCATGTATCATGGATGAGCTTTGATAACTGTGCTGTTTGGAAATGAGTTACGGAAACTTAACAACAGGAAACGGAAGTCACTGATTATAGAAAAACAGTGTTAAATTAAACATCGTAGTAATGTGAAGAAACCTGGCTAAATATGGATACTGCTATAAGCTTTTGAGATCAAAATGAGGCTTGAGGAGGACTTCATTGCTGCCGAGTAATGGTCTGCAAGGTAAATTATTTTTATTATTACTTAAAAAAATAAACCCTAGTGTAAAATTAAAATTTAATTTTAAAGGATGGGTGATGCACTGTAATAGGCCTTAAGGTCTGTTATCCGTCGTCCAAGTCACTTTTTATAGGTTTGTGTTGATGTTGGAGTTTTTGGCTAACGGACTGAACTATGATGATGATAATCAAGGTCATTAGAATTTGTAAATCCATGAATCTAAATAGAAATCAAAGTGTTAAAAAAACGTCCTTTGCTTCGCTGATTTAACTAGGTAAGCAATTTGAACTCGTAAGATTGAAGTTTGAAATTATTTTTGGGTTATTCATTTGTTGGATGATACTTTACTTGAAGCTTATCCTAAAAGTCTCTACAGTATATGTCGGAATAAAGTGGCATGATTTAATAGGAGAGAAACCATAAAGGACATGATGATAAACGGTTTTAAAGAGAAATCACAACCAGATGAATTACTTCAGAATGGGATGCTTAACTGTTGATATTAATTCTGTTGTAGTGAAACGTAGAAAAGTGAACTATCAACCACGTTGATGATTGATGGACAAAAGTGGAGACATCTTGAGCAGTGTTGTTTGTCCTGTTTCTTGGATGATTTTACTGACTGTAAGTTCGATTATGTATTTTTCTGGTGAATTGTACATGTGGCATAGCTGTCATGTGGCACTCTGTCTTCAGGTGTAGTAAAAACGTGTGAAGGCTTCCTGGGTTCACAAGACAGTAGTGGATAAAAAAAGTTGTCAAAAAGACTTCTAAAGCTGTGAATGTTTGATCTCAGAAGTTGTATATGTCAGTGAAATATGATCATCCAGTTCAGTGTTGCCTGAGAAGGAATGTGGTGACGTTGACTGACGTTTTGCCAACCTGAGCAGAAGTTGTCATCATAGTCAAGTGAATTGTGAATGTTGTGGTCTCTGATTGTTCACCTGATTGGTCGACAAAGTCACTATTTAACAATTAGATTATGAGCTCGAGATTTCTATCACGCATAGAAATCGAGAGCGAATAATCTAATTGTTTTAGTATAAATCTTGATTAATATTCCACTAAAGTGAAAAGTTTTACATCATTGCACTGTTATTTTGAAGTATAAGACTGTGTCTGCCACTCACCTTTTCGCTACTCACTATCTATCACGGAATAGATAGCGAGTAGGGTAGCCAATCAGATTGCAGCATTTATCCGAGAACGCTAGTAGATTTATACTAATATATGTTATTGGTTGTCTGGTCAGCTAAGCCAAGATGGCTGTGAAGACTGTAAAGCATGGTTGGTGGTTTTTTGTCTTTTGTTAGTCAAAAAATGCCCTTTGATCAGTTGTTAGCAAAATGAGTTCGTTTGTCTGTTGTCTGTCAGACATTTGACTAACAAAAGACAGGTGGAAAAGCACCAATCATGTTTAACAGTCTTTATAGCCAATAACATCGTGACTTCATGAGCGAATCAACTGAACGAACCAGTGACTGGTACCATCTCCTGATGATTCACAATTCACTTGATTTTAATGATGACTTCCACTCAGGTTGTCGAAACGTCAATCAGTGTCATCACAAACATCACAAACAGTGGTAGAAGTAGTAGTAGCAGCAGCAGCAGCAGCAGCAGTAGTAGTACATGCAGTAGAAGTAGTAGTAGTAGTAGTAGTAGTAGCAGCAGCAGTAGCAGTAGCAGTGGGAATAGCAGCAGCAGCAGAATTAGCAGTAGCAAAAGTGGTGGTAGTGGTAGTGGTAGTAGTAGTTTTCATAACTTCTTTTTAAAGTGATTTCCATAACTACTATGTGCTGCCTTGTAAATTTTGGGTATGTTGTCTGTAGGTTGTACAAGGACACGCCTTTGACCTTGCACCCGATGTATGGAGTGCCGGCTGCGTTATATACGGAATGGTTATATGGACAGAAGCGTGGGCAGGATACAACCAGGATCACCTGATTTACATGGTGGGTTAACTTGACCAAAATTGTTGAGAATCCCTGCATGCACAAATACAAACATAAAAACGTGCAGGCAGACATGCATGCCATCATACACACATACACATGCTCTATCAAACTGCTTACAATATTACTTAAAAAATGAGAGTAGAGAAAAGGATAGAGGATTATTGGAACTAGTAAGGACATCAGTGACAATGTTGCAATCAACACCCTTTTTTGTGTGCAGATGTTAAGACTTCAAAGCAACATGTCTTATTACTTGTAAGGGTTAACTTCTTCTCAAAAGAGACAACCGTGCCATGATTTTAAATGAGCGAGCGGTAAAAAGCAGTACTAGGCACTTCACTAAAGAAAGAGGGAAGGGTTCAGTATTAAAGACTTAGAAGCATTTTATATTCCTGTTTTGTTCTTGGGCAATAGTCACATTAGTCAGTTATCATGTATAAGCGACAAAACAAAAAGAGTTGAAACAATCAGTGTCAGATCCATGTGATGGACACGACATACTAACTTTGCCTTTTTCTTGCGTTTCAGATCGGAAAATTTCCTTGGGGACCAGGAACTCCGAATTCTTGTCAACGTAATGATACATGTTTCGAGGCGGGGCGAGAGGCGAGAGCATCTGCTTCGGAACTTATTGTAAATTTTGTTAATATATTGTACATATTGTATTATTACTTAGTAAATTACTAGAAAATAGACTTGTCTTTTTGTAGATGCGTGTGAACATATCAAATATTAAGTATGACTTAATGCTATATGATGTTGACCATTACGTATGTCATCACTTTACAATGGAAGCCGTGCGTATAAAGGAAAGGAAGTTTTACTCCGGTCAATGATTTCTGAAGGGTCGAAGCCGGTAAAAATCTTCACAGCGGTCAAACGCAAAAAGCTACGTCACTTCCGGTTTTTCGGAGCCTTGAACTTTGAATCTGTGGAAACTTTTACGAGCGTGAAGTTCGCATGAAAACGATCCCGAATACGTCCCGACAAACCGAATTTCGTGACAGGCACTTCATTTTGAACTCAAACTCAACGTAAAAAGCTCAAGTTTTCAAAAAACGTTAAGTTTTGTGGTAAAAGTGAAGTTTTCCACATTTGTTTGTATTTTTCTGTGCAAATTTACGGAGGGAACTGCTCGTGTGTCGTGCGTTTGACTGCTGTGAAGCCGGGAAAAATCTGATTGCAAAGGTTACCTATTTGTTGGAACTGGGGGGGGGGGATTGAAAATGAATTCAGGCCACGTTCACAAAACTGGATTCTTTTAACCTTAAGGGGTAGGCTTCAATTTTCCTGGTGGGCATCCCCGTCACTCACTTTATATAAGAGTTCTCCGGGGGGGGGGCGATCGTCAAATCGTTGAACACATCCCCTTTAATCCTGCTAAACTGCTCTGACAAGGAGGTCTAAGATTTATCGTGACTTCTTTTGGGTTATTTTTGATTGACTTTTCGATGGCTTCGACTGGCGGTTAAGTCTGAGAGGACAACGTACTTGCCTTAGGCTTATCTATATTGTCGCTTTTCACAGGTGTTTCAGCACTGTAGACTAAGAAGCCTGGAATCAAGCAAAGACTCGCAACATTTTTTTTGCTTCTAATTTCTCTTTATTCTAATTTTGTTTTTTTGTTTTTCACCTCTGTCGTATCCTGAAAGGGGGGGGGGTTACTCATCATGTACCCCTTTTATATACCTAGAACGAAAATTGCACCTCAAAAATAAGCCGAAAACAGTATATCATCGCGAGTCTGTAGTCGCTCGAAGGCTTCAAGCTCTCATATATTTCTGCGTTGTGATTTCTATTAGTATTTAGTCTTAGCTGCTATGTCTTTAAGTCTAATTAGTACTTTGGCGACCATTTGACGTACTAAAACGGTCATTTCCCCCTACCCTATAATATACTGGAAGCGCAAAAAGGGCACCCCTTTCGGGCGGAGCCTCCCCGTACGGTCCATTATACGGGGTCGCCCGGGAGTCGTATTTTCATTACTTCAAGCGGTGTCAGTTCACGCCAGCGAGACCAACTGGGCTGGATTGTATTTTAAAAAGTCGTCTTTGGTGACCTCAGTGCAAGGATAAGTGGGGGTATTTGAGGTAACGCGTTTATTTCGCGTTTTGTTTAGAAGAGCGTCGGTGAGAGACGATGGACTGTGTTTATGTGAAGAGACTTTCATTTATTAACCCTACCGAACCCTAGTTGAGGCAATGCTCGAGAGTGACATACAGCTTAATCGAATTTGTGTTTCCCCCCGCGGTGTATCTGAAAAGCCTTGAGGGTGCAGTAAAACCATCATTTTCACAGATTTTACTTCAGCCTAATTCATGTTTTGCAGGCGTAAATTTACGTAAGGTATGTTTCAGCAAACTGTCCGAAATGAGAGAAAAAGTGTCCGAAAATTAAACGCCCGAAATAAAACGTCCGAATTTTTAATGTCCGAAATTTTTTGCAAGTAATGTAGATATTTTTTCTCAAGTTTAAAACTTCAACACTGTCGAACAATCGTTTTGCTGCACAGGTTGCCCAAAGGCATGAAAAGATGACATTCTCATCCCCACGTCGGGTTGCCTTGGGACTACCGTCACCCTCCCCCAGAGTCGGTACGGGCGTAGGTATGCTGATGTCAGAACCAAATTTTCTCGCATTGATAGGTTACCAAATTTGTTAACAATGGTGCTCCGCCATGATCAATCCGCCATAAAAAACATTGGATTACTCAATCAACTTCCTCATGTTTTGAATCAATCGGCCTATAATTAAGTGCATAATTATGACAAAGCAAACCCATGTGCATGGTCTCAAGGGTGTAAAAAGCGCATGAGCAAGTCGCAATTGGTTTTGATTTAACTTCTCGTGGTCTGAGAAAGTGGCGCAAGGTTTTTTTACCCAACCACAGAACGAAGTAAAGCGAAACCAAAACAAAGGCATATCACTTTCGCCATTCAGAAACAAGAACACCATACACTGCAAAATGCAATTACTTTAATTTACAAAAAGGTCTGCTAATCGAGGCGTGTTGCTATATACTTCCAAAAGATCAACGAAAAAAAAATGAAAGAAATGAAGTTTCGGATACAATTTGCTATTAGTATTTGTGTTAATCGATATTAAAAATAAAACAAAGAAACTGTTGGCGAAAGAGTAATTAATTCACCAGTAACCACTGAAATAGACTACAGGAAAAAATGCTGCCAATAAAATAACTATGCGGTAGTTTTTCAAACTGTTGTTGTTGCTGTTGTTGAAGTAGAAGGTGCTGATGTTGTTGTCCTTTGGCGGGCTGTGTTCCCTGTCTCATGGAATGTACCATAACGAAGCAATGGAGCAGTGTCTTCGATGGAGTGTAGCTCTTGATTTGTTCCTTCATTTCCTGCACTTGTGCTTCCAGTTTCGTTATTGTTGCTGCCGTTTTCGCCATTTGCATCTTCATTATTGTTACGGATAGCCTGATTACCAACATTTCCGTTGCCTGAATTGGGAAACAGATATTCATGTACGACAGATTCGACTCTTTCGTCTAATGTTTCATCGTCTAGCTTTTCCATGTCTGGATCTTTACCGAACAAAATTTCGTAAATCGGAGGAATCAAAGTAGTGAGAAGGGTCACGACGGCTTTAGCTCTGTCACTTGCGCCTGGTGTTTCCATGATAACCAGAAACAGTATATAGATGCCTATCACGATTGGAATAATCTTCAACACCAGTATGCTAATACTTTCTCTAAGAGGCATAATTTTGTTACGTGCTTCCATAAAAAGATCTTTCGGAATTATTCTTTGACTTTCTCGTGCCTTCCTTTCCTTTTCCTTTTTCGTGCCTTCCTTTTCTTGCATCTTTGTCTTGTAATGTTTATAAACCTTCAAAGCGAGTTTGACGTACTTTCTGGTAAAAGACCTGTAGCACATCCAGACGGAGTAAGTAATAGCAACACCCAAGCTGGCATATGGAAGATAATCAGGTGAAAGCATCAAAATTCCTCTGATTATTGCCATTAAATCCATCGCCACACTGGTAACAACGACAAAAAAGATCCACAAAACAGCGGATAATTGAAAAACTCCGACAAATGGAAAGAGCCTGGTAGTGTTTTGTCGATTAGCGCGTGACTGGTATACTAGTGTATCATATAAGGTCGACAAGGGACACGAGTAGAATAGAACAATTGCGATCATAAAAAGGTTTGCCACCAAATATGATGCCAATATCAATGGAAAAAGCAGAAAAAGCACCACCGTTAGTAGAATTGTCAAACGAAAAACGGGGAATCCATAATTAATACAACATTTTACTGATTCTACTAATGTGTCCGCAAATGCATCAAATGAACTCTTGAAACATACCAAAATGATAGATGGTTGAATGCGAAGATGCATTTCTATTTCTTCCCGGAGTTGGTCATGGATAACGTCTTTTTTGCCCCCAAACTTATCACAGATAAGGCAAGGCTCCGTGATAGACATTTGAGGGTAGCAAAACCTCACGAGTGCCCGAAATAAGAGTAAGGTCATACCTGCCCACAAGATAATCAGAAGGTTTGTCAAGTAAGCGCTCTCTTCTAGCAAACCCGCTACAGGAAGAACCACGTCCTTAACTGTGATAATTAGTATAGAAATAACAAGACACAGTAAAAGCTGTCCAAGCTTCCATTTGATGGAGTCACTATGCGGGGATAATAAATTGGCTATCCAGCTACGAATACCCACTGGACCGGTTCCATGAAGAACAATATTTACGCATCCTTCTTTCGTTTTGACTTCGGTAGGTCTGAAAAGGCAAAGTATGGCTGCAGAGTAGCACAACGATAAAAACGCGACGACCGCAACCAAAATTCTGAACCCTTGTTCCTGCCAAGTAACAATTATGTTAGCCGCTGTACTTGTGGTCATATTTACGCAAACGTACGTGCCATTCTCAGCTGAGAGCTTATAACAAAGGACTTTTTCAGAATACGGTAGTTCAGTATAGTTTGCAACTTCATCTATTAGCACCATTGTTATCATGTCGTTCAGAGAAGGCCGCGTGCCATTTATAACTTCTGTGACAGGTCTAAGGGAGCATAAAACACCCACCTCTACTTGTCCTTCGAGCGATTTTCGGAACCAGGTGATTGAACCACTGCTGCCATTGGAACGTTCTGATAGGTTTTGTCCGCCATGATTTTGACTGCTGTGAGTCAACCAAGTCCAAATCTCCGCGGGTTTAGTTGTTGAGTTGAACAAATCTGTTTGGTTTAAACACTTGTCGTCCATTCGTTGCTCGTACTTGAGGCGCAATGTAATGAGCCTGTATTCGAAGATAAGCGCTTTCATTTCTCTTCCAAAACTCGAGTCAAGAACTTTGCAATCCCAATTAACGCACCCACTTTGTGCATTCTGTAACACATTCGCTGTTGGCAATGCGACAGATTCCTCTCCGGCTGCGATCGCAGCAGCAAATACTGCAGTTACACATAAAGCGAGACATGCGAAAAAAGCAACCGTCATTCTCCTGAAGCCAATAACACAATAGCCAAATGATTCTCTCGAACGTGTTTTGATAAGACTTTTTCGCTCAGGCCTCCACTGTGCAAACAATCGTCTAGCTTTCAGAGAGAGTTTTCACTTCCATATATGGGGGGTACTTTCCGGGAAACGATAATTTACAATTGCAGGGCTCGAAACTGAAAGGTGAAAGGATCACGTTTATCGCATTTCGCGTCGTAAAATAAATTGCTGACTATTTTACGCACGAATTTCCATCTAATAATACAGACCAACGGGCAAAGAAGCATAACGTTAGTTAAAAAAGACACCTCTTTTACACACGCTCTACTTAAGGTCGCAATACATTGTGCGCCGAGGAGAACGCAACCATGAGACTAAAGACACAAACAGGTAAATGTGTTAGATAAACTCTGGACTCTTTGTCAAGCTTTAAGCTAGTGTAATTTAATAAAGGCTAAACTGAAGTCATAACAAAACACTACTGGCGCCAAAAGCTTTTGACAGTGGCAAAGGCCCCACACGGACGATTGCAGGAAAACTTGAGCAAAAACAGTGGTATCAATTTTACTGGTTAAATTTAACTCTTAATGGAACAAATCTTGTAGGGATCCATTTGTCTGCGAGCAGCAGAGCTCTTTCGTGATAAGTAAGCCCAAAAGTATGCTGGCGCTGTCTGTTTGGGTGAACTTTTGCCCCCACATAGGAGGGAACGCCTTCTGTAACTTTAATGTGTTCTCCTTGAATAACTTCTTCTTGTCAACTGAATCAGGTGCAAAATATTGTCAAATGGGGGCAGATGTGTTCCCCACGCGTGGTTCTGCAAGTTGAATGTTGATTTTGATCGTGAGGATTGATTTGACACACTGATTTGAGGTTTTCCTTAAATCAGTGAAAGCCACCTAAATGATACGCCAAACAAATGAGATAAGATGTCTGAAAGCATACATTACGATGGGTGTCTGTAAAACCCGGAACACCCCGGAACACCCCGGAACGCCCCGGAACACCCCGGAACACCCCCGGAACACCCCCGGAACACCCAGAACATCCCCGGAACACCCCTGGAACAGCCCGGAACAGCCCGGAACAACCCCGGAACACCCCCAGAACATCCCATAATACCCCGGAACACCCTCGAAACAGCAAGGAACACCCCCGGAACACCAAAAATAGTGGTCAGCGGTCAGACTGCTCACGAATTGACTAAGCCGAAGACCTCCGAAGATTCCAAATTCTTCATAAGACTTTTGCGGATCACCCTGAGATTTCCGAGCATTTCAAGAATGCTTCGGAATATTTTCGAAGCTTTTAAGAACAGCGAAAAAATCATTAATTAATGGGAAAAAATATCATGCACGTGACCTTCATATCAATAACTTACGATTTGTAAAGTCGTGATATGAAAATGTAACAGTTGAACTGTTAATCCTGCATTGATTTTTCTCGTGCGAGGCTTGCATTATCACGTTCAAAAAACAGGTGCGACCTCAAGGACATAACAAAGCCAAATGATACAGTGTCACGCAATGCTATAAGGTCATTATTCCGAGGTCACACGATCGTCATCGTTTTGTTTCCACAGGCGCATGGAAAATGTTTGGCCGCCGGTTCGTTACGCTAATATATACACCTCATTTAAAACAACCTCAGTTTATATTAATTTGAGGAATCATACCGAAGTGCATGAGTGCTTCAGGAATGTTAAAATCCGAGAACGTTTTTTCATGTCTAATAAATTCCCATCTTGCAGCTTTCTCTTGTCATATTTGAATGACAACGTTTTTGCAGTTAGGCCTGCATTAGGCATAAATAGATTGTGCTCGGCAACTTTTGAGCAACTTTTAGCGTTTTCAGCAACTTTTTGTACTGCGAGCAACGGTCAGCAACTAGAGCAACTTTTGCATTCCTTAGCAGCTTTTGTTTGAGTCAACAAATAGTTAAAAACTGACCAAACCATCAAAAAGGTCTTTATTAAAAGGTTTTTTATTAAAACTGGTCAAAACTAAGGATGTCATACGTTCTTACAAATAATTTATAAAATAACACGTGCGCCCACGAACTGGACAGCAGCTATCTAACGGGCGCTTACATCCAGCGGTTATTCGCTCCAACAATAGAGCTTCCCACCCGCCATCTTGGTATTTGCTGCAGTGCGAGGCATCACAATTAGAAGCTGAAATGTCTCACGAGGAAAATGAAAATAATACAGATATTGACCCTATTGAGGTTACCATAGCCGCTGGGGCAACTCTTAGTAGTCCTGCAAGAGCTTCAATTTCTAGGAAACGCAAAATTCACGTCAACGAAGGCAAATACAAACAACGAGGAAGCAGTAGCTCGACCTCGTCCTCAGGGAAAGGAAACACAACATGCGCTTGGGATCGCTTTGATCGATTGATCACAACAAATGATGTTAAATTACACATACAACGTCATGTTTTGAGTAGTAATCTAGAACTAAATGACTCTCAAAAGTAAGCAACTTTTCTAAATTTGGGTGGCAACTTTTAAATTTTTGAGCAACTTTAGAGCAACTTTTGGGTGTATTGTCGAGCAACTTTTGCTGGATTTACTAGCACAATCTATTCATGCCTAATCTCATATGGGTCGAAACACATTAAAATATGTGCGTGACTCGCGAATGGAATGTTGCCAAGAAGGGTCAAATAACCTGCATTTTAACGAACTTTGAAAAGCTCTCGCGTCGCTCTCAATCGTTTGCTCAGAGAAATTTTTGCAGATATCCTGAGAACATCTTTTCTTAATTCAACAGCCAGAAGCTGAATCGATTTGAAGGTTTAGCACATGGTGAAAAATAATTTAATTCACCAAGTACTTTTCCTGATGAGAAATGTATACTTTCAAAATTAAATTATTTCAAACACAAAGAACAACGCAGTTTCTACCAAAAGCAGTTTTGAAGCTCTTGAGAGATTGCAAAAGTAAAATTGAGTGTTTAAAAGAGGACAGAGGGATTTGTTTTTGCACACGAACGCCTCAAATTGATATCATAATTTACTACTTCAAATGGCGATTTTAACGGCAGTTCGTTATTTGCATTTTTCTTTGAAATAAAAGGATATTTTGCCAAAAAAAGTATCCAGTGATTTTAGTACCCTAATCTATCTAACATTAAAATATGAAAGAAATCGAATTTTCCACCCTTGCCGCGGAATTTTGTTTTTGTCTGATTTTGACAGACAGGTGCTCTTAAGAATGCTCCTGAATATATTGAAAAAAATGGATCGAACAAGCACAAAGACGAAAAGAGAGAGAAAGAGAGAGAAAGATTTATTCACTTTATTTGGAATACGGTAATTTCATAAGTTTATAAAATTGCTTTACATGAAAGCCGTATTGAAACGGAAGTAAATACTCTAACGGTAGGCTCGATTTCCGCCGCTCTCTCGAGTCCGGTCTTTGTTCCTCCCCGAGAGAGACGGCTGGACGCGTGACCCGTTGACGTAATTCGAAAAAATTGATTTACACGTCTCTGATGTCACTGGAAGTGAAATCGGACGCCAAATTTCTTGTTTATTTGGCTCGAAAACGCATCACGCGCCCGTGCCTACCCAAAAAATTTCGAATTAGTTTCTTTCGGTACATTTCGGGGGGATGAGTGCGGGCTCATTTTCCCGAACAGCGGCTGGTAATCGAGCCTACTCTAACGGCTACTCTAAAAATATGTACAGATAATAAAATCTAGTCAAGAGTTTGCTTGCCTACTAGCCAGTTTAACTTCGTTTTCTAATCAAGTTAGAAAAGTGTCATTTCTGAACATTTAAAGGATATAGCACAATTACCTATCTCCGAAAATTTCAGTCCAAAATACCAAATGTTCTTTGGAATATGCGATATTAAAAACTCGAAATTTTACAAAGAATGTATGGGCTCATTAACACCTTTGCCACCCAGAAATTTTGCATTTTCTGTTGGCTTTTATTGCCTTAGGTATTACATGCAAAGAGCTAAATACTACACAGGTTACTAAGTTTAACAGCTCTTTCAGTTACTGAAGCCAATATTTATTTAGCACGAAGCCTTTTCTATAAAATTTGTATGCTAGTGAAGCAAAATGTACGCAATGATGTCAGCAAAGATTCGCTTATAGTAGAGCAAGTTTTTTTTTCCTGTCGTGCTGCTGACGTCTGGTATACTGTAGAAGGTGGTTTTATACCTTGTGGATAAAATCCCGAGTTTGATGTTTAAGGTACTGGGCACTGCTTTCCATTGCTGCTGTTTGTTATGCTATATACAAGATGTTTCTATTAGACCGAGGATGAAATCCTACTTTCCACCGTGCAAATTTTTGGTGCCATCTGCGAGTTTCCTCTCACGCATTTGCTTCTTTTGCGACGACTTTAATACGAGGAACGTTTGAAATGAACGTGGCAACTTAAGTCACAAGTCAGCTTGCCGTGGTTTCCCAGACAACTCGAACGGGCGAATGAAACAGTTGTATGTGAAAGGAGAGGAGATTAACGTTCGCTCTCCCTTATCCTTTTACTCTACCTTTCCTTTGTTCTTTATAATCTGAGCCTGCATGAGCTATTCCCAAGCAGTCGTTTTACTTTACGAGCCAAGTGACCCACTAGGATGTTTCGAGACAAGGAGTATTATTGCTTCCGTGGGGAAGGGTGGCATATGAACTATGTTTGGGTGTAGTCGTGCCGCTGAGGATTCTGAACCCTGGGCAAAAAAAAAAAAAAAAAAAAAAGGCCGAAAATACCATCCCTGTTAGGAGTAACACCTTCCATTTTAGGTCTCTGTTTAGGACAAATGGCAAAATACACACTCTCTCTCGTTTCCCACAATTTAAAAGTGTTTTAGAGACCGGTAAATGAAATGTCTCTTATCATGGATTGCTGAATACTGTATGAGCCACATTTAACAAAGCAAATCGTGCAACCACACCCTGTGTAGGGCACGTTCAGACCCCTTTTAGGACAAACTAGCATAAAATTATACACCCTGTTCAGGACAGAGGGCAAAAACCACCCTATCCAGCGGCACGTCCCCGTTTTGGCCATATAAGGGAGTTCCTCCCCTCGCTCCACCCGGGACAAGTCCAGTTTGTTCGCCTATAACAGTTGCTTAAACAGCAGATAAATTTATAAATTCTTATGTAGCGTGTAAACTGGATTAGTTTGGATAACATTGATCTCCTGGATAAAGTTTTCCACGCTTTGAATGACCAGGTCAGTCATACATCGTAACACAGTTCCTCGACGGAAACCAAGTATTACACCACCTTCTTTTAAATCCATCATATGAGTGGATAATTTTATCTTGGTGCTTATCCCGTTTTTTTTTCTAGAGAAGGGTCAAGGGGTGGAAGGAAGGGAGAGGGAAGATATTTCTCTCTGCCCCCTCCCCTCTCAAAAATAACATGGTCCGTTACACTGCCCACTATTAATAAAGTTTGACTTCAGCTGCGTTCACACTAGCACCGAAGCATCTTTATAGCAAACACAAATGAAACATGTTTTCCTAAACCTGTTTGTAACTGCATTTTTCACATAAGGTGTCAGTTTCAAACACGCTTCTACACAGGTATAATCTATGCGCCTTACGGAACACGCACAAATTCTTGATAATATACTTTTAAAACCGAAGAATGGAGCTGGAACTTGCTGCTGCCCATTAGAGGCGAAGGGCCTTTCAGGTCACAGCAAGAAGAGAGTTCAGCAATTTATAGCGCTCTTTGGATTGGGTTTCTGTCCTTTTACAAGGGCGTGCGGCGTTACCTGCCGATGTGTCTCTTCAGCAGCCCATATTTCAAATATGGACCTTTCGGGCACTCGCTTCCTCACCGCCCTCGGCCGCCATATTTAACGCGTTTCGTCTGACTTATATCATCGTGGTCAGAATTAACCTGTTTCAATCATGATTCGCGCGATGCACTGCCTTAGGTGAACACTTCACACGGTGAAACATGCTTCATTCGTGATCAGAGTAAACGTGATTAGGTATAGTGTGAACAAAGTATAAGAAATATCAGATTAAACAACAAAGACACGAGTTCATAGAAAATTATCTTTATTAAACTCCTAAAAAAATGTTTATAGCCTAATTAACCTTGTCAAAACGTAGAAACTAAGAGAGCACGAAACTTAAGCTCCCTTTAAGACAAAACACGAACAGCGATCACGAAATGCCCAAACATAACATTTGTTTCTAATTACTTAAATAGTCTATTGAAGATTCATACAAACTCTACATTTTCTAAACAAATATAATCGTTCAAAAGGTCTCATTAACTAACGTTTGTACTAGTTTCCCAAACGGTTATATTACAACTAATACTGGCCTGATGTTTTTGCAACGTTTT